>CM058168.1:2500-1230000 GCA_030254885.1 Vitis rotundifolia | reverse complement strand
GCAAACCGACGACTTCCTGCATCAACTGTGTTTGGAAGAGCACTTTCCCTGGGCGTTTAAAGGCATCAATTGCAATAGGTGCGGACCATTGTGTAACTGAAATTATATAACCACAACTCAGTCGCACATGTTAGCGGGGAAGAAAGCTTGCCCTATTTTCTTTTCAAACCCGGGAAAAATCAAAGAAGCACAACTTGCAGTCACTTTTGGTCAGTTGCAGAAAGCCATGTAAGTAGCTGAGACCAACCTAATGGATTGGTTGGGAGGGTTTAAATCCATAACAGAAAAATAATTTCCATGCCATGCAATGTAAAGGGCATGCTTGAAATTATAAACCTCACGTCAAAGGCAAGCCAGAGCTAATACTGGAGAATCTCATCTCATCTCATTCATCCAGAAAACAGTCCATTTTCACCTCTGTAACGTCAAGTTGAAGGATCTCAGCTCGGCAACCTAGAATTGAACCAACACTGCAAGATAACACAATTTACATCTGAGGAAAATAGAAAAGAAGTGTATGAATGAATCATACATTGCATTGTATTTCATACCAAACTAAGAGGTTTATAATCGGTAGAGACCTAGGGATGATGCATATTTCTTATTTTAAAGCAAGGGTTGATGGCGTCTCTGATAATTAGTCATCATCAGACTTGTGTGATGATTTATTTATTACAGAAGCCCATGATACTCAAATGATTAAACCCATCAACCTAATAGTTAAATTTGTATATATCTATTGTCATGTATCAAAATCCCACAACACGGACAATGTGGTGCTTTCCTATGATAACTGGTCTCTCTCACAGCCCTTGTGGTGAACATAGAATGAAGGAAATAAGATGTAAAATCCTAATAGAAGCTCCCTACAATTTACAGAATTAAAGAGATGGGCATAATTTATACCTAGGATGGGTGCGTCCAAGATCACCGTGAACAAATTCCTTGATATATGTTCCAGCCTGTGTTTTGGATATCACCATTAGTATTTTACGAATTCCAAAAAGTGAACATAAAGGGTTAACCATAGGACTCAAAGTAGTCTAGCCAGGTTCTTTCCTCAAGCATAAAACTCGGAAATTGTCAGTATCCAGCAAATATTTGATAAAGCAGATGCAAAATTAAGTACCTGGGTACATAGGTGCAAAAGAAAATATTGAGAACTGCCAGCAATCTTTTCAATTTTCATCCTAACATAAAGAAGAGAATCAAAGTCTGATTAGATATTCAGAGAATACATTTGATAATGGAGCTAGAATAACAATTATGCTACTAATTGGAAAGTCTCCAACCAATGTATAATCTTTTCACGTTCTAATGGACTTCGTCGGTGAAGCACCCTTATTGGAGTTCTCTGCAAAATTTTCTGCACAAGTACAAAAGAATCAAGTGACAAAGACCTTCGATTAATAAAAAGAAAACCACTAGGAATGGCTGGCCGGAAAAAGCCGCAAAACAATTAAAATTTGACACTCGTAGAGTAATGCTCAAAAGTCTTATCCCACAAGTCAAATGATAAAGAACTAGCATTAAATTCATGAGATAGGTGTAAAGTGGATGAGAATCTCTCACTCGACTAGTACACATAAAAAAGAATATCCTAATCCTCATATGCATCCAAGAACTTCCTGCACCCTCGTTTTGAAAACGCCTATGTCCTTTTAATAGAAAAAATTGCAAAAACACCTTCTAATTAGCAAGCATGATCTATTTTATGAGGAACTGATGCAAGCATTTGAGAGCAGCATATCACACTATCAATAACATCTCTTAATTCAATGCCATTTCCAGTTTCTCATGTCCATCTCTAGGAGCCATTGCCATATATGCTGGACTAACACATAGCAGCATGCTCATGATAAAATCAACAACGGATCTTCTTGCTCAAGTAAATCTTACAGAACTCACCTTGTCTTTCAGTGAAGATATAGCCTGCATGTCTTCATCTTTTAGAGGGCGATCAATCCATACTAGTGCAGCATATTGCTTCTGCATTAAATACAAGGGATAGTAACAAGAAGCCCATTCCATGATATATTTCCAATCCATTTTATGCTTTAACATGAATGATAACAAAGAGAACATGGTAATATAAACCATGATGGTATTTTGAATGGGCAAAAGTTAACCTGCTTCTCTTCTTCTCCTTCTTGCATTAGGCTCCACCCATGGCTGTCTACCAGTTTAAGATTTTTTACCCTAACCTGTTTGCAGAATGTGTGTTTTTTTTCCCAATTAAACATCATCAATCAAGTACACAAAGGAGAAATAACACAACAAAAATTTTCCATTTAACTCACTAATTTATTTTCCAAGTTATTTATCTTCACTTCTATTTCTTTTATGAGTGCCTCAGATGGGACATGGCGAGAATTTTGTATCTCAACAAGAAAAGGACGGCCTGAACCCAACATCCGGACCTGGACAGAGTGGTTCTATTAATCAGAATAACATTCATCAAATCCAAACTTGCAGTTAAGAAAGCAGGTGCATGGTACATTGATATCCTCTCTACCAGCAGCATGGAACTTGTAATTATCACCCAGACACATGGGAAGAATGTTGCCACCTATTATCTCCTACAGATGAATCACAGTACGGTCAGTTTTTCATCCATATTCCATAAGAACACCCACATATATAATGTGATAATAATCATCAGCAGATGGAGTGAATAATACCTCAACAGATGCTTCACCCATTCTTTCATCATCAATGATCCAACGTGTTTGACTCACATTTCTTGAGTACTGCACAATCGAAGTAACAATATGAATTGCAAGTTGCACCAAGACAGTGACATACACACCTGTCTTTTCAAGTTAAGAGTTTGAAAAGAGAAATCATTTCATAAGCATGTATATAACAATACAGGCATCAGAAAAAAGTGGACCTTTATGTTTTAAGTATATAATGAATAATATTGAGAAAACAAATTTAAATAGATGCTGAAGCATGACTGATAGATCTGCACAGCTTTAATAAATTAATAAGACAACATTTCATAGAGTTTCTAAATAAATATACATCACCAATTGAAGAGTAAAGATATGCAAAAACAAGAAATGTTTCCTAAATCCATATGTTTGCCACAAGATAAAGGCAATGAGTGAGATCTCACAGAACATAAGCTTTTAAGCAGGAGGAACACATATCACACTACGGATGTTATCATGCTTTAGCAACGTCATCCCAATATCTTATCAATAGAGTTTTCATTAGAAAAACTAAGGCTTTTCTCCAATCATCTCTATTCAGTGACCCCATGTTTGTCAGCACTGTTTCCTGGTTTTCCCATGACGTGTTTGCAATTTTTTTGTGAGCATTCACAGGTACAATTGAAACATGCTGAACACCAGTTGTTTTGCCAGTCACATGCAGAAAAACGAAATGGGTACATTTGAAGGCATGAAAGCAAAAACAAACACCATCTCGTTCCTATTCATAACAAAACTCGGATCTTTAAAGAACAGATCACATACCTTTAGGTATCTCCCACCAATGTAGATGTGTGTCCTGTAGCAAAGAAATGCCAAATGGCATGGTTGGTTGACCTAGAAAGGTAGAAAATACAAACAGAATAAAGAAACAGTAATATTAAACTAACAAACTTCAAGTGATTGGAACTCTCCATTAGGTATAAATTCAATCCACCTATTGCTAACTTTATGTGTCATAATAGTGATTGATGGTCAAAGTCAAGACTTAATGTCTATGTTTTTCTTGGCATATTTCAAAATATATCAAAATTAAGAGGAAATATGATCCAAGGAATTAATTTCATCAAATGTGTATCATAGATAGGATAGATGGACTTAAAGAAGATATATGGGAAGATCTTTACCCTTAAGGCTATGTTTGGTTCCTGGAAAGTATGAAAGAAAATGTGAAGGAAAGAAATAAAGAGGAAAAATAGAAGGAAAGAAAAAGTTAAGGAAAATAAAAAATAGATTTAAAGTCAATAGATTAATTTTATATACTACTTCAAACTTTTTTCACTTATTTAACTCTTCTATATAAAGATTAAATAATTTAAAAATATATAAATTTCTTAATAATTTTAATTATATTTGACCTTTTTTTGCATTTTCCATAGTAAAACCAACCATGAGAAAATCATTTTCCTTGACATTTTTTTCTTTCCCTAGTATTTTCCAGGAACCAAACATAGCCTAAAGAAATGTGACATGTTCTTGCATTAAGGAGGAATCTAATAATGTGTCGTTAATTTAGTTCACCAATTTCACAAGTCATAATGGAGTGAAATAATGAAAAAATTAAAGTTAAATGTGTTTTTAAGTGGATAAACTAGTAAAATTTCTCCTCATGTTCTCAAAGTCTAGTAATGTGTACACTACTAAGTTATGTACCTACATTGGACTACTAGTAATTTGGGTTGGCCTAAGCATTTGATATATTTTTAATGGCTAATTTTGGTTTGACAAGCCTATATATCATAGTGATCACAATTGCCAAACCAAAAGATCATTGTTTTAAATATGAAGACTCTTTAAAATATGCAATGCATGGGATGGTGATTAGTGAGTGCGAAAGCAGTAGAGGTATTTTTGGAGTAAGATTGACTCAATTGATCATGCAAAGGAAGCCAATTAATCAAGCTAACAGATTGATAAATGAAGCGTGTTGTATTGCTAGGACAGTAGTCAGTAAGGGGTGTTTGGCTAGCCAATGTTGCATTCTTTTGGTTTTTGGGCATTTGAGCTTTTTAGCTCAACCTGGAGGCAATAAGCTTGTTTTTATGTTCCTTTGTGAAGTCCCATCCACATTGATGCTTGACAATCTAGTACAGGAAGGGTATGTGTATGGCTACTGGCATGACAACACTCTTACTTTCCCAACAAAATCACTACCATTCTCCCATTAATTACAAAATTGTTCTTATCATAATAGTTGCTATTAGCTTCCCACACAAATCAGTTGGTGGAAACAACATTTTCTGATTGAAAATAAAATAAAATTTAAAAAAACCTGGAATTTAACAACTATGCTTTCAAATTCATGGCATTGGAAGTTGCAAAATGTATGAAGTGCTCCATGAAGTCCATAGATTTTAAATTCCAGGTTACAAACTTCAATTGATTAGAACTCCATGAAGCACTCAACTGCACTGATGCTTGACAAACTTGTACAGGAAGTGCATAGCTACTGACATGACAACACTACTCTTCTCTCCCAACAAAACCACTATTATTATCCTACTGATTTCAAACTTGCGCTTGGCACAATCATTGCTATTAGCTTCCTGCACAAATCAGCTAGTGGAAACAACATTTTCTTATTGAAAATAAAAAACTAAAAAACCTGGAAATTAACAACTGTGCTTTTAAGCAAAAATTCATGGTTTTGGAAGTTGCAAAATGAACGAGTGCTCCCTGAAGTCTGTAGATTTGAAATTCCAGATTACAAACTTCAATTGACTAGAACTCGATGAAGTGCTTAACCGTATTGATGCTTGACAAACTTGTACATGAAGTGTATAGCACTCTGACATGACAAGACTTTTTCTTTTCCAATCAAAATCACCACTATTAGGACTAATTTCAAACTTGTACTTGACACAATCGTTGCTATTAGATTCCTGCACAAAGCAGTTGGTGGAAACAACATTTTGCTGATTGAAAATAAAAACAACTATGCTTTCAAAATTCATGGTTCAAACTTGCAAAATAACAAACCAGGAACCAGACGACATGGTATTACAGTAGAAAATCTAAAGGCTCGAGGAAGGGAAAAAATTACCTTCTCTAGTGGGAATTTGAAGCAGTCAGAATTTTCATTATCTTGCAGACCATCAGAAGGCTTTCTAATTCCTGCATCTGCTTCGCTGGTAGAAATATCTGAGCACTCTATGCCATCAACCACGGACCCATGAACGGTACTGAAGATGTTCTCAGTGCCTTTCCAATAAAAAAAGCCACATAAGCATCCAAAGTTGAGAGGGTACTTGAGCAAATAAATAGAATTATAAAGACAGCTAGACCAAATTATGAAGCCACAGTATTTCATGCCCTGGCTTATATAATTAAAACCTGGACCCCGATCATTCTACCTTTCTCAACTAAGAAGTTTTTAGGTCCAAACAATTTCAAAACATCATTCAACTGTCCTACAAGCATGAATATAGTTAACCATCAATCAATAATTCTGGTCTTTAGAAATTCTCTTGATGCAAAATATGAAACATATACCTGTTCTCATTCTTTTGCATCCCTGGCTCCTCTTCGTGATATTTTGGTTCTTTCCTGATGCTCTGGGTTGAGCATATGTCAAACGGATGCGGAAAGTGCTTGAACCAGAAGATTTAACATCCTGCAGAACTTCAAATCTCATAAAGGATTAATAGCAGTTTTAAGGATGATCAAGAGGCATCCTCATTTTTCAAAGACAAATCATCATAATCATGATATAGTCAACAGTTTCTAGGCATCTTTCACACTATTATTAGAAGATTTTCTTTTTTGTTGGTTCATTCAACCATTATAACTATTAAATCAATAAAATGGAGAAAGGTATTTCAAATTACCAATAATTTTTCAAGGGGATTACATAAAGATGATTTTAAGGCATCCTTGGCAGAAATCCTTTCAGATAGAAACTTTTCTTGGAACCACAGTTCAGATCCATACTTCTTCTTCATATACAACCTACAAAAATTAAAAAGCAGAAAAAAGGTTTTTCACCTGTTAAGTCCTGTATTGATAAGCAGGAAGAAAGAGAGGTGGTTAACCATAGTAAAGACCAATTCTATGAACAGCATGGATAACAGTGGTTCAAAATCCATTTGGGATCAAATTTTTGGTTACTATTATAATGTGTAAACAGCAATTTACAATGTTTCAGCACCTTATTGCATATATAACAGAGAAAGCTGACCTACTGTCATTTTCAAATGTTGGGATAGTGAGGAAGATATCCAACAATTCTTTTTTAAGAAGACAAAAAGGAAGGCAGAAAAAGAAACATGGTGCAAAATTTAAAACCCAGGCCACCAAAACCCCCAAATAGAGGACACACAATACCAGAAAATCAAAGTGCTCACTGCTCACCCATGTAAAACAACTTACAAGACTACATGTTCATTTTCCGCGATAACAGGTGGTATAGAGACTTCCAGAGAGAAGTTATCAAACTCATGGCCCTCTTTCTTTACCAGGTTAGCAATTGACACAGCCAACTCATCAGCAGAATCCTTTTTCACCAACATTTTTTCGTCATCAAAATAAGAGAACTGCAAAACACCTAAACAAATGCTGCAAATCACTGGCTCACATTCTGATTCTTGAGAAGAATGGGCAGCACCAGAGTCTTCATTTCCTCCAATTCCAGTGCATCTATGTGTGCTTGAATCTGTTGGTTCACCAATCACTGGATGTAAGATTGACAGCAAGAGTGAGGGGCAAGAAAAAATATGCCCATGAACCCCAGATAGCCGAAAGATGCATCCAATGCATATCTGCAAACCAAGAATATCTTCCTTAAGAACTCCGCAAATCATACAAGACTTCTCAGAGAAGGATAGTAAGGTACTGTTTAGGAAGGAAATAGAAGATATCCTACCATAAGCACATGAACATCAACTGATCATCTTAAAGAGGCTTTCGCTAAGCAAAATCCTTAATATACATTTGGTCCATAGGTATCTTATATACAAGCAAAAGATTACCATGTCTAGTGCATTTGACTTAGGAAGCTTTAAGTTTCTTGGCTATGACATTCCCTCAAATTTAGGAAATTTTCATACCCATGAAGACCTGGTATTTTTTTAATTCCCATCCATAGGGAATGAAGATAAAAAGGCAGGTGGATGATTTATTTTTATGTCCTTCTTTATTTATAATAGATCCAATTCCTTATAAATATTATTTAATTGTTATGTAAATTTTCATTAATTCAAAAGTAATTCCTGAGATAACCAACAGCTATCATGGAAATAAATTTTGACAGGAATGTCAAATTCCTAATTTTAACCAAATATTAGAATCAAAATCTTCTATCAATACATTCCTAGGAATTTATTTCAGAAAATATGATTTTCATTCCCAAGTCTAGATGTTTGCAAACCAAAAGCACTGTAGGAAACAAGCAAAATACTTTTCTACTGATGTACAAAATTGTCAAAATATAAACATATAAAGCACAAAAGCGGGACAATAAGGTAAATATAACTATCCTAAGCCTTCCCCTAGGAGCATATGTATTTCTTTCTGGTCTCCAAATAATTGGAAACAATTTACTAGATTGCAGAGTCACAATTTTCTGGTATCATGATTCTTTGGTTGTAGAACTTGGTGTTCATTGATTCACCAAAGAAGCTATCATCTGTAGAATCTAAATATCATCTGTCAAGGGCTTATAATTCAAATAAACGAATCCCGTGCATTCATCAAACTGAGATGATCCACAGCCCACAAGCCTCTGTTTCTTTTTTGGTTAAAGACTTCCAACTCTTTTTTATTCTTTTTACGTAGTTGTTAAAAACTTATGATACATATACAATACATGATATGGTACATGATACGTCAATGCATACAACTTCAACTATAATAATTTTTAAGACAAATCAAATTTAAAAAAAAAAAATTGCTAAAAAAATTATTATATTAATTGTTTAAATGTACAAAAAAGTTAGAAATTGGTCATAAAAGGAAGAGAGAGTGGTAAACTAATGTTAAATAAAAAGCCATGAACTAGTGTGGGAACTATTTTAAAAACAATTTTCCATTCTCAAGAGCATAAAATTATTTTCTAGACTAAGAAAATATGTTTAGTAATTTTTTGATGGAAAATAAAAAGTTATTTTAAGAAATATTTGGAACCAAAGAAATCAGGTTGACAATATTTCAAGTTCCCAAACAAACTTTTGTTTTAGAAAACATTAGAAAATTATTTTTGAAAACTGTTTTTTTGGAATTATCTTAATACGAAAAAAATAGAAAAACAATACATAATACATTTTACTAGTTAACAGCTGTGACTTTCAACTTTTGATTTTTTTTTTTTTTTTTTTTTTTTATTTATAGGTTAAGGACTTTAAACTTTTGAATTTGAAATCAAAAGAAGAAAACACTTCCATGGTGTAAACTCACTTGAGTTAAAGACCCAAAAATGCACCCAAAAAAAAAAAAAAAGGAGGAAGATGAAGAAGAAGACACACAAAACACAAAAACAAAACAAGAACTGGCATAAGCCTAGAAGCAGATGGACAGTTATGAACAAAAAAAAGGCTAAAGAAAACAAACAAGGTTAACCTCAGTAACATTTTTCACCCATGCTATTCCAGAAAATGAAGATTTTGAAAATGTTCAAGTTCTAAAATAATTTTACTTCTTGTTTTATATTCCCTCATATCGTCTATGACAAACCAAAGAGAGAATTTGAGATTTCTTCCAGTTTGCTTTCCTTTCACTGCCCCTTTCTGAGATCCAAATGAAATGCTTTGTTTGGTTGCCAAGAAACTCTACAAAGGAAAGGGACTTCCAGCCTCTGTTTACAGTTGACGTTATCTGACCGAAATGATCAGTTTAGATAGCTTTTGGTGAAGCATCGTGAGAGTAGAGTACTTTCTTGAAATTAATAGCAAAAAATTATTAAAAAAATAAATAAATAGTTCATGGTTTTCTTTACGTTCATGCAAAAGAATAATGCCCGATTTACGAAACCACATAAAACAAAAGGAAAAAAATATATATATATATATATATATATATATATATATATATTTAAAAAAAAAAAAAAAAACCCTAATACTTCCGCGTGATTGAGAAAGCTAAAGAGAAGCAAAAGAAACTATGAATCTCATTGCTACGCCTCCAAGCTCAACAATTGAAAAAAGTCTTTTCATTCGTGTTCTATTTTCTCGTCAAACAAACGAAAAAATAACTTGCCAAGGGTGCAAAGATTTCATTACACTTCTCACATTTTCTCCACAATCAAACGGATCATCAAGAAGGCCCTAACAATCATAAGGCCACTCCAACCTCGACAATTAAAAGATCACTTCATTTGTCTCCTCCTATTTTCTCGTCAAACATAATTTATCACCTATCCATAACGACATCCCATTTCTCACATTTTTCTCCACGACAAAAATGAACATCAACAAAACCCTAAGTACCATAAAAAGATGCATAAGATAAGAGAACGAACCCCGAGCGACAACAAATCCTTCACCGCGTGCGGAGATACTTTACTGACGGCATCGTTCAGAACTCGCATATCATCTTCGCCGGAGATCGTCCGCCGGTCCTCAGCGGCCGAGCTAACTTTCGCCACCGCCTCATGCCCGTTGCTAGCATGCGCATCTTCGGTTTCATGATGCATTTGGAAACTCCTTTTACGAGTGGCGGCAATCTCTGCGGTCTAAGAAGTGAGGGAAAGAAATATTCGATGTAATCTTTACTTTTTGAATTTTACCCGTGAATCAAAACCCTACTGAGCACTCCTTTTGCACCCATTTCATTTCTCATAGCTCATTTGTTACTGTTTAGTATGGTTTGTATGGGCATATGGTTTTTCTTACTGAATTTAAAAAACTAATAATAATTACTTATTACTAATTTATTAATATTTTATGGTTGTTGTTAATTTGTAATATGTACTAATTTTGTGTGGAACACATGCTTAATTTCACTCGCATCTCTCATGTCATTTTGGTTATATACGCTTAATTATCATTATTATTTTTATTAAATACATATAATTATAGTTAATTTGTAAATCAAATAATGCTAACTAAAATTAATAAATAAATAAAATAAAATTAAATAAATATTTAACAAAATGTCAAATCAATAATAGACCGATAAATATGGATGACAATAGAATTTAAAATTTAAATAAACGTATTAAAAGTGGGTTTGTGTCTTTTTTTAAATTGGTTCACGGTCGATTTAAGTATTATCTTATCATGTCCCGTCTCACACTCATTATATATAAAAATAATTTGATTTAATTTATTTTTCTAATTTTAATATGTAATAATAATAATAATAATAATAATAAATTACTTAACAATAAAATAAAGTTATAAATAATTAAAATATTTTAATTTTTTATAAATATATATTTATTTTAATATAATTCAATAAAATAATTTTTTTTCAAAAAAGAGACGAGAATGATATAAAACATACTTGCCTCGTTATATTTAATTTTTTTAATGAGATGAAATTGATAATTATCTTGAATAAATAGGGCTGAAATTGAATAGGGGCAACCCATCTTTAACTTACCCCATTGCCATTCTACTAACCAAAATCTCAACAAATATGAGTGATATTTATTTATAAATATGTTTATTTATTTATTCCAATTTAAACAAGTAAATAAAGAAAAAAAAATCAAAATTTGCTTGGATGTTAAAAAGTCTAATATTTCACATGAGATAATTCGATAAAAATAATTGATGAAAAACACTTAAAAAAAATATAGACTATGGATTTTTTTTGTCACACACCACTTCAATTTTGCTTTAATACAAATAAAATGAAGAGTTTAAAAATGTAAATTTTTTAATTATCATTCACTATATTTTCCGGTATACAGTCGAATTCCCCTCCCCCCCCCCCCCCAAGGGGAAAATTGAGTAACATTCAAAGGTAATTTTCATTGTCTAATTATTAGCAAAAGCTAAATATTAAGTAAGAGTTCCCCCTCCACCCCCCGCCTTTAAGTTAAAAGGGGAAAATTGAGTAGCATTCAAAGGTAATTTTCATTGTCTAATTATTAGTAAAAGCTAAATCTTAAGTAAGAGCTCCATCAACAAAAGCATACAGAACGAAGAGTAAAGATTTCATTCGGTATGCCCCATGGCGACTCCAGGTGTTCCATTCGGATCATATTATTTGGATTTAAACCAAAACTGAAGGTGTATTTAACAATGGAATACATAATTAAAAAAAAAAAAAATCGAAATATTACATAACGACTAATTCATTATAAAAGAAGAATATTTTTAAAGATTTAAAAGTGCTTCTCATTCTCTCATAATTACTCCCAAACTTCTAATTCTCTCTAATCATTTCCAAACGCCATCAAAAGGTAATAGTGCATAATGTGCATATCAATGAAATAAAAATGTACGCCATTAAAAAATATATAAAATAGCGTGAATGTTATGAATTAGAAAACTTAGAACAGCATATAATGGAAGGAAAAATATCTACAAATTAAACAATTAAAAAAAATGGAAGTATATCTCAAATATGATAAAAGAAAAAAGGATGAAAAGATATAAGAATATCAATCACCTGTCAATAACAGTAAAAGGATAGAATTGAGTTTTGGAAACCATATGCAAATCAAGAACATCCACTTGTAGGGGAAACGAGAAGGGCCATCCTTATTTGGACACAGCACAGTATGATCTGGTTGGGCCCAGTATGATCGAGTAGCAATTAGTTTGGGCTTGGGCCCTGCCCTTTTTTTTTTTTTCCTTTTTCTTTTTTTTAAATTGATTCTGAACAACAATATATTATCGAAATAAATTTTCAGAAAAAACTGTTTTTTTGTCGAAGGTTTAACAAATGTTTCTAAGAAATTTATTTTTTATTCTAAAAAACAAAAAACCATTTTCAAGAACAGTTTCCAAAGATAACCTTAACGTTCCAACTTTATAGAGTATGGGATCATCATCTTCACCATCCAGCTTCGAGCAGTTAATACAGTCGCTCGAGACAAACCCAAATCCTTCACCGCGTGCGGAGATACTTTACTGACGGCATCGTTCAGAACTCGCATATCATCTTCGCCGGAGATCGTCCGCCGGTCCTCAGCGGCGGAGCTAACTTTCGCCACCGCCTCATGCCCGTTGCTAGCATGCGCATCTTCGTTTTCATGATGCATTTGGAAACGCCTTTTACGAGTGGCGGCAATCTCTGCGGTCTAAGAAGTGAGGGAAAGAAATATTCGATGTAATCTTTACTTTTTGAATTTTACCCGTGAATCAAAACCCTACTGAGCACTCCTTTTGCACCCATTTCATTTCTCATAGCTCATTTGTTACTGTTTAGTATGGTTTGTATGTGTATATGGTTTTTCTTACGGGATTTAAAAAACTAATAATAATTACTTATTACTAATTTATTAATATTTTATGGTTGTTGTAAATTTGTAATATGTACTAATTTTGAGTGAAACACATGCTTAATTTCACTCGCATCTCTCATGTCATTTTGATTATATACACTTAATTATCATTATTTTCTTTGTTAAATACATATAATTATCGATAATTTGTAAATCAAAAAATTTAAATTTAAATAAACGTATTAAAAGTGGGTTTGTGTCTTTTTTTAAACTAGTTCAAGGCGGATTTAAGTATTATCTTATCATGTCCCGTCGCACTCATTATATATAAAATTAGTTTTAAAAATTAATTTGATTTAATTTATTTTTCTAATTTTAATATATAATAATAATAATAATAATAAATTACTTAAAAATAAAATAAGTTATAAATAATTAAAATATTTTAATTTTTTATAAATATATATTTATTTTAATATAATTCAATAAAATAAGATTTTTCAAAAAAAGTTAAATGGGATGAGACAAGGATGATATAAGACATATTTGCCTCGTTCTATTTAATTTTTTTAATGAGATGAAATTGATAATTATTTTAAATAAATAGGACTGGATTTGGATAGGGGAAACCCATCTTGAACTTACCTTGTTGCCATTTTAGGAACCAAAATCTCAACAAATATGAGTGATATTTATTTATTCCAATTTAAACAAGTAAATAAAGAAAAAAAATTCAAAATTTGCTTGGATGTTAAAAAGTCTAATATTTCACATGAGATAACTAGATAAAAATAATTGATGAAAAACACTTAAAAAAAATATAGACTATGGATTTTTTTTGTCACACACCTCTTCAAATTTGCTTTAATACAAATAAAATGAAGAGTTTTAAAATGTAAACTTTTTTACTATCATTCACTATATTTTCCGGTATATAGTCAAATTCTCCCCCCCCCACCTTTTTTTTTTTGTTAAAAGGGGAAAATTGAGTAGCATTCAAAGGTAATTTTCATTGTCTAATTAATAGCAAAAACTAAAATGGTGTTTGTTTTTTTGATTTTTTGCTTAAAACAATTTAGTTTTAGAATTTAGGTTGTTTGTTTTTCTATTTTTTCATGATTTATTATAAACTTTTTATTAAATAAAAAACGCCAAAATATGTAGATTTTTCTAAATAGAAAAAATAACATATTAGTTTTTTTTTTTACTTTTTAATATTTAATAAAAATAAAATACTACAAAAACAAACAATCTAATATTTAACACTATTAAGCATTAAAGTTCTATTTAGAGTTAAGTAAAAAAACAAACACCACCTAAATCTTAAGTAAGAGCTTCATCAACAAAAGCATACAGAGTGAAGAGTAAAGATTTCATTCGATATGCCCCATGGTGACTCCAGGTGTTCCATTCAGATCATATTATTTGGATTTAAACCAAAACTGAAGGTGTATTTAACAATGGAATGCATAATTAAAAAATATATATATTTTTTTCGAAATATTACATAACGACTAATTCATTATAAAAGAAGAATATTGTTAGAAATTTAAAAGTGCTTCTCATTCTCTCATAATTACTCCCAAATTTCTAATTCTCTCTAATCATTTCCAAACGCCATCAAAAGGTAATAGTGCATAATGTGCATATTAATGAAATAAAAATGTACGCTATTAAAAAATATATAAAATTGCGTGAATGTTATGAATTAGAAAACTTAGAACAGCAGATAATGGAAGGAAAAATATCTACAAATTAAACAATTTAAAAAAAATGGAAGTATATCTCAAATATGATAAAAGAAAAACGGATGAAAAGATATAAGAATATCAATCACCTGTAAATAACAAGTAAAAGGATAGAATTGAGTTTTGGAAACCATATGCAAATCAAGAACATCCACTTGTAGGGGAAACGAAAAGGGCCATCCTCATTTGTACACAGCCCAGTATGATCTGGTTGGGCCCAGTATGATCGAGTAGCAATTAGTTTGGGCTTGGGCCCCGCCCTTTTATTTATTTATTTTTAAAATTGATTCTGAACAACAATATATTATTGAAATAAATTTTGAGAAAAAACCTGTTTTTTCTCAAAGGTTTAACAAATGTTTCTAAGTTAGAAATTTATTTTTTATTCTAAAAAACGAAAAACCATTTTCAAGAACAGTTTCCAAAGAAAACCTTAACGTTCCAACTTTATAGAGTATGGGATCATCATCTTCACCATCCAGCTTCGAGCAGGTTATACAGTCTCTTGAGACAAACCCAAGCTTAACAAATTATGCCTACAATACACTTATTTAGCAGTGGTTTGGGAACCTTTCTCATAAATTAAATAGACAGGCAGTAAGATCTCATTCACAATGATGAAGCCAATCGGCTTAGGTCTACATAGCCAGAAAGCACTGTCCTGCTCCGCTCTTTCACCTTAGTTTGATATACAACCCTGCAAATTCAAACTCTAATCTCAGCCATTCAAACTTTTGAAAACATACGCAGAGCTTTAGTGTTGAGTTCTTATTTTTAGTGATACATGGGGTGACCCTTACCTCAAGCCTTGGAGCCACATTTCTGTGATCAAGGTTTCACCAGGGTAGACATGTAAAAGAAAGCGTGCTTGTACGTTCTTCACCATGTTTGGGTCTCCTCTGCAGATACATCGGATGATCGCCCTAACTGCAAACCCCAGTGTGCACAGCCCATGCAGTATGGGGCGAGAGAATCTTTGAAGACAAAAAGAGTTCAAACAAATTATACTGAAGTTGAGGCAGACATGGAATACCGATAAAAGTAAGACAACTTTATTTGTTTTTTTCATAAGGATCAGAGGCACAAATCCATTTACTGGGGCTCGATGGAGCTAAAAACACACATGGAAGTTAGAAAACTGAAACAAAGCCACCTTGAAATGACACAAACTATAACCTCCTAGGAACCAAAAAAGACCTACTTCAAATGGCACATAAAATTTTTTTTTGATAAGTTACTTCAAATGCCCCATAAAGACAAGTTGAATCTGTATCAAATGCTATACAATACAGTAGGAAATAAGTCCACCTCCAAGCCTGTCGAAACAGAAGAACAGAAGCAAGAAAAAAAAAAGATAGAAATTTTCAAGGAAATACCTATTTGAACTAAGTATATTCCAACTGTTCCACAAGATAATTTTGTGGAAGCATAAAAAACATGACGCTCAAGGTCTGTGCCTTCAAATATAGCAGATGAGACGAAACAGTATTGTCGTCGATTTGTGACAAGGTCTTCACAGCTGGTTGGGAAGTGGAAACAAAAGTCTTAAAAATAGTTTGCCTCATTAAATCATGTTAATTTTGGGTTGGAGTGACCCCATATGTTACTTATTACTATTATTTTAGGAGAAATTAAATATAAGAAACACTTCTAATCTAAGAAATATGTTCAAAAAGGAGATTCCCAAAAATAAATATGCCGATATCTGTGCCCTTAGTCCAAATCCTGATATTCCAAAATGAAGTAATTTCCAAAATGTTTGGGGCTGGTATGTGGATCCTGTTTCACCACTCTCCCTAAGTCATATAGAGTTTGAGAAAAAAGAATGGATGTTGAATTAAAATAACCAGAAAAACCAGCCAATGGGAAATACAGTGTAATGCAATTCTGCCATTAGTTCATGTACTTACCCTGCAATTTTTGCAAAGCCTGGATCCGAATGCAAAGGACTGTAGTCACCAGATAGCCTATACAGCAAAGCCTGCATAACAGCATAAAAGAAGTTCACTGGAAGCTCATACATAGGCAATGCTTTCCTTGGTGTTAAAAGAAACAAACACAAAATGTTCATGGTATAAACTTATTATATCCACTAACCAAGAGAACTTAAAACTTAAAACTTTCGTAGCGTTAAAGAAAACAAATACGGATCAACCACAGATAAGCTTTTTTACATACCAACCAAGAGAAGCTAACAATTGGATAACACAGATAAATATCCCTTGTGTTATTGTGTATGAGGCCTAAATATTATGCCTTAATCCATGTATATGTCTAAGCTTTTTGGCAGGTGAAAAGCAACGGTCTAGTTTTCTGCACATGCAGCAAAATTCAAGACAATGAAACTAGAAGAGATAGCAATTCTGTGCAACCAAGGAAAAGAGAGATTCATCAATTTAACTAATTTCCCAATATTTACAGTTCGTTAGAAGCCGCATTTTCACTGAGAATGGTACGCTTTAACAAGAGTCCCACTGTGGATCACTCTTCCCCCTGTAAACTACTTTTTCAAATGTTTTTGTCATAACAAATGCTGCAGAATGTCTGTGTATGTGTGTGTTCTCCATCTGGGAATCATCTCTATAAGGAAATAGTAATAAATATTACATGCCTGAGATGGTTGGGTACAATCCCCAAATACAACAAAAGGCTGACTTTTTGGAACTTTAACCGCTGAAACTGGTTGGTTAGGATACTTTGAGTAGGAATATGGTTCAGATGATTTTGAGAAACCTCCAGCACCTCGCAGATAGGTAGTCATCCTGTGTACAGAGGGGCCAAGATGTGTCAATTTTGTGGAAACTTTAAATCAATTATTTAACAAAGAACTGACCGGTTCTTGCATAGCAGTTCACCAGACTCTTTCTCATAACTTTCAATCTCAATCTCAACTATTGCTGCTTTACCTGGAAAAAAAGCCCAATGCCATTGGTCCATTACTTATGAAAGCCTCTCTATTTAAAAATATATTTTAGAAACATGGAAACCATACTGCAGTCAAACCAATTTTTTTTTTTTTTGTTCAAGCTTCATTCTTGTGCATCTTTCTCCAAAAACTTGTTGGAGAAACAAAAAACACAACATTTGACCTTATATCAGAATTTGAAGTTATCAACATGTGAGACCAATTCTTCAAACAACCATCATGTTCAGCACTGTATCTACATGTTTGAACACCAGTAACATATTGTCCAGGGTAAAAGAAAGAACATAAAAGCAACTAATCACAACTGCCATAAATGACATCAACCCAGACTGACTTCCTCCGAGATAAAAAAGGGTCCTATTAAAATATATATGAAATGTAAATGCATCTCTTGACAGAAACAAACCTTTATCATGCAATCCAGAAATACTGGCTTTGTTTTGTATCTGCATCACCAAGATCAAGATTCAAGATTCATTATAGATTAAGAAAACAATTGAAAACAGTAGCAAAAATAAAAAATAAATTGATAATGAAAGGATCACTGATTTTTTCACCCAATAATACATCATATGAATATTGTTTAATAGCACAATTCTAAATTAAATTCAACAACACCAAAGCCACACCTTGAAGCAAAAATGGGATTTCAGATCATCTTAAAGCCACACCTGATTTCTCATCCATGGCCTCTTGTGATATTTTTTGAACCATCCATCTCATTCATAATTTCATATCCCATCGCACCTTGAACCAATTAGTGACTATGTTGTCTTTCTATTAGCAGTTAACTTGAGGCCCAAAATTGCTCACTCTAAGCTACTCAAAACTTGCATTAACCTCTAACCACATAGATTTAAAATCATGCACAGAAGCTAATCAAACACAACAGACAACGTTCTAGTTGGGAACCTTACACAACCACTTGAAGGAAATGACTTGTGGATTTCTATATATTGTTGTCCATGCAATAGAAGGCGTGGATCATATCTGGTAAGAACAGGCATCAGAACTAACATCAACTTCTATTCTAGCAAGGCTATAAAGATTAAGTTATATAAATATGGGTTCACAATCTATCAAAACATGATAGATTCAGCCACAAAGCTAATATTTGGAGAACAGAATAGAAGAGTAAACTTCTTATAACAACATCTGAAAATGAAAAATGAGAAGGAAGACCTTCCTACATCTCTGTTCCCAGAAGCAATAAAATACTTACTCTAAACCTGGTAGCTGAAAATCGAATGATGCGACAGCAAATACAGCAGCAAACGTTGGTAAAACCTACAAAATAAGAATGATGACGTGGAAACAAAGATTATTTACTCGGTGTTTAGTGTCATTTATGATACACCCAACTTGTCAATCACCCTTTTCTAAACTTGGAACCCAGAAGTCCATTGTGAAGCTCCTTTAGAACTGAACTATAAGAAATACCTATTTAAGAAGCTCCAATCTCGTGTAAGAGCAAATTCAAATTCATTCCATTTTCCCACTTCAAGAAAGGAAAAAAAAAAAAAAAAAAATGGAAACCCCAACTTCAATCAATTTCAAATACCTGGATAAATTGCTGCCCATCTTCATGGTAGACATATTTGAGTTCATTTTCGTCCACAGCATCCCGTGCACATGCTCCAACACCAAGTGCGTAGAGTATTACATCTCTGCTCCCCAAACACAATCATCAACAGATAGAATCAACAGGTCAAATAAACAAAATAATTTACCAAACACACACACATACATACAAATTCATAGATTATACGCTTGAGATCTCTACCTTTCGCTATAGGAGTGCGCAACCTGCGATCGATTCACATAACGCAAAATAGAAATCCAATCGTGTAAGTAAAATCAAAACAAAAAACCGTAAAGTAGCCAAACAATTAAAATTGAAAACCAGCGAACTGATTCAAATGAACGGTATGAAGTGCAAAAGGAGAAAGCATACTTCGGGAAATTTGTGAGAAATGAGAAGGTTGGGATCGAAATCTGAAGTCTGGCCCATTAGAGGAAACTGAAAGCGGAAGTGTTCCCCAAATTCTGCAGAAGCCGAGACGAGAAAGGGGCTCGCCTGGAGCGCTTATGCGTGAATATCAAATGTCTTGCGTGAATATCAATGCAAGTGACAGTACAGCTGGGCCCTTCTTTGAATTCGTGCCAGAGGATTGTACAAAATTTTATCCTGGTGACTAGGATCAATTTTGAATTATTATAATTTTTGATACGGAAAAGAAGTGGAATTGAATCAAGGATTTGAAATTGCTATGAATTTGCGAAAATAAAAATTTGTACTTACTAAAAAAATTATTAAATTTCAATAAAATATGTAATAAATATATATTAAAAATTTGAGGTTTTGTTGAGATATATTTAATATTTTATTTAAAAGAAACAAAAATTAAATTTTTTTTAACAAAAATATAGATTAAAAAATATTTAAAATTTTTTTAAATTTGAGATAATAAAATCTTCTTAGTATCTATAATTTTAAATTGTTTTTTTTTAATTATTACATTTTCAATAATTTTTTTTAAATTATCACATTTTTAATACAAGTTTCTAAGAATTTTTGTAGTATATAATTTAGTTTTTCTTTTTTTAAAAAAGAAAAATATATGCAAACAAATACTAAACAATTTACTTACATATTAAAATTTAATTAAATAAAAATTATTTTATTTCATTTCTTTATTTTATCCACCAGAACCTTCTAAACAACAAATTTAGATATAATATCATATAACAAGCGTGATAAGCACTAGGATCTCGACGCGTACCAGTAGACCCGTTTACTTGGACGGGCCTGGTGGGAGGAGGGTCTTTAGCAGCCCAAACGTCTAAACAGGCCAGATTTAAGCCCAAGGAACCTTCGCATGACTTCGCGAGACTTGGCCTACAAAGCTCGAGTCCATTGAGAACAATCGACACTCAACACTAGTACACGCTACACACCACTGTTTAAAGTTAGAGAAGAGCCCCTTGCGGTGCCCTAAATAGCTTTGGGCGGGACTGGAAGTCTCAAAACCCTAAGATCTCTTACATCGATTATCTCGGACTTCATTTCTCGCAAAGATCAGGTGAAAATCTCGCTATTTTTTCTTTGTGTTTGTGATTCTAGGGTTTCTGCGCGGTGTTTTGAGTTCCTTTTTGTTGTACTGCTGAATCTGTATTAGGAACTGGCTTCAGGTCTATTTCCATCTGTTTTTTATGGGCCTTCGCATGAAGAATGGGGCATAACAAGGAAAATGCTGGAAGATGCTTTAGATATGATAGTATCTTGGAGCACTTTCCTTTTACTTGCTTCGTTCTTTGAGAACGAAACGAAGGCGTTAGGATTTTAGTTTCTGGAGCTCACTTTTTGATTTGTTTCTCTGATGATCTCATAGGAAAACCGTGCATTGAGATATCTTCAACTGAATTTAGTAAATCACAGGACACTCACTCGTTGGCTTATTTTATTTAATTTCTTACCAAATAGGTCTTGAACTCCTTGTGAGCAACTTTGGCCTCGCTTGATGGCTTAGAGGAAGAAATAGCTTTTCTTTTTTTTTTTTTTTTTGGGCATCAAGGATTATTATTTCATGTTCATTTATGTGATATGCAATGGACTGATAAAATTTATTTGGGACCGAGAAAATAATTGTAGTCAGAGAATTTTCATGCCTATATCTGGTAGCTTATGAGTTTTGATGTGTAGATTTTTTGCTTTGGAAATTGTTTCAGACAAGTTATTTGAGCATCTAGGTTCCAGCGAACTTCACTTTCATTCTCTCCCATGGCGGTATGTTGATTCTAGCTATGGAATTATGCATCTTTCTCCTTATTTTGCTTTCTGATTTTCCCCCTTTCTTGCTTTGTGAATGTTGTAGATCGACAAACTTTTTAAAGATGATGCCACTGAAGAAAAGGGGGAGAGAGCCAGAATGGTGAGAGTTTATGTGATGTTTTGTATGATAAGAGTGTTCTTGCTATTAAAAGTAAAGGTTCATGCTTACGCTTATGAAGTAAATCTATTTACTTAGATAAAGATGATGACCTTGAAGAACAATTATGTGGATGGATTTACATGTGGATGTTGCTAGTTTAGTTTCCTTTTGAAGAGTTTCCCAAACTACGTTTTTTGTTTTAGGAGTAAGAGCAAAATGTTTTATTTGCTTTCAAATAATATTTCTGCTTTTACTAGTTAGAAAAAACCAAAAAAATATACAGTAGAGAAAATATATCTTCTGTGGTAAAATTTTTGGAAAGCATAATACATTCTATTTCACCATGTGACCTTTTGTTTTTGATGCTAGGATTCCTGAAGAATGATTGTTTATGTTATTTGTTATAGGCGTCCTTTATTGGAGCAATGGCGATTGCTGACCTGGTTAAGACAACCTTAGGGCCAAAGGGAATGGTAGACTTCCCTTCTCATCTCCCTTTATTGCTGAATTAGATGCTGTTTGTGTCTTAAGTATTAGCCTTGGTTTGTAATTTGATTAATTTGCCTGTTTGTTAATGTGTCTTCTCTGCAGGATAAAATTTTGCAATCAACAGGTAGAGGCCACAGTGTTACTGTTACAAATGATGGTGCTACCATCTTAAAGTCCCTTCATATTGACAACCCAGCTGCTAAAGTCCTTGTTGGTATCCTTACTATAGTTGCTGTCGTCGTTGATGTTGCTGTTTTGCTTCATGTGGGTTATAATATATTTATTGTCATGGAAAATTTTTGAAACTCCACCGCAAATGTATATGCCTAATGAACTGCATTATCAATTTGGATGCAATGTATAGATGTGAAATACAAAGCCTTCTGGAACTTTTTATTACCCATGATTAGGCTTATAAAAGTTGTAGTTTGCCATTTGATGGTCATCCTTAATTCAAGGGACAGATATATCCAAAGTTCAAGATGATGAGGTTGGTGATGGGACCACTTCAGTTGTTGTTTTGGCTGGAGAGCTTTTAAGAGAAGCAGAGAAATTGGTGGCAGCAAAAATTCATCCCATGACAATAATTTCAGGTTTGTTTATAGCTGCTTCTCTTGCTTCCAAAATTTCTTCCTTGACAAATAAGGAAAGGATCATATTTGCTGTAGTTTGAAATTTTTATTTTAATATGATTGAAGTATAACAAAGCAAGTTTCACAATGGGCATATGATACAAGTTGTCTTGGTTTGGGATGCAGTCATGTTTCATGATGTAACTCTTATCCTTTAACTACTGTCTTAAGTTTGGTTAACACCATTGACTCTCTCCTTGTGGCTGGGTCAAGAAGTTGCTGAAGCAAACTTCTTATTTAGGTGATGTTTGGGTTTGATGAGACCAGATATTACTCTTAAGTTGCTGGCTGCAATATTCCTAATTTGTTCTGTTCAGCTTGCTGGACGTTTCATATCCATGTGGCACTGCTCCTGACATTGTGTATTGTGGGGTGTGTTTATTTCATCAGGTTATCGAATGGCTGCCGAATGTGCTCGAAATGCTTTGTCACAGAAAGTCATGGATAATAAAGAGGATGCAGGTATGCATCCTTTCTTCTATTTTTGTCTTTAATGCCAGGGTCTGGCTATCATAATAATAATAAGCAATACCAGTGTCAAATTTCCTGATTGATTTCTTATCTACAGGTTCACAATTATTGGATAATTTCCCCAGTGTTATGGGAATTATTTGGAATTTTCTTTTTGTACCATTCTTTTTGGTGACATACACAGTTGATTTTGGACTTAGATTAGTTTAATAAATGTATGATCATAGATTTTCTTTTGTGTACCATTTTATTTTCAAACAGATGATTATATATGAACTTGATTATTTTGATGTAGTATTGTGTCACTTTAAACGGTAGTGAGAGCATCTAACCATGTTGGTCATGATATATTATGTAATACTTTTCCATCTAATATTTTTCCTTAAATTATTATATATCTCATTAATAATTTTTCTGGTTAATGCAGAAAAGTTCAAGTCAGACTTGATGAAGATTGCAATGACTACTTTGAGTTCAAAAATTCTTTCCCAAGACAAGGAACATTTTGCAAAACTGGCAGTAGATGCTGTTATGAGACTGAAGGTGAGTAATGACATTTCATTTGCAAGTAGTTTGGAACTGGGGTTTCAAGATGGGCAGTGAAATTTGGCCTTAAAACTATATATCAACTGCGATGAAAATAAGAAGTAAAGCTAAGAAGTCCCATCAATTTAGTTTCTTCGCTAAAGTGGGGCAAATGGAAATGAAATTATAATACTTGGAGAATTCCATACTTTAACATCCTGCCCCTATGTCACAAAAGATGAACAAAGGAAAGGAAAATTGTTTTCTTTTGTTTTGCTTAAGCATCCAATTTCCAGATACATATGGCCATTAGTAGCTCAAGATTTGATGAAAAAGTAGTGGGAAATTTTCAAATGTGATGTGAGCATTACTCTTTCTTCACATTCCATACTAGAAGAAATTCTGGGTTTGCTGTTTATATCGATCCTGTGCCTTGCCTGCTTGGTCATTTACAATTTATTCATTTGAATCATCTCTAACATGATTATAAAAGGAGTATCAGAATAATTTGTGCAATATTCTGAACCTTAAAATTACACTTCTTATTTGATCATGCTTAAACAGTCCACTGTTTTTAAAGTAGTAAATAAAATAAAAAATATGGTCTCTCTCTCTCTCTCTTGTGGTATAATTTCATTCTTAGTGCTTGATTTTGTTTTTTCTTGTGTAAATAGATATACAACTGTACACTTCTGGTTGCATGCCATTCTCTAATTTTCCATTATTTGTTCTTTGAATTGGCAGGGCAGCACAAACTTGGAGTCTATTCAAATTATTAAGAAGGCTGGAGGATCACTCAAAGACTCATTTTTGGATGAAGGGTAGAGCATATAAACTATGAACTTCATGTTGTATTATTCAGTTTACATGTTTTACAGAAGAATGAAGCATCATCAGTCTTTTTGTAGACTAAGTACACAAAAGACTATGTATCAAAAGAAAAAGCCAAGGTGCTGCTATACCACCCTAGGATATCTTTTTCTCATTTGGTACTACACTAACGTGGTAATCTTCTTATTGAAAAAAAACCCACTAAGGTACTTCACTCCTGCCAAAATAGGAAAGAGATAACTAAGTGGCTTCATTTTACCATTCTATATTCCAACTATCTTCTCTTTTCGGTTGTCAAACACATCCTATGCAAATTCAGTAAAAAAAATTTGTTAATTGGAATCTTGTTTTCTGCATAGGTTTATTCTTGACAAGAAAATAGGCATTGGTCAACCAAAACGCATAGAGAATGCAAAGATTTTGGTGGCAAATACTGCAATGGACACTGATAAAGTCAAGATTTATGGGGCACGTGTCCGTGTTGACTCAATGTCTAGGGTTGCCCAGATTGAAGGGGCTGAAAAGGAGAAAATGAGAGAAAAAGTTCAGAAGATTATAGGTCATGGGATTAACTGCTTTGTTAACAGACAGTTGATTTACAATTTCCCAGAGGAACTCTTTGCAGATGCGGGAGTACTTGCAATTGAGCATGCTGATTTTGATGGTATTGAACGTCTGGCTCTAGTAACTGGTGGTGAGATTGCATCAACCTTTGACAATCCAGAGTCAGTTAAGCTTGGGCACTGCAAGCTGATTGAAGAAATTATGATTGGTGAGGACAAATTGATCCATTTTTCGGGTGTTGAAATGGGTCAGGCATGCACAATAGTATTGAGAGGTGCAAGGTAGATTTTGACATCTTTGCTTTTTCATTTTAACTTTTCCTGTTCAAATATGTTTTCTTCTGCAGTCTTGCAATATAACTGCTATTATATTTTACCATGTACACCCATGCATATGTCATTGATACTTCTAAAACAGGAGCTATGCCATTCTTATCTGGTTTTTTCTATAAATGACAAGTTGTTAGTGAAATTATTGAGCAAGTCTGTCCATTTGAGTCATAAGTTGCAGTTTTTATTAGGCTAGATGCATCTGTATTGTGTGTCCATTGTGTCATTACATTCAACTTTGGTTCCATTTAACTGGTTTTGCACCTATTTATGTTCCCTGTTCAAGATAATATTTGTTAGGACCTTGAAATTGATGCTACCACTCTTATTAACTCTGGTTCTAAAGCTACATTTTTTTGGGTGATGTGCTATCTATTTTTTGGCAGCTTTCATGTGTTGGATGAGGCAGAAAGGTCTCTGCATGATGCCTTGTGTGTGCTTTCTCAGACAGTGATTGACAGCCGAGTTTTACTTGGAGGTGGTTGGCCTGAGATGGTGATGGCAAAGGAAGTGGATGAGCTGGCCCGGAAAACTCCTGGGAAAAAATCTCATGCTATTGAAGCTTTTTCGCGGGCACTCATATCCATTCCAACAACCATTGCAGACAATGCAGGGCTGGATAGTGCTGAGTTGATAGCACAGCTCCGTGCTGAGCACCACAAGGAAGAAAGCCATGCAGGGATTGATGTCATCTCTGGTTCGGTAAGTAATGGAATTGAGAAATAAAAAATATAGGGTGCCTGTCTGGTATAAGGTTGGATTTGTTATAGTTTCTTTGAGGAAAAAACATGCATTATTCTTCCTGATTCAAAAGAGAGCTCCATGATTTTACAAGAATGCTCTCTGTGGGGTCCTTGTGAAGGATGTGAAGTTGGCAGTTGCTAATTGATTCCTTATAGCTGTTTGAATCTTAGGTCATTGTCCATTAATTCCTTCATTGGAACCTTATATTTATGGAAAGGTTCTCCGTTAGGCTAATGGAGAGTGTATTGAAAATTTGACACTGATTGCAGATCCCCCTAGCTTATCAGTATCTGACTCAAGCTCCAAAATTTTCAAGGTGTTATTTCTGTAGAAAATGGAGCTATAGGGGTTATGGGACAAAGGGATGTTATTTGTCAGATTGATGGTTGCACCGTGTATATTGATTCTTGTTGGTCTATATCTTGATCTATGTACTGGCATCTCATGATCTGGAACTTTGCTTTCTTGTTTTTAACAGTTTTTATGTATTTAAACTTGAGGTTTTGTGTGATGGCAGGTAGGAGATATGGCAGAACTGGGGATTTCTGAAGCATTCAAAGTTAAGCAGGCTGTATTACTCTCTGCCACTGAGGCTGCTGAGATGATTCTTAGAGTTGATGAAATTATAACTTGTGCCCCACGTAGAAGAGAAGATAGAATGTGAAGATTGGACCGAGTGTTTGGGTGGAGTAAGAACATCTGTTGTAATGCACTCAACTTCCCATTAGCTTCAGCTATTAATGAGTTGCATACCAGCTAAAGAATGGAAAAAAAACTTGATTGCTATGTGTTTTTGGTTGCAAATATCTATTCGCTTGTCTCAGTTTTTGTTTGTTAAAAAACTGATGCAGGATGTTTACTTTATTCATGTGTTGGAAAAATTTTGCTTTATGAATTTTGGACCACTGCTCTAGTTGAAGTAATTTTTATCGGCCCGCAGTTTTTGTTTGCAAAAGAATATGCCCCTCGTGTTGTTTTATCTTTGTGTTGTCAATATTTGGTTTCTGCTGTTGCTGGAAGTGAATAATGATTAGAATCAGATAAATTTAAATTGAATTGTTGTAGTTGATGTTAATTTGAAGCCATTTTTGCGTTTTAATCCTAGTGGATTTTTTTAATCAAGTAATGTAAGTTACAAAAGTGTGAGTAATTGCATAGGATAAAAGAGCTGTTTAGGTGATTAAAAGAAAGGAGTGGCTGCCATGTAGGTAATTGCATAGAAATATAGAATAAAAGATTTAATTTAAGAAGGTACAAAAGTAAGCATATTTTGGAGATTAAAGGATCAGTTCCAGATATAGGTCACAATATTCTGTAATCGCTGATGTAATTGATGTGAATATGCAACTGCATGCAACTGCCTGCCTATGCTCATCACCTAATCATCTACTTGAAATTTCAAATGAAAGTTGCATAACCTTATCTTCTAATTGAAAATCAAATGACGCGTGAAACACCCTGAAGCCTTCCAATACAGTTTGGTCGCTTTTGTGTGGGTATAAAGCCGATTGCAGTTGTGACGTCTGTTTTTTTAATTGTTCATGAGGTGTAGTTTCTTATTGTTAAAGGAGTATAGCTGCTTAAAAAAAAAAAAACTTCAAACTTTTAACTTTGTTTTTCAATGAAATCATGTTTGACGCAAGCTATTTTTATGTATGATTTGCATTGTATTATTGTGTATATATATATATATGTTGCGTTGCATTCTTATTATTATTATGAAGTCGAGGACGCTTTACAACTGAAAACACGAAACTTTACATTTAGAGTACAATCAACACAAGGGCACTTTACCCCCTCTAACATACTAAGGTATAAAATTTAAGTCTGAAAGATTGTTAAACTAAAGTACAAAAGTTTGAGAATACAAAACAATTGAGATCATGTTACGAAATAACAAAACTACATTTGAATACATGTAACTCCATTGGATTGACGGTGTATTTTGGTAACCGGTACTAAATTCTGATCCCTTTCAAGATTTATGTTCATGCGCATATGTAAAAGCAAAGTTGACTCCATAGGGAACCCAAAAGATAAAACAGCATTACATGCGGTCTTTTAAGTGGGACAAGCCTTTGATCCTGGAATGTCAGATTGCAAATTGCTTGCGTCTCAAGCAACCTACAACTCCCAAGAGAGAACTGTTTCTTACTCAAGAATGCATTAGAAATAGAGGGGCAATGGATACATATATTTTCTGGGTAACAAGGTAAATTGCCTAATATTATTATAAAGAGAGACAAGACACAAAGTTGCTGTTACAAATAGAGGATATTTAATAAGTTTTAACCACCTCTCTCTATAAAATGGCATAACAGATAAATAGTAACAAAACAAAATACAACCTTTAGTTAAAAAGAATGTGACCTCGAGCTGAGGTCATTTAAACTCCCACGCATAAAGATTATATGAATATCTCTACTCTTAATAATCCTCCTATGCCAGACAGGTTTCCCCTAACACTTCCAGAGCTTTGATGGCTTGCCGCTGGCTCTTAGAGGGGCCTTGTTCGTCGACCAGCTGCCTTACCACAAAGCAGTGCATTCTTTGGAATTGGGAATTCATCCCTGATAGACTCTACTGGCGAATAAACCCGTAGATAAAATTGTTGTCCTAGGTATTGCCTTGCCCAGAACTCAGACCTCACGTTCCACATTCCCACATTATCGAGTGCCACGTAAATTGCAGTCCATGACTTGGGATATACCTGCACTCATCCAGCATCAAGCATTTAGTTCTTGCTCATCTTCACTTTGATTTTCAAGCAAACATGTTTCTTTTTCTCCATTTTTAGTTTGAAAAAATCTTTCATTCGAGGAAAAACACTCTAATTGGAGTCATGATGTGAAAAGCAACAGGAGGATTGAGCTTATTTCATCACCTGAGTAGTGCAACGGGCAACTGCATCACGGAGATTGTACTGGTTCCTACTATTTGCTGTCCACAATCCTCCATCCATTCTGCATTTCAAAGCATTCATATATATTAAAAGGGAGTCGCAATGCAATGAACAGTTGATGAATAGACTGAATTGACAGTAAGATTTCAACAAAAAATTGGTCAGGACAGAGTTAACAAGGTGTTTGAAGAATGACTCATGTTCTTACCCGACTACAAAGAAAGAGTAGCCATCGATATGCCAGCTCTGTATGATGTCCTCAGGATTTTCAAACACAATTTCTACGAACGCTCTGAAGTCAGCTCCCATAACTGAAGTATCAAGGTATATTCCTCCACCAGTAGGATTGTTTGATATGCTTCCAACACGGAAAACTCCTCCAATTTTGAAGAAGTCTGCAACTTTTAGGGGTGTATCCCCTGGGACATAGGATACACTATTAACAGCATATCTTTGCTTGCCATTGACCTGACCAGCAGAGCTTGCAAGCCTGATTGTTCTGGAGGTGTTGATCATACCATAGTGGTAAGAGCCTTGTGGGTTAGGCCTTGGTCCACTTGCTGTAAGATTAGTCCTGAAATGACACATAATTTAGATTATTACATTTGTCACAAAGTGGTGCCTGAATTAGGTGACCCCAGGCAACCCTGTTTGCCTAGAGGGAAACTTCACTAATAAAGGAGAGCATTAATAATCGGCAAGAACTACATACCTAATAGAGCGAGCCTGGTTAAGGGACCAGTCAATTTGGACGGTGGGTCCACCTGGGGGTGGGCCTGAGACTGGGCCAGCAGAGTTGCTGTATCGGAGAATACCGGTGGTGGTGAGGACCTGAGAGGTGAACCGGCTTGAGACCACAATGTAGTAGTCCTGGCAGGCTGATCAGCAGTCACTAGCACAGAGTAGGACTGTCCAACATGAACATCAAGGGAGGAATAGGTAGTTTGGAGAGTGTGTGTTCCCTCCACTTCAACCAACACCATCTTGTGGCCTTGAATCCGGAAGTTGAGTGAATTTTGCAGTCCAACATTTGATATCCTGAACCTGTATGTTTTTCCTGTATTTGGTAACGCACCATATGTACATTATCAGCCAAGAATTCAACATACAAATAGAATCTCAAACCACCTCATCATTTGAAACTTTTCTCCCTCACCACACCCTAATGCAACCATAGGATGGGATTACCCATTCCTCGCTTTCCCCATTTTGAGTTTAAAATAAAATAAAATAAAATAATAATTAAATCTTCAGTCCAAACCAAATCCAAATTTAAAGTACATATATATATATATATATATATATATGAGATATTACTGAGAATTATAAGATCATGTATACACACAGAGAACTGATTGCAGATAAATGTAAGATAGTAATGGATCACCTTGCTCCACAGTGAAAGAGACTCCATTGGGACCACGGCCGTTGATGAGGATCCCATCTGGAAAATGGAGCTTCTTACCCCGGTCTAGAATGGCCTTCAATGTCTATAAAGCACACACAATGCCCATTAATGGGTTAGTACCAAATTGATAAGTGAGGACCAGCTGTAAACTTGAATGTAAGGGGACCCCATACGCATACATACATGTCCAGCACAGTGACCAAATTACCCATCTCTGTTCTATTGATGGGCCTTCATCAAACCCCCCATACATTCCAAACTGAATAAAGCTAACCAATAAATTCGTCCTTTTTTTAAAAAAAAAAATTATTAAATGCACATGCATGACTTGAAAAAGGCACTAGCCGATAAGCCCACCGGACCCAGTTAACACATTGAGAAAAAAAAAACAAAAACAAAAAATTCCATATGTTTCTTTGTTTGTTTTTATTTAATATCATTGGCTAGGATTCACCAATTGTCAATTGGGTCTACCAACAAGGGTACACTGGTGGCCCAGTCTCTGCAAAAAGGCATTCGAATACACTTTTCAGAAGTTATATTTTATTGAATTTAAGGGCACATAATTTTATAATTTTTATATCAAATTAGTCAATAATTTTGAAATATTTTGGAGGGAATATCCTCTCCTTGTGATAAAATATTTTCAGCCGTGAAGTGAACCCACGATGTGAAAAACGGTGAAACTAATCAATCATTAGTGCTACCAATTTGTTGGCAGTCCAAATGAGCTGTCCGTGCCCTACCATTCTAATCATTTTGAAAAAGGTCGTTTGGACCCAACCCATTTAGAGATCCAGCTGGCAAAAGGCAGAAGAGTACAGGCGTCAAAAAGTCAATATGTTTATTATGTCATTTAACAAACCCCCATATGTTGCCGACACTACTAACACAGCGTCCCAATTCCCAAAAAAAGAAAAAAAGAAAAAAAAAGAACAATATATATATATATATATATAATTAACACTCCTGACCCACTTCTATAATAAAGCGGAAAAATACTTTAAATGATAAAATTAAAATTATTTTACTTTTGAGTTGTTCACGAGCCTTCAATTTGTTTTATTGTTGCTGAAGTGAAATTAATTAGAGAGGATTTAGAAAAAAGCAATAATAATAATAATAATAATAATAATAATAATAATACTTGTCATCTCATCATCACTTTATTTTAATAATGTAATTTAAAAAAAATTAAAAATATAATTATGTTTTATATTTAATAACCAATCGTAAAATTGTTAACTACTGCTAGGATAGTTTGAGAACGATTTTTTGTTTTTCCCCCTTTTTTTTTTTAAAAAAAAAATCTATTTAATAATATAAATTATTTTTTATTTAAAAAAACATCTTTTAATTATTTTTTATTTTATTTATTTATTTATTTTAAAATAATTAAAAATAAAATATGAAGTACAAAAATTATTTTTAAAAATATTAAAAACAAGTAAAGGACATTTAAATTTACAAGAAACTTTTATTCCACCAAAATTATAACAGTTTTAAAAAACCTATACTACAACTATTTTTTAAAATTATTTTAAAAAACAACAACTAGCTTTAGAAATTGAAAAGAGAGAGTAGAGCAAGGATGAGTACCGTGTGATTGGCTTTGTACCAATCTCCGATGAGGACGGTGTAGTCGCCGGCGGGATCGGGGAAGGGGACAGGGATTTTAGGGCGGCTGAGGATTCGGAGGCCGCCGAAACCGCCTGCGGCCTTGTGGAAATCAAGAGAAGGGAAGTAGTAGAAGCTTCCGATTTGGTCCTTCACTTGGAGAATGTAGGTGAAGTTCCTCCCCGGAGGGATTGGGCATGTCGTTCCGTACACACCATCTTCGTACGAGTTCCTCCTCTGTTGAACTCCACTCCTGTATTTTATGAAATATACATATATTTCAATAAAAATCTCTAATTTAAATTAATTTTTTTTTATTCTCATTCCGGTTTTATGACATCCACTGTTGGACGGTGACAGCTGATAAGTGAAATTTTATTGTGAAGCAGCTGGATTGATTTCCCCTCAGCCACACCAGACCATCAATAATTCATAAATACAAAAAAAAATTAATTATAAATGAATTCCATTTCTTGCTCATAATTTATTAAATTACCCTCAAATTCATTTACAAATATAAGCTAAATGATTCCTGGTTTAAAACCCACCTTCATTACTGTGTTTACTAATAATAATAATAATAATAATAATAATAATAATAAAACTAAAAGAAAGAAACATTTATCATCCCATTTCTCTCTCTATTTAACATAAAAAAGATGATCTAATCTTTCCAATATATATATATATATATATATATATATATATATATATATATATTATCAAGAACTTAATCTATTAACTCACTGATTCAAATGAGGTGGCAAATACTGACCTGAAAACATTCTTTTTAACATTAGAGAAACTAATGATGTCAGATATTTTTGTTAGTTGAATGGCAAAAGTATGATGATGCAGGATTCAACTAAATTTCTAAGCAGGGGTTTAACTAAATCAGTAAATGGACCCACTAATTGCTAATCCTCTGCCTTAATGAAGTAAATTCCTTTTCACAAATATTTAGGATTCTAGCCATACATCTTGAAAGAATAAAAAGAGAAAAAAAAAAAAAAAAGGATAAGCTCACAAGCCATTTAATGTGTCTTTCTTATACATGGCCATATCAATTGCTGTTAGAAGTTTGCTTTCTTTTTCTTTATACAGAATGGCTATTTACTTATTAGTCATCAATGGTGGCTTGACTATGAACCAGAACAAACACCAGGCTAATGTGTCAAAAACTAAGCAAAAAGTTAAAAAAACAATCTAGATTAGCCGATTTTTATTTATCACATTAGCTGGATGTGAAACAAGTTTCGGCACATGGAAATGTTAAGAGTAGTATTCACATTTGCCGAGAAAAAAACCAGAGAAGTACTAAAGCAACCAGTCATTCTCAGAATCAAAAAATCTGAAGATTCTTCATTCTAGGAAATTTGGGAATAGCTGTGGCCAGATCATTGTTTTTATTGCTTCCACGCGCTTTTAGGCGGGAAGACTAGGAGTAGTCCGGCAACTGGCCACAGCATTTTTCCGATAACTTAGGCAGGGTGAAAAAGGGAAAAAGAAAGCTTACCAGGAGAGTAGAAAAGGCTCAGTCAAGCTGTTGTAGACGTTGATAATGAGATTATCGTTGGTAACGGAGTGGATATCAGGACCTGGGAATTGGCCATTGATCAAGATTCCCTACAACAGATCAGCCATGAACTTGTTGGTTTGGATGTGAATCGGGAACAAGATCAACAGAATCTAGGTAAATGTACCAGCAATCCAACTGATTCTTACGCAAAAAAGAAGCAAATTTAGATAACAGACCTGTTGACGAACACCAAGAGGATAAATGTCGCCGAATGTGACATTCCAGGTGAAGAATCTGTAGGGATCTTCAGCGGCGACAATGGTGAAGAGGAGAGAAAAGATAGATAGAAAGGCCCGGAAAGAATTCAGGGCCATTTCTTGAGCGATGGTGATGGTGAATTATTGGGTGAGAGTGGGGAGTTGCAAGTGGGAGAGGATTTTAAAGGAGAAAGAAGGGTAGTGAATGAGGACGGATGGTGTATATTTAAAGTGCGGTACAGAGGAAGAGAGTGCGAGGGAAATGGAGGGAAAAATAAGGAGAAAAAGGGAAGGAATGAGGAAGAGAATTGGAGAAGGGGTGTCGGTGGTGGGGTCCAAGGGGCATGACGGGCTATTCCTGCCGTGTCTGATTCTCACATGCTCATGTTTATTTTTTCCTCCAAATCTGCATGTGGCGAGTGGAGACGAAGGGACCCTCATTCCTGCCTTTTCCTTTCTTTTGTTCTTTGGAATAATCCAATATAATGTTTGGAGCTTCTGCTTCTGTTCCTGTTCCAACTTTTAGTCTCCCTCGTGCATGGCTTCTTCCTCCTCTATGGTATTTTTTTTGAAACATTTCACCACGTATTTTAATATCAATTATTAGCTTTTAATACAAATTTAGAATACGCCCCATATGTAAAAATAGGAGTGAAAATAGAAATTTTTTTTTTTTTTATAATCGTGAATGTTAGGACCAATTTACACGCATCCCGAGCAAGATCAGACCAATTGAACTACCCCTCAAGATTAGGTATTAAAATTCTTATGATAATAGCTTTTTATTTTAATGATACATTCTTACTTTTTAAAACAAGGTTTCATATAAAAAATTAATTCCCATTTTTTTTCCTATAATTTTGGGAAAAACATTTTTCTATAAAACCTTTGTCACATCAATGAAGGCTAAACACATGGTCAATCTCATATGTATATATAGCCGGGGGAGTGACGAGCCTCAACTTTTGACCATTATATAGTTTTGAAGGGGGGGGGGGAAATGAAATGATTTAAAGTAGACGAATGAAGATAAAGTGATGGGGGGTGTGAATGAGATGGTATGAGTATATATGTATCCAATTCAGCACTGATAAAGAATTAGGAGGTCAAACATAGACTTTTGTTTTGGTCAGCCAACTCCATCCAGCAATTTCACCTTCACAAACTAAAGTAAAAGCACAAACCAAACATAATAATGAAGGACTAAAGACTTCATCAATCATAACTATATAAGAAGGGTCCCACGGACCCATTTAGATTTGTTTATATTTGTTACTTTGGGTTTTGATTATATATTGATGGAATTATTACCCCTAACTTTGCTTTAACTTTACGTCAAATGTAGAGTGTTGATTTGAAATCTTTCTTTTTTTTTAACTAAAACGTCTAGAGAACTAATGGCACTAACTAGAAACCAAGTGTCTAATGCTGCTTCCAATTATTTAACCATTTTTTGGAATAAAGGTGAAGCTGAAATGAATTTTTCTTTCAAAAATAAAATCATTTCCATGATAAGAATACATGTGATCATATTTGTTACATAGTCAATACCCTATTAGAAAAAAAAAGAAAAAGAAAAACAAATCGCCTTAACTCAATCATGATGTTTAGGCAACACAAAGAGTGTACCCCAACTGGATAAACGCGTGGGCAGCCCCATGTGCAATCATTGCGCCAAAAAAATAGAAATAAAACACACTCATATCATTAAATTTAAAATCTTAATTCTCTAATCTTTAAATTATTGGGCCATTAACCAAAACGCGGCTAATCCAAGAGTTTCCCCACCCAAAATAATAATAATAATGACAATAACAATAACACAGTTTGTTTACGCGCTATAAAATTGAATTTGAAATATGCAACCTCGAAACCAAACAAGGCGCATGATATTATGTGTCGTGGTGTTAGGAGGAAAGAGGAAGTAGAAAGAGCTAACTGTTAACAAAGTGGAGGGTGAATGGGACCCAACAAGCGCAATCGGTGGGCACTGTTACACCTAAACATATCAGAATCACACACACTCATGATAAGAGAGTATAGACATCCACATCAATCTGCTCTCATCATCTTCAAGCAAGCATGAACACACAGTATTACAGGCATGTCAAGTAAAAGTGTGAACTTTGGAGAGTTACTGGAAATGTGACTGTCCTATCTGGTAAAAGTTATCAAAGGTTTTAACCTCATTTCTCTATTCTAACCAGCTGTTTTGTTTTTGTACATGCAGATTCCTTGTGACCAACCGACAGAAAACTAGAGTGTGCTTATTCAAAGTTTGAAACCATGGATTTAGGAATGCGGCATGGTCTAGATTTGAGAAAAAATAACAATGTTTTCTGTCTGAACTTGGAGAATCTACGGTAGATACAGACTTCAATTATTGCATAGTTGAGTTAATTGTTCAAAATCTATCCACCCCAAATATTGTTCCAACTCAACTTAGGAGGTATTTTTTTTTTTTTTTTGATAACCGTGGATGTCCGGACCAACTTAGGACCAACTTACGTGCACCTCGACTAATCTCACGGGGCCCTGAAGTTAACGACCGGGTAAAATCTCCAGTGGCCGTGAGGGGATTCGAGCTAATGACCATTAGGGAGCAAACCCAAGGCCGGACCAACTGAGCTACCCCTCAGGGTTCAACTTCGGAGGTATTTTTACCAGATATTCACAAGCATTTAGCTAAATTTTAAGAACCATGTTCAACATGGAAGTTCAATTTCCAATGTTCTGGTCCTATATCATTCATCCCAGACTTCAGACTTGAAATTATATACATATATATTGCAAACAGTGAAGGGAGGATTTTATATTTTATTTTTAATTACTGGAGTAATTCAGAATATCAGATTTAACTTGGAACTATAAAAAGCGCCAAAATTAAAGAACAAGAGGAAAAATGAAAGAAGAAAAACCAAATATGGATAAACAAACAATTACAAAGCTTGATCAGCAACAAGAATATAAGAAGTTTAGTGAAATTTTTGAAGTTGGTCACTCGGTCTAATCAAGTCTCCCAAAGTTTTCCTTCTGGAGTGGATGACCGGCTGAATAATCACTAATCACCCCCTTTCACTCGTTGAACTCTACTTTGAAGCTAGAAGATGACGTGAGCATTGGATGTAAAACATGAGGGTACCTGTGAGTGGCTTTGATATCTCTTTAAGTGGGCTACACATGTTGAAATAACAAGGGATAATAGGAAGAAAAAAAAAATCCACCTTCTATATGCCTATACACTTACTATGAAATTGCTTTTCGCATTGGTTATTTTGGGTAAAAGTAGACTTTCAATGCCATTACCCTGGAGAGCGATAGAAGCATAGGTCCACGTCCAAAAAGCATGGATACATATAAATAAGATAGCTTTCACCTTCAAATCTGAGGAAAGTCTTTTAAGGAAGGAGGAAATAAATTTGGTTTGAATGCAGCCTCCATTTGCCAGTTTAAGCAGGATCCAGCCAAAAAAGTTCATTAGGCTTACTATCATAATCAACAAATAGGGGGCGATCCAAATCATCAAATAGGGGGCAATCCAAATCATCAAATTGGGGGCAATGAACTCGTGTCAAACAATCGTTGAATAAATTTTTACATTCTTTCCAGCATATCACACATGCTAATAAACTCATGTCAAACAAACATCAAATAAATTTTTTAAAATTCTTTCCAGCATATTGCACATGCTATAAATAACCTGATCTTGGCTCTGGAGACAGCCATGGAACAAGCAGAGGGTATTTACCAGGATGGGAAATGAAAATGTGAAAATATCCGTCATAGAAGCCAGACACAGGAAAATGATAGGAAAGTTTGACTAGTCCAAAACAGCTTGAAGAAAATTGAAACATGAAAGGGAGTATTATAAAGTGAAACCTGATCAGACACCAAGTCAAAAAAGAAAATTGCATCTCACCAAAATGCACCAACTCTTAATGTTGATTAGTATAACAAAGTATAAGGAAACCCATGTTCACTACAGGAAAGTTTCTGTAAACTTTAGTTAAACATTTTCCTAGTCCTATAACAAGATACCCTGTGAAGAAAAGAGCCAATGAAATAGGTAGTGCAAATATGTGCATTAGAACTTGATTTTGTCACAAACTTGAATTTGATGTATTCATAAACAAGAAAAACAATCATAAAAAATAACCCTACGTTGGTTTATATTCATTGGTAGAATGGATCACAAGAAACTCCAACTGACATTAAGAAAAATCCTGAAAAATCTAACTAAATTCTTTTTTGTTTTAATAGGTAAACATTTTCCTTTCATTTCTTTCCCCACTGGGGCTCAAATCTGGAACTTCCCCATCCCAACTGCTTTGCACTTGAGCCAGGCCTCAAGGGCAAAAATGAACAAAATTCCTTTTGTCAGTACCTTTATGGTGAAACAAGACTTCAAAATCTTGATAGATAATCAAAGATATTATTCATCAAAGTGTCTCAAGATTCACAACTTTCTATGGGTATTCTTTAGTGTTGTGCCTATGATAAGCATAAGGTGTTAATTTTAAGATGGTGATTTTCTCATGCTACTCACAGTGCCACATACCTCACAACAATTTAGTTGAAAGAAAAAGTGAAGAAATCAAAACAATCAGAGAAGAAAAATATCTTGAGCTTTTATTTGTAAAGTGAATTAGTTTCAGTACCTAATAATGAACGGAGGGAAAGGAGAGAAACACTAGCAGTTAGCAACTCTGTCTATTTTAGAACCAAAACATATCCAACAATGTTTACATGTAATCCACAAAAAAAAGAAAAAGAAAAAAAAAGAACAGAAACCACAAGTTCATCTCCTAAGAACAATATCAACAGCATATATTCATTCATTTTCTTTTAGCCGAAATTCCATATGTCAAATCGTGAAACAACTAAAACACTATTCATAGAGTTAAGCACAACAAGCATACTCTAGTTAAATCAAACTTCAAAAACCATACAAAAAAAAATAAAAATTAAGAGCTTGTTGTTAGGGATTCTAGATAATGTTTCTACCCTTTCTAACTTTTAATAAAAAATAAAAATTTTCTAAGTGTTCAAAAGGTTAGAAGCATTTCTTACTATCACTGCCAAATGGAGTTTAAATCTCTATATAGATCAAAATTCCGATAAAATTAGAAGCCCTAGATTCACCGGGGAAAGATGTATCCCTCAAAACAATCACTTTATTCATCCTTTTCAATTTTGTCAATATTGTTATCACAAAAAATTATGTCCAATGTTACCAGAAAAAATTATGTCCAATGCTTCAGAAGTCACCAGAATCAAACAACAAAAATTTGACATGAAAATTGAAATCCAAGAACCGGAAACATCTAAACCCTAAATTCCTCATAAAGACCAAATAGAAGAGCAAATCAGAACCCGTGATTGACGTGTAGAGAAAGCCACTCAGTTATACAAACCATTCAACCTTCTAAACTGGGTTTAAAATTCCATAGCAGAAAACACATTAACAGAAGCCCCGAGTTTTCTCATTTAATACTATAGATGACAGAATCCAATAAAGGTCACAGAATCCCTAGTTTTCTCCTGAAACCACATAAATTCCTGTAGAAAACTAAAAAAAAACTCTAGTTTTCTCAGTTAACTTTCTTGTAAAAACAAAAACCAAAAGAAGATTTATTCAGAACAGTAGAAACAGCGTAAGCAATACAAAATTCACCAGATTCACTGGTCGTCACCGAAGAGAAGGTGAAGCCGGGAAGCGAAGAGGCCGGTGGAGTCAAGAGAAGCTTCGTGAAGGAGGCTGCGCTTGATGTGATTCATGCGATCATGGAGGCCTTTCTGTTCCTCTTTGAGAGAGGCAGTATCTTCTTGAAGATCATTGAGACGGTACTTCTGACCGAGGGATCTGAGGCTGAGGAGAAAGATTCCAGACATGGCGAAGAACTGTCTGAAGCTGTCTTTACGCTTCAATGCATTAGCAATTAACCCTAGCGTCTTCTTCTTGTTAGGGTTTTGGAAGTTTGAGGCAGAGCTCGAAGAAGAAGAAGAAGCCATTGGTGTTAGTAAAACAGTGTGTGAGAATGGTACAATGGCCTGATGTTGTAATGGGCTTACGAGGTTTTGTGTTGGTCGGCCCCATTAAATCTTTTTCAAAGTGGGTCTTTTAGTTGGGTCATTGGATTTGAGTGCCAGATTGGGCCTAGGAGATAAATGCAATTTTATATTGAATTATACAAATTAATATTATTTTAAGCCGTATTAAATATGTCATTTCTAATTCTTTTTAATTAGAAATTTATTTATTTATTTATTTTACAATCCAGGTGATATGAAAAAAAAAGGAAAATAATTTATGATTAATAGGATATTCTTAAATATACATTAAACAAATCGGAAATATTGACTCATTATTTTTAACAAAGGTAGGGATTTATGAGTCTATAGGAAATCCCAGAGAAATGAAGATGAAGAATCCATCAAACTTGCCCAAAATGAGCCAACTTCAAAGGACTGGGATCCATGGACCCAAATGAAAGAAACTCAGGATCACATTCCAAAATCCCCAACTCCTCTTCATCCAAAGTCACCCATGCTTCAATCCCATTTCCACATCTAGTGTCCATGAAAAAAATCAAATTCTTGTACACTGATCCTTTTCCACTGAAACTACTCACCCATATAGGCCTTCCCCATCCAAAATCAACCTCATACACTTCAAATTTGCACCAACTGCTGAACCCATAGAAGTCCACTCCATCTTCCTCAAACGCTGCTTTTACCTCTTTAACATGTTCAAAAGCCACTGCAAAGCCGCCTTCACCCTGTAGTTTCTTCGCAAAATCGCAGTTGATTTTTGATATAGCCTTTCTTGTTTTATCAACCAAGAGGTCCAGTTCAGCTTCATCATCAACCCTGCCTTCTGTGATTGCCATCCAGAAGAGGTTTCCTATGGAGGATTCTGGCAACGATGGGATGATTTTTTTCCTCAAGTTCACTGCGTGGGTGAGTATGGAAGACCTTTGGAATCCAAGTTTTTGCTTGGCAGCGGCCAGGGCACGCTTCCATATGAAGGCGGACACCACCTCGACTCGGGTGCAGTCTACAGAGGCTTTGGCTTTAAGGGCGGCTATGGCAGATGCATCAAACACAACCCTCTTGGTAACACACTTGCCTGTTCTGATCAAGCATTTTCCTAGAACTATGGAGTAGTCTTGTGGGAGTGATTCATTTTGTGGGAAGAGTGATTTTGCTTCAAAACTGGGGTACTCCTCAAAACAGCCCCGAGCGATTGCGGCCCAAGCTTTGAGAAAAGCACTGATGGAGACCCCATCGGCAATCTTATGAGAAAGGCAGACACTAATGGCGATTCCCCCACGATTAAAGATGTTAACTTGGATCATAGCTAGATGAAGCTTAGCCATTCGAGGAGTATTGAGAGGATCACAAGGAAAAAATTGATTTAGTGACTCAAGCTCAGGTTCTTGGAGAAACTCTGAGAGGTTGCAGTCAACTCTAGCTTCAAAGTAAGGCACACCCTCATCATTACAGTCAATCTGAAGTTCATCATCACCGATGCTTCCAGCTAGAGGGTAGAAGTGAGTTAGGGTTTCAGATAGAGAATCCTTCAACCTAGTTGAGATATGGGAGGTTTGGATTGATTGACCATGGAAGCCGTCGATGAGATAGAAAAGGAGGACTTGGGTGTAGCAACAAGGAACGAGCTGATCCAAGAGGGAGAGCTTGAAGGCCCTGAGGTGATGGGGTGTTGGTGAAGAAGGCTTAATGGTTTCTCTGGAGATGATTGTAACTTCCATAGGAGATGGCATCTCAACAGACAAACATATGTAATTAATCAGAGAATACCATAAATCCTATTATATACCAAGAACAAGATTTGGAATTGGTAAGGTTAATTCAAAATATAGAAAAGCAATACACACGGGAACAAATGGATGCATCGTTGTCATACCATCCATTACATTCATTACCTTTCTATATCAGCAAACATTAGGAGATTGCGAGAGGAAAATCTAACATATGTTGATATGAAATGAGAAAATAGAATTTATAACAAATATCAATGTTTTTAGAAATGGGAATCTAGTCGGACTGGTGGTCGAATATGTGAGATTGTAAATATATAATTTATATATTATTAAAATTAAAAATAATTATAAAAAAACAAAAATACATGTATTATTTAAAAATCAAAATTTTATTTGAAAAATCATAAAATTAGTTTTAAATCATAAAATTATTTTAAAATTAGAAATTTATTGAAACATTTTCAAAAATTGATTTAAAATCATAATTTTTTTCAATTTTCATCAATTTAAATTAAAATTATTATAAAATATGAGATTCTATACTACTATGGTAACTTGTGAATGATCATTTATAAATATCTTATGTAACTCCTTTTAAAATGGAAGGACCCCTAATGAAATTCTATTGAATTTTCTCATACATCCTACTCTCTCTTTCTTACTTTCTTCTTCTCTCACTTTATTTTATAACACGTTATCAGCACAAATAGTCTCTACAAAATAAATATAAAAATTTTTCTTGGTTAAAGAAATAAGAAAGATGTTAGTCTCTTTACATAAATAGAAAGACGTTCTTCTCTTCAAAGTAATAGAAAGACTTTTATCTTTTCTTTATCACAAAAAGGTATGTGATAAACTTATATCATGATTTTCTACTTTATTACCCTTTGACTCTCTATTTTCATTTATTTTATTTGAATACATAAAGATGTACGGTCCTTATAACCAGAAGTTATGGGATAAATTATAAATTATGAGATAAATTTATAATAAGAAGTTATGAAAAATATGTACAATCTCTATAACTAGAAGTTATGGAAAAAATTACAAAATTACAAATACATGATCAGAAGTTATGTATATGACCCATAATTATTTATTTTTAATTATATGATATAATTGAAAATTATACCAAACAATATTATATAGTCAAAAAGTATAAAATAAATAAATAAATGTTCATAACCTGAAGTTATGTATAAATTTATATAATGAAAGTTCATACTTGAAACTATACATAAATCTACACAATGAATAGTTCATAACTTAAAGTTATGCATAAATTTATATAAAAAAATAGTTCATAACTTGAATCTATATACAAATTTAAATATTTTCTTGTTCTGACAAAATAATCATAGCTTGAAGCTATGAAAGACATTAACTTTTAATTTCTTTTAATTATATTGTGTAACTAAAAGTTGTACATAAATAGTTCATAACCTGAAGTTATGTACAAATTTGCATATTTTCTTGTTTTGACAAAATAATTATAATTCAAAGTTATGAAAAATATTGGCTTTTAATTTTTATTTTGTACTCACTTATTTTTCACAACAGGAATTATGGAAAATAATTTTTATTAACAATAGTTTCATAACCAAAAGCTATACATACAATTTCTAATTCTTTTGCATAACTACAAGTTATATAAAACAAAATTGTCAATGAACAACTATGTACCTAAAAGATACATAATTTTTTTTAAATTTTGTTATATAACCAAAAGTTATATAAATATTATTATTCATAACCCGAAGTTATGAAAATTAAAAAAATTAATATTCTTTGTGCTAATCAAAGATTATGCCAAAGTTGTTAATATGTACTTTCTTATAACTAGAAGTTATAGAAAACAAAATTGTTAACTAACAATTTTGTACAACTTTATGAAATTTATATAACCAAAAGTTATAATGAAACATATTATACCTTGAAACTATGATAACAAGCATACAGATAATATTTACATATTATCAAAATATTAATATTTTGTATGTCAAGTTATACAAATAGGTAAGTGTTTGATAGTTTTTATAAATTTCTATTATTAGAAGTTATATTGTCATTAGTAGAAAAATTTACATATAGATGTGGAATTTCAAATTGCATGATATTTTTGTACTAGAGGTGATAGTTTGGAATATTTTTTTATTCTAGTTGTTTTAATTTAGAAAATTGAGATTTTTTTGGATACATGTGAAATATATGACTTGGTTATATGATTAATAAATTGATTTTGCATGTCAATTTTCTTTATAGGATGTTTTTATGATTGAAAAATTTTGAGTTATATAAAATAATATATATTATTGCATGTTGCCACATATGGTATTTTTATTAATGCAATAATTTCATCATCCAAAAATAATTTTGAAATTACAATAGGTTCAACTATTGTTCTCAATATATTATGTTATATCTTTACATATATGTTCAAATGAATTTATAGTATTTCAATTAAAGTTTTGAGACAACAAAATGTTTTAAATCATGATATGTTCTCTTGAAATTTTGATTTATGAATTAATTTTTGCACATTGATTTAGATCATAATAATATTTTAAATAAAATTATTGATTTATTGCTATAATTAGTTTGATTATTGAAATACTTCATCATTATTTCATGTATAAATTGCTCCACACTTACAAAATCAAATGTATAAGATTATTTAAGAAATATATAATTTTAAATTATTTTTTCATATTTGTTTTATTATGTTATATATGCTTTCATTGTTTTTACATAAGTTATTAAGTTAAGTCATCATCAATGACTAGTATTTTTTTCATTGATTTCAACTCTTTCTTTATGATAATATTTCTTCAACTCTATAAAGACGAGGTCTTTATGACAATAGTTTATGACTTGTTACTTTGATGAAACTCTTGTCTCATTAATTGCACAACATTGATGATAGACAATGTTAATACTATATCAGGTGATAGAAACTTGATTAAAGGCTCTAAAAGAGCTTATACCATGTCACTAGTAGTATTTGATTACATGTGAATGATACCTTATACGATGCTAGATCTAAAAGAATCTTGTAAGACCAACTTGGTCCCTTAGGGTAAAAGGTTGTATGGATATATATTATAAAACCAGAAGTTTTTATTTAGCGACTAGTCTACCTATACACTTAAAAGGTAGAATGACATGTTGTGCGAATTATCATTTTAATGAGACAATTTTCTCACCGTTAGAAGGAGAAAAGCCAGTTCCAAAAGAACGACGTGAAATTATTTGGAATGCATTGACTTTGACTTATCTTGATCCTCATACTAATCAATGTGAACTACAAGTTTAAAAGATTATGTATTTACAAGAACTTGCAAATCAACTACCAAATGTCTTCATTGATGCAAAAAAAGTGACAAAATCATTTTCACTCTAACACGAAGTGATATCACTATAAAACAGTTAACAAATGAATCTAAGATATGCCTAAAGAATGGTAGACCTGCCAGCTCAAAGGATGTAACTTCCTAAAAGAGAAGAACCCAAGAAAAACATGACACTCTAAAAAAACCCATCAAAATGACTGATCAGTTTAAAATTGATAAATCTATAGCCTCAGAAGAAGTACAAATAATGCAAAAAGCCCTTGAAAAGACACATTTTGAACAAAAAACCCCTAAAGAGGCACATATTGAACAAGAAGTCCTTGAAGAGGCACATATTGAATGAGAAGCCCCTGAACAGGCACATGTGTCTAAAAATTGTGAGATTTTAGTAAGTTATGTATACACAGAAAAAAATGGGATCGAAATAATATTATTATTAACAATATTTTCCTTTTCCAAGTGGCCTCCGATATCATAAGAAATGATGAAAATCCTGAATCACGAAATGTAGAAAAATGCTGACATAGAAATGATTGGCCAAAATGGAAAGAAGCTATGCAAATAGAGTTAAACTCATTAACAAAAAATGAGAAGTTTTTTTACCTATAGTCCAAACACCTGAAGATGTAAAATCTGTTGGGTACAAATGGGTATTTGTACGAAAACGCAATGAGAATAATGATATCATAAGATATAAAGCGCGATTAGTAGTACAAGATTTCTCGTAGAGACCTGATATTGACTACGAGTAAACGTACTCTCCCATTATGGACGCAATCACATTTCATTTTTTAATTAGTTTGACAGTCTTAAAATGATTAAATATGCGTCTCATGAATGTTATTACGATATATTTATACGGATCCATAGATAATGATATATACATGAAAATCCCTAAAGGATTTAACTTGCCTGAAGCAAATTGTACAAAGTCTCGTAGCATGTACTCAATCAAGTTACAACAATCCTTGTATGGATTAAAGCAATCTAAACGCATGTGGTACAATCACCTTAGTGAATACTTGCTTAAAGAAAGGTATATGAATAACCATATATGCACATGCATCTTCATTAAGAAATCAGAAACCGAATTTGTAATTATTGCAATGTATGTTGATGACTTAAATCTTGTTGGAACTCCTGAGGGGCTCACATGAAATGAAAGATCTTGAAAAAACAAAATTTTGTCTCGGCCTACAAATTAAACATTTTCTAAAAGGAGTTTTAGTATATCAATCAACATACATTAAGAAAGTTTTGAAGCGTTTTTATATGGATAAAACGCGTCTTTTAAGTTCTCAAATGGTTGTCCGATCACTTGATGTGAAAAATGACTCATTTCGTCATTGCGAAAAAAATGAAGAATTACTTGGTCTTGAAGTACCATATCTTAGTGTTATTGGTGTACTTATGTATCTTGCCAATTGTACACATCCAGACATTGCTTTTTCTGTCAATTTATTAGCAAGATACAGTTTCGCTCCAACTTGAAGACATTGGAATTGTATCAAACATATATTGTGTTATTTTCGCGGAACTACTGATATGGATTTATTTTACTCAAGAGAATCAAAGCAACAATTGTTTGGATATGCAGATGCATGATATCTTTCAGATCCATATAAAAGTAGGTCATAAACAGGGTATGTGTTTAATTATAATGGTACTACTATTTCATGAAAATCTGTCAAACAAATAATGGTGGGTACATCATCAAATCATTTAAAAAAACTAGCAATTCATGAAACAAGTCATGAATGTATATGACTAAGATTTATGATCCAGCATATTCGAGAATCATGTGAACTCTCCTCTATCAAAGGTGATCCGACAATATTATTTGAAGATAATGCTGCATACATTGCACAAATAACAGGGGGTTACATTAAAGGAGATAGAACTAAACACATTTCACCAAAATTCTTTTATACACATGAACTCTAGAAAAGTGGTGAAATTGATGTGCAACAAATACGCTCAAGTGATAATCTAACAAATTTATTCGCAAAATCGTTGTCAACCTCAACATTCAAGAAGTTAATACATAGGATTAGATTGCGTCAACTCAAAGATATTGACATGAGGGGGAGTATGCTCGTAAAGGGGTGTTAGTGTACTGTACTCTTTTTCCCTTCATCTAGGTTTTGTCTTACTGGGTTTTACTGGTAAGGTTTTTAATGAGGCAGTCCTAACATACCAAAAGCAACTTAAAGAATTATAAGAATATTGTACTATTTTTCCTTCACTAGGGTTTTTCCCATAAGGTTTTCTTAGTAAGATTTTAATAAGACATTTTTATGATCATCCAATGAGGAGTGTTATAAAATATGAAATTTTGTACCACTATGGTAACTTGTGGATTCTTAATATCTTGTGTAACTCCTTATAAAATAGAGGGATCCTTAATTAAATTCTATTGAGTTTTCTCATGCATTCTATTATCTCTTTCTTGTTTTCTTTTTCTCTCATTTTGTTTTATAACAAAAATCACAAATTTTAAAAATCACAAAGTTAAAAAAATAACAAATGTAAAATAAAATAGATAATAACGGAAAAAAAAACTAATAAAATATAAAAATGTAACAAAAAAATCTCAAAATAGGAGTGAAGCAGCAGTAATGGCAAGAGCAACAGTTGGGGGTGGAGCAGCGATAGCAACAACAACAGCTAAGGAGGAAGAAAAGAGGAGATAAGGGAGAGGGTAAGGGCAAGGGCAGGATCTGCAAGGAAGGAGTCGTCGACATGTAATCCTTGACGTTGAGCTTGCAAAAGAGCTGGGAAGGAGCGACAATGACAGCTGCTGGGAAGAGGGAAGTGCACAATGGCAGGATCTGGGAAGGAAGAAAAGAAGAAAGGCAAAGGGTTGGGTTTTGAACCGTTCAGTTCATAAAAAATCGTCCAGGTCAGCCGGTTTATCAATTCGACCGCTGGTTTGGATAGTTTGAGTCTAACTCAAAAGCTGGTCGGCTCAAAGGATCAGAATAGATCAAAATGGTGGTCGGGTGATGAATGGACCGGTTGATCCAATCCGATTTTTAAAATGTTGACAAATATACTCATTTTATATTAGGAAAAAAAGAGTGGTAGATACAATATTTGTAGATAAGAAATTAGAAAAAGGAAAAAAAAAAATTGCAAGAAAAAGGAAGTCAACTCATTTTAGGTGGTTACCATAGGCCAAAGAAGCTTTCTTTCCTTTCATACCACTCAGCAAAGGGAGTCAACTCATTCAATATCAGATTTATTCACGGTCTACATATCCCATCTGGATACAGATCCTAGATGTGAACTTTAATTGGTCGATTGGTCTATTTTAATATTTTTCTAATTAAATTTATATATCCTAAACCTTATTGGCATACTCAAAAGTTGATGTCAAATATAATGTTGAAGAATAAAAAGATAATAACAAGGGTTAGGAGAAAGTTCCTGATGATAGGCGCACTCTTCTTATATACTTGAAGATTGAGTAGGGCCATAGAAGAGCCATCCAGCACTGGAGAGGACTGACCTGTACTTCCATCTCCTAAGCACAATCCAAATCAATAGTGTTGTTCATAGTGAGCTAAAATCCTGTAATTATTTATGGAGAATTCAAGGGTTCAATATCAATAATAATAAGGTTCAGATATCAAAATGCAAACGAATAAATAGACTACACAAAATAGGAAGAAGCTTCAGATTGCTTCAGAATCCTCATTTCTACCAGGTTCATATCTCTGAGATCTAAGAAATTCATTGCAGAGTCCATTAGACGCCAGTAGCTATATGGTTTGAGTTACTATCACTTCTCATGTGTCCCAAGGCATTAACTTAATATCGCTTGCAGGCTTTAAAAGAGACTCAAATCTTGGAGTCTACCAAAGTTGATGCCCTAGGAAAGCCACTCAGAAATCCAAAGTTCCACATTGTTTGCTCTGGATATTCTTCACTCCATTGGATTGTTTTGTATCGCACTCAAGACCATTGTTGAGGCCTCGAGTCCGCCCAATACCCAACTTTGGCAAACCGCGGTTTAATCCTTCCAGCAAAACACAAGCTTTACACCATTTCTGCAGATATAAACCATCTATAATATTAAGATGCATCAATATGTGTCTTAATTCAACTTAAATACTCAAATCATCCTTATCCCAACTATTCAGAAGGGTAGGTACATGTATCTTCTTTAATCATCCTGTCCCATCAAAATGAATTGATGGGGATGACCCACTAGACCAACAATTGATCATGAAATATTGAGACATATTTCTAATAAATCTAGAAATTATTGATGAAAAAGGTGGGGCACACGCTGGGGCTGCTGTGGGAGATATTGACGAGTAATTTTCATATCTAGATGATCCAGAGTCATGAATCTTGTCTCCCATTAGGTGCTTACCATTTAAAGCTCCAGTCCATTTTCATTCATATAGATGACTTCAAAAGCCTATTTAAGTTTTTAAAATTGAGGGAAGTTTTGTTCGTCCTATTTTATCTCATCAAGTAACATCCACACAGAATGGTTATGAAAGTTCTGTTTGTATAAATGAACTTTCATAAATATTAATAGAAAGATAAGGTTCCCCCAATTTAGTTAAGTCTATGGCATGTACAATAGGGGTATAGTTGTCATCAAGCCAAATAGAGCCTCATATATAGATGAATTCTATCATAAATATTCTTGCATTTAATATTAGAAAATTTTCCATGATTTTGCACAAGTGGAAGCAGAACTGACCTGGCTAGAAATATAGCCACACCGTTCACAGGTTCCCTGCTCTGGCATTTTTGCAGAAGTGGATATCCTAAACTTCTCACCAGATCTGATGATGTCAAGTATAGCTCTGGGCCTACAATGAACCAACCGGAAAGGTGTCCAAATGAAAATAGCTGACAGCATCAAGTGAAAGTTTACAAAAGCAGGAAAACAGCATTATTTCATAAACTATGTGATGCCAATCACTGCTGAAATAGAGTCAAAGGCAACAACCTGATCCTTTCCAAATCTTTAATGAACTCACGAGCAAAACCACGATATGCATTTGGAGAATAAATGCCTGAAATGTAAAACAAAAGTACAAAGTCTAATAAGATTGAGTGATACAGGCAAGCAAAATTAGAATGCATAACATGGCACTCCCATAGTGCAAACATATCATTACTTGATAGGGCAAACAGGACATTATGAATATTTTGTGTGTGTGTGCGTGTGTAACAAAAAAAAACAACCCAATTCATCAAGAAGACAAATTTTAAAGGTCAAAATACTGAAGATCTAAAACAGGCCAATCACTTATCTATGATAAGTTCATAATATAGAGACTGCCACATCAGCAGTCCCAAGAGTAAGCTTATCTAAAAATAAAGAAAAACTGGCCAAAATTTACAAGAAAGGCCAGTTATTTGTAAGAAGTAGAAAATGGAAACTATAAGAGGATGCAGCAGGCTAAGAACCACCTTCTTGCAACTAATACACTGTATGGAAAAAGAAAAGACCAATTGAAGAAACTAATTAACCAATTCCAATTCAGCTAGTTGTATATTGCTAAAACCAACATTATGCAGGTCAGAGAAAAGATATCAAGCTTCTCAAGCTGCAGAGTTCATATTCTTTGTCAAGCTCGTCAACCTGCCTTCCAGTGTATCATTCCAACCCCCAGAAAAAGATGAACAAGAGCACAACTCCCACCCCAAAAGGAAAAAGCGGAAGAATAAAACCTAGTAATAGGATAAGAGCTTGAACAGTAAAGGAAAATGAACACTTACATTCGGTGGAAAAGTAATCTAGCCTTTTGAAATATGCATACGTGTAAATCCAGTTAAGGTTTTGCAGCTTACAGAAAGAAATAATAATCTGAATAACATATAACAAAAAACTCAACCACAACAAAGCCTTCAACTGTAAGGATATATAACAATCTCCTTTTCATAGGTGTACTTAAAAGGCTTGCATCTTGGAATTGGTCCATCTTCACCAGTGATTATAGAAGTGCACCTACTCAGTCTACAAAGTAAATGCATCAACTCAGCAGCCAGAAAGAAAAGAGAGAAGAAGCCTGAAAGAAAAAGAAAGTTTAGCCTATCAATGCATTACCTGGCAATATCACCTCGTAATATGTTTAAAAGTACAGTTTCAGCAATATCATCTGCATTATGTCCAGTAGCAAGCTTGTCTACTTTCAACATTGCAGCACCACGATCAAGAGCCTTAGGGATAAAAATAAATAAAACCATGATTTCCGTTAAATCCATTGTACTTCTTGCTTACAGGTAATCATGGTCTCAAAAATTTACTGATAGTCTTAAGTTGTAAACAAGTTGTTCCAAAATGGCATCCAAGAATTGATGGTAAATTTGAACAGAGATAATCAGAGACATTTCCCAAAATTGTAGGAAATTTTTAATTATTCTAATATATTATTTCCTACGAAAAGCTCTTTGGACAAATTTCCATCACACCTTTTTCCTTGTAAATAATCAGTCTTAAAATGTCTTCCAAATAGTTACAATTCAAGTTTAGAAAGGTTGTCCATATCAAAATCAAAAGCAAATTTAACCAGAAAAACTCTAGAATTTTACCAAAAAATTCTAACCAATTTTAGCTGTTTTATATATATATATATATTACACAATAACTCTTTGGATAGTTTTTTTTTTTTTTTTTCTCCTTTTTATCACTTCACATGAAAAGGATAAAATAAAGTCAAAAAAAAAAAAAAAAACTATAAACTTGTAAACAAAATCAAATTCAGACAAGGTGTTAAACAAATTACAAGCAAACTTGACTAGATTTAGTAGAAGTTTGGAAGATTTTCAACCATTATAACATTTTTCTTAACACTCATGGTCTTAAGAATTCAACAAATAGTGACAACATGTTAAGAAATTAAGATTCAGAAAAGGCCCACCAAATCAAATTGAAAGAAAACTCAACCAAAATCAGAGTTAGGACTTTTCCATAAATTCATGGAAAATTTCAACCATTTTACCAGTAAGAATACGAGCTACAATTTCAGAAAATATAATGAAATTCAGGGAAGTTGGATCTAATAAATAAAAGAAATTCTAAATTAGGTGTTTCCCAGAGTTCATATTAGATTTAGGCTAGAAAATAAAATTCCCTTTAAAATGATTTACAATCTCATGAGAAGAGTGAAATGAAATTTACTCAGCAGGGTTAAAGGCTAAGGTTTTTAATTAGACCACAAAAGTGCAGAGAGATGAGGACGGATGGAGAGTTGTTAAATGCCTGGTCATGTATGAAGGTTACAGGTTCATGCTTCATAAAACAGAAAGCCAGTTTTCATAAGGCAAGTTGAATTCCTATCTTGCTAAACATTCTATGGCCCTCAAAGAAGCGATTAGATAATTCTGGGTACTTTCAGCACATATCAGAGGCTAGCACTATTGAAAAAGTACAATTTTCATTTCCTGAGCCTAGAAGAAATTAATTCCCACACCTGACGACGAAAAACACCACAAAATGTGCAGTTGTTCTTTAAACCTATCATCTTCACTATTTCATCCATTGTCCATCCATACAAATCCTTGTAAGATACAACCTTCAGTGGCAGGCCATACTGAGGAAAAAAAAAAAAGGATCAGGATATAGAGGGAGCCTTTAAAAAAAAAAAAAAAAAGATAATATTATTTAGAAAATAAAGAAACATCCTCTGCTTTGAAAGATACTCATATAGACATTTAGAAGATTTTCATTTTCTTAGTACTCGGATGTGCATCTTCTTAGCACTTAGGCGATCAACCGAGTATTTTGCTTTCCATTGTCCTTGCCTTGAACTTGTAACGTATATTATATTGCTCTCCCATCATGTTACCTTTGGCTTGAAGACAATTGACAAGGGACTCTACTTGTAATTAGTGGGGTACTTTACTTCCTATAGTTGATGGTAACAAACTCTACTTGTTGCAACATCCTTCTTGGTGTCTTATTCATGTTGACAACCTTCTCGAATCATTTTCCTAATTCTATTCTTACTTTTTAGTGTATTTGAAGTTGTCTAGATTTTGGGCCTTTACATGTAAATAAATAATCTCTTTGTGGATTTTGTACTTGAATATATTTAGTTTAATTGTTTGAACTTCTATAAATTTTTTGTAAGAAAAATTTTCTTTTCAACTATCTCTCATTCAATTTTTGGATCAAACTTTTATTAGTTAATTTTAAACTAAACTCTTATTCATAAGGAACTTTAACTATTTTTTTAATAAATAATTATGCAATTAAATTTTATTTTAACATAAAATCCAAAATCTCGTTAAGGAGATTATGCAAGATGCATCTTCTCATGAGACTTTGAAAGAACATAGAGTCTCGCAACAATAAAATTATAATGATAACATTAAAGTTATAATAATAAGATCAATGTTTCCATAACAAGAGAGTTTTTATAAATAAAATCTTTAGATGATAATTATAATTAATGAAATTATAAATAAATGAAGATTAAAACTAGAAAAATTATTTCCCATAAGTATCATTCTCTAGTGAAAGTTATGAGAAAAGTTCCGAATGTTGATGATATATATTGATTTGTACTCTAACTTTGATAGCAAAGACCATTACTTTGCATTTTGATAAAAAAATTGACTTTTTGTTCATCATTCTCAAAAATGACACCAAATTGTAGGGAGCTAAAAAATTCTCCTTAAACAAAATAAAAGAGTAATAATAAAAATAAATAAATAAACAATAAACCTATGTCATAATCATATATGATTTAACTATAGAAAAAGTTGTTGAGTGCTAAAACTTATAAAGTTCCATCAAAAGATATCCCATCTTTGCATAAAATCTATAAGTTTTCCCACATAATAACTTTTTATGGTTATATAATCATAACAAAAATGTCTTTTCTGGATTATTTATCTTTTAGACCATTTATACTTGTATTATTGTTAGCAGAATTTTTGGTTCCTACAATTTGGTATCATCAATGAGAATAATGAATAAAAAGTTAATCACCTATCAAAATGTACAACAAGGGTCTAAAATGTTGAAGCCGAAGTGCAAAGTACTATACATCATCAACAATGAGAATTGGATTTCAAACTCTTAGAACTTTCACTAGAGAATGATATTCAAGACACAAAAATTTTTTAGTCTGAATTTTCATTTATTTATAGTTTTATTGATTATAATTATTATTTAAAGATTTTATTTATAAAAACTCTTTTGCTATAGAAACATTAATCTCATCACTATACTTTTTATTTTATTATTATAATTTTATTGTTGTAGAACTCCATGTTTTTTTAGAATTACACAATAAGATGCATTTTGCATAATCTCTTTAATTTTTTGGATGTTATGCTAATATAAAATTTATTAACATAATCATCTATTAAAAAAAAATAACTAAAGTTCTTCATGCATAAAAGCTCAATTTAAATTGATTAATAAAAGTTCGATCTAAAAATTGATTGAGAGATAGCTGAAAAAAAAAAATCTTACAAAAATATATAAAAAAAAAAAAGTAAATAAATACACTAAATATGTTTTATCAGATAATCCAACAAAAGATTATGTATGTAAATATGAAGGCCCAAAGTCCAAGCAACTTCAAGTACACTAAGGAGTATGAATAAAATTGGGGAAAACGGAAGATTGTCAATAGCAAGAAGATTATGAAAGGATTGTCAACCACATCAAATACAGTTACTTGCCATCAACTAGAATAAGCGAGTTCCTCGCCAACTACTAGAAGTAGAGTGCATTGCCACCTTTCTTCAAGCAAAGGTGTCATGATAGGGGACCAATGTAGTTTACATTACGACTTCAAAGCAAGAAGGATAATGAAAAGCAAACTACTTGGATGAGAGCACCTGAATACCCAGAAGGTGTACATCCGACTAGTAAGATGATAACTACAATCATGTTAAGAGAATTTTTTAACTCATATTATTTAAAAATAAACAAACAACTATTTTTTTTTTTTTTTTTTGATAACCAAGGAACCTTCTATGTCCAAACCCTTAGGACTCTCTTTTGTAAGACACTCATGGACATTTAGAAGGATTTTTCATAACAAAACTGTGCACCTGAATTTCGTTTCTCTTGACAGTTTCAAGTGAGTCATCCCTGTACCCAGTAATTCCCTCGTCAACTGACAAAAGGAAGAGATCAAGGCCATAATTATGCCTGCGATTCAATTCTGATAATACATAAGCAAGGACTGTGGAATCTGCATAGATGAGGGAAACGGTAATGAGAAGAAACAGATACTCAATTCATTATCTACCATCTATTGGCACAAGCATATCAAGGTCATATTTGAGAAAACACACTACTCAATGAATCCAGTTTTTAATACATATCAGCACAATTGATTAATTGAAACCTCATGTGCAGTGCCATCATTATCAGATGAAAAGTCACAAAGAATGAGGTATTCACCTTTTCCCCCAGAAGCTCCAATGGCAATGCGCTCACCAGGCTTGAATAGTTGGTTGTCAACGATTACTCTATGGATCTCTTCCTCAAAAACAGCATAGAAACACTCCCTACAAATCTTCATTTGAAAAAAATAAATAAATAAGCCCTCAAAGACAAAACCTAGGGTTCCACAAAGCGCGTGCAATAAGCAAATAGTGGATTACCATCAGGTCAATTCTCTCATAAACAAGAACCAGATACTACAGTGTTTGGCGGCAAAACAAAACAAATGCGAGGAAAAAAAAAAAAAAAAAGGAAACAAAAAAATTGAATCCAATCTCTCCTTATTGGACATGAAGAAGACAAGAACCCCTGAAACTATTGGCGAAGATTAGGTAAGATTTTTTTTTTCTTCTTTCAAACAAAAGATACATAAGTGAACAACAATCAGAAATTTTCTCATATTTACTTTACTTTTTCCTTCGCTTTCTCAGCAACCAAACAGCGGAACAAGTGAAATTGAGAGGGTCGCAGAGGTACCTGCTCAAGGGTTTTGGGGCGCTTAAGAGCGGCTCTCCTCTGGCTACAGATGGAGCACTGTACAGGGCCAGCCTTCTTAGGCTTAACCTCAGCTTCCCCCATTCACTCTGCAAACTCCCAACCAGAGGAATTATTTCCCAAAATCGATACTTACAGAAGCAATTGTCTCCGAAAACAAACAATAGAAGTCACTAGAAACTTCGAGAGAACCAGCCGGCAGAGGCCTGTCGAGGAAGAGAAGAGAGGCGGATACAATCTTCGGTTTCTATCACTACCAGTAATAATCAAAACGGCAGCTACATGCGTTTCTATTGTAACAGTACTATACGAATTGGGTTCTATGATAATATATACTGATTTTTTATTATTATTATTTTTAATCGTGTCTGGGAGTGCGAAAAAGAAACGATCCTCGAATTCTAAATCTAATCTCTTATGTTTTAAACCATTTTTTGACTTAAATGTTTTCAAATGTTATAATTTCCACGTAGGTTTTAAAAAATAAAATTAATTTTAAAAAAATTAATATAAAGAATTAGATTTACAAATCAAGAGTTATTTCATTTTTTTTAATCAAATAGCACAATTAAATATACAAAATGTCCCATAGGCTTTTTTTTCTAATATAACAAGAAATTTAATAGATAGCCTAATGTCATTTTTCTTTGACTAATTTTATTTACAACCCATTTAAAGTTTAATGTAAATACACTATTTACTGATGGTTCAAATTTTATCCTTATAATATATTTCATCTATTAAATATATTTATCTATATTTTTTTAATCTAAATTGTTCTTAAAAAATAATTTAATAAATAGAATAAAAGTATATTTGACAATATTTTTAATCAAAATATTTTTAGTTTAAGTATTTTTTTTAATAAAAATAATTTTTTTTAGAATATCTCCTATCAAGCCCTTTTTAAAAAATGAATTTTCAAAATTTCAAATGTGTTTTCTAAATTTTATCAAATATTTGATTTTTATTCAAAAACATTTTTATATTATAAGTATTTTTCTAAAGACGCCGATAGACTCTAAATTAATAAGGGATATGAGTAAAACTAATTCATTTTTTTCTTTTACTTCTTGTGCATTCTGCTATTATTTAACCGACGAAAAAAGGGAGAGATATTTTTCTTATCATTCGAACATAATAATTAAAAAATAATAATAGACATGATAATAGGCATACTATCATAAATAAAATTTATATATATATATATATATATATATATATATATCAATTCAATTATATTAATAAAAATAATATTAAATATCTTGATATGGGATTGCTTATAAGCCATAATAGACATACTACCATAAATAAAATTTATATATATCCATTTAATTAGATTAATAAAAATAATATCAAATATTTTATTACTCTTATCTAAGATTCCTTATAAGTCATAATAGATATATTATCATAAATAAAATTTACATATATCCATTTAATTAGATTAATAAAAATAATTTTAAATTTAACTCAAAGTTAACTTAAGTCATTAAATAATAAGTATTAAGTTTTATCAAACACGTCTAAGTCTCGTAATATTTCATGTTTTAACCTTACTTCATTATTGTGATGGATCCTTTCCTACCTATTAATATTATGTTTTAAATATTATTTTTTTTATCTTTTTAACTTTTTCATATAATATATGATATTTATATAAAAATTAATTTTTTATGATGTTAAATATATGAAATATTCTATAATATATGCATATATATATATATATATATATATAAAATAAGCTGTTGCTTTTTTATGAAAAAAAAGGGTATATTTGAAAATATTATTGAAAATAATTTTATGATATTTTCTGAAATAAAAATCAAATTGGTAACTTGGAATATGCTCTCAAAATATTCCTTAAAAATAACTTTAATAAGTAATATTTTATTTTCATTATTATTATTTATATTTGGACAATTATTTTGAATAGTCCTTTTAAAACAAATAAAAAGGATTCAAATATGTTCTAATTTAAAATAAGTTTTGAAAAAAAAAAACTAATTTTCAATAAAAAAAAAAATTATTCAATGTATTTACTAAACTAAAAAAATAGTTTTTATTTTTAAAAATAAGTCTTCTCTAAATGGTGTATGGAGACTAACCCATCCTATTGGTATTAATATCATGCATGTCACTATTTCTTTTTCCCTTTTAAAACACTTTTTTTTTTTTTTCCAAGGAACTAAAGGCAGATAGTTTGGTTCCACATGAGATAAAAGTTCGAAGATGTGAACAAAGCTTTTAATTTACTATTAGAAGGAAAGAGCATTCGGTGTGTGATGTGGACGAAGAAATAAGTGAGAAGAATACAATACTTGTCTATTTTGTTGACAACGCATAGTTTCATGCCACGTTGGAATGCAAATATCAACATTGTGTCTTTTTAATAAGCACGCATCTGGTCTGAATTTATATGTTATTTCTTTTTATGTCCACTAAAAATGACATTTAGCAAATGAAGAGGGTGATGTGGGTGTCGTGATCAAATTCCCCATTATCATATTTTCGTTACTCTCCTCTCACCCATTGTCTTCAACTCTCCAAATGCTAAAATAATGCTTTGTTTGAGAAGTATTTTTAAAAGTTATTGTGAAGTTTTATAAAATAAAAGTTTGTTTGAAAATTTAAAATATTTTAAAATTATTTTATATGTTTGAAATATTTTTAAAAAATAATTTTTATTTATAGTATTTTATTTTCAATCATTCTTATATATGAGCAATTGTTTTTTAAAATGGTTTTTAGAAAATAAGTGAAAACGTGTTCTAGAAAACAATTTGTTTTTGTTTTTAAAAATATAAAATATTTTCTATTTTTTTATCATTAAACATATTTTTTAGTTATTTCTTATTTTTTAAAATAGAAAACTATTTTAAAAATAGTCTCCAAATATAAGCTTAGAGTTAACTTGTTGTGGGCCAAATCCTCGCATTGATGGTAGCTTACCCGAGCACTTTTTATTATTATGTATGAAACACTAAATATGACAAATTACATCAGCATACCAATTAATGATATTAAAAGCAATTGAAGTAGCATAATACTTAACTAAAGATAAATAGCCATCAAATATCAAAATTAAGATTTCAATGACTTCTTTAGAGGGGTGTGTCTGGAAAAACCATTCAAGCACTCCTTATTACTGGTGTATTTGTGGTTCACGCAAAGGAGGCTAGTCGGATATGAGCATTGTTGGTCATGCACCAACAACTTTATCGTGCAAAAATATATATCCTAATGTTTATTTTTGTTTATATTATAAGATGAAAGTTTTTGAGAAATTTTTAGTTGGACAAATGTTTTTTAAAACCGAAAAGAATTCTTTAGTTGATAAACTTTGATTGAAAAATAACTTTTTAAGGATTTGTTGTGAAAACAAAACAATTTTTAAGAACAAATTTAAAGTGCTTTCGATAGAATGCTTTTAATGGAAAAAATTCAATGCGCATAAAAACACGAGGACTTCACAAAGAATGAACTAAAAAACTTTTTTTAATAATTTGGTTTGGCATAATTCTGTTTATGAAAACAATTAAAACCTGTTTTTCAAAAATTAACTTTAAAAATTGTCTTCAAATAATCATCGAATGACTTCAACTTTCAAACCCCTTTTGAGAGAAAATGTATTAAGTGCTCCCAAAGTACAACTTGTCATAAGTTGGAATGCTAATTTAGGAAAAAATTACGGTGCCACTGGAGGTATCATGCCTCATTGCAATTTGAGTCGTTGGATGGGAGAATTTTAATTTGAGTCGTCAAAATGGTAAGTGGTAAAAAAAGATAAAATAATAAGAATAATCAAAGTTGAAATAGGTAGTCGATTGCTACCTGCTGGAGCATGTCTTCTCGCCAATTCTTTCCTCTTCTACATATTTCATCCTCCTAAAAATTTTTGAACCTCATATGACTGACATTATTTAAATAGGTTAATTATATTTATTAATTGATGCCTAAAAAAATTGAAATAAAAAGATACTAAAAAAATTAACATAGGTACGAAGAATGTGAGGATTTGTACCCTCTTGAATCCCTACATTTTTGAAATTCTAAAAATAAAAAAAATAAAAAATAAAAAATTGGATCTCATATGATTTGAATATTGTTTGAATAGGTTAATTACATTTAGAGATTCATTAATTGATACTCGAAAAAATCAAAATAAAAAATACTAAAAAATTAGTAAGGGTATGAAGAATGTGAGAAATCCCCACATTCTTTGAACCCTCCCGAATCTCCACTTCTTTGAATTTAAAAAAAAAAAATTGAACCTCATATGACTTCAACATTGTTTAAATAGGTTAATTACACTTAGAGGGTGTTCAATTGATACCTAGAAAGATCGAAATTGAAAAATACTAAAAAATTATTAAGGATATAAAGAATGCGAAGATTCCTCACATTCTTTCTAATTTCCTAAATCTCCACTTCTTTGAACTTATAAAAAAAAATTATACCTCATATGACTTAGATATTATTTAAATAGATTAATTACACTTAGACGGCATTCAATTGAAGCTCGAAAAAATCGAAATTGAAAAATACTAAAAAATTAGTGATGATACAAAGAATGTGAGAAATCTTTACATTTTTTGTACCATTCCAAATATTCACTTCTTTAAACTTCTAAAAAAACAGTTAGATCTCATATAGTTTGTATATTATTTGAATAGGTTAATTACACTTAGATGATATTCAATTGATGTTTAAAAAAACTGAAATCTAAAAATACTAAAAAAAATAGCAAGAATATTCCTCGCATTCTTCATACCCCTCCTAAATATCCACTTTTTTGAACTTCTAAAAAAATTTGTTGACCTCATATGATTTGCATATTGTTTGAATAAGTTAATTACACTTAGGAGATGTTCAATTAATGCTAAAAAAAATCAAAATCGAAAAATATTAAAAGATTAGTAAGGATAGGAAGAATATAAGGAATCCTCACATTTGTTGTATCTTCCCAAATCTCCACTTCTTAAAACTTTTTTTTTTAAAAAAATTTGAACCTCATATGACTTGTACATTGTTTGAATAGGTTAATTATACTCAAAGAGTGTTCAATTGATACCTGAAAAAATTGAAAGCCCTCGAGTGAAAGGCAGCACTCGGCAGTCGTCAGTTGAAGTGGTGACTGGTGAGTAGTATATTTTTAATTTGTCAATTATTGTCTGTTTCTCATCGCTGGATATTCTCTCCGGTCTCGTTTCAATCTGAAGATTGAGGTCGGTTCTGGGAACATCCTCATAGAGATTTTGTTTGATACAGTGTGGGAGAGAGGATGATGGCTGGTGAGACGAGAGGGAAGCCAATTCGATGCAGAGGGAATTCTCCACTCTTGTCTGACGACTCTTACCTTAAAGTCTTTAGAAGGGACCCAAAAGGGGAATCATTACCAGCTACCCTATTTCATATTTGGAGGTCCAAATTAGAAAGTCCTCGAGTGAAAGGCAGCACTCGGCAGTCGTCAGTTGAAGTGGTGACTGGTGAGTGGTATATTTTTAATTTGTCAATTATTGTCTGTTTCTCATCGCTGGATATTCCCTCCGGTCTCGTTTCAATCTGAAGATTGAGGCCGGTTCTGGGAACAGCCTCATAGAGATTTTGTTTGATACAGTGTGGGAGAGAGGATGATGGCTGGTGAGACGAGAGGGAAGCCAATTCGGTGCAGAGGGAAGTCTCCAGTCTTGTCTAACGACTCTTACCTTCAAGTCTTTAAAAGGGACCCAAAAGGGGAATCATTACCAACTACCCTATTTCACATTTGGAGGTCCAAATTAGAAAGTCCTCGAGTGAAAGGCAGCACTCGGCAGTCGTCAGTTGAAGTGGTGACTGGTGAGTAGTATATGTTTAATTTGTCAATTATTGTCTGTTTCTCATCGCTGGATATTCCCTCCGGTCTCGTTTCAATCTGAAGATTGAGGTCGGTTCTGGGAATAGCCTCATAGAGATTTTGTTTGATACAGTGTGGGAGAGAGGATGATGGCTGGTGAGACGAGAGGGAAGCCAATTCGATGCAGAGGGAAGTCTCCAGTCTTGTCTAACGACTCTTACCTTCAAGTCTTTGAAAGGGACCCAAAAGGGGAATCATTACCAACTACCCTATTTCACATTTGGAGGTCCAAATTAGAAAGTCCTCGAGTGAAAGGCAGCACTCGGCAGTCGTCAGTTGAAGTGGTGACTGGTGAGTAGTATATGTTTAATTTGTCAATTATTGTCTGTTTCTCATCGCTGGATATTCCCTCCGGTCTCGTTTCAATCTGAAGATTGAGGTCGGTTCTGGGAACAGCCTCATAGAGATTTTGTTTGATACAGTGTGGGAGAGAGGATGATGGCTGGTGAGACGAGAGGGAAGCCAATTCGATGCAGAGGTAAGTCTCTCAAATCTTTCTTCTTGTGGGAAACTCTTTGTTTTGTTGAAATTGTGAAGTGGGTCTGTGTAGCTGCGGTTTGTTGGAAGGCAGGGGAGCCGCTGGTGATGGAGGAGGTGATGGTGGCTCCGCCATTGGCCGGGGAAGTTCGGATTCGAATCATCTGCACGTCGCTCTGCCACAGCGACATCACCATCTGGAAATTAAAGGTCAGGTTTACGTTCAAATTATGATCTTCTGGATGAAGATGAAGAAATTTTGGACGTTTGCTTGCTTGGTTGTAGATTGTGATCGATTTCTGTATGCAGGACCCTCCGGGATGCGTTCCGAGAATACTGGGCCATGAAGCTGTGGGGTAACTTCAAATTCTGCCCTTGGATTTTGGGAATGATTTAGAGTAGGATTTTCAATGCGGTTGCATGTTTCTTATATGTATACAGGGGTGTTTGTTTGATTGTCTGTGGATTGTGTTATTGGGTTATCTGTAGCGATGGCAGCAATTTTGATTGCTAATTGCAAAAAGACGAATGGGTTCACCCGTTTCTTGTGAAAAAAAAAAAAAAAATCCCCATTTGACTTGATCTTATCCTGGTGTTTTTTATTAAGAAGCCATTCTTTTCACATTCGATCCTTCCAGTTGTTGTTCCTTATTCAATTTTTCACACTTGATCTTAAATGGCGTTTCTCCTGGTTGTATCTGTTATCATGTTTGTGCGCATTCATTGTCATTTTTTGTTTATGAATTGTAGGGTTGTTGAGAGCGTGGGGGAGAATGTGAGTGAAGTAACTGAAGGAGATATTGTGCTTCCAATACTCATGCCAGATTGCGGAGAATGCACAGATTGCAGATCAGAGAAGAGCAACCTATGTTCAAAATTCCCATTTAAAATCTCACCTTGGATGCCTAGATATGAAAGCAGCAGATTCACAGATCTTAAGGGAGAGGTTCTCTACCATTTTCTATTTGTCTCAAGTTTTAGTGAGTACACAGTGGTAGATATCGCCAACATTACAAAAATTGACCCCAATATCCCGCCAAACAGGGCATGCCTCTTCAGCTGTGGAGTGTCAACAGGTAAAAAGGCTTCAATTTTGTTTTCTTTGGATGACATTATGTAATCTGATGTGACAGAAATTTCAGTCAATAACATATTCAACTGTTTCCATAGCTACTCTAATCTTCTTTTTTTTGCTTTTTCCTTTAACTTGACATACATTGTTGGCCTATACAATAGCTTAAATCTTTGGGTTAATTTGTGGTTCAACATAGTCCAAGAACTTTACTAGAAATCTTGACTTCAAGTCTCTCTGTTTATTATTGGCTCATTTTTAAGATTAAATAGTCAAGAGAATCCCATATCATTTTGTTGTCTATGAGCTTATGTGTTCACATGGCCTCATAGAATGACAAGGCTTCCCTTTTTCCCCTCATTTTGGTTGGCCCAAGACTACCATCCCTTCTCTGCTACAGATTCTGATGGGAGTCTTTAAGTTAAGCCTTGTATTAGAATTGTTAATCATGAAGGTTTTATAAACTGATTCAATCTTATAAAGTGGGTGTTGTTCAGCCAGCTTCTGTGTTGAGTTTGTGAAGAAAGAAAAAAAAGCAACACTGACCACAGCTTGGGTTTTCAGGGGTTGGTGCTGCATGGAAAACAGCAAATGTGGAAAAGGGATCCACTGTTGCTATATTTGGGCTAGGGACGATTGGATTAGCAGTATGATCTTGCTGCAATTAGTACATATTCTTATTCTTCTTTCTCATACTGATATATATAAGTTTCTGAGAGAGCCTCACAGCTATCATTTGGTGGAATAGGTAGCAGAGGGAGCAAGACTGCGTGGCGCTTCTAGAATTATTGGTGTGGATTTGAACCCAGATAAATTTGAAATTGGTAAATACAGCTTTCTAATGTTTTATTTACCTTGTTTGTGTGATTAGGAAACTCGAGAATTTTCTCATTAACTTCTTCTGTTTGAATACATTAGCAAAAAGGCTGATGGATGTCTTTAAGTATTGACAATTTTATTTCACATGCTGACCATGAGATTGGTTTGCATGGACATTGGTTGATGTTATATTATTTGTTAATGCAGGGAAGAAATTCGGAGTCACAGACTTTGTCAACTCTGGTAACTGTGGGAATAAACCAGTGAGACAGGTTTTTTCCTCTAACCCATGCACTCAATATATCTATAGTTCTATTCTTTGGCTATATTCTCCCACAGGCTTGAGCAAGTGGATTTAATGGATTTATTAGCTAACCCAACAAATAGTTGAGTATCAAACTGCCATTATAGATGCTTTTATGATGCTGAACATTTTTACTCACATGAGGGTTCTAGTGTGTGGTTTTGGAATTCATTTTTCTGAGATCCATGAGATCATGGTTTTTTATCTTGCTAGAAGGGGCTTTTGGTTTAAGTGTGAGAATGTTCTTCATGGGATATGTTCAATCACCAAGTTGCTAAACGGATTGATGGTACAGGCAGTGATTTCCAACGCATATTAGAAATTGACGGAGGAGAATTTATCTTATGTGGGAGATGGCTTGGGTGGAGAGCAGAATTGACAGATTATCACTGTCGGTGGTAGGGCAGATTATTTGGAATGATAACATAACAGATAAATTATTGGTTTTTGGTTTCTTTTGTCCTGGTGAACAGGTGATTATGGAGATGACTGATGGAGGGGCAGACTACTGCTTTGAATGTGTTGGTATGGCATCCTTAGTGCATGAGGCATTTGCTTGCTGCCGAAAGGTCTGTGTCCCTCTCACCCTCTCTCTCTGACCCACACGCACCACACAGCATAGGGGAAATTTCAAAGTTAAGATCTTTCTCTTTGTGTAACTTCAGGGTTGGGGAAAGACAATTGTGCTAGGAGTGGACAGGCCAGGTTCGATGTTGAGCTTTCCTTCTTTTGACATCCTTCACTCTGGGAAAAGCCTAATGGGAAGTCCGTATGGAGGTGTCAAACCCAAATCTGATATTCCGATTCTTTTAAAACGCTACATGGACAAGGTAATAGAATCAGTATTCCTTTCTTCTCTTTCTTTCATGGGAATACATAGTATTAAGATATCATGAATTGAGAAGCTTAAATTATTGAGAAAAGAAGAAAATAAGTGCCTATCTGGAATAGAAAAAAAGAAGCTACATGTTGATGGTAATTAGCTTACTGGGTAGTTCTAAATTCTTTTATGTGGTTTTTCTGTTGTGACCATCCATCCAGTTACAACATAGTCAATTTGGGCCTATGATGATCATACTGGCTTACATTTGACCTATTTTCTGAGGGGGAATTTTAAGATATTATGCATGCAACTGTTCCCTTTCTAAATATTATTTGTTTTCAGGAATTGGATGTGGATAAGTTTGTCACGCATGAGATGAGGTTTGAAGACATCAACAAAGCATTTGATTTACTCATTCAAGGGAAAAGCCTCCGATGTGTGCTTTGGATGGACAAATGAGTGAGATCCTCCCACGAATCTTGCCTCTTCAATGGCAGCTCTTGTTTTATGCTGTGTTGGAACTCATTATATACAAACATTTTAGTCCTTTTGGTATAGATGTATTCATTATGAATCTATATGTTGAAGGATGAACTGCTCTTATTTTTCTGTGTTCAAAGGACATGTGCCTAATAAACTCAGTGAGTTCCTCTTTATGACACTGAAAATGCACTAGAGGCACCGGTAAAATATTCAGTTGGGGATTCCTTTGTTTTCTTTGATGATCCAAAGTGCCTTAGCCGGTAAACCCCAGAGACAGCATCCTCTGGCACTTCCCATTCAATGGTTGCTAGGCCATAGAAGGTACCACTCTCTACTTTCCACTTGAAATACAAGCAGAAATCATCATCATCATAGGCCGGAACCCACCGTTCCCCTTGAAGCATCTCTACCACTGCAAATGTGCCTTCTGTCAATAGGTCATATCTAGGGTTTGCGCTCCAAAATGTGGCACTTGGCCTTTCTCCCTTTTGGAATGAGCCGCGCTTTGGTATGGTTATGTCTTGTTTTACATCACCAAATTTTTTTCCAGGGGGAGGTGAGTCACCAGTAGGGTCACTTAAGTAGCTTTGTTGAACAGAAGAAAGATCTGGTGGTGGTGGGCCTTTGATCATGTTTTCTCCCTTTGCCATTGCTTCGGCTAATTTCTTAAATTCCTGGATGTATGCTGATAATGTATGTGGACCGTAAAGTGTGGAAGAAGCCTGTGCAATTCATTATGTACTAGCAAGTATTAGTAAGCAACTAAGTAGTGATGAATTAGTGAGTTCTCAATGAAAATTTAAACCCCATAGAATCCCATGAGTATGATACTATGGATCCATCTAGAGAAAACTAAAGCCCCTTGCAGAACCCCAAGGATATGATTTCTGTTTATGCCAAAAAGATAGTTGATGTGATCTCTTTATTCTTCTATGCATGATATCTTGTAATATGAATCCAGTTAGTGAGCAACTACTAATTGAGTTTCTAGTATAATACATTGCAAGTATGATATCAGATACCTCATATCGTTGTTGCTTGTATTCTTCAAAAGTTGCAATATATTGCGAGTAAGTGTTTGTGAGACCTGCTATTACAATATGGGTGTCATCATCAAATTCCCCATTTCCATTACCTACAAGCGTCTCCTTAACTGCCTCCCTTAGTCTCCGCCCTGCCATTGTTGTGAACTCTGCAAATTAATACCAAAAATTTTAGAGGTTATTCGTGATGAGCGAATCCTCAAATTGATGCTGGCATGAGTAGGGTAACTTTTGTCAAGGATTATGCCGTGTAGTGATATCTACAAAGAGCATTTAGGGGATGAAAGAATGAGTAATTTCAATTGTGAGAGTCAATAGCAAGGAAAACAAACCTCCTGGCACAGAAAGGTGACCAGTTTCCCTAACCTGAGTATTTGAATGGGAAGTATAGCTGGCTGCATTTATGTTCACATGAACAAATTAGAATCAACAAAACCACATAGTAAATCATTGTTGATAATCTAGTCTACAAGCTCATGCCCGTGATTAGAAGTTGTAGGCACTGATATCTTTGTGCTTTCTTGTCTCTTAGATCATCTATACTCACCTTGTTTCTTTCGACAATCACATATTGATATTTGTGTTCTAAGCAAATAGAATAGATATTTTATGATTAAGGAATAAGGAGAATGTGAAGGGGTCTTACTGCCCACGCATAGGGTTTGAACATTTCACCGGTATCAAGCAAAATAGGCTTGGGCTGTTGACAGTCCTCTTGGTACTTGCTGGGTTTTTTCAGGGAGTCTCTAAACCTCTTCCACTCCTCACTGATCTGCATACATATGACACATCTCATCAGAGACTCAATAACCATGACACCCAGAGTGGAAGTCTCATGGGCCTTCTGGCCCAAAAAAACTCTGCCAACCTCTGTATCTCCTTGTTGAAATCCAGGGAAACCCGGTCCATCTGTAGTTCCAGCGGCAAAACCTGGGCCAAGCGCTGCAGGGCATGTCCTGACCACATTGTTTCCATCTAACTCCACCTCAATATCTGTAAAATTCAGATACGTATGGCGATAGTCGACCTTCCCTGTCAATTCCTCTTTAGCATACTTGAATAGATCCACTGCCGTTTGGAACTGTCTCCCCCCTATGATCTTTGTGCTCAGTATTTCATCAGGGTATCTGTTGTGCAGAATCACAATTCCCAAGCCCACGTTATTCAGAGTATAAGCATAGTTTTAAGAAGAGGCACAAGCTCATCTAAGAGAAAGTGTTACTACTACCCAGGTCCACGCCCCAGACAAAGCTGGTTATTGCCATGGCATGAGGAGTGATTGAAATCACAAGGCAATCCAGTGTCATTGCAGAATGCGCCAAGCACGTTTGGAGTCACATCTCCAACATTGGATTGGCAAAACGCTCCCACAAATCGGGAGTTATCGTTCTTCCTAACTTTGAAGCTTTGGCTGGTTGTTTTCCCACAACTTATCCCTCCCGTGGCGTTGATTTCCTTGGCCTTTTGAATCAGTCTGCTATCTGCTATATTTCACAGAAAAACCAAGTGTGAAGGATCAGCTTAAGCCACAAGAATGTCCCTGATCATGACAACTTAATAGTGGAAAGATTGCCTACATAATGTAGCAGATGTGTTGGCAATGACTCTGGAGGATGATTTGGTGGTGGAAGTGAACCAATCCTCGAAGAATCTAGCAGCAGCACCCTTGTTGTCTCCACTGATAAGCCTGTTGTCTTTGCTCATAGAGGTACCATGTGTAGCAAACCAGCTGAATGCTCCAATGCTCTTCCCGCTCTCCCCATTGATGAACTTCAAAAGGGTCATTTCGGTATCAACATCAGTTGAATATCGTGCTCTCTCGTCTGCTGGGTTGACAAGGTAAGCACTTGGACTCCTGTTAATTCCTGCATTCTTTACGTCCCCTACAAAAGTACTTGCCTTCAGTTAAATGATCATCAACCAGTACTCTTTGTGTTTACACATACTACGAAAATGCTCACCCTTGTTGATGAAAACTGAACCAGGCTTGAGGTTTTCATGAGCCTGAACTATACTCAGCTCAACCGCAGTGACAATGGCATCAAAAGACTGAGGGACAAAGCCTGCAGTAGTTATAGAGTAAACATAATACTGCAAATAGCCCCCTGGCCCTGCATGAGTATGAGTGCCACTGATTGCCAAATTATCTTCATTGTACAAATTCCCATACCTTTAACAGAAAAACACAACATTTCACATCCATTAATCAAAGGGTTTATCCGTTTTACAGCATTGAATTTATGCTAAGTACCTTGATTTGAGTCTCTCAAGTACTTCGATTGTAACAAGCTGTGAAGCCATTCCAGCATCAAGGTTTACAAAAGCAAACCTGACCCCGTGGGGACCCTCTGGGGACCCTCAGCCGCAATGAAGGCCCTCGCCCTTAGCCGGAAATGGATGCCAGCGGAGTGCTGCTCAATGCTGGCATACCCCATCATGTTCACATCTGCAGCCGGACCGGTCATGTCGTAGCTCCCGATGCCTATCAGGTAGCCACCATAGGTGGATGAGTGAGGCCTAGAGTGATGAAAATCAGTGGTAGGAGTTGTGGGCACGATTGTTGTTTGGCTATCATCATCTCTCTGCTGATTAAGGTGTTTGATTAAAGGTATGGTAATTTAAATATGCTAATTTGATAATTTAAAATAAATTTTAAGTTAATTTTATCAAATAACCTTAATACTTAAAATAATAATTAAGTAATAAGTTATAATTTAATTTAAGTCATTAAATAATAAGTATTAAGTTTTACCAAATACCCTAAGTCTTGTAATATTTTATGTTTCTTTACTTGTAGTGTCAGTACCTTTAAGTTTCAACCTTACTTCATTATTGTAATGGATCCTTTTTTGAGTGTGTTCAATAATGTCTGAAAAAATCGAAATCGAAAAATACTACAAAGGTGTGGAGTTTTATATTGTTACTAATTATATTACCTTTTTCTGTATTTAATATTTCAACCAATATTTTATATAATTAAATTTAAATTATAAAAACTAATTTATTAATATAATTTTTAATTAATAATTAGTATATAATTATTTTAATTTTTAAACAATGGATACTCATTTCAATTTTTTTCCATTTTTTTACAAATGTTATTTATAATTATTCATTTTTTTCACTTTATAAACCATTTATATTGTTTTTCACACTTTCAATATTCATCCAATTTTTTATGCAAATAATTTCAAATTAAAATAAAATAAAATAACTAACTCTCAATTTATAAACTATATCACCAAATTATTGTTTTTACAGATATTTAATTTATTTTAAATTTAATTTTTTTTCTTCACCTCTCCAGTTTATGACTTTATATTACAAAATAAAATAAATTCTAATTTCTCTTTGACAAAATTTATATTTTTACAAATTATTTAATATTTTCCAATTTTTATAAAATAATCCTCAAATTACATAATTGGAGGTTGTAAAGAGTTAAAATTTTTGTTTTGGATACGATTATTTTTTTTTGGCACGGTGGTTGACCAATTGATAACTTACAGAGCAGTTTTTTTTTCTTTTTTATTCAACTAATCCTGATTGAGGATTTGGTACAAGATTGACGATTTGGTACTGAAAATGATATTTTGGTACCTGCCCTGCTAATTTATTGGAAACATATCTATCGATATGTCTAATCTACGTGAAACTTAACTTAAAGTTGACAAATTTCAACTTGCACGGAACACGTAAAAAACTTTGGTTCCTATTATAATTTATGACTTTTCAGATCAAAGAAGACTTATAATAAAATTTTTGAATAAATAAAATACCTTAAAATATACAAGTCATATTAAAAAATAAAATTTTAAATATTGAAGTTTCATCTACATACCGTCCCTATTTTTTTATTTAATTTTTTTTTATATAAAATATAAAAACTCTTGTATAAAAAAATTTATACTTGTCTTTTACCTTTAAAAAAAATTTAAATTTAAGGTTATATTTTTTCTAATATCTTTATTTTTTTAATCCATTTTTAAAAATGATTAATTTTCAATCTAAACCTTTAAAAATAGAAAATAAGTGTATTTATTTAAATATTTTATTATAAGTCTCCTTTGATGTAAAAACTCATAAATTATAATAGGAGCTAAGTTTTCTATGCATCGGGTGAAAGTTGAAAATTATCGATTTGACTTTAAGTTGAGTTTGATGTAGATTCGATATATGGATAAGTAAGTTTCTAATAAATTTTTTTATTTTAAAATATTTTTACTATCGTTTTTCTATATTTTAAACAAAAATAATTAATAAAATTTAAAAATAATAAATTCAACTCTATCCCATGGCACACTTTATCAAAGTTTGACCCATTCGGCTTAGATAGATTATGCCGTCACAAATGTAAAATGATGAAAAAAAAAATTTTTAAAGAATAAAAGATTTCTCCTCTACAATGTGGTCCCTCTTTGTTTTCTCTTGCTGTCCCACATCGAATGCGCATTAAGGCAGTTTGCCCATTCACACGCTCAAAATGGGAATAAAAGATTTCTCACTTTTTGGCTGTCTCACATCGAACGTGCATTAAGTAGTGGCCTAATGGGTAGTTTTCATTCACGCCCTCAAAATGGACAACGACGTTGAAATATCTGGGTTGCCCGGAACCTCGCTACTAAGAATAATGTTAAATTGAATATAATGGTTAGGCACTATGATTTAAATAGAAAGGAACATAATCTTGAGCGTTACACAAGCTAAGTCTACTAAAATGATGAAAAAGAGATGAGGTAGATGAAAGAAAATGGTGTAACAAGAATAATGGAAATTAAAATTTTATTATAATGTTTAATTATTATGGTGAAATAATAAAAGAAACAAATGAAATAAAAATAAATAAAAACAAAAAAAGATGGGATATAAGTTCAAATAAATAAGGAAAAATATGATTTTTTTTTTCTTCTGTTTTTGAGCATGAAAAAGATTAATATAAAAAGGGGAAAAAAATCAAAATTCTGTTATTTGATTTTAATGAGTAAAATATGAACAAAAATTAAAAATAAATAATTTTTTTATTAATTTGTGGTGTTTATTTTTTGATCGAATATAAAAATTTAAAATATTTAATTTTTTTACTCAATTAAAAATAAATATAACTAAAATTAACTTGTTATTAATGTTGAATTATGAAGTTTTAGTCAATTTTATTGTACTTCATTTGAAATATCGAGGGTCAAGTTATATGATCAAATTTTTAACTTTTTTTATTTATTTTGATTAGTAGATTATTAAGTGTTGGTAAATTTTATAAATGAAGTGATTATATTAATTTCTAAAATTGTGTTAAAATTTTTTTTTTTTTTACTCGTAAGTCTGCATGGTTTGTCCTTTCTTGGAAGGATACCTTTAACCAATGAAATGATAATTAAAAATAAAGATAAAAAGCTTGTCCGTATCGTAGGAGATCAAATAAAGTAATAAAATAATTTGTCATTCGCATTTAGTACTAATAATAAGCGTCCAGTCAACGATATGGAATTGGTCGTAAGAGGTGGGCTACTAAAAAAAATAGATAAATTAACGAAATTGCCATTGAAGTCTCCACTATTATCTAACGACTCTTACCTTACGTCTTTAAAAAGGAACCAAAAGGGGAATCATTACCAACTACCCAATTTCATATTTGGAGGTCCAAATTAGAAAGGCCTCGAGTGAAAGGCAGCACTCGGCAGTCGTCAGTTGAAGTGGTGACTGGTGAGTAGTATATTTTTAATTTGTCAATTATTGTCTGTTTCTCATTGCTGGATATTCTCTCCGGTCTCGTGTCAATCTGAAGATTGAGGTCGGTTCTGGGAACAGCCTCATAGAGATTTTGTTTGATACAGTGTGGGAGAGAGGATGATGGCTGGTGAGACGAGAGGGAAGCCAATTCGATGCAGAGGTAAGTCTCTCAAATCTTTCTTCTTGTTGGGAAACTCTCTGTTTTGTTGAAATTGTGAAGTGGGTCTGTGTGACTTTTTGTTGTGTGTAGCTGCGGTTTGTCGGAAGGCAGGGGAGCCGCTGGTGATGGAGGAGGTGATGGTGTCTCCGCCATTGGCCGGGGAAGTTCGGATTCGAATCATCTGCACGTCGCTCTGCCACAGCGACATCACCTTCTGGAAATTAAAGGTCAGGTTTACGTTCAAATTATGATCTTCTGGATGAAGATGAAGAAATTTTGGATGTTTGCTTGCTTGGTTGTGGATTGTGATTGATTTCTGTATGCAGGACCCTCCGGGATGCGTTCCGAGAATACTTGGCCATGAAGCTGTGGGGTAACTTCAAATTCTGCCCTTGGATTTTGGGAATGATTTAGAGTGGGATTTTCAATGCGGTTGCATGTTTCTTATATGTATACAGGGGTGTTTGTTTGATTGTCTGTGGATTGTGTTGTTGGGTTATCTGTAGCGATGACACCAATTTTGATTGCTAATTGCAAAAAGATGAATGGGTTCACCCGTTTCTTGTGAAAAAAAAAAAATCCCCATTTGACTTGATCTTATCTTTATCATCTGCTGGTGTTTTTGATTAAGAAGCCATTCTTTTCACATTCGATCCTTCCAGTTGTTGTTCCTCATTCAATTTTTCACACTTGATCTTAAATGGCGTTTCTCCTGGTTGTATCTGTTATCATGTTTGTGCGCATTCATTGTCATTTTTTGTTTATGAATTGTAGGGTTGTTGAGAGCGTGGGGGAGAATGTGAGTGAAGTAACTGAAGGAGATATTGTGCTTCCAATATTCATGCCAGATTGCGGAGAATGCACAGATTGCAGATCGGAGAAGAGCAACCTATGTTCAAAATTCCCATTTAAAATCTCACCTTGGATGCCTAGATATGAAAGCAGCAGATTCACAGACCTTAAGGGAGAGGTTCTTTACCATTTTCTATTTGTCTCAACTTTTAGTGAGTACACAGTGGTAGATATCGCCAACATTACAAAAATTGACCCCAATATCCCGCCAAACAGGGCATGCCTCTTCAGCTGTGGAGTGTCAACAGGTAAAAAGGCTTCAATTTTGTTTTCTTTGGATGACATTATGTAATCTGATGTGACAGAAATTTCAGTCAATAACATATTCAACTGTTTCCATAGCTACTCTAATCTTCTTTTTTTTGCTTTTTCCTTTAACTTGATAGACATTGTTGGCCTACACAATAGCTTAAATCTTTGGGTTAATTTGTGGTTCAACATAGTCCAAGAACTTTACTAGAAATCTTGACTTCCAAGTCTCTCTGTTTATTATTGGCTCATTTTTAAGAGTAAATAGTCAAGAGAATCCCATATCATTTTGTTGTCTATGAGCTTATGTGTTCACATGGCCTCATAGAATGACAAGGCTTCCCTTTTTCCCCCTCATTTTGGTTGGCCCAAGACTACCATCCCTTCGCTACAGATTCTGATGGGAGTCTTTAAGTATAAGCCTTGTATTAGAATTGTTAATCATGAAGGTTTTATAAACTGATTCAATCTTATAAAGTGGGTGTTGTTCAGCCAGCTTCTGTGTTGAGTTTGTGAAGAAAGAAAAAAAAGCAACACTGACCACAGCTTGGGTTTTCAGGGGTTGGTGCTGCATGGAAAACAGCAAATGTGGAAAAGGGATCCACTGTTGCTATATTTGGGCTAGGGGCGATTGGATTAGCGGTATGATCTTGCTGCAATTAGTACATATTCTTATTCTTCTTTCTCATACTGATATATATAAGTTTCTGAGAGAGCCTCACAGCTATCATTTGGTGGAATAGGTAGCAGAGGGAGCAAGACTATGTGGCGCTTCTAGAATTATTGGTGTGGATTTGAACCCAGATAAATTTGAAATTGGTAAATACAGCTTTCTAATGTTTTATTTACCTTGTTTGTGTGATTAGGAAACTCGAGAATTTTCTCAATAACAACTTCTGTTTGAATACATAGCAAAAAGGCTGATGGATGTCTTTAAGTATTGACAATTTTATTTCATATGCTGACCATGGGATTGGTTTGCATGGAATTTGGTTGATGTTATATTATTTGTTAATGCAGGGAAGAAATTCGGAGTCACAGACTTTGTCAACTCTGGAAACTGTGGGAATAAACCAGTGAGACAGGTTTTTTCCTCTAACCCATGCACTCAATATATCTATACTTCTATTCTTTGGTCTATATTCTCCCACAGGCTTGAGCAAGTGAATTTAATGGATTTATTAGCTAACCCAACAAATAGTTGAGTATCAAACTGCCACTATAGATGCTTTTATGATGCTGAACATTTTTACTCACATGAGGGTTCAAGTATATGGTTTTGGAATTCATTTTTCTGAGATCCATGAGATCATGGGTTTTTGTCTTGCTAGAAGGGGCTTTTGGTTTAAGTGTGAGAATGTTCTTCATGGGATATGTTCAATCACCAAGTTGCTTAACAGATTGATGGTACAGGCAGTGATTTCCAACACATATTAGAAATTGAGGGTGGAGAGTTTTGCTTATGTGGGAGATGGTTTGGGTGGAGAGCAGAATTGACAATTTATCACTGTCGGTGGTAGGGCAGATTATTTGGAATGATAACATAACAGATGAATTATTGGTTTTTGGTTGCTTTGGTCCTGGTGAACAGGTGATTATGGAGATGACTGATGGAGGGGCAGACTACTGCTTTGAATGTGTTGGTATGGCATCCTTAGTGCATGAGGCATTTGCTTGCTGCCGAAAGGTCTGTGTCCCTCTCACCCTCTCTCTCTGACCCGCACACACCACACAGCATAGGGGAAATTTCAAAGTTAAGATCTTTCTCTTTGTGTAACTTCAGGGTTGGGGAAAGACAATTGTGCTAGGTGTGGACAGGCCGGGTTCGATGTTGAGCTTTCCTTCTTTTGACATCCTTCACTCTGGGAAAAGCCTAATGGGAAGTCTGTATGGAGGTGTCAAACCCAAATCTGATACTCTGATTCTCTTAAAACGCTACGTGGACAAGGTAATAGAATCAGTATTCCTTTCTTCTCTCTTTCTTTCATGGGAATACATAGAATTAAGATATCATGAATTGAGAAGCTTAAATTATTGAGAAAAGAAGAAAATAAGTGCCTATCTGGAATAGAAAAAAAGAAGCTACATGTTGATGGTAATTAGCTTACAGGGTAGTTCTAAATTCTTTTATGTGGTTTTTCTGTTGTGACCATCCATCCAGTTACAATATAGTCAATTTAGGCCTATGATGATCATATTGGCTTACATTTGACCTATTTTCTGAGGTGGAATTTTAAGATATTATGCATGCAACTGTTCTCTTTCTAAATATTATTTGTTGTTTTTTGTTTTCAGGAATTGGATGTGGATAAGTTTGTCACGCATGAGATGAGGTTTGAAGACATCAACAAAGCATTTGATTTACTCATTCAAGGTAAAAGCCTCCGATGTGTGCTTTGGATGGACAAATGAGTGAGATCATCCCACAAATCTTGCCTCTTCAATGGCAGCTCTTGTTTTATGCCGTATTGGAACTCATTATATACAAACATTTTAGTCCTTTTGGCATAGATGTATCCATTATGAATCTATATGTTGAAGGATGAACTGCTCTTATTTTTCTGTGTTCAAAGGACATGTGCCTAATAAACTCAGTGAGTTCTCTTTATGACACTGAAAATGCACTAGAGGCACCGGTAAAATATTCAGTTGGGGATTCCTTTGTTTTCTTTGATGATCCAAAGTGCCTTAGCTGGTAAACCCCAGAGACAGCATCCTCTGGCACTTCCCATTCAATGGTTGCTAGGCCATAGAAGGTACCACTATCCACTTTCCACTTGAAATACAAGCAGAAATCATCATCATCATAGGCCGGAACCCACCGTTCCCCTTGAAGCATCTCTACCACTGCAAATGTGCCTTCTGTCAATAGGTCATATCTAGGGTTTGCGCTCCAAAATGTGGCACTTGGCCTTTCTCCCTTTTGGAATGAGCCGCGCTTTGGTATGGTTATGTCTTGTTTTACATCACCAAATTTTTTTCCAGGGGGAGGTGAGTCACCAGTAGGGTCACTTAAGTAGCTTTGTTGAACAGAAGAAAGATCTGGTGGTGGTGGGCCTTTGATCATGTTTTCTCCCTTTGCCATTGCTTCGGCTAATTTCTTAAATTCCTGGATGTATGCTGATAATGTATGTGGACCGTAAAGTGTTGAAGAAGCCTGTGCAATTCATTATGTACTAGCAAGTATTAGTAAGCAACTAAGTAGTGATGAATTAGTGAGTTCTCAATGAAAATTTAAACCCGATAGAATCCCATGAGTATGATCCTATGGATCCATCTAGAGAAAACTAAAGCCCCTTGCAGAACCCCAAGGATATGATTTCTGTTTATGCCAAAAAGATAGTTGATGTGATCTCTTTATTCTTCTATGCATGATATCTTGTAATATGAATCCAGTTAGTGAGCAACTACTAATTGAGTTTCTAGTATAATACATTGCAAGTATGATGTCATATACCTCATATCGTTGTTGCTTGTATTCTTCAAAAGTTGCAATATATTGCGAGTAAGTGTTTGTGAGACCTGCTATTACAATATGGGTGTCATCATCAAATTCCCCATTTCCATTACTTACAAGTGTCTCCTTAACTGCCTCCCTTAGTCTCCGCCCTGCCATTGTTGTGAACTCTGCAAATTAATACCAAAAATTTTAGAGGTTATTCGTGATGAGCAAATCCTCAAATTGATGCTGGCATGAGTAGGGTAACTTTTGTCAAGGATTATGCCATGTAGTGATATCTACAAAGAGCATTTAGGGGATGAAAGAATGAGTAATTTCAATTGTGAGAGTCAATGGCAAGGAAAACAAACCTCCTGGCACAGAAAGGATGACCAGTTTCCCTAACCTGAGTATTTGAATGGGAAGTATAGCTGGCTGCATTTATGTTCACATGAACAAATTAGAATCAACAATACCACATAGTAAATCATTGTTGATAATCTAGTCTACAAGCTCATGCCCGGGATTAGAAGTTGTAGGCACTGATACTGATATCTTTGTGCTTTCTTGTCTCTTAGATCATATGTACTCATCTTGTTTCTTTCGACAATCACATATTGATATTTGTGTTCTAAGCAAATAGAATAGATATTATATGGTTAAGGAATAAGGAGAATGTGAAGGGGTCTTACTGCCCACGCATAGGGTTTGAACATTTCACCAGTATCAAGCAAAAGAGGCTTGGGCTGTTGACAGTCCTCTTGGTACTTGCTGGGTTTTTTCAGGGAGTCTCTAAACCTCTTCCACTCCTCACTGATCTGCATACATATGACACATCTCATCAGAGACTCAATAACCATGACACCCAGAGTGGAAGTCTCATGGGCCTTCTGGCCCAAAAAAACTCTGCCAACCTCTGTATCTCCTTGTTGAAATCCAGGGAAACCCGGTCCATCTGTAGTTCCGGCTGCAAAACCTGGGCCAAGCGCTGCAGGGCATGTCCTGACCACATTGTTTCCATCTAACTCCACCTCAATATCTGTAAAATTCAGATACGTATGGCGATAGTCGACCTTCCCTGTCAATTCCTCTTTAGCATACTTGAATAGATCCACTGCCGTTTGGAACTGTCTCTCCCCTATGATCTTTGTGCTCAGTATTTCATCAGGGTATCTGTTGTGCAGAATCACAATTCCCAAGCCCACGTTATTCAGAGTATAAGCATAGTTTTAAGAAGAGGCACAAGCTCATCTAAGAGAAAGTGTTAGTACTACCCAGGTCCACGCCCCAGACAAAGCTGGTTATTGCCATGGCATGAGGAGTGATTGAAATCACAAGGCAATCCAGTGTCATTGCAGAATGCGCCAAGCACGTTTGGAGTCACATCTCCAACATTGGATTGGCAAAACGCTCCCACAAATCGGGAGTTATCATTCTTCCTAACTTTGAAGCTTTGGCTGGTTGTTTTCCCACAACTTATCCCTCCCGTGGCGTTGATTTCCTTGGCCTTTTGAATCAGTCTGCTAGCTGCTATATTTCACAGAAAAACCAAGTATGAAGGATCAGCTTAAGCCACAAGAATGTCCCTGATCATGACAACTTAATAGCGGAAAGATTGTCTACATAATGTAGCAGATGTGTTGGCAATGACTTTGGAGGATGATTTGGTGGTGGAAGTGAACCAATCCTCGAAGAATCTAGCAGCAGCACCCTTGTTGTCTCCACTGATAAGCCTGTTGTCTTTGCTCATAGAGGTACCATGTGTTGCAAACCAGCTGAATGCTCCAATGCTCTTCCCGCTCTCCCCATTGATGAACTTCAAAAGGGTCATTTCGGTATCAACATCAGTTGAATATCGTGCTCTCTCGTCTGCTGGGTTGAAAAGGTAAGCACTTGGACTCCTGTTAATTCCTGCATTCTCTACATCCCCTACAAAAGTACTTGCCTTCAGGTAAATGGTCATCAACCAGTACTCTTTGTGTTTACACATACTATGAAAATGCTCACCCTTGTTGATGAAAACTGAACCAGGCTTGAGGTTTTCATGAGCCTGAACTATACTCAGCTCAACCGCAGTGACAATGGCATCAAAAGACTGAGGGACAAAGCCTGCAGTAGTTATAGAGTAAACATAATACTGCAAATAGCCCCCTGGCCCTGCATGAGTATGAGTGCCACTGATTGCCAAATTATCTTCATTGTACAAATTCCCATACCTTTAACAGAAAAACACAACATTTCACATCCATTAATCAAAGGGTTTATCCGTTTTACAGCATTGAATTTATGCTAAGTACCTTGATTTGAGTCTCTCAAGTACTTTGATTGTAACAAGCTGTGAAGCCATTCCAGCATCAAGGTTTACAAAAGCAAACCTGACCCCCTGGGGACCCTCAGCCACAATGAAGGTCCTCGCCCTTAGCCGGAAATGGATCCCAGCGGAGTGCTGCTCAATGCTGGCATACCCCATCATGTTCACATCTGCAGCCGGACCGGTCATGTCGTAGCTCCCGACCCCTATCAGGTAGCCACCATAGGTGGCATGAGTAAGGCCTAGAGTGATGAAAATCAGTGGCAGCAGTTGTGGGCATGATTGTTGTTTGGCTATCATCGTCTGTATTGTTGATTAAGGTGTTTGATTAAAGGTATGGTGATATATACAGCTATGGTGAGCTTGGAATTTCTTGAAGTTTATGACAGTGTTGTTTGTAATATACTAACAGGGACTCTCAATCAGTGACTTTTGTTTGGTTGCAGGGGGGGAGTTGGCACAAGGGCATCTCTTCTTGGGTTACTCCGATTGTTTGTTCTTGACGATGCTCCCTTCTTGTCCCTTATGTGTCTCAAGTATCATGTAGCTTAGTATATCTACAAGCAAAGAAAAAGGCCTAGCGGGTAAGCTTTCACATAGACACATTTAAAGACCATGAGAAACTCTTGTGATCGGAGTAGATAATATCAACATAATTGGAAGTAAATTGTTATATTATTTGTCACAACCTTTATAAATATAATTTTTTTTCTTTTTTGTTTGCTTTTTAAAGTCTATATTTGTTCTCATAATTTTAAAAAACATTTACACAAACTTGATTATTGATATAGATATCATGTGAAATGGTTACTAACATTCATAAGGTGACTCATCAGTTTGGTAGACATGTTTAAAATAGTGATAGGTAATGAGTATAATACTTATAATATTTGAAGGAATATGGTTTTAAAATAGAAAATATATATCAATAGGTATTTAAATTACAAAAAATATATATATAATTACGTAATATTACGTCCGTTTCACGATATTTTCATAAGTAGGAATAAGCATAATATGACATGTATGAGTTCTCCTATAAAAATAAGTGAGACCATTAGAATGTGACGGTTGGTTAGATCAATGTCCCCTAATAATCAAATTAGCTATGGTGTCTTGGGAAAAGGAAAGAGATAACCAATAAAAACAATGAACGAAATACTCAGATCACCGTTAGTGTTGACTTTTATGGGTTTATAAAGGGTTTAATCTTACCTATTCATCTCAAATTGTCCTTTCTTAGACTTATACATGTCCCGCTTGTAATATATGTCTTTCGTGACATGACCGAAGTCATGGAGGATGCTTGTCTTGAAAGTTCAGGGCTTTGTGTCACTTCCACCAAAAACCATATTTATATAATAATATAGGAAAATTGACATTTAAGTTCACGGTGGAACTAACATTGTTAGAACAAGAAGAGAAAATGAAAGAAAGTGGTGTATGGAAGAAGCGAAAAAATAAAAAATGAAAAATAAAAATTAAAAAGATTTCTTCATCACGTGCAATCACATGGATGAGGAGAACTAATTGCCAATTATTTTCAAACCGAACCAGGGTGGCCTAATTTTTCTCCAAGGATACTACTATTTTACCCTAAATTGTCAAAATAACTTTGGAGCAATTTCAAGATCCCTTCCCTAGTCTTTTTCCTGTTCATCTGATATTTCCCATGATCCACTTCCCAACCCCTTCAAGCCAAATTGGTCCCTGTCAAATTCTAAAAATTTAAAAATAAATAAATAAATAAAATATATAAAAATTGTGGATCTTTTGAAAGAGCCAAACAGGTAAACATTGATGCGGGAAAAAAAAAAAGGAATGGTTTTGTTGGCATTGAGAATTTAGAAAGAATTCAATTCAAAAACTACCCTATTGTTTGAGCACGCCTTTGAAATATGGTTTTGATAAGTAGTTGAAAAGATCGACTCAGAAAGACCCATCACCAATGAATGAAGGCTCTTCGGATACCTTTGAAGCCGATGCTTACCCATTAATATATCACCATTTTCTTCCTCCTTGGTCCCTCAGATGTGGCCACCCACTAGTGGTGGGTAGAAGAAACTGAGGTTGTTGATTGCTAGCCAGTCTTGCTACCGAAAGGAAGAAAAAGAAAGGTTATGATGATTCATATCACCCATCTTCAACCCCACTGGACTGGACTGGTGTGTGGGCCTTTTTGTATTGGAGGAAAAAAAAAAAGACATGGAATGAGATGTAGCAACTTCAAACTTGGAGATCAAGTCTTTTTAGCCACTATATTTTAACATCCCACTTGCAAATTCATTGATTAAATGGGCAATTGTGGTGGATAGTCTTCTGTTTATAAACTTCATGGAGAAGAAGCTTAAAAATAAAGTTAAATCTTACTTCTAAAAAGGCAAAACTTGTATCCTAAGCTCTTACTTCAATTAATCAAATAAAAATATAATAAGCTATTTTTTACATGATTTTTTTTCTTTTTTATATGAAAATTAAATAATTTAAAATAATTAATTTTAATTAAATTTTATTTTCTTTTATTTTTTTCATAATAAATCAAATTTAAAAAAAAAAAAAATCAATCATTGCTCCAACCAATATAGCATAATATTTTTCTTCTTCTTTCTTTTCAATTATGGTGATGAGATATTGACAAACAGATGGCTTAACAATTAAATGAATAAGTCATAAAATACAAGCATGTATTTAGTCATTGGGTAGCATAAAGCTTTCGAGATGTGAATTATGAGATCCCAAGCAACTCTCAATTCTGGAAATTGCCTTAGTGATGTCTAGTTGATTGCTGGGACCATAGCCTTTCTCTATCTACCAAGAGACAGCTGCCTTTCCAAATCTGTGTAACCAAAACAATTTAATTAATTAATGGTTAATTGCTAAATAAATTAGGCTAGTATGTGCTGTTAATACATTTAAATTTTATAATATTAAAAATTTATTTAAAATACGTTAGACACTGATTTTAAAAAATATTTTTAGATTTTTTAACACCTAAATTATTAAAATTTAAATATTAAAAATATTTTCTAAAATTACTATAGGCTCTTATATGCTTTTATAATATTATTTAAAAAAATATATTTTATAGATGATTCTATTAAAAACTTTTGCTTGAAGGAATAATTCCATTAAAAATACTTCGATAAAATAGCATTTGAAATCAAACTTAGCCTTTTGAGTGTGTTTGGATAATTTTTTTGAATCATCCCATAGTTTAAAACATCATAAATAGATTTCTATCTAATTAAAATAATTTTCTTTAAAAATATTAAATTTTACTTTTTATTAGTAAATGAAATGCAATGATGGGTACTCAATACTTCCTCTACTTTTGAATAGTAAAATCAAACCTTATAAAATTATTTTTTACAATATTTTTGTAGAACCAAACATGACCTTCATGGTGAGGTGTTAAAAACCCTTTCCATATTTTATACATATAAAGAATTGAATCAAGGGGGCATAATAATTATTCTCATTGATTTAGACAAACAACATTTGTGTTTGTAGCTCTCAACAGGACTTCAGATATGATAAAATAAGCTTATCCGTATCATGTTCTTAGCTTCATTACTTATAATATTTATAATATGATCAAGAAGACAGGTGGCTTTCGGTTGCATCCTTGACATTGTCCAAGCAATGTATGTTAAAAGCTAGAAACCAAACCCATAAAGCAACACTAGCTTTCTATTTTTTCATTTTTTCTTTTTCCCTTTTTTTTTTCTTTTACAAATTTCCACAAAGAAATTAAATACAAACAAAGCAAGTAATTAACAAATACATAAATACTGTGAAAATCACAAAATAACACGAAGAAATTACAATATAGATCCTCTGAAACAAACTTATATATAAGCACATACATACAGTGCTTCATAAAAGTATAGGTAAAAAAAAGGAGAACAAAACAAAACAAAACATCATCCTGTGATCAAACAAACCGCACAATCAACGATAAACACTGGTTTTTTTTTCGATGGGCTTATTCACAATCCTTCTCTTTCTCTTTCTTCTCTTCTTCGGTCTTGGGGTGGTATCCAGGAAGCTTTTCCTTGATCTTCTCCAATATTCCCTTCTTCTCCTTTACCTCGCCTTCGTGTGTCTCTGAGGAGGGGGAGCACTCTGCCGGAGGTGGTGGCGGAGGAGGAGGAACCTCTTCTGCCTTCTTGCACTGTCCTGGCAGTTTCTCCTTGATCTTCTCTAAGAAGCCCTTCTTCTCCTCCGGCGGTGGTGGAACTACTTCATCACACTTCTCCACCGGCACACAAGTGTCCTCCTCCTTTTTCTTCTTGTCCTTCTTTTTCTTCTTCTTCTTTTCTCCTCCCTCTCCTTCCTCCTCGCTCGACTGCAAATTTTTTAAACGTGAGGGCAGATTAGTCATTGAAGTCTTAAGGATTTATACGTGGAGCGGGGAGATCAGCCCCCAGCTATCAGGGAACAACAAAATTACTATTTAATCCTTCCCTCCATTAAGCCTGTAAACAAACGACAAAAAAAAAAAAAAAAACATTGATATAAGATAAAAACTCACAGAGCTGGAGCTGCTATCAGATCGGTGGAGCTTCTCCAAGAGTCCATGCTTCTTCTCCTCCTCCTCCTCAACCTTTGGCTCAGGCTCGGAAATGGTAACCTTCTCAAACTCGGTAACAATCACCTCCTCCTGTGGCTTCTCCTCCTCTTTCTTCCCCAAGAAATCGAATATCCCACGATCCTTGGTCTCGACGATATCCTTCTCTGCCACCACAGTGGTCTCGCACTCATGGGTTTTGAGATGGTGGCGCTCTTCTTCCATGATGATCAAGTATGAAACCAAGTTGTACTCGTACAACAGAAATGAAGCCTTCAGAAAAATGCAATTAGAGCAGCGTCTAGAACTCGATTATGATGGCTTGGGTGTAAGAGTCGATTTTATAGGTCTTACAGTACAGTGTACGCGGATCTGACGCGATTAAGAATATAAACCGAGGGGTGGCCAACCAAGGGGTGGCCAATCGATAGCTGCGTGCGTAACGGACGGGTGCGTTTAACAAAACCTAAAATGAGAACTCAAATCTCGAAACGTACATATTTGGAGACTACTCGCTAGCATATGATAACACGTGTAGTATTTACACGTGTCTACTAGATCTGGCGAGTGGGGTTGCGTATTGGTTAAGGGGAATTTGAAGTCAAAAGAGAAAAGGAAGAAAGGAGAAAGCGGAAGAGGGACCTTGGTGCGCTGTAGTTGCTTGTCGACGACCAATAGAATATGTGCCACGTGTACGGGCGACGTGGGAGGCGGTCCATGTGGGGTCCAGAATATGTCGGCCTCGATAGGATAAATGTGGAAGGTCGGTGTGGGACAGTGACACGTGGCAGTTGCGTGATGAAGAAGGAGGGGAGTTTCGAGATTTGTGGATGGGTTTAGGTGTATAGCCTTGATGGCGCACAGTGGAGCTGTAGAGGCCCATGTGGGCTCAATTGGGCCGATTAAGAAATTGAAATTGGGCTGACGTGGGCCTTGTCTCTTTCCCAAGATACGTGTGCTGGGGCGGGCCTCATGGTGGACAAGTGGCGGCCTGGTGTTGCCATCGTTTAATAATCGGGTTCACGGCTCTGACACTTGCACCTGCACCTGCACGTGACCAGTTCCTATTGGTCCACCACCTCCTTCATTCCTTTATCATTGATCTAATAGGAAGGTACTAATTTTTTTCCTTTTTCTAATTATTAAACTTGAAATACAAGACTATTTTTAAAAGGAAAAAAGTTGAATAGGAATGGCGTATTGAAATTGAGGACGTCTCTTTGTATGATTTTTGCCATCCACGTGTTTTAAATAAACAATTATCACTTATTTTATTAATTTTCTGCATTTGAGAGTTTTTTAAAATTCAAATAAAAATGTTTTCTTTTTTTATCACTTTATTTAATTAAACTTGATGAGTTGATTATTGGATGAAAAATTCTTTTAAATCCATCATTGAACTTAATTCTTTCAACCAACCTATAAAAATGAAACCCAAGAAGCGAAGTGTTGAAAGTGGAGTAAAAGAAATAAAAGAATGTTTGATTGTAAGTACACTTTAGATTTTGGTGTCTAAATTGTATATAATATACTCTAATAAATATTATTAGTAATCCTCACCAAACTTTCTTACCTACACAAAATACTTGTCTTTTTATGAGGATTTTGTTTGTTATCTTGAAATGTCGATATCAAACTTCATTTCCATCATTTATTATCACAAGTCGTTCTCTATATGGATATCTATATCTCACAAACATAGAGTTTCCTTCTCTCAAAGGTTAATCATTTTGCATTCTAAAATCCAAATCGAGGAATAGTTATTAACTTGCTAATTAATTTCTTGTGTGTATAACTTTGCAAAACTTTAAGAATACAATATGACTAGAAGTTGTCATATTTATTCATGATAAAGGTCATGTGATATAGTGGTTGGGGTGTTTTTTGAATGTAATCATCGACTAGTTGTTTTACTTTATCGATCGGGTTCTTGTTTGTCACTCACATCAAAAGGTAGTGCAAAATAATCTCACAAACTATATATAATGCGGTGAAATAATTTTGTATTATATGGTTTTGTCTTCTTGTGATATGTTTTAGTTATGATTTTTAACTATGATAGTGTTTGAGCATGTTGTCATGATCCTTAACCTATGGTTAGAGGGTTTTGATATATTCCTATTTATAACACTCTTCCTATTATGTTTAGTTATAAACTCAATTTTGATATAAAGATGTCATAACTTTGACTATGAATCGTTACATTTATTCATAATACAATATCTCGTGTCCTATGGTAGTTTCTCTTTTGTCATCCATATGAATGGTAATTTAAGTTCATCTCATGGAGTATCCACAGTAATGTACAGTGAAATAAGTTTTTGTAATAAAGTTTTGTCTTCTTATAATAGACTTTTAATCATGATTTTTAGTCCTAATGATGATTGAGCATGTTACCTATTGTCCTTACTTAGAATGAGGGGATTTTGATGTGCTACTCCCTACAACTGTCCAATAGTGATTACTTTATTTGAATTTTTTTGTTGTATTATTAATTAGGTTATTTGTGATTTGTAAAAGTTTTAAATATGAAGATTTTTTAAAATGCTTATAATTTAAAGCTAAAATACACCGATTTGTAAAATGAATTTCAAGTAAAAAATTTGGGGTATCATAAAAATATTTAATGTTAGGCCATATTAATTTAAATGTCGATTCACGATGAAATTTCATTAATATCTTAACGAAAAAGGGGTATTTGTTTGAAATAAAAGAAGATTTAATTTTTTTTCACTTATAAGTAAGAAAATTTTATAAAGATGAGAAAGCAAGATTTTCGTTTTTACTTGCACAAGGGTAAGTGACAGGGAGGAAGGAAAAAATAAAGGTGAAAGGAGAAATCCCTCCATCCTACTTGGAAAGTAGAAATGTTAGCAATCACTAATGGCAATGATGCTCTCAACACTATAATAATGCCACTTGAAAATCCCTACAAAGTATTGATGGAAGCATGAAGAGACAAATATCATAATTATGCCATAAAACATAGAGGAAGCTAAGAAAAATGATATCATTTTGCAAAGGTCTCCCATACAATGGACAATAATATTATGTTTTCCCAAAAGTCATGGCAAAGAATGGAATAATAATTTTGAAATTGAATAACATTAAATTTTAAAGCATGTTTCAATGTAATTTTATCTAGGGATTCATTGGATCCCTGCTTTAAAAAGTTTTGTAGTTTTTAGTTTTTTTTTTTTTTTTAATAAAAATTTATTATGAAAATATATTATCTTTTAGAAATTTGAAATATCTAAGAAATAATTAAAAATACGGAGAATATATTTGGAATTTATATGTAATGCATATTTGTTTGAAGAATGAGTTTAAAAAAAAAATCATTTTCAAATTTGAGTTTTAAATAGAATTTTAAAAATATTAAAAATTATTATTATTTAATTGTTTTTGAAAAGTTGCAAACATGCCACATAAGTTCTCAAATAGATATGAGTGATTTTACCAAACAATTTGATTGGAAAAAATAGTTTTATAATAAAATCAAGATAATGCCTTCTTTTTTTATTTTTTGAATTGTTTTATAACTTATGTAAGAAGCTCATTTCATATTTAGGCTCCATTTGAATTGATTTTAGAGAAGCTAAGGCCCTGTTTGGCAATTGTTTATTTATAAGTCACATTTCTTATACCTTGATACCTTAGTCACATTTATCAAATCTTGATCATATTTTTTTGTACTTAAATTATATTTTTCATATATTTTAGTTACACATCATATCTTAGTCATATTTTTTATACCTTAGTCACATTCTTTATATTTAGATCATATTTTTCATTCCTTAATATCTTTGTAACATTTTTCATGTATTTTAGTGTTTTTGTCATATTTTTTATACCCTGCTCATATTTTTTATATCTATATCATTTTTTTTTTATTCCTTGATGCCTTGATAACATTTTTCATATCTTGGTCATAATTTTCATACCCAGACTACCTTTTTCTTCATATCTTGAAATCTAGGTCATATTTTTAAGTCACATTTTCCATACTTTACTACTTAAGTCACATTCTTCATACCTAGGTCACATTATTCATGCCTTAGCATCTAAGTAATGTTATTTGTACCTGAGTCATATTATCAATACCTTAGTACCTAAATCAAACTTTTTTTCATAGTTTAGCATCTAAGTCACATTTTTCATACCTAGATTATATTATTTGCATATTGGTCAAAATACTAAGTCACATTCTTTGCACCTTAATGTTTAAATCACATTTTTCAGACTAAGGTCAAAATTTTCATACTTTAGTACCTAAGATTATCTTTTTTTTATTAATCATATTACATTTTCATACCTTAGTACCTAGATCACATTATTCATACCTTAGTACCAAGATTACATTTTTCATTTTTTTAGTACTTAAGTTTCCTTTTTCGTATCTTAGTACATTGGTCATTTATTCGTATCTTTATACTGGGATCATTTTTTTTTTTTTTACCTAAATAATTAGGTCACATCTTTCACTTTAGGACATTTTTTCCGTCCCTAAGTCATGCTATTCATACCTTAGTATTTAGGTTGCTTTTTTCATTTCTAAGTCATGTTTTTCGTAGTCTTATACTTAGGTCACATTCTTTGTATATAGATCACTCTTTTTCTATCTTAATTAATACCTATGTCACATTATTTATATCTTGTTTTTATTCTTTCGTAACCTAACACTTAAGTCATATTCTCCCTTTGCTTTCATGTTATTTTTATAAATTTTCAAGATTTAGATAAGGAAATAAATGATGTATTTTCGCATTCTAATTGATAAAAATATAACAAACAATAATAAAATAGTCTTTCTACAAAAATATAAAAATGATATTCACATTAATAATTCAATTTTAATAACTTTCTCAAATAAATGACTTGAATTTTTATTTAACAATATTAAGTGGTTTCCATTTGAGAAAAAAATTTATAATATTGAATGTCATACTAAAATTTTACATTATGATAATATTATTTATATCATGCTCAATTTTTTATATCGAGAATTTTAGAAGATTTGTGTTGAAATAATTTTTTTTTTAACGGTAATTTACGTTTATATCAATCGTTTTATGGTAGTTTATTACTTTGTGGGTTCTTCCTTTCAAAATCGTTTTTTTTTCTTAACACAAAATACAAAACAAATCAAAGAAGAGGAACATTAATTTATGCGTAGAGAAATGTTTTGAAATGAAAGAATATTGATTTGAAGGCCCATTTGAGGGTGGGCCGAAATTATCTGAACCAGATATAGTCACGAATCAGGGCCGAATCCATTAAATCGGATATGGGCTTAACTCAAGCGTAGATCACAAAATCTTATATGACTTTCGGCCTATAATTGGGCGTAATGGGCCAGCCCGAATGCAACCCAATTACAAATCACAGCCTGTGACCCTAGTCCAAGAACGAGCTCATCTATAATTGGCATCCTGATCCAGCCACCAGCCTAGCCCGTTAAATCCGCTGGTGTAGGTTTAAAACACAAAATTAATACTTTTTTTTTTCAAAAAAAAAAAAAAAAAAAAAGATAAAAGAAAAAAAGGAAAATTCCAGTTCTCATACCGAGCGAGAAAGACGAGTCCACGCAACGAACGGAAGCTGATGCTCTCATTCGTCGCTTGCCCTCACTGCTTCATCTCATTTTCCTGTCTGCAAATTCTCCTTCCTTAAGCAATCTACGAATTTCTCGAGAAACAAACAGGATTTTGAGGGACGGGGGAGGGGCGTCGATATGATAACGCGTTCGAATTTGGCGGAACAGCTGAGAGAGTATCAGATTCGATCGAAGCATGACTGGGCTTCCGTCTCCTTCTTCTCCTCCACTTCTAATCTCACTTCTTCTAGGTATTTATTTACTCTCTTCGATTCTCATGGTTTGTTTCCTAGTTAGGGTTTCATTTCTCCAATTTAGATTTGTGTTTTTCGTGGTTTTGGTTTTCGCTAATTGTTTTGGTTGAGATCTAGATGCCTGACTGTATGATCTGGAACCAGTTCTAGACTGCTGATTCAATTGGATCGGCTAGGGTTTTGGTTAGGAGAAAAGAATAGGAAAATGGAAACGAAAATTAGGAATATTACGACTCCTGGGCAATCTGTTGGGAATCTTTATGGTGGAAAAACCTTAAGGAAAGGAGAATTGGAAATGTGATTCAAGTAATTGAAGCATTAATTGGTTTGGGCATGGTGGCATTATTGGTGTGGGTGATCATTGATTGTTTTTTAGGCTTGGATTAGTTATTTGATCTGAAGGGGTTGCCCAACTTTATATAACCTGGGAAATTGCAAATAAATTTTATCATTTGATTATGTGTAAGTGACAAAGACCTGTCCAGTAGGAAGCCTTTGGCCATTTTCATCACCAAAATTGGAATTCTCAAATGTAAAGTATAAATTCTTTTTGTTTGGGCAACTTCTCTCAAACATAATATCTCTTTGGCAGATTGGTGCTTTTCCCAAGGCTGCTTCAATGTGACAAATAAACACTTTTATTTTTTATTTTTAAATTATTTATAAAAGGGTTGTTATGAGACCGTGTACCTATCGATTGAAATAGAGTATGGATGGAAAGATTTTTTATTTATTGAGCGGCGACTACCTTACAAGTGAAGATTTTGTTTTAACTGTTGTTTCATGTTACTGTCTGGGATCCTAAACTTAAGTATATTTGATTGTGAAACCCTTATCTTGTAACAAGCGTAATAAAGTGTCTTATTTCTCTAATTATAGTTTGGTTAGTTGCATAGCTTGCCTGAGCCTGTTAATCTTTTAATTAAACTCTTGAGGGTGAACCCTTTTATTTTCAATTTTATAGGATTCTTGTTTGGAAAAGGAAATTTTGGTAATGGTAGAACAGCTCTATGTGTATGTGTCAGTGCGCATGTGACATTAGTAAGAAATGATTCTCTTGCATTGACCAAGGTTATTTTTAGGCTAAATTTGCATGGGGCAATTACTGCATCCTAAGGGTGTAGTAATGTGTGTAGAATTGCTTTTGGATTGTCTGGAAGGTACAAATAGTTGTGAGAAAATTGTGGATTGGTTTTTATTAAAGAGAACATTCAAATAAGATCCTGTAAATTGGGAGGTTGAAATATTTGGCATGTGAATGTTATAAATATTACATGATGGTACTACATATGTTTCATCTGTGAATGATTTCCTAGTATGGCTGTGACATCTGAAAACTTTGGTAAACTCTGTGTTATTATTTATGCATAGAGTCTGACAAGTGGCACCAATCGTATCATTCAATTGTGTTGATATTGAGCCCAGTAACTTTGTAAATATCAGGCAGACATATTAGTATCATCTGCAAATTATTTGCTAACGTGGCTGATATTCTTCTACAACACCTAAAAACTTTCAGAAATTGTGTTTTACTGCTCTCTATGATCTGGCGCATATTGGTATCATATAACTGTATTGATATTGCTAGCCAGTGATGCTTAAAACCTTGGACAATGGCTTACAACTCATAAATTAATTTAAAGAATATTTTTGGTTGTTAGTGTAGTGGTGAAATACTGTAAATGGATGTTGCATTTTTGGGAAGGTGGATAATATTTCAGAAAAGAGCCTGGGATTTCAGGTATTTTTATGATTCGAGAAACTTATTTTTTTGTTATCCATGTTGAATGTAGTGAGTCAACTTGACTCAACTCAATAAAGGCTTATCCCAGTTACTTGGGCTTGGCTGCAATAATTTTTTTTGCCCACCTACTGCAACTCACCTCATTTATTGCTAGGGACCAGCTCTGTAAAGATATAATACTAAAAATGACCTAGGCAGATTTGTGTAGGGAATATGATGTAGAGGTAGAGACAAGTGGAGTTATTTAGGAACTATGACATAGAAGTAGCTTTCCCAACCCACTTGACAATAAGCTTCCTAAAAATGTTTTTGATGATCACCGCTGCTTGATTAACCCTTTTTCTCTTTTTCAGATCGATTGATGATGAAAAGAGGTGTTCTCCTTCATTTAGACTCCTTATTTTTAGGTAGCTCCTAGGACAGATTTGATTTGAGTTCATAGAACTTCAAAGACAATCTCAAAACAGCTGCTAACCAAACTAGCTGAAGAATTGGAGAGGAAATGTCCATGGGTTCTAGACATAACTTTTGACACTAGGCATTCCAAGCCATCTCATTTTCCCCCAATTTGAAATTTTAGTTAGTCCAGCCGCCACAACACAACTCCCTCTCCCAGACCCCCCCAAAAAAAAAAAAGTCAAACCCAAAAAGAAAAGAAAAAACCTCAAAACCTTAGTCTACGTCATCTCTCTCTCTTTCAACCCCCTCCTCTTTGTGTGTGTTTGTGCCATAAATTATGGCAATGTTTAAGTGTAGAAAATATGACAGCTAGGTCTGATGCATATGGTGTTAGTTGTTTATGGTGTGCTTTGATACTCATGGTTTATGGCATTGAGTAAGCAAACTTGGGTCTGCAGTGTGTGCATCAGGGCATGGGCGGGTGATGGAAATGAGCAAGTTATCTTGATGTGCCTATGTGCTCACTAAAAGTATAAAATTCTTGATAATGACATCAGATTGTTGTTGTTATTGCTGCTATTATTATTATTGTAGTATAGTTTTTAACAATGGGCCTAACTCAACCCCATCCTATTACTTTGCCATCTGAACCTAGGCCCTGTGCCTCAATATTTCATCCAAGTTGTCTTGCTTTTAGGATTTGATGAACTCAAATTCTTATAAAATCAGCACATGAATTCAAGTTATCCAGAATATTTTTGTCCATATAAAGTGTATGATGAAGTCTTTCATAATACTGTTTGTGCTTTTTCTGTATTAAAATTTCTACAAGAGCATCATGTCTGATAATATATGTTCCTTTTCTGGGTGCAGGGTGGACGTGGTGGTCTTTGTGATATGGGAACTTGTTATTCTAGCTTTTCTGGTTTTCTCAGCAGTCTCTTTATATTTCAGGCATATACGGCTTGCTTTTATCTTAGTAATTGTCACAATGCTATTACTTTTATGCATGAAAATTACAAAGCAAGTAAGACTAGACAGGAAAAAGAAGCGGAGGATGCTTCTTCCATTATCTATGTAAAATCATATGGAGTTGCAACCCTTTTTTTTTTAAGTGACCCAACTTTGTTGTGTAAATTGTGAGAATCCTTGACCATAGCTTTTGGTCCCCCATCCTCTTTTGGCTTATTGGCTATGTAATTGCACTTAAAGGAAGCTGATTAAAGAATATTATTGGTGTGATTACTTAAATACAAGCTGATTAAAGTCGTTCATCCCATCATTCAAGATGCTGCTCGGGCTGAACAGCAGTGGCTGAGGTCTAGAGCTTCTTCCTTCCATGGATTTATCCCAGGATTGGGTAAACCACCTGTATCTTAACGTCCTGTGAAGGTTATTGTCTGGAAGATGGTGTTTTATTTGTCAGTTTTGAATTGCTGATTCTCAATGAGATCAAACACTGCTGGGTGATGCACATTTTTTTAATGAAAATATGTTGCTGCTTATGCACCACAGCACCAGCACAACAGTTCTGCAGTCTGCTTTATTTAGCAAGCATTTTAATATTAGATGTTGATATACAAACACATTTCAATTAAGCCAATTTGCATAGGCTGGTTTTTGATGATCCCTCAGACATCAAACCCTTCTTGCCACTGCTGTCTCCTTCACCGCCGTGGCTATGCTTTGGCCCTTGCCTGGTCAGTTGCTTCTAATACATACATACATATATATATATATATACCCGGAGCCCAGGTTCAGAGCAGAGATTCATGATCTTTTTGCTTGTACTACTTGGGCTTGAAGAAGTGGATTTCAATGCCCATGGTCACGATGCTCCATACTGCTCCGGTGACCAAGAGCACACTTAAAACCATCCCTATGCATCCCAATCCCCAATTAAGGTACCAGATTGCACTATATTTCCGGGGTTGTTTAATCTGTATCCACATGAAACAAGGATATGCGAAAGTGACTGGTAATGCAACCCCTCCGATCAATCCTGCCAAATTTGGCAAGAACGGAAGCGCCACAGCTATGAAGAAAACAAGGCATCCAAAAAAGGCCCGGAACCCTGAGCGGAGCCACCATGGGCACGGTTGGTTTCTGCTGCTAATATACCTAAACTCCAGGTTGTCGAATGCTGGCATTGCATATATCTGGAACGAGGTCAGGCTGTTGATCACGATGAGCAGGCTTGTTAAACCCAGAATAATCCTTGATGTGTCGTGTCCATGGTAGTTGTACAATGCCGCGAACATCCCATCTTCTTTTATCTGCCATATAAAGCTTCATTCATTAGCCCCAAAACCCCTGGGTTTTGTAGACCCAAGAAGAAAAGATAACTGAGTTTTAAAGTGTTTGGGGCTTACCAAGTTTCCATAAGCCCAATAGCCTCCTACTGCAACTGGAAACAAGCTCATCGCTATGATTAAATAAGCGAACTTGACGCCACTCCACATTGGCTTCCGTGACGGATGCTTTGCGCTTGATGGCATCGTCCCCTGTATTTCGAGCACAAGGTTGTGGCCTCTGAAGGCAAATGCGATTATCCCAAGCGCATTCAGGATGCCGCAGAGCCTAGCCACATCTGATGTGGGCTTCACTGGGTCATAAGACACGCCATGTGGCCTGTCTTTGGTAACGGACACCACCCATATCACAGTGCAATAGGTGACGGCCGAGATTGAACCGATGAGTGAGATGCCGGCGATGGAGTTCAAGTTTGGAAGCTGAGCGAGGATGACGGCGGAGCAGGTGAAGACGATGTACCACTCTATGGTTGTCAACGGGTTCACATTACAGTTGGAGTCACAGACTATTTGGAAAAATATTTTCATGGTCCCTCCACCGATAATCACCAGAGTAACGCAGGTGCCTCCTGATAGATACATGGTTGGAAATAGTGCCAGCAGCTTCCCAGCTTTTCACCTGATAGCGGTTTGGATCATCGATCCCCATAAACCATTAGCTAAAAGAAACAACCATTGAGAGTAGAGCTGCCATCTCATATAATATATCAGAGCAATAATGCATGCATGCTTACCAAAAGCAGCCATGGAAAGTCGGAGGTATCTGCTGTACCGTGTTCCAGAAGCCGACTCGTGCAACTGGATCAACAACCATAGAGTGTAGAGCTGCCATCCAAAAGCCAGCGACAGACAAAGAATTCCCCAGATCCTGAAACCAATTCAATATCACAGAATTAGAAAGAAAAATCCAAATTTGACCCGTTTGTTGATTCGGTACCTCTAGTTTTAGATTTTCATCAAACTCACCAGCCAAGTGTAGTGAAAGCCAAGGGAAGCACAAGGGCTTGGACTCCAATTCCGGAACTCAGCGAGTGAAACGCCGAGTAGTACGCGTTACCATCTCTCGACTCAGTGATGGGCAGCCATGCATCTTGCGGGTCAAGCTTGGTGAGGTGGCCAACTTCTTCCAAGAACCCTTGCATGCTTGCAATCGCCTTCTTCATGGGGCTCGTCAATGGAGTCAGAATCCGTGAAGTTAATGGGCTTTTTGGGACCCCACCGATCAGCGGCGACCGAGTCATGGACGGAGAATGGAGCTGAAACGGAGGAACCGACACCGCCGGAGGTCCCGAGGGCTGCACCGGGCTCAACTTCACCTCAACCACCTCACCCATCTGGGCAACACACCTAGCTGTGTAGTGTATTAGAGTAGAACAATTGCTGGATAGTATTTATGGTAAGAGATTTTTGGACGAGATTGGTGTAGATCGGTGAGGTACATATAGAGAGGTGTTATTGGAGGCGATGGCTTTGGAAGCTGAGTAGGTGTAATGGTGGGGTAGACAATAAAGCTGGGTCTTTGACTGACACATGCTGGCTGCTAGCTGTTTATTATATGGTGTTCATCACAATTCGTTTTAATTGGACATGGTTTGATGAGGCAGCCACCACGATGAGTGAAAAGTAAAAATTAAAAAAATAAAAAAATAAAAAGGGAAAAGTGAAAATAACATCTTTTAAAAATGATGTTTCAATTTTGATTTTAAAAACTTAAAAAGAAAAACAAAAATATGAAATTTTTTAATAATTAAATTATTTTGAACAAGTTCGATAACGGGAAATTAAGAGCTACAACTCATTCATATCTTATTCTTGATTATCAACTTTGAAAAAATCATCTGAAGGAATTTTATTTTAATTTTTTTAATTTATTGGTATATAATTATCAAACAGTTTTTTTGTCTTTTATTTTTTTTTAAAAAAAAGAAGATAAAAATAAAACAAAAGTGCATGGAAGCCAAACAAAAATATCAAACCTTGCAATTTGCAATTTAAGTGATATTGTAGTGCACAAAAGACTCAATGAGATAAACATGGGCTAGCTGCAAGAATACCTTTGGCTTTTTCATTTTTTCTTTCTTTCTTTTTAATTTTTATTATTTATTTTTGGAGAAGAATAGACTAGAAACTAAGGTGGGTCAAGCTCCGGTCCCTCCTCGTGTCTAAATTGGAAACCCGCGACTTGCTTCTTGGGTCAAGTAAATAGACGGACTCTTAGCCGAATTATTCACGTTTCTAAATGATTTTCGACCAAGTATATATAAAACTCGACTTAAATGACATGACTAGGTGGTGTGCATGAAGGTTGCTGACATCACCTTTCAACTACGTCATTCCCCATCATTAATTAACAGCTGTCCAAATTTTCCCAATTTGCCCTTGTGTTTTTCTTCCTTTCTTCTACACATGCCTTTTTCTTTCCGTTTTTTTTCTTCCCCCTTTTTTCTGGTTTAGGAGACATTGCATTAAAGAGAGACCACTTCATTTGATGTACAATGCAACTTTCCAATAGAGACAAATGGGGAGTTGTTGATGAAGGTGTGTATGGGTGAGTGCTCACTTTCCTTCAAGAAATGGGTTTCGTTTTCTATTTGGAAGTGGCACAAAAGGAGTCGTCTTTCTCTGTGGAAAGTTTTGTAGAGCCTCCCCTGGGGATGATCTCTTCTCTCTCTCTTTTTTTTTTTATAAAAAAATCAAGAACTGATATACCACTAGTTGAGAAGATATTGCATGGTTGATATTTAAATGGTTAAAAGAAAAAAAAACAACGAAAGAAAAAGATTAATTGCATGCTTTAGAGAAAGCGATCGTTGTGGATATATATTTTTTTTGGGTGCTATAAAAGCAAAACAAATAATTGCATGCATGCTCTGGGAAAAGATGGTTGGTGTCACTAAAAGGTAGAAAGTGAAAGCAATTTTTTACTAACTTCAAATCTTGAAACAAGTGAATCCTTAATTTCGTGATCTTTAGACTTCATATCATAAAGTTCCCTCAGTAGATGGAGGTTTTCTTTTTTCTTCCTAATTTATAAATTAAAGCAAATTTAAGATGTTTGGTAGAACTATCTTAAAAACACTTCGGTTTGGTGGCTGCCCATAAGATATTATTAGTTTTATTTTTATAAAAAGGGGAATAGAAGTGGACTGACTAAATTGTAAGTAACGTGGGTAGAATTTTTATGAGTTCAATTATGTGGCGAAGAATGCTTGAGGATTTAATTTACAAGAGAAATTTCTCTTCCAATTTTCTTATTCAATCACCATCTACTTTTAAAAAGCAAGTTTTTTGGGTCTTTGTCTTGACATGTTTGTCCGGGGCTTTCCATTTTCCACTCGCATATTGAAGAAAAGTTGAGTCAACACCAAAGTTTGATTGAAGCCATTGTTGTCGCACGGTCAACAAGGGTAGAGTCCGACTAACCTCCGACTCTTAGACAATTATTCAAGCTGTACAAAAGACTGTCTAGATGAATTGTTCAAACATATCCCTCCGAAACTTAAATCAAAGAGTGAAGATTTGAATAAGATAAATTTCTTGGAAAAATGACAACAGTTGTCATTTTTAGATGCTTTTTATTAAATATTACCTTCTTTAATATTAATGATTGTCGGCCTATAACAGTTGTCATACCTTGATAAGCCTTAAAGACAAACGTTTTAGTATCGTAACAATTGTGTCAATTAAGGTACTTAATATCTAGTTGCAGTTAATGTTTGTCAAGCTACATGTACAGTGCTCAATTGGTTTTGTGTCTGTCTAGTATCTTAGGGCCAAACTAACAAGACTACATAGCCTTTGCACATTTATGTCTTGCCCCAAATGGCACTTGGGAGTCGATGGTAACAGTGAGCGTCTCACAGCCACGATTCTCGAATATCATTGGAGTTAGATCCGACAAAAATAGGGAGTAGTTTCTCTAATATTGTTGGAGCTAGGATTGAAAGTTCAAGTATAAGGATGGTAATGGACAAATTTTTTTCATCTTTAATAGGATATATTGAAATTTAAATAAATGGGTTATGAGCAAATTTAGGATTTTTTTATTTAAAAACTTAGGACGAGGCAGATTTGGACATTGTCTTTTCTTGGCCCCCACCCTGATTATATATAAAATTAATTTGTTTTAAATTTTATTTTCCTATTATATATATAATAATGATAAAAAATATTTTTCAATAAAATAAGTTATAAAAATTATAATATTTAAATTATTTATAAAAATATATTTATTTTAATGTAATTAAAAAAGTTAAAAAAAGCTTTTTAGAAAAAAAATTTAAAAAATTTTCCAAAAAAAATTAAATGGGGTGGGATGGGTATGAGAAATTTGCATGCTAGCCTCACCTTGCCCTTTTTAATTTTTTTTTTTTAATTGAACGAAGATGAGAATTATTTTTAATAAATGAGTCGGGATTGGGATAGAGATGACTCATCCCTAACCTACTCCATTGCCGTATCTATTTAAGTGAATTGACCCAACCTTTAAATAAAAATGGACAGTAGTTTTTGAAAGGTATAAAAGTATTTGATAAAAAAAATTAAAAAATAAATATGTTTTTTTTATTTCAATCATTCTTTCTTTCAAAGAAAATATGAAAGAACATAATTATTTTTCCTAAAAAATAGTAAGTTTTTTCCATGAAAATGAATGTCAAAGCTCTTATACAATTATACTATAAAAAAAATAGTTATTCTATTTTTAGTTTCATTCACAACTTGGAGTGGAAAATTTGATAAATGAAACAACCAATTAAAATTTTTGGGCATTTAAAAAAAAAAACCCAAAAACCTTATTTTCCATCAATTATGATTTCCAATATTTTGTGGGCCATTATATTTTTTTTGTTGCAAAGTAGAAAATAAAGTCACCGATATTTCCTACTTTATTTTGAATCTTTTGATTACTTAATACCAAAGCAAAGAAATAATTTTAACCACTAATAAGTCAAAAATTATGAGAAATTTAGACTAATTTAACCGGATAAACACAAGCCAAGCATCCTAACCACATTTCATTCACTGAATATTTTAATTAGACAATGTGTATAATATGACATTACCAATTCTAAGATTCATGTATTTGGATGCAATTGATAAAGGTTTAATTTAAAAAGGATCTTTGATCAAAGAGTCAAAGTATGACCCTATTTTAAATCCCCAGTCCCCAACCAAACAAAACCTTAAAAGGTAATCAACAGTTGTGAAGATCATCATGCACAGTAATCGGTTGATCTCAACCACCGGGGCAGATTCCCTTTGTGAATTTTTTTGTTTCTTTTTAGAAAATAAAAAAATAAAAAAATCTGATCCTGACAATGAAACTTCATCAAGAAAATAGAAGGAGACATCAAAAAACCAAAAAAAAAAGGTAATATTAAAGTGATGTGAAACAAGGGGCGTGCACTTTGCTGCTTTGGACCTTGTTGCCATGTTCCCAGTCAAAAAGATGGCAGAAGGGGGCCTGCTTTTATTTTTTATTCCAAGGAGGAAAAGAAGTCGTGAGCCACCATTATATACTTTTTAATATCACTTTTGATTAATATCACTCTTTGCATAAAGCTCAATGTCGGGATTATGAATCACACGTTAGCAAAAATAAAGAAAGAGGCAATGGAGTTTTAACATTGTTCGAAGATCAATATGATCATTATGGGAATTTATTAATCAAATAAAAAAGAAGAACTACAATAGTGAAGACTTTCCCTCTCTCAATTGCAATTGCATCCTTATTTTTTTATTTTTTTATTTTTCTAAAATGAAACTCTAAATTATATAAGGGTTAAAAATATAATAAGGATAAATTCATTATTTTATAAATAAAAGAAAATTTTAGTTGTTATTACCCCTTTAAACTCTTACGAACTAATAAGATAGTATGATCCATATAAATTTAATTAGGAGCTCAATCCTTAACATCCCCTATGTAATAAAATAAGAATAATTCATACCTAGCTACTAATCTACCATGATATATATATATATATAATGATATATTATAGATGGCCCATAAAGCCCCGATAGGCCTTCTTTTAAAGACCCAAATCCCATCCAATCTGGCTTTTGAACATGGTGCAATTGCTTTTCACTTCAGAGCCATCAAGGGTGAAGGGAGGACCATTTGAGAAAAACCTTAAATGGTGTTTGTATATTACTTTAGCTTAAATGGTTTAAGTAGGTGGGCAATGGACTCATCATGTTTATTAAGTTTGCTTTGATGGTGCTCCTAACACCCTCGCTCACGACACTTGGCATTTTCAATTAAGAACTTAATTAAGATATTATACTAAATAACCAACTTAACTCAAAAAGTGTAAATTACTATGCATTATATTAATTAATAATATATATTAAGCTTATTTGGATTAAAACTTCAATAAATAGTAAAAATGACTTGGAGGTGAATTCTTTCAATAAAAAAAAAAAAGAAAAGAAAGAAAGAAAGAAAGCAAAGAATTATTAGATCGGTTTAACAGTCGAATTAGCTTAGGCCCAAGGGAGGCACATGTATGTTGTCCCTCAGAAAAATAAAATCAAGGGATGGGATTGCTTTTGTTACCTTACGTGTAAAGGAGACACAAGCTTTTCATTAGACTAAATACCACCCCTCATATATAAAGAAAAAACAAGTTTTTCATGACACTAAATGCTACCTCATATATATGGAAAATTCTAGGGTGCCGAGGGAGGCAGCATAACCCTATAAAGGAAAAGCAAGCTTTTCATTAGACTAGATACCGTTGTCTCCTCACTTCTTGTCAATTGTCCCATGAAAGAACTCTTCTATAAGCAAACTTTTCATTAGACTAGATACCGTTGTCTCCTCACTTCTTGTCAATTGTCCCATGAAAGAACTCTTCTATTTGTGCCCCTAGCTCCATTTCTGGTTCCACCACTACTTTGAAAGGTTCTTTAAGAATGTAGATTTCACTTCACCAGAATCTATTGTCATCAATTTTTTTTAAAACCATATTTAAAATAATTTTATCATCATAAAGTATCCAAATTTTCCCTTCATTAGACCTCTTTAAATCAACTATATGATAAAGTGGCAGCTGTAACAATTATTTGCACACATATACACAAGTAGAGGATATACACACAGCATTACAACTTGACAAAAATCAAAGCCTTAAAATCCAGTTAATTAATTAGCTTAATTTCTTCCTCCCATGAGACTACTGGTTTTTCCTAGTACTAGGGCTTGAAAAAGCTCACCTCAATACCAGCATCAATCACAACATAAACCCCAGCAGCTATTAGTACAACACTCAACACCATGCCTGAAGCTCCCAGAACCCAGTTCAGAACCCACATCATGCTATACTTCTTGGGCTTCTTTATCTTCAGCCATAGGAAACATGGATATGCAAAGGTCACTGGCACTGCAACGCCTCCTGTGAGGCCTGCAAAGCTTCCCAAGAATGGTATGGCAACAGCCACAAAGAAGCACCCGTATCCGAACATGGTTCGGAACAATGCCCGGAGCCACCATGGGCATGGCTTGTTTTTCCTCTTGGTATACTTGGACTCCATGTCGTCGAACATCGGCATACCGTAGATTTGGAACGAGCTCACAGAGTTGATTATGACTAGTAAGCTTGTGAGCGCTAGAACAAATTGGGAAGTGTCTCGCCCATGGTACGCGTAAATTGCCGTCAGCATGCCACCATTTTCAGGTATCTGAAACAAATCAAATTAAATCCTTAAAAATAAGGTTTAACGTTTAAGAAATACCCTCAAATGATACTGGAAAAATAGGGTTTATATATACCTTTTGGCCATAAGCCCAGTATCCTCCTATTGCAAGGGGAAATAAACACAATGCTATGATTAAATACGCTACTTTCACCCCTCTCCACATTGGCACGTAGGTTGTACGCTTTTCACTTGATGGCATGGTCGCCTGCATAAAAATATATTCAGAAAACTCAATACAATAACCCACATTTTCCATGTATTATCTTCAGTTTTATGTTGTATTATATATACCTGGATTTCAAGTATAAGGTTGTGGCCCCTGAAAGCAAAAGCGATGATCCCAAGGGCGTTCAGAACCCCAAAAATCAAAGCCACATTTTCAACTGGTCCCACTGGGTCGTATGACACGCCTTCAAGCCTGCCCTCAGTGACAGCCACGAGCCACATTATTGTACAGTACCCAATGGCTGTGGCAGCGCCAATCAATGAGACCCCAGCGATGGAGTTCAAGTTGGGGAGCTGAGATAGAAGCACAGCAGCGCATGTAAAGACCAAGTACCATTCCACGGTGGTGAGTGGCTTCGCATTGCAGCCGTGGCCGCATATGATCTGGAAGAAAAGGTTCAGGGTTGAGCCACCCACGATGATCAACGCCACGCATGTGCCTCCGGAGAGGTACATTATTGGAAAGATGGCCATCAGCTTCCCAAGTTTGTTGCCTGCAAAATTCAAAATGTAGATATGCTTGTCATGTCAGGTTGGTTCAAAATGTCCTCATGGCCATAAAAATTGTAACTTTGGAATTTATTTTAAAACATGTATTCAAAATGATTCTTATACTTCATCGTTTTTTAAAGAAAAAAAAAATTAAAGTCGTATTTTAAAATTGTGGTTTCAATATTACTTTACAAATTGTATTTTAAAATTATGCATTGATTTTGAAGCTGTGGTTTTTAATTTTTATAAAAAAAAAAACCATATTTTTAAAATGTGATTTCAAATTAATTAAAAAAATATTACTTTCAATAATAAATTCAAAAGATATTCAAAGCATATTGTCATAGGCTTAAAGTTCCAACATATCAACATGACCCATCCGACGACCCTATGGGCAAGAATCAAATAGGCTCAGCTTGCACACCATGCATACAACATAGAACCTAGAGTCTTTGGTATTCATGGCATGCAAGCTAACCCCTTTGAGTCTTGTCTATGGCGTCGTGGCACGGGTCATGCTGCTGCATTGGAACTCAAAGACCGCAACAATATGCTTGCTTGTTTGGGGGAAGGGCCAATATAACCCTGAATTCTTGTAAAACTGGCACTACCCTTGACATCATGATCTACTGTTGACTTGGTGCATGGATACCATGGTTTTGATGGTGACTCTCAATAAATACGTTGGAAGAAAAAATGTGTGCCAGCTGCAAAAGTATCATTCATGATTACCAATACTGGTGGGATCTAGTACTTCCAAAACTTTCAATTACCCATCTACTTATTTGACTATGCACAAAGAAAATTTGTGAGTACTTGGTCAAAATTTCGATTTTTTCATTCTTTTTTACATGCTTATGATCCATCCCTGGGTAGGGTAATATGCTATGGGGTAGGAGGTGGGAAAGATCTTTACCAAAAGTAGCCTGGCATATGTGGAGGTATCTGCTGTAACGTACCCCAGTTTCAGGGGATTCATGCAGCTTCACCAACAAACACAGTGTATACATCTGCCATACAAATGCAATTGTCAAGCATATTACTCCCCATGTCCTGCACAAGGAAAAAATATACATATATACATCAGCATTTCTAGCCAAAATCAGAATTTTTTTTTTATGAAAAAAAAGAAAATATCTTACCAGCCAAGAATGGTGAAGGAAACAGGAAGGACAAGGGCTTGAATCCCAATCCCGGAGCAAAGAGTATGAAAGGCAGCGTAGAAGGCGTTTCCATTTCTGGATTCAGTGATGGGAAGCCATGCATCCTGAGGATCAAACTTGGTCATCTGTATAGCCCTTCTTATTGGGCTACCCAATGGCGTGAAGAAGGGAGTCAAAGAATGAGTCCCTCCTCTTCTCTTTGTAACATCTGAGTGTTCTACTAACAGCAGTGGTTTCCCCGAAAAATATGGTGAATTATCGTGCAACTGCATGGGTGGCGCCGACACTACCAGCTCCTGCTCCTCCGCCGCCGGCGACTCCATCTCTACTCTCTGTAGAGTTATAATATTATTACTCTCTTCAACTACCTCACCCATAGCTTCTTCTTCACACACGCCAGCCTTAGGGGCCTAAACTTCAATATATATGGCTTTTTCCTTCATGCAAGAGCTTGAAATAAACTCTCTGGGGGTGGACAACTTTTACAGACCGGCATCTAAAGAATTATTGATATAGCAGTTTGACAGACTGATATGGAAAAGTCTTGGAGGGGAAGAAATTTCATAACAAGTTAAAATAATAAATGGGAACTGGATCTTATTGTTTGGATTTTCCAAGTAGGGGACGTGTTCATTTTGACCATAAAGTTGCATTTCTGAGCTATTCCCTCTGAAAATATTTATGAGAATTCTGTTGAAATGATTCAAATTAATTCCTATGGGTCGTGCCACAATGAAGTGTCATACAGAAATCAGGATAATAAATACCAAAACATCCACAAAAATGAACATGGGTTTGAGTTCAGTTTTCAAGAATAATTGGACCCATCTCCAAACCCTTTAGCAGGATTTTTTATATTTGCAACAATTTTTTAAAACAATCTTCCTTGTAAAAAATATTATTAAATTTTTTTTATATATAATTTCTTAAGTTAATATTCCAAAAATTAAGAAAGTTTTTAGTATTATCTTAATAAAAATATTTTCTCTAAAAATGATTTTGAGAGAACCGTGGATCAAATGTTTTTCTATGAAATATTACAAGTGAATTTTTGAAAATTTTAAAATTATTTTTTAAATTTTGTCAAACCCTTATGTTTTTTCAAAAAAAAAAATAAAAATAAAAACATTATTATATTAACTTTAAACTATCCAAAAACCAATCAACTAAAAGCCTCTTTGACAATAATATTATAAAGTATTTTAAATTTTTTTAATAATTAAAAAAATTATTATTCAAATATTAAAAATGATAAAAATATTTTTTAAAATCAATATCAAATACATTATAATAATATGAATCGGATAAATCCCTCGAACCACTATCCATCATTCTGTACATATTAATCCTTAAACCATTATTGTGATCCATAAAAACTTTCTTAAACTGATTAACCCGAACTAAAACAAAAATGGATGAATAAAGATTGGCCCGTGACATGAAGACTTTCAGATGTTTCTCCGAATCCAACTTTTAGAAATGCCCGAGGGAGAAGGGAGCTTTTGAAAGCAACAATGGTCTCACGTTAAAGGCAATCAGGGTAGTTTATATTTTGATATCAAAATATGAGAATCCACAGTGAAACTGATTTTAAGGGTATGGTATTTTATGCGGTCAATGTCGGAATCAAGCAACATTAAATTTCTATGGAACGTTGGCTTTGTTGCAACGGCACCAAGACTTCTGCGGCGGGAAAACGATTAAAAATGCTGGCTAACTGATTTTTAAAAAGACAACAGGAAAAATCAAGCAAAATTTGCCTAACTACCTCAACTGAATTCACTTCAGGTTACCAAGTCACTACTGATCGCGTAACGCGGTAACGGAATTAATATGTCGCTTTTCTTGGCATATTTTGTCATACAAGTATTTTAAACTTATAAATTTAGTATTATCTGTCACTTGGGTGGACTTTTGAGACTCATGAACACAAAGAATCTACTTCAAACTTCAAAGCTTAGGACAACTTCTCAAATAATTGAGCTTTGAATACGATTGTCATCAAATCATGGTCCACAATCTAATGTATTGACTGCAACAAGTGAAATGGGACGTGTGAGTTTTGTTTGTTTCTTATTTATCTCATTTCTTATCAAAAAGTAATCCCGATTAATTAAAAATAATCAATCATCAGATAGAAATGATTTTATAGTTATATTTGATTTCTGAAAAATATTAAAGAAAAAAAAAATATAAAAATAAATAAAATTTTCATATTTGATTATTTTATAAAAAATATTAAAAAATTAATTATAATTAAAATTAAGTAAAAATTTATATATTTTAAAATTATTTAATCTCCTTATTGATGAATTAAAATAAATATAATGAATTTAAAATAATAAATAAAAATAATTTATTAATTTTTATTTTTATTTATTTTTTTTATATTTTCTGATAAATTTTCTTTGAAACCAAACACAACCTATTTGTTTGTCGCTTGGATATTTCCTTTTATTTTTCATCAATGAAATGGAGAGATGAATGGTTCAAAAGTTGATGAGGCACGTGAAGGGTGGGGTGTGAGACCCGTGACCAGATGAAGGAGTGTGGGGTCCAGTTTGATCACTGGAAACTTCTGGAAAAGCTGGAAAATAAATAATGAATGAAAGAAAACGAAGTTCCACGCTTGCTGGACAGAACTAATTAAAAACACACCTACTCTCCTAATACTCTCACGTTGTAATTATTTTTCCTTTTTTTCCCCTTAGAAAATATTTTCATTGAAATAAAATAAAAAAGCAAGTGGTCATGCCCACGTTGATATTTGTTTTTTTAACTTTTTATTGAAAATAATTTTTTTTAAATTTAAATTATTTATTTTTCTACTTTTTTATGACTTATTATAAATTCTTTATCAAATAAAAAAATAATATATTGATTTTTCTTTACTTTTAATACTTAATAGAAATAAAATACTACAAAAATAAATAACTTAATATTTAATATTATTAAGCATTAAGATTCTATTTAAAATTAAGTAAAAAAATAAATACCACTTTTTAGAGAAATAAACTTCACAAAAAAAAAAGTTTTAAAGTAAATTATTTTTAAAAAAAAATTGAAAAAACAAACACCCTCTTAATAGAAGATTTTCTGGATTATGACGTAAGCGGCAAAATTTTAACTTGGAGATTGTATAAATTGAATTCATTCATTCTTTTTTCTAATATTTCTTGTTTATTAGTATTAATATTCAAATGAAAGTTTGGAAAAGTTTTGGACCGACCTTCTGGGAGGCTCATTGGGCTTGGTCAGTTCAAATTGAAAAGGTCCAATGCCGACCCACCATGGCCCAAAATTATGATGAAAAATCTTCTACATCCAATTTACATATTTACCCTCAATTTTTTCAAATTCAACTTCACATTTATTGTTATTTTTCCCACGCGTGGCTAAAAGATATTCATTATTTTGAACCTCTTTCAATTCACCGTTTCATCAATGCTAATAAGGCATTTTATATATAAATTTATATCAAAATATTACTTGGTCTACTATAAATATATTTTATGCAATAATTAAAATTAAAATAATAAATAGTGATTAGGATATATATATATATGTAAAACATATAAATCAATTTAAATGAATAATATCCTCCATGGTTAATTTGGACCTATTTGTAAATTATTCTTAAAAGTTTTTTTTTTTTTTTTTGTCTTAAAACAAAAAGAAAAGTTAAATAGTTTTCTAACTTTAAAAATACATTTACATTTCCTCCTAATCTATAAATAATAAAGAACTTTTAATCTAGTAATTAATTTTCTTATTTACTTTTTCTCATTAATAAAATTATAAATATTAAAGTGTATTTCACATCATTTTTATTTAAAATATTTTTAGTAAAAATGTTTTCTCTGAAAATATTATTTATCAAATATTTTTCTATAAAATATTATAATTAATTTTAAAATTATTTTCTAAATTTTTTATTTTAACGTTGAAGACTAAAAGCGCTTCGTACAATAATTGTCTAAAACTCTTGCTCTTTGCTACTCATCGTTAAATCCAAAGGAGCATACAGTAAAAATAAACAGAAAAACAGAGCATTATTTCTCTACAAGATATCACAAGATTTACAATTGATCCAAAATTGTATTAACAATTCAGAAGAAAAAAGAAGCCCCCTCGAAATCTGGGAGTTCACAATCCTTGAATAATGATTCTGCTCCTCAGTCCTCCGTAAACAGAAGCAGTTGCAAAGCAGAGACTTGTAGTATTCGCCAATGAAACAAGCAAAGCCTTCTCCAACTCTTCAGAGACGTGTCTTCCAACCATTAAAACTATATACTCCATGGTCGCAGCATCAAAAGGCAAAGTGATAGGCCCATCTCCGGGCAGCCCAAACTCTTCTTCAGACATCCTCAATAGCTCTATGAAAATACTGCTACTCAAATACACCAATGGCACCATGAATCTTCGCTTATCCATGGAGTAAACCACAAAATGACCCTTATCAGCTAATCTAGTGTTTCTGGCATTAGGAAGAGAGATTTCTCTTCTCCTTCCAATGCCTGCCATCTTCTGCCACTTTCTCGCCATGGCCATGAGCTTTCTTGGGCTGATCATCGTAGGTTGGGGGGTGGGGCTAAGCTTCACTCTCTCTGAAACTTGGGGAAAGAGTAGAAACGGGGAATTTGAAGTGGGTTTTTTGGAGGGGAGGCTGTGAAGTGAATACAACTTCGTGGGAACTTATACATAAAGCTAAACAGTGTGCTGATTTGAGACAAAGGGTTTTTGGAAGTGGGCTTATTTTGGACTTTATTGAGAGTTCACGATCAAATTTCTTGGTGGGGTCGAGTGATTCATAGGTGTATTGAATTTTGGCTCCACTACAAACCTTTCTGACGGCTGAAGAAAATGGGTGATGGAAGCAGCAAGCAATTCAAATTAATGAGGAATGGTTCAAGGTTCATACTTCTCATACATGTGAAGCAACTACAAACCTTCTTTTTTTTTTTTTTTTTTTTTTTCTTTTTTGGAGTCGAGAAAAAAAATTGAAAAATATACAGAAGTAGGAAAACTCATTTTTCTCAGCTTCTTCTTCTTCTTCTTTTTTGGTAAATTATTTGTACATAAATTTTACAGAAGCTTGATTGAGGGTGTGAGGTTGAATGCAAATTCGGAAACTAGTGAATTGAGTTTTGAAAATGAAGGATGAGGTAGGGGCCGTAGGGGTACATGACATGGAATGCACATGCAAATGATACTAATGAGATAAACTTTGCAGGCGGCAATGTTTCGGATTTTTGGACTTGGGTGATGAATCAAAATTTTTCAAAGAAAAAGACTGAATTTTTTTTCCCTTTTTCTTTTTTTAGTATTTAGAAGCAATTTGACATGTTTGAAAATTCTACACACAAGTATCACACATCATAGGCATTAATATTTGGTGGCTGTCAATGAATGCCTGTCAAGTGTCAAGAAGAAAACAACAACCAACTACATCTGTACTTACACTCATCTCTAGATTTTCTGGTTTTCATCTAAATATCAGTATAAAACAAGGGTGGTGATCACAAACTATTTTACAGATTTTCATTTGGTTTTTTTTTCCTCAATGATATTTTATACCCGTCAAACCTTTTGGTAAAATAACAGCTACATTAAGCTAAAAATTGGGAGTTTTTTTCTTGTGACATACACGGAGTTAGCTAGCAATAAAGCATACTAATGGGGGTTTTATGGCTGATGATCTAGAAGCGAGGAAGAAGTGCTAGTTGGCTCTTCTGATTTTGTGGGCTCAAAGAATGTGTCAAGCAGCGGCTAGTGACCATGGAAATGAGCGGAGCCTTCTGCAACATTTCTTCATAAGCATGTTGCTGCACCAAAGAAAGAGCATATTCCATGAACACAGCATCACATGGCAACGTAATAGGCCCTTCAGCTGGCAATCCGAACTCTTCTTCTGACATTTTGAAGAGTTCCATCAAGATGTTATGATTAAGATATCGCAAAGGAACCACAAACCTTTTCTTGTCAATTGTGTATACCACAAAATGACCCTTATGGGCTACTGCCATTTTGCAGTTTCGATCACTAGAATCCCTGTTTCTTCTTGGCAGTGAGATTCTTCTTCTCCTTCTTCTCCCCATTGAATTAGCCTCTCTCCACTTCATTGCCATTTGGATGAGCATTCTGGGGTTGATGATCATGATATTTCGTTAAGGCATGGACTATGATGCCAAGAACCAATTCTAATATGTGAAGGGAGGAAGGGAGTGGGTTTATATATTTGATGCACCAATACTCACCATAAAGCGTAGTTTTCTTAGTGTCTGGTTCATTTTGATGCACAACCATGTGATGGGAGTACAAGAGAGAAGGTATGGGGGATGGGCATGTCTGCACATTGCCATGCAATCTGCTCATGGTTGCCATATGCAGGCCATGGTGTCCAGATTTTTATCTGTAAACTCTTCTACATGTCTACATATTTACCGCAAAGATCTATGTGTAATATATATATATATATATATAGATATATATTTGTTGTTTGTGGATGAAATCATCCAACTCCATCTCAAATATCATCGAATCAAATAAGTTGCAGGCAAAAAATCAGAGGGCCATGATGGTACTATGGAGGGGACAGCTCTGCCAGGAGGATGTGCATGAATGCATGTCTTCTTCCAGTGGATAATTCCATTTTGGTCATGCTTATGAGCTAGGCTCATAGCATTAATGTAGTTCACACAGCCTTAATTTGTGTCTAGATTTTAGGTTTCTCTTTCCTTTGTTTTATGCAGGCCCATGTGAGGCAAAACCATGTGGTGACTCTGGTGGGGATATGATGAGGGAGGTGAACATGTTTCCTTTTAGTTCAGCAATCACTTCATCAGCCTGCATGTAACATTTCTTTAATTGGGGGTTCTGCTTCGTCTATTGTCTCTCACCCAACTCTTACCCACAATATCATAAACATCAACAAGTAATTGATTTTCTGTCTGAGAATTTTCTATTTTCAAAAAAAAAAAAAGAAAATCATTAAGTTGGAGGAGTTAACTAACTAAATATCTGATGAACATCAGATAATTGCCAATTAAACTCATGGAGTTTCAAGGTTTGAAAAGCTAGACTACAAGTGAAGGATATATATTTATGAACCATGTAGGCATGGGATCCATGCATATATGTTCCATACTTAGAGGCCAAAAGGTTTCTAAAACTCAAGCTTCTATTTGATAATTATTTTTTACAATAGATTTTTATTCTTTGAAACAGAAACACACATCCAGAAGATGATATTTTGGACTCATTTTGCTGCTTCATCCAAGAGAATATTGTGTATAAGTTACGGAAAACCAGAGAAATGGTCTCGAGGATGGACAAGGGCAGAAACAGTTGAGAATTAATCATAAGCCACAATATGAGTTACAAGACAACTGAATTAAGCTCACATGCCCCAGACCCCACTACCACAATTATAAAACATGAGGACTTAAAGATATGTGGTACATACATTTTGAGATTTCTCTCTTTAAAAAAGCCAGAAAGCTAAATTCTCTGGCCACAAGTCAGAAAGAGACAAAATCAGTAAGAGTATTAGCTCTTGCATTCAAAGCAAACCTTGGCCCTTCCCTCTGTCCTTTGCAGCGCGGATAATATCCCTTTGACATTACTATCACACCCCACTCCTTCCACACCATAAATTCACCAATCTCCACGCCTAAGAAGTAAGACCCCCATCTTTTAGTATAAATCCTCTTCAATCGCCCATGTAAATCCACCAAAACCTTCAAGTTTAGGACTTGGCTTCAAAAACCCACCAAGGAAATCAAAGTTTTAGTGGAGTGTATATGATGGGAAGCTCTTCTAGGAAGCTTGGTGGGATTGTAGAGAGATGGCGAAGAGAAAGAAGGGTCATTTTTTAGATCAGTAAACCAAGAAAGGAAGATTTGTTGTGCCTTTATACTATCTGAACAACCCACCCCCTTCTTTGGAATGCTACTGGAGATGGCTGAGGAGGAGCAGCCCATGGTTCATGGGCCTTTGGAGTTCCTTGTGGAGGAAGAATTGAATCAATTTATGGAAAACATTCTCAGTTTGCCAAGAGAGAAAAATGAAAAATGATGTTGTTTCCAACTTTCCATTACCACTTGTCCTGACGGAGCTTCATCCCCTCGTGCTTTGTTTGATCTCTTTGATGCCCATAGTCAAGGTGAGAACACCATCACGTCTTATTAAAAAAAAAATCATCAAAAACTTCTCAAATTTATTCTTAAAACAGAAAAATCATTCTCAAAACAAAAAACTATTTCTAAGAACAAATAATAGATTGGAAATATTTTTCTTTCTTGACTTGTGTCATCATTGAAATTTTATTTCTCAATTGGTATTATTCTTGTTATCAATTTTGTTACTTTTTTCAAATATTCAAAATAGATCAAATGAAAATATATATATATGTTTCATCATAATCACTGATTTAAGTTTAAACGTCTAACATTTATTATTATTATTATTATTATTATTAGTGTTATTTTTATTATTAGTATTTAAAATTAAAAAATTTAAAATTTTATAAATTTCTAACTAATTTAATTATTTTCATATTTTTCAGAGTAATATAAAATATAAAAAATCAATTTATTTACCTTTTTTTTCTAATAACTTTCTGAAATTAAACAGAGCATTACAAACAAAAACTTTGATGAATGGCAAAGAATAACCAAATAACCAGTTTACCTTTCAGGCGAGGCCAAAATGCCCAATCCCTCGCAGAACTAAAAAGAATGCATTGAACAAATGTTGTGTACGTGTGGCTCTGCTTAATGAAATCACATGAAAATTCCAAACTGATAAGCCCCAATTGAGTTTGATGGGAAACCTCCTCGTTTGCTCAAATACACTTTTCCATGTTCTACTTTTCCCAAACACCAAATGGAATCTTTCACATCAATGATCAAACCCAATCAATAACCCAAAAAGAGAAGGAAAAAACAAAAGGGAGGCTAAATTATGACACACATGTTATCATGATGGATTTGGACTCAACATTATTATTATTACTTTTCCAAATCCATGATGCCAAAGAAGCAACCCAGACAACTTCTCAGAGTTTGGAGGTTGCAAGTTGTATAAGATCCTTCCTCAGAATCTTGCCTGATGCATTTTTGGGAATGGAATCTACAAATGCGACTCGCCGGATTCTCTTGTATGGAGCCACCTGTTATAATGGAACAATGACAAAAGATTACTCCATGGATGAGTTACATAAGGTAGGTACTACTCAGTGGCGGCTGGGTTATCAACTTTAAAGTCACCTGTTTTGCTATGAAGTCCATGACTGCAGACTCAGACAGATTGCTTCCTGCTTTTCTATTAATGTATGCCATAGGATATTGCCCCACTTCCTTATCTGGGAATCTGAGATAATTCATCAAACATCAGCTCTCTTGTTTTCTTACGACAAAAAATCAGCTCACACATATAGCTACCCTCTAAAACTTTTCTAGAGAATATTATCTCTCTGTTTTTCACTAGCCATATCAACAACCACAAGAGGTATGAGCTTTCCAAGCTCCAATATTTCAATGGAGAAAAAGACTTACGGTATGACAGCAGCATCAGCAATCTCTGGGTGAGTAAGTAACAAGGCCTCTAGTTCAGCTGGAGGAACCTATTATAAAGCAAGAGACAAATTATGAGGACATATACATCATGACCATGAATGTTAAAACCACTTTTCTGCCTGCAATTAAGTTAGCATATTACTGTCTGCGATCCATTCCATTATGAGCCACAGAGAAAAGCGTCCTCAACTAACAGTTGAGTTGCAATTGAAGACCCACTAGGAAGAATGAGTAAATAAATGTTCCCTTCACCTGATATCCTTTGTATTTGATCAGCTCCTTCAACCTATCAACAATGAAAATGAATCCATCATCATCGATGTAGCAGAGATCTCCAGTTCTCAACCATCCACTTGAATCAAGAGTGGATGTAGTCGCTTCTGGATTACTGAAATAACCTGCAATCAATAACACCACTCCAAGTATCAATTTATGGAAATTCCCATCAGTAGAAAATGAACATTCAAAACATCTGATTATCTAAAAGCTTATGGAGAGGATCTGCTTTCAATCATAACAAGCACACAAGTGGGCCTTAGGAAAGAGTTAAGTAATAAACAGTATCTTTGTCCCTTGGACAAACATCTCATCTTTGCCCCCACTAAGGGGAAAGCCCCCCTATTGATTGCAGGGGGCAAGTGGGAATTTTTTTCTTTTTTCCTTTTGGATAAAAAAATATTTAATTTATATAGCTTCAAGCACAGGCTTCCATATGGAAAAGAGTATAGCAGTCAGTGGCCTTTGATTAAATATAAACCAAATGGGTCCATGCACAAGCATGATTAGTTTACAAAATATAATATGTTTTTCCTTTCTCCCAAATTTAGGTTTATGTACAAATATATTCCCTAGAAAATTTAAATTGAAGTAAAGAAAGCACATTTTGGGTGATAAAAAAATTGATGCAAGATAACTCCTTCCTTCAGTACCGGCCAAATGACAAGCATACAAGGGGCAACAACCGTTCTCAAATAAAATAAAAATGGAAACATGAGATGAGCATTTTCCAAAGGGAAGACTAAAGAGCGTTGGTTTATAATATTTTTTAAAATATAGTTTTCTAAAAACAGTGCTTTGAGAATTTGTTCTCACTTAAAACAAAATGATATTTGAGAACAAATTTGAAGCGTTTTCAGGTGTTTCTTATACAGTATGCTAAGAAACAATTAGAAACACGAGGAAGGATGAGTAACTTTTACATTGCACATAAGTGCACAGTATCTTCATATTGAATAAGCCAAATATTTGAGTTCTCAAATAAAATTTCATTTCTAAAAACAATGGGGAACTGCTTTTAAGAACTGTTTTTTAAAACATGGCCAACCAAGTCCTACACTTTCAATTTAAGCGAAGATCCCCTTTGTTGAATTCTAATAAAATTGCCAGAAATAAAGCTAATTTAATTTATCTACAACTTATATCCAAACTTACAATCAATACAGTTAAAAATTCATCCTAAAGCAACCCAAAATCCACCCTCGGTGACACCACGTGGTAACTACAGTCTACAGCTAGTTCTTGTTCACAGGCCTCCAAAATGCAAGAAAGTGATATTTTTTATGGATAGAAATGAAGAAACAGGGATCATTTCCAATAATTGAATAAAGGATAAGCCTCACATGGGTCCAAGTTCAATCAGACAGGAGACTGTCAACATAATAGAGAATTAGAAAATATAAGAGCAACATTAGGAAATCCCTGTGAAAAAGTAAGCACGATATAACTCAAAGGCCGCCAAAAGAGATGAGATTACAAAAGATAGTTTACCAGTCAGTGATTAGAATCTTTGAACAAAAAATCTATATGAAACAAAAAAAAGAAGACAAAAGGACCACTAGAATAAGTAATGCAACATCATCCACTGAAATTATACCTTTCATAATGGTGGGACCTCTCAGCCAAAGCTCTCCGGTCTGGTTCACCGGCAATGCCTTTCCACTTCCTGGGTCCACGATCTTAGCCTCCATGCTCGGCGACAACAGCCCCGCCGTCCCGTACCGGCGGCTCTCCTCCAGAGAGTCCGTGGAAGCTCCGATGCCGGTGGACTCTGTCAGGCCGTATCCTTGAAGAATTTTCACAGATGGGTATTTTTCTGCGAACCCCTCTATGACCTCCTTGCTCAGTGGAGCTCCACCGGAGAGAGTAGATTGTAGAGAACTCAAATCGTACTTGGCCTTTATTTTATCAGCGCTGTGAACGAGCGCCACCAGTATGGGCGGCACGAGAGGCAGGCACGTGGCTCGGTACTTGGAGATGGAAGAAAGCATCTCATCCATCTCGAATCTCGACAGCACCACCACCGTTGATCCCGACGCCAGCATCCCCATTGCGAACGCCGCTAAGCCGTAGATGTGGAACATGGGGACGGTGCAGATGAAGGTCTGCTCTCCATCTTCGGAGCTGAACCGGTTCACGATGGTCTGAACCATGGCGATGAGGTTTCTATGCGACGACACCACTCCTTTGCTCGCGCCGGTGGTGCCGGACGAGTAGAGCAGCGTCGCCGTGTCCTCCTGGTTAACTCGCTCCCCGACTCGCTTCCCACTCGGCTCCCTTGTCATCATTTCTTCTAATGAACCCACAACCCCAGCAGGAGCTGGGGTGTTTCCCTCTCCCCCCATCAGCACAATGGGCAGATTTGACCCCGCGAGTTTGGGCACGAGTGACGGAATCGTGAACGCAAGAACAGGCTTGGAATCGGCTATCTGCTTGCCGATTTCGCGAGCCGTGTTGAGTGGGTTCGTGGTAGTGATCACGGCGCCGAGAGACATCACCGAGAGACAAACGATGGGGAACAAAATGGAGTTGGGAGACAGCAAAAGGATGACATGGCCTTTCCGGATCCCCATGTCGGCGAGACAACTCGACACGGCATCGACGGCTCTCCAGACTTCGTAGAAACTGAGGCGGTGGCCTGAGGCCGCGTCGATGAAGGCCGTCTGCCCATGATGAGGCCGGGAAGAGATGAAGGTGGTGACGTCGATAAACTCCTTCTGCGGCAGAGAAATGGGATTACGTTTACTATGAAAAACGGAGTTCGATCTGCAAAACCCACTCCTGGGATCGACCATCAGCTCGCTATTGTGCGCCATGTGTGAACCACGCCTCTTCCTACCTTCCCCGTTCTCTCCGTCTGATGAATGGTGTAAAAAAAACATGGCTCCCATGATCTTTATTAGCGACTTGGACTTTGACTATGACTTTGAGGTTAAATCAGCGTGTATACTATCGTACCCGCGGTATTAACACAGCGTCTGTTTCCGGAATGAGATTATCGTAGCCATCGATTTGTCATGACAATTCTAACACGTAGGCCACGGTGGAAATATATTTTATTGACGTTGATTGGGCACGTGTCTCCCGTGTTGATACTTGATAGTAATGTATTATCCATTGAAAATAATGTGATCACCCATTTATTTATTCATTTAATTTAATGCCCATTTAGATTTAATTTAACATAAATTACATTTGAATTTGTCTAAAATAAGTATTTTTTTGTTTAAATATACTTTAGCCCTGAATTTATTCTCTTGAATCCACCAGTGCAGTTCCAAAATATCTATTTCATATTGAATATAAATCTTAATTAAATAATTAAATCACAAAATTGTGAATATATTCATTGAATCATACATTAAGTTCATTCAAAGCTGAAACTTTGAAAACTTTACTCGGAATTGAATTTTTCCTTAATTTGGTTTGGCTGAGGACTGAGGGGCACAATTCCAAACTATAAGTATTCAAATTCAAAATTATGAAAAAAAATCAGAAGTTTCTTGATCTCAGTTTAAATCAATGGATTCAAACTCAAAACTAACAACATTTCCTACACAAAAGGAGTGTTCAGAAAAATTCCGGACAATGCCCTTCCAATAGAAAAGAGAAAATTGTCACGTTTTGCATTCTTGTGGATCTTGAGACATATTTAATGGCATGTTAAATATGTAATGGAACTCATTAACTTAGTCTTGTATGGCGGCTACATGTTGTAGAAGTTGTCTTAGCTAACTATCCACCATGATGATGTAAGTGTTGATTTCGTGCATTTTTTCCTTGCTTTGATGAAGTCTGTCCAAACGGAAGACGTGTGTATCCATCTAGGCATTAAAATCTGAAGAAAAAAAAAAAAAAACGTATTCATTAATAATTTATTTTTTCCTCAAATTTTTTTTAAATAAATAATCAAATAATAGAAAATTTCTACAAACTTTTTATATTTTTGTCATTTTTTTTTTTTTTTGGGGGGGGAATGAAGCCTACCCAAAGGTCACCTGAAAAATGCACTATCAGACAATCAAAAAATATATTTGATTTGGAGTATTCAACTTCTAATCTAATAAATATCAGAAAAACTTATTCATTCAATAATTTGTTTAGCAAACTTTAAATGAAATTCAAATGATGTGGAAATTCATTTCATAAATTTAACTAAAATCCTAATAAAATGATTCAAAATCAAAGTTAAAAATCAAAGTTATGGTTTTTGTTGGTCGATGGTTTTTTGGTACTTAATAGGTTAAGTATAATGTTAAAATTTGCTCATAGTAGTTTAATTTAGATTTCAACATAATATATTAAAATTAGCACAAAAAAAAAAAAGACGAATAGAAACATTGAAGATAAATTCACCCCATTCTAATCAAATTCAAATTTGATATGTCAAAGTTTGGAGCTTGCAAGTTGAATGAGATCCTTCCTAAGGATCTTGCCAGATGGAGTCTTGGGAATGGAAGCTACAAATGCAACTCTCCGAATTCTCTTATATGGAGCCACCTATAAATGCAAATATCCACATTTTAAATTTTCATCTAACAACCACAAAGGATAAGTTTTGTCTACAAATAAACAAAAAAATTAAAATTTTAATAAAATCCACTTAATTCGATTTGATGTTTGATTTTTTAGCAAAATTTTACTATCTTATTAAAATTGTTTTTATTTTAAATTATTTTTATAAATTTTTGTGAGTAATTTAAAAATAATTATATAAATATAAAAAAATAATTAAAAATAAAATATTACATATCAAAAATATTTTTAGAAACTAAAAAAAAAAAAAAAAAAACCAGTTCAAATTTTCAAACAATTTTTTTGTCTAAAATAAAATAAAAAATAAAAACTATTATTAAAAATTGTTGTTAAGAGTTGTTTTCAAAAAGACATTCCCCCGCAAAGCCCAAGTATTAAAGGGCAGGCGTTTAATTAACTAAAGTCACCTGTTTAGATATGAAGTCCATGACAGCATCCTCGGACAAGCAGCTGCCAGCTTTCCTATGAATGTATGCCATTGGATACTGTCCAACCTCCTTATCCGGGAATCTATATATATATATATATATTATAAGCAATGAACATAAGCTCTCTCGAGAAATGAGCCAATCTCCAAGACCAATATTCTTTTATATATATCAATGGAGTAGAAAGACTTACGGTACAACAGCGGCATCAACTATCTCGGGGTGAGTAAACAACAAAGCCTCTAGTTCAGATGGGGGAACCTATTCAACACAATAGACTTTAGTTACCAGGATGACCCAAGAGACAACATCTAAGGACTTTAATACCACAAGAAAACACGAAAATATTATATATTTTCTTAAAATAATTTTAATTATTTTTCACCATAAAAAAATAGCATATTTTTTTAATACATTATTTTTTATATTTTAATTTGTATTCTGAGACTTGTTTTCTTGGAATAAAAAATTAAAAAAAGGCAAAATTGTTTGTATTTGATCACCTGGTACCCTTTGTATTTGATCACCTCCTTCAACCTATCAACCACGAAAACGAACCCATCATCGTCAATGTAGCAGAGGTCTCCGGTCCTTAACCATGCGTTTGAGTCCAGAGCCGATGCAGTGGCTTCTGGATTTCTGAAGTAACCTGCTATATAATTAATTATAACACCCCTCCAACCATAAAACAGAAATATTGGTCTGGAAATGAACCTGAAATCTGCATACATGTGGACTCTCGGAACAAGCCAATTCAAGAGATGCCATTGTTTTGAATAGAGGGGAAGTGGGTGCAAGTTCACTAAGAAAGAGACGGTGGAGGAGGCTTGCAACATAAGATACGTAATTCTTACTTAGCGAATCCGTCTGAAAGTGATACAACATCCATCATTGTTATTATATTATACCTTTCATAATAGTGGGACCTCTCAGCCAAAGCTCTCCGGTTCGATTCACCGACAATGCCTTTCCACTTTCCGGGTCCACGATCTTCGCCTCCATGCTCGGCGACAACAGACCCGCTGTTCCATACCGGCCGCTCTCCTCCAGAGTATGTGTGGACGCTCCGCCTCCGGTCGACTCCGTCAGTGCGTATCCCTGACGAATGTTAACCTTTGGGTACTTTTCCAAGAACTCCTCTATCACCTCCTTGCTCAGTGGGGCTCCACCGGATATAATAGACCGTAGCGAACTCAAGTCGTACTTGGCCTTTATCTGATCAGCGCTGTTCACAAGCGCCACCAGTATGGGCGGCACGAGTGGGAGGCAAGTGGCTCGGTACTTGGAGATGGTAGTGAGCATCTCGTTCATCTCGAATCTCGGAAGCACGATCACAGTCGATCCGCGCGCCAGCATCCCCAGTGCGAACGCCCCTAGGCCGTAGATGTGGAACATGGGAAGGAAACAGACAAAGCTCTCCTCTTCATCTTCCAAGCTGTTCATGCTCACGATGTTCTGAACCATGGCGATGAGGTTTCTGTGCGACGACACCACCCCCTTGCTCTCGCCGGTGGTGCCGGACGAGTAGAGCAGAGTCGCCGCGTCCTCCTGATTCACTCGCTCCCCGACTCGCTTCCCACTCGGCTCCTTCCTTATCATTTCATCTAAAGAACCCACAACCTCAGCTCCAGCATGATAGTCGCCGTGTTCTCCCATCAACACAATGGGAAGATTCGACCCAGTGAGTTTAGGCGCGAGTGACTGAGTTGTGAAAACGAGAACCGGTTTGGAGTCGACAATCTGCTTGCCGATTTCGCGAGGCGTGTTGAGCGGGTTCGTCATGGTGACCACGGCCCCGAGAGACAACACCGAGAGACAAACAATCGGAAAGAAAATGGAGTTGGGAGTCAGCAATAGGATGACGTCACCTTTCCGAATCCCCAACTCGGAGAGACACGACGACACCGAATCAACAGCTCTCCAGACATCAGTGAAAGTGAGGCGGCGGCCAGTGGCGGCGTCGATAAAGGCCGTCTTTCCTTGGTGTGGGCGAGAAGAGATGAAGGTGGCGACGTCAATAAATTCGTTCTGTGGCAGAGAAAGGGATCTACGTTTACTGTAAAAAATGGAGTTCGATTTGCAGAACCCACTTCTGGGATCAATCATCAGCTCGCTATTATGCGCCATGGAAGTACAACGCCTCTTCCAGTTCTCACCATCAGATGAATGGTAAATGTTTCACCTCCGGTGACTTATATGGCGGACGGAGAATGCGAGGCTGAGGCTCAACCAGCGTTTATAAATACGTAACGTACGGATGGTATTGTCGGAGAGTATTTCGACGTGGGCCCCAACGGAGAGATATGTTGGTGTTAATTATTAATTACTAGAGACTACACATAATTTTTAAGATGGTAAAAAATGGATAGTACTTCTTCTAAAATTAAAAAATAAAATTTTAAATCATTTACTTGTAAGACACCTGCATTTCGATACATGAAATTTAAAATTTAAGATTTCATTGCATGATTCGAACTAAAAAATGATGAGGGTGGTTGATCGATGGATTGAGTGTGATATGTATTTATTATCCACGAATGGGCAACTTTTAAAATTGTTGCAGTTGCTGATTTGAGGTTGGATTGGCGAAGATGACGCCTCGACTTCTTTATATAGCTGTATCAGTCCACCCACCCCAATAAGAAAATGAAAAACCAATGTGGAAAAATGGATGTGACCCTTGCGGATGGAGATGATGCTTATTTTTATACAAGTTTATTAAACAGTGGCAAATTTATTAAAAAATGAGAACATGCTAAAAGAGGCCAATTCAACCTTTGGACTTAGCTAGTCACGGGCGGGCAAGCATGAATCATGATTGTAGACTTGTAGTAGGATTATTTAAACAAATTTTCATCACCATCCTCAAAATAAATTTAATTCAAGTACTGCGGATACAGGAATTTCTCATACTCCCCTCGCATCACTTTAATTAAAAATTTTAATTATTAAAAATTATTAAAAAATTTAATTATATAAATTATAAATAAATAAATTAATATTATAAAATTTCATAATTATCTTTTAGAAATTATTATTATTATTTTAATATATAGTAAGGATTCAATGAAGACATTATTTTCACATATATATAATACGTATTAGAGTTGTTAAGAAAAATAGTAACCGCTGTAAGGGAAAGCATAAAATTTCTTAAAATTTTTTTGACTAAAAGGGTGTTTATTTGTTTAATTTTTTTGTTGAAAATAATTTACTTTAAACTTTAAATTATTTATTTTTCTATTTTTCATAATTTATTATAAGTTTTTTATTAAATAAAAAAGTAATATGTTAATTTTCTTTACTTTTTAATACTTAATAAAAAAAATTATAAAAATAAATAACTTAATAATTAATACTATTAAGTATTATTCAATTTTAAGTTTTATTTATAATTAAGTAAATAAAACAAACACCACCCGACTTCGTGGTAAAATTTTTTAACGCCTTCATTTAAAAAAATAATCATTTTTAAAAGTCATTACTTTTTAAAAATAAATCTTAAAGGGTTCTTACCTTCATTTTATATTTTTAAAAATATAAAACAAGTCATTATAGTCTTTTTAGATGTACTTTCTAATTTTTGTTTTTAAAACATAAAGTAGTAAAAAATGAAAAATCTTACATAAAAGTATAAAATTGGTTTATATCATTTTAAATTTTAAAATTCTATGAGTAAAAAAAATTTTGTTCCTAAATTTAAAAAGTAAAAAAGGGAAGTGTATGATTTTTGTATTAAACATAGTGATTATTATATATAAAAAAAGTATGAACTTTTTTATATCCTTAATTTTTAAACAAATTAAAATTATAAGGCAATAAATTTTTTAGAAAAGTTATTAAGTTTGTAAGATACTTATGAAAACAAATTGCTTTTAGTAAAAAAAACTAAAAAACAAACACCTTTTTAGTTTTAAATAGTTTTTATTTTTTTTTATTGAATATATTATTATTTTTGGTTTTTAAAAATAAAAAACAAGTACCATACTTAAATGACATCTTAATTTTTATTTTTAATATTTTAAATAACAACTTAATTTTAAAAAATAAAGGGTAAATTGAATTTTTTATTTTATTTAATTTTTAATTATAAACTGTTTTTAATCTATACGGATTAAATTTTTTTAAAAATTATATGGATTAAATTAATTATATACAAATTAATTCATAAAGAATCATTTTAACATGATTAAGTAAATAAGTTAATAGGTGGTTTTGTTAACCAATTTAGTAACTTAAAAACTTAATTTAAGTCATTAAGTAAATTAAAAATATTTGATAAAATAATTGTGATTTAAAATAAAAAATATATTAAATAATAAATAATAATAAATAATTTATTTATAAACCCATATTTTTACTCTTATTTACCCAAATTACCTTTATAATCTTTTTTGCTACATCAGGACCTCCACTATTACTCAATCTTATTTGCTCTTATTATTTTATAATTTAAAATAGATTTTAAATTAATTTTATCAAATAATCTTAATATTTAAAATAAAAATTAAATAATTAATTTTAAATTAATAATTTAAATATAATTAAATTTAAATTCAACTTAAATCTTTAAATAATAAGCATTAAATTTTTTATATAAATACTATTTTGCCCATTCCAAACTTATTAAATTTTATGTTATTTTAAAGGTTTAGTCCAAATATTATTGAAAATGTGTCATTTTATTCCGTTATTTCAAGCGGGGAAAAGGCCGTAGATTAATTAAAAATATATTTTCATATTAGCATTTCTCTGTTCTCATCGGCCACAACTTCGCGAAAGAGGATTTTCTTCAGGGGCAAACGCTAGGGTTGGACTGAGGGAGAGAGATGGGAGGAGGAGGCCATGGACACAGCACTACATACAAAGGCGTGACAATGCATCATCCCAAGCGATGGCATACTATCACCGGAAAGGGCTTGTGCGCCATCATGTGGTAACCATCCTTTACAATTCTCTTTCAATTTCCCAAAACCCTAATTTTTATTTTTATTTATTTTTGTTGGGGTTCATCTGCTTGGTCTATTGGATTGTTCGATCACGCGGTTAGAATAAAGCCGCGGTGGATCTGATATTTAATTGTTGATTCGCGCTGTTTGTCATTCTGGATCTGTATCGTTTCATATAACATGTGATGTTGTTGATTGATGATTATTATTTGTTTAAGGAATGATTGGAAGAAAGAGTGAGATTTTAGCATCGGAGAACATTTACATGAGTTTGTGATCTTCATTGGAGGGGTTGAAATACAAGTTTGTGCTTTAGCATCTAGGTTTTTTGGAATTGAAGCATAAATTGTGGTACATTCCCACCTAGGTGTCTGATGATAGGATATGCCCAAATTCTTTCTAATCTATAACCATTCAATTGAATCTCTGCATTCATTTTAGAAATTCATGAATTATAGTTGAATTTCTAATGACCAATATACGTTGAATAGTGTGATAGGAAACTTCCTTATTATTCTTCATTTCCAATTTCCAATGGCATCAAACAGTAGCATAATAGGGCAGCATTCTCTAGTTTTATGAAAGCAATAAGTTTCTAGAGCAGCTTGATATTTACATATCTATTTTCAGAGGTTATTTAGTGCCATGGTTTGAAACTCAACTGGTTTCTACACTTCAGGGTTAATGGGAATGCAAATTGGGATACATGTGTTATTCTCCTGATCTTTATTCTGTTAAATTTTAAGTATTCAATTGAATTTCTTCTTGCAAAGATATCTCTGTGAAGGCTTTTTGAAGTTTGTACTGGCAGCAAAGTCATTGTTTGTGAGGGTCTGACCAGAGCCTGAAACAAGGAGTTTGGTCCCTGGAACTACTTCAATGAAAATCTTGCTTGTCATTTGCTTACACTTTTGTTTCTAATTTTTTTGTTTTCAAATCAATTTTTTTTTTTTTTTAAAAGTAACATCGAGTAATGTATTTTTACTTTTGTTTTCAAAACTTAATAAGAAAATTTTAAAAATTGAAGGTGTGAAATTCTTGCTATTCTCAAACTTTTAAAACATATTTTAGAAATGAATGAAGCATGTCTCATTAGTCTTGATAGAAAGAGCTAGAAGGATAGATCATTGCACCCTTCTTCACTTTCATTGCAGCTGAAGCTCACCAATTTTGTGTGCTTTCTAGTAACCATGATCTCAAATACACACACAAGATATCCTGCAACATGCATGAACCTAAGTTCTTTTCTTGGAACACCAGCATCTAAGCTTTTTCTAAGAGCAATGAACCATTGGATGCCTTATTTGGATCAATTCAAATGTTTGCAATGGCTTTTTGGGGCCTAATTGCTTTACATTTTCTTCTTTCTTTAATGCCTACTTTCAAACAGAGAGCCTTGAGCAGGAGAAGCAAATTCACAGGTAGCTGATGTTTTGGATTGGGTAGCAATAAGTTTATTGTTAGCAGTCTTGTTAGGATATTCTCTCTCTTTTCTACATTCATTGATATTGAATCAATCAAACACACATCTAACACTTTTCCACTTTTGGAAAATCCTGTGTTATATAATCAAATCTTGATTTTTCATATATAGATGTAACTAGTGTATCTCCTTCTCAAATCATGAACAGTTGCTCCTAGAGCAGCCAAATAAGGCTTAGTCGATCTTATTACTACAAAACCAACTTGAACAATTAGAACATGACCTGATTTTGGGTGTGGTCCATTTTTGAAGGTGGTGATGTTTGTGATGGAATGAGAGATAAGGGTAGGCTAAATTTGAATGTGCTTTTGTGGAATGTGATGATTGATGGGTATGTTAGCATTGGGGACTTTGAGATTGCTAGGAAGTTGTTTGATGAAATGCCACAAAGCAGTGTGGTGTCGTGGAATCTGGAGACAGATAGGCACACTCAAGTTGGTGACTCAAGGAGGTGTTAAAAACATTCCATGATACGCAGATGGAGGACTTTTGGCCAAATTATATGATTTTTTTCCCACCAATTTCTTGGCTTGGAGTACTCAATTTGGCCAAGTGGATAAATTTTTATGTTGTTAAAAACTAGATGGAGATTGATGATTTGCTTGGTTCAGCATTAATTGGTATTTAATCTAATTGGGAGCATTTGGGAAGTGCTTTTGGTGTTTAACTACCCACATGTTTTGTTTAACTAACATCAATGATGAACTATATGATTTTATGGAATGAATTTTTAATATTTTTGGGTTCTTTATTTTAAATAGAAAATAACAATTAACACTACCAATCTTGTTTCCTATTTATAAAAATTGAAAAAAAAAAAAAGTTTTTAGAAACAGTAGAAATGAAAATATTTCCAGACAACACCTTGCATTGTTGGTTACGATTTCCATGTAAACAGCATGGTGCCTCTTACGGGAACGCCTTTTTCGTACATGGAATTGGACTTGGAACCTCCTACTGCCACCTTAATCTCTTACCACCTAAGTCATGCCTCAAAGTGGTAGAAATAATGTGTTCTAAATTTACTTAGTTTTTTTTAGAAAAAGGCTTACTAAAGAAAAAAGAATATGGTCCTCAATTCTTACATCTTGGACAGCTTGATGGCAAGAAGAGCAAATGTGATAGTTAGTCTATGATGGGGTAAAGAGGACACTGTTTTTTCATAGAAAATGAGTTAGCAAGAGAGGTGCCATCTATTTCTCTCTTTATGTTTGGTTGATTTCTTGGAAAACTGGAAACTGCAGTCTGCAATAAATGCATATGAAGTGAGATGTACCAATGGTCGTGAATGTATTGCTCTGTATATTGTTTGGAATTTGGGAGAAGATGTAGTGATTTGGTCTAAAAGAAGCCATTGGTTTCTTTCTAGGGGATTCTCTACCCTTCCTGAGTTTGAGCAATTTTTGAATTGATTTTGTAGTCACCTTTAGCTATGCAGTTTGTTTTGCTTTCTATGAGATCATAGGCTTGGTTTCCTTCTTTTGATCAGATTTTGACAGCAGATAATATACTTGGTGGAAGGTTTTTCATCCTTCTTTTGTACTTACGAATTTTATTGAAATGAAATGTTTGTTTCCGATAACACACACGCACACACACACAAAAAGAAGGAAAGAAAAATAAATGAAGAAGAAGCCATACTTGGTCTCCTTAAGTATGTCAGCATTCAAGTCCAGGATGTTAGATGGGAATCTCTTTTGAACTCAGGGGCTATTCAATAATGGCTGTCGAATCAATTCAGCTACTAGTTTTGCAGAAAGGAGTTTGTCTGCTCTGGGTTTATTAGAGGGAGAAGGGATACTGGAATTAGTTTGGTATGCTCTGAGTGATTGAGGCAGGAAATGGGAACCATAAGGATGAGAATGGACTCAATAGAACTACTGTTTTGGAGACAACGAACAGGTCTGCTTCGGGGAGTAACTCTGACATTAAGATAGATCTCAGGCTTAATGAGAGGATTTTGAATGTTGAACCCAGGTCTTTCCCAATCCGGTAGTGGATGAATGTTCTACTTTGTTTCAATGCTTCCAACCATGCAACATTTGTAAATATAGATATCAAGTGGCTGGTTGACTTATTGTAAGTTGTTTGTTGAAATTTGATGTTTCAGGTTTTGGGTCATGTACAGGGCTAAGCAAGACGGTCCTGTAGTACTGGTAGGCTTTGATTTCTGTTGCAATTTCTTTACAATTCATCTTTCCGTCCTTAAGGAAATTCTCCTGACTTGATCACATTTACATGCTGTATCTTTTAGGGTTGGCGACATCCTTGGGAGGGTCATGACGAGCATGGCCATGGTGACCACCATTAATATGAGGTAATTTCTCAGCCACTGCTTAGTTGACACGTGGTAAAAATGGATCAGCCTAGGTTGAAAAAGAACTTTATTGCTTTCATATGCCTATTGATTCTTTTGTGGTATTCTCGACCATACGAACGTTCAAGTGATGTATGTAGTCTTCATAGATCTTTCTAGTTAAATGTATGGACTTGATTTTGTGTTTCGATGTGTCACATGAATACTAAACACTACTCACATTGATAATGATAGCTTATAGCTTTGGTGGTTTTATATAATTTTTACTTTTATTAAAAATGAAGTTGATAACACCCTTGAGGACTTCTGTTCAAAGAACACGTAAATTTGTCAAACACACATAATGGTAGGAGTGCACCCAACTAATAAGATTTTATATTCTGCAAGGGTGTTTGATATGACAATATCAAAGTGGGAATGGGTTGGAGGCTTAGAGTGGAGTTTGTATGCACAGGACTATATAGCTTTTATATGCAGTAGAGGTCATCTCAATAGGATACAAGAATAATTAGGCTTTGTTTGTCTAATTAGGCTATGTGGGTCATCTCAATAGTGTCATTAGCCTCTCTCTATCTCACACACCATTCTACGTTGTTGTTTCCAGGCATCTTGATGAAGAGGAGCTGAAATGAAAAAGCATAGAATGTTGTGTCAGTGGGTTCTGAAAGACTGGAACATCTTTGTTGATTTCTGTTGAATAAATAGACATTAAGGGAAGATTGTGATGAGCATGGTGTAATTCTGCATAACTCAAGGCAGTCATGTTATTCTGTAATGCATAGTTTGAACTTTTGATATGTGCCCTCCTGCATATTCAGTTCTTTTATATGTCTCTCTATCACATTTTTTGATGTAAGTTACATGGCATGCCTTGATATGGGTTGGGTTTGTGACAAGGATGAGAATATATTTAGATAATGTCCTGAATCCATCCGTTTGCTTTCACAACCCTACCACCTTCCTCCAATCTTCAGCTTCTGTTCAATATGATTCTCTTCCCTTTAGGCCTTCGTTCTTTGAGAATACATTTTCAACTGTCTTAAAATTGAAAGAATTGCTTAGTTTTGGGCCTTTTTACACAAGTGAGAATAAAACAAGAAAAACATGCTAGACTTGCATCAACCTCCCCCATTCCCTAAAAAATGATTTGTATTTTTGCGGTGGGGATGTGGGTACTTTCTGTAATTGAGGTAGAAAAACCTTAATTTCGGTTTTAGTTTTCTATGAAGAATGCCTGGCATTTCCGCATTTCCACATTTCTCATCCCCTTTTCTCTGAATCAAACCCAAACAGGTTTGGGCTGAAACGGCAGGGTAGCATGGGCCTTTTACTGCCCAGGGCCCCAGGCCATCTTACAAAATTAAGAAGGAAAATTTTTATTCGCTTGTTAGTGAGGTATTAAAAGAAACACCTAGGTTGGGCTTTAACTCCCATTTCCAAATCAGGCTTAAGGAAGTGGGGCGGCTTAGTCCGATGCACCACGATCCCAATTGTTTGCGGTGGAGCAGGCTGAAGTTTTTGTTGGATTGCCCATGGATCTCCCATGTTACCTGCTCACTTTATTTTAAACGGTTTTATTTCTAGTTTCCGGATTCAATGCAATTAATTTTTCAAATTTACGTGGAAATTTGAAATTTCGGAGTATCAAATTTCTTTTTTTGTGAGAGTGTCTAGGAACCGCGCAGTAGTGATTTTAGGATATTAATTCATTTATAAGTGTTTTCTTACAAAAACAAGAGAGCTGATAAAATGGTAAAATTCATTTTTAAAAATCTAGAGAATCACTCAAGTACTTCTTGGACTAGCAATTGTTAAGTTCGTCTTTTAAAAATTAATTATTATTATTTTTATTATATAGCATATTATCAAAAGACATTATAAAAAAGATTTTTATTTTTTATTTTTTGAAGTTTATATTCAGATATTAATTCATTCTCTTTTTAAGTTTTAACAAAACACCTATTGATAGAAATGTTAGTAACAAAACCAAAAAAGGAAAAAAAAAACGCTTTTATCATAACTGAATAGGGACTAGAGTTTTACTTTTTTTTCTCCAATGTGAAAGGAAACTTGGGACTCAGAATGAAAATGTCATAATTTATTCAGATTGACACTCTACGAGCTCAAGCTTTCAATTAAAAGAGAATATATCAAATTTTATTCAAACAATAAAAGAATACAATACAATACAATGAGCAGATTATATATCAATTGGCGTAGAAAATTAAACTAAGAATTGAAGAATCGTTAGGTTTAGTTTTGTCCCAAGCTGACAGCAGCCCAAGCCCTTAAAATACTGTGTTTCCAAACTTTATTCATTTTGCTGGCCCAGACCAGCAATACAACAATATCCATGGATCCAACCTCCTAGCTAGCTGGTGAAAGTATGTTGAGAAGCGAAACCCTAGTCTGAATCAGACGCCTGAATATACACTCTAGCTCAAATCCAATATCATCTATGGCCATCTCCACTGCCTCAAACGTCTTCGCATCATATCTTTCATACACATTTTGATTTTGCCCATTACTCATCCGCATTAGCTTCAATGCCAACGACCCAGACTTTGGCCTCGGAATAGACATTAGGGACTGCAGAGAATCCACAATGGAGATGGTGGTCTCTCTCACCTCTCCCAACACATTCCCCACCGCCACAAGGTTGTGGTCTACGACTGAGAGCTGGTCGGAGATGATCATGGCCTTGTTCTTCTTCGTTCCTTTCAGTGACCGCAGCCACTTCACCATCTCCTTCTTTAACTTCTTCCTGAACAGATCGTAAGCAGCGAGTTTGCTCTCAAAGCCCGTCTCGCCGATGCTGGTTCTTCGAATCGTGGATTGAAGGTCTTGGAGGTGCTGTTTGACGAGGAGGAGGACATCTTTCGTTAAGCTGCAGACGTCCAGAATCCTCAGAGCCGATTCTGAAATCTCCTGAACCCATTTTTCTTGATGGTGGTGTACGAGAGCTTGTTGAATTATGGGCGAGTGAATATGGAGCCGATCATTGGCACACTCGTGCAGCTCTCTCAGAGCATCAAAATTTGGACGCGACATCTGTAATTATGTAACGAAAGAAACAAAAAAGCTGTGGGCCAAGAAGGGTTAAGCTAGGGTTTTTGAGGATAATCAACTACATAATACAAAACTCCATCACGCTTTCATCCTCAAATGAACATATATATAGCAGTTTACCATAAAATGGATCTGGGGTTTTGAGGAAAAGGACCATGAAGTATCCTTTCTAGTACGGAGGGTAACAGCCGAGGAGACCAAAAGCTTGAGAAAGGAAGCTTCTCCTTTACAAATTGTCCAGTATAATAGCATGTACATGCACGAGGGGAAGCCAGGCTGTGTTAGTATTACAAAAAGACAAGATGTTACAACTTACAAGCAAGAAGCTTATAAAAATGGGCATTTTTTTATAATAAAAATTTATACATGGGAGCATCACTTACAACTGTGTATTGCTTTGTTTTGTCTGTGCCTAACAAACCAAGAATCCAAGACTAAGATCCACAGTTGGGGGTGAGGATGAGTTTCCAGGAAACTGCCAAGAATTAGAGGTGGTGTGCAGAATTTAAAGACCCTTTTTTCAAATTTTTTTGAAGGTGGGAGTAGCTAGTTGGCTAAGAATTTGGGTGGACTCTCCATGCAGACTGGATTCATAGATCAGTTAGGTATTGTGTGTATAAGTCAAATTTAAAAGATGAGATAAAAGTGGTGTCGGTGTATATATATAATGAAGGAGTGTGGAGAAGTCTCAAATTTTCCTTTTTAAGCATATTTTTAAGTCTTTGATGTTTTCCATAGTATTTTGTAAGAATTTTTATTTTTATTTTTTAAAGAAAGGTCACATAGATTAGATAAGATTAGATTTTATTGTGGAAATAGGTTTCTCCTTATATGATGAATCATATGCATGCATCTTTGACTGAAATAATAAATCGTACTCCTTTTGTCATAGTGAATTAATTTCCTCTTGACAACGTTATTATTACAAATGTTAAATTCTTATGTTTTTGATTCCTTCGACCTTTAGAATTCCCTTGGTGGGATTCTTAAGGTGGGCTCTTGACTTGCTTGATGTGGTCCTGCAATGGTTTGATATAGGTATTGGTAAGAATGGTCCATGCTTCATGAGAGGTTGTGACACCTACAATGAATGGAATTATGGTGGGTGGACAAGGTTTGGTTTCATTAATATAGCTAAGGTGGTCACAGCCAATGAATAGGAATTGAAGCTTCCATAATCCATAGTTGGTAGCAGTTAGCTTGGGTAGGGTTTGGGTAGAAACATCTATTATTGAGATGAGTGTTTGGTGTGACTCTGGGTGTTGTAAATGGTAAGAGTAGAAGTTGTAGAAGTGGCGGTGTCTTGGGTGGCCATAAGACTATAAGAAGTGAGGAGGAGCACTAGGTGGCTTGGCAAAGAGAAAGAGGAATTGTTGGCGGTTAGGTTTTCAAGTCATATGAGATTGGTAAATTCTTGTATATATTTGATTCCTTTGGTTATGAAGAATACATATACACATGCACAAAAAATAATAATTAAACAAAAAAAAAAAAAAAATCCAGGATGAGCTATGGCTGTCGTCCCCAACCCACCCCGTTTCCAAGAGCGACCTCTACTTTTCTCAAAAGGCATATAGAAAGTAAATATTTGTAGTAAAATGCACATTTTAGACGTGGCTTGAAACGGGCCTTATCTTTAATTGGAACGTGAAATTCTACACTTTATGATGGTGGGGATGACTGTGGCCCTGCGGGCCACTGGGGGCATTTGCCTACTTGTAAACGAATGGCAAAAGTCCACACCACTGACCACCCCCCCATCAACTAACCACCACTCCAAATTGAGCCCCTACCCCTACCACTTCCCCTGCCCAACATTCTTCCCTTCTCAATTTTTGGCTGATAAAAATTTATCTCAATAAATAATAATATAAATTTATAAAATTAATAAATAAAAATTATAATTATTGTTTAATTAATTTCGATCAATACTACTTCTCGGACAGCCAACTTGTGTCACCCCATTTACTCAAGGGAAGCGGCCCAATGAAGAGCCTTCCCTTAAGTCCTAAGTGGGGAAACAATACTAGAAGGTTGAAAATTAATGTGAAGTCATGCATATTCTTTTTCACGAAATTACAATTGGACAAGTTGTGTACGTAAACGCCACTGGCCAAAACCAAGCATATATTATATTAATATTTATTTCTATTCCTCCTCTATTGACACGAATGATGCGAACTGGATCAAACAGTTGACCACGTGAAAGAGATTTTTTGTGCCAACTCATACTCCCTCATCTCCTTTGGGATTTTTCATTCTTTACGTGTTCAATAAAATAATGTTTGGTACAGTTTTTTGTCTAATATATGTGGATTTTTTTTTTATATAAAATTAATATTCCTATTCAATAAAAAAAAAATAAAAATATTTTTGTAAATATTATAAAATAAAAAATTATAGATTAATATAAACTTAATCGTTTTTCAGGATAAGACCTTTGACAAATGATACATTTAATGTTTTCCATAATTTTGATTTTTTATTTTTAATCTTTGATGAAAGATACAGTTTTAAGGACAATCATGCAGGGGTTTGTCAATCACATTCCATGGAGGACGACATCTTTTATTTTTCATTTCTTTAGGTGTTCCTTTTTGTCCCTTTCAACTATGACGATGCACTGGATTAGCCAGAAAGGTAGATTCAAATTCATGGAATTGGCATAATTTTCTTTTTCTTTTTTTTGCCCCTTTTTTCTTCCTCGTTTTTGGCATGTTGGGAGTCAGGGGTTTGGAATTATTGCTATTATTTTTAATTTTAAATTTTAATTTTTATTTTTATGGTCGTGGGGGAGAATTTGAGGTGGTGGGTCCCTGGAAAAGCCTATTACTTCCCAAAGTGTCTAAAAGCAGCAAACGGATAAGACTAGGTATTCTAAATCCACATGTAGGTCTTTTAATTCGTCTATTATCTTGGACATTTCGACACAACTCCACTTCCAATTCCATGATGTTGGCTTTTTTAATTTCATTTTTTTTTCTTAATTTCCTAAAAAATTTAATCCACCAATCACTTTCTTCCCGTGTTTTATCCTACATAGAAATTGTCTATTTATTCTGCACGTTCATAATTTTAAAATATATTTATATAATAAAAATATTACGGCATTGTAAAAGTAGTTACTTAATTTAAAAATAAAAGATATAAATAAATTATAACTTAATAATTATTTTGTAAAATTTAATATTTATTAATTAATGACTTAAGTTGATTTTAAGTTAAGTGTTATTTAAGTTGTTATTTAATTTTTATTTTTATGTATTAAAAATATTTAATAAAATTAATTTAAAACTTGTTTTAAATTATAAAATTAACATATTTATCCTCTTTAACTTATGATTGTAAAATAACAAAAAAAATTATGAAAGTCACTATGATTAATAAAAGTAAATAATATATGAATTTAAAAATAAGTTAATTATTTTTATTTATTTTTAATTTTTTTTACATCATACTATTAAATTATTTTATCAAAAATATTTAATTTATATAATAACTTAAATTAAATTATTAAATTGAATTACCAAATTATTTTTATATTTAATATTCTACTTTTGGTATTTAAATAGCTTTTCCATTATCGAGCCTTAAATTTGTACGCATTAAAATTTTACAAGCATCCAAAGGCCTCTTAAAACAAATTCATAATTTAATAAATAAACTCTTTTAAAATCATAATTTTAATTTCAAGAGTTGGCACATCCAAATATTCATAATGTAGACATGACTCCATGACGCCACCTAAGAATCATGAGTGCAATGCAATTTGAATAGATTTACTCAATTTTACTTGAATTCAACCCTCTATTTGGAAAAGCTTTAACAACATTTTTTAATATTTGAGTTGAATTTTTTTATTTAAATTTTAATTCAAGTTGAGTTCATGATTCAAGCAATACATCTTGATTTAATATTTATAATTTATATTATCGTATACGATAATGTTATTTTTTATTATTATATATAATTTCATTTTGTTAGAAAAACAAATAAATTTTATTTATTTTGTAATTATTTATTATACAAATAGTAGTATAAATATGTAAATAAAGATTAAAAAAAAGTTAAGACAGATTCAATAAATTCAATTTAGAGTTTATTTGATAGTGATTTAAAAAAAAAATTTAATATTTTTAATATTTGAAAATTTTTATTATTTAAATATTATAAATATTAAAAATATTTTTTAAAATTACTATCGTATTCTTAAAATTAATGAATGTAATTAAATAAAATTAAGTTTAAATTGAACACTTCAAATCCTAAATTGGATTGAATTAGGTTCAAATTTACACATATAACCTTATTAATCATACATGTAACCTACTTAAAATAACCCAGTCAATCAAAATCTGACTCGATTAATTTGATTTAAAAACAAAAAAAGAAAAAAGAAAAAAGAGTGAATTAGGTCTGAATTGAAGACTTTGAACAAAATGATATGACAGTGAAGTAGGCTCAAACAGAATGGGTCACAAGTAGAGTCACTAGGGTTGGTATAAGGAGAATGATGTTCTTGAATGGCACTGTTATTGGATTGTACCCAAAAATTAAAAAAATAAAATAATTTAACTGCTGCAATGATCACATGGACTGGGCCCAACCCTCCTTTACATGGGTGGGGGGGCCAAGGGTTAAAACTTGAAACCTAGAAGCCCAATGGACACGTGGCAAAATTTGTAGGATGTGGATGTGGATTTTGGCCGATGTGGGATCCGTAAATGTGGTGTCCAAAGATTGGGAACCTCGATTATTGGTATTCCACACAAATTAAAAAAATAATAATAATAAAAACAAAAAATAATCCTCTTCGTTTTAACCACTTTTTGAGAATTGGCCCATCACTCTAAAGTCCAAACTGACTTCTGTGTCTCTGAGATTAACTTTATCAGAATTCAATCACCCCATTTCATACGGACCACCTCCACACCAGACACCACTGCTGCTCTATCTTCTTCTTGTACTGTGGAGGAAGTAATTACTTCTCTTTATCCTGAAATATTCCATGTATGTAAAGTAACATGAACTTAGTATTCATGTTTCGAGGGGTTAATTTCATTTTACTTTCCTTGGGTTTTGGTGGTTAAATACCTCTTGTTCTTATAAATTTGATATTTTATAAAAAAAAAAAAACATCATAACAAAAAAGTGGATGAAAATTAGAAATAATAATAATAGATAAAATTTTTAACTTATCGAAACAAAATGTATTTAGTCAAAACCGTTGAGACATCAGACCAAATTAACTCACTTTTTTTCTTTTTTTTTTTTTCCTCAAAGGGAATAAAACAGGCTAACAATAAATTACAAAATAACAAAGCAGTAAAAAACAATGAAATTAAAAGCATGACATCACTGCTTTTTGAAAAAGTACTAATTGATATCATATTTTTATTTAAAAAATAAAGTCATTTTCTTGAAAGAAATAAAATAAATTATTTAAAAGTTCTAAGATTTTCAAATTGTTTGAATTTAATTATTATTATTATTATTTTTTTACCACTTTATTTTTATTTGGGTGCTAAAAATGTTCATTATATTTAAATTATGAGCATTATTTTAGAGGTAAAAATCAAATATTAGCTTTGAATAATAAAGAAGATATCATAGTACTATACTATCTCAAGTAAAAATTATCAGCAAATCACAGCAATTGGAATTGCACCATCCACCATGATTTGGATATTTTTATCAACCAAACAACCGATGACTTCTATAATTTTTTATTTTATTTTCAGAAGATGAATATGTAATTAAAATATTTTTATTTTTCTTTGTGGGTTCCTAAATTCCAGGTGGCAAGCCGGGATTGCAGATGCAGAAAAAGATTATCATTGCTTGAAATTTGGTGTCTATATTGACATTTAGGCTTGGTCCATGTTCCTGTTCTAGCATAGGGACATTGTGGGAAAAATCAGTTGATAAAAGGGCTTTCATCAAACAAAACAAACAAGGAAAAATGGAGGAAACAGAGATGGTGAAGTCACGGTTCAAAAGGGTATGTGTATTCTGTGGAAGCAGCACTGGAAAGAGAAACTGCTACAGAGACGCTGCTATTGAATTGGCTCAAGAACTGGTAAAAGCTAAAATCCAATAACCCCAAACCCCAATTCTTCCTCCTTTTGATATTGTTTCCATTTTTCTTCAGATTTTTTATGGGTTTTGTTTGCTTTTGGTTCTTTTTTGTGAAGGTCTCGAGGAGGTTGGATCTTGTTTATGGCGGAGGAAGTGTTGGGTTAATGGGTTTGGTTTCTCAGGAAGTTCATCGTGGCGGTGGACATGTACTTGGGTATATATATATATATATACAGTAATTGGAAGGCTCCATGCTCTTTTGGATATGGTTTTCTTGTTCCATTTCCCTGATTTTTTTTTCTTTTTTCTTGTTCACAGAATCATCCCCAAAACTCTGATGTGCAAAGAGGTTGAGAATCTCTTCTGGGTCTTTCTCTTCTTTTCCTGAATGATCATGAATAATAAACTAATACAAATCACAAAGTGCCTTTTGGGAAATGGGTGGTAGATGCATGAAGTATGCTTTGTTTTTGTTGAGCAGATAACTGGGGAAACAGTAGGAGAGGTTCGACCCGTAGCCGACATGCACCAAAGGAAAGCTGAGATGGCCCGCCATTCAGATTGTTTTATCGCCTTACCAGGTCTCTCTCTCTCTCTTTCTCTCTCTTTCTCTGTTCTCTTTTCTCTTTCTTTCTCTCTACATGTGATGGGATTATTTATATTTTTAATTGTGTTTTACATAACCAGGTGGCTATGGAACACTGGAGGAGTTATTGGAAGTCATCACATGGGCCCAGCTTGGAATCCATGACAAGCCTGTAAAGCCTCTCCATGTCTCCTCCTTCTCCCCATCCTGCTCCATCTTTTTGGCATAATTTGGAGGCTGATTCTCAAGATCTTGTTAATGTGCAGGTGGGTTTGCTGAATGTGGATGGCTACTACAACTACCTCCTTACATTCATCGACAAAGCCGTGGATGATGGCTTCATCAAGCCCTCTCAGCGTCACATCATCGTCTCTGCTCCAAACGCAAGAGAACTCGTTCAGAAACTCGAGGTGGGTGGGCAGTGGACTTCCTTTTCATGATTCATAATTACTGGGTTTTTTTTGTTTGTTTCTGTTGTTTCCTTGTCTGAAAAGTATTTAATTTTCTTTGGTTTATTAGGAATACGTGCCTGTGCATGATGGGGTTGTGGCTAAAGCTCGATGGGAGGCCGAACAACTGGAGCTCAATGCATCTTTGCAGATAGACATCGCTCGCTAGAGATGACCAGATTTTCTTTTCCGTGTTTGGTTCCTCAGAAATCTGATTTTAATTACGATGGGGCTTTCTCCTCTGAATTTTGTACGTATTTTGGTTTGAAAAAAAAGGAAAGAAGGGGGAAGAAATTAAAGAAACAAAAAGTAAAACCCCATGGAAAATAGGATAAATATTAAATACATGCTTTTTGATTTATTTTTTTTGTTTTTTTTCTCTGTGAGATATTATGTATAATTTTTGTACAAAGTAACCTAAAAACAAACATGTAGCAAAAGCAAACACAAAAACAGCAGCTTTTTCTTCGTCTCTCCATCTGTATACTCTTCCCCTCCTCCGCATGCCTGCGCCTTCTGCTCCACTGTTTCTTTATTTTCTTTCCATTTTCTTAGCTGTTGTTTGGTGAATCATACCCTCAATGAATACTGCCTTCACATCCGACCCCATATATAATATTATTATATTCCAACAACTTCACCCTCTATCTAAATTTGTGGCGATCCCTCACAGTGGGAACTTACCCAAAAAAAAAAAAAAAAAAACAGTTATGTAATTAATTAATTTCTATGGCAACTGGGCTAGGGAACAGAGTCTGATTGATTTAATATTTTGTTTTGTTTGATTCGAGCGAAAGAGGACAGGATAGAGAGATGTGAGAGAAGACTTAAGGGGTATTGTTACTGACAGAAAAATGATGAGTTGCCTGAAAACAAGCCAATCATGGCGACCTAACTAACCACGAAAGGTCACCTTTTTCTTCTTGTGTTGCCGCTGGGTCGCGCGCCCCTCTTCGTCTCCAACAAGCCGGGCTTGCTTCCTTCCTTCTTTCTTCCAGTTTTCTTCACTTTCCTGACACATGTTTTGGAGGTTTCCACAATTTTCAGGATTGGGTTCTTGAGTGAGATGTTTCACCCTTCATATTGATGGGGAAGGGCTGCCGTTAATGCAGGATTTCAATCATCTTTTTCATTTTTTGGTTCTTTTTTTCTTCAAAAAGAAACAATGAAAGAAGAGCTGTCTTTCAATTAATACGTGATAGCTTGATTTTTGGCACCCCACCTCTGCCCCACTTGGTTTTTCCTGGTTAATTTGCTTATTTTGTAACTAAGATTCGGTTTGCGGACTGTTGAGTACTTTAGGAAAAGGAGAAATGTATGAAGAGCTTTAAAGTTTTATAATATAAATATTTTCTATAGAAGAGAAAAGAAAAGAAAGATGAATGTGGTGTTGGTTTAAACTTTATTGATTGGTAATTCAAGATCGGTTTTTTAACAAGATACGGAATATATCGTCAATAGTTTGGTACAAGTAATAGACTTTAGTCAATTCAAAGGATCTTATGATAAATCTAGAGATCATTTTGATTCTATTAGTAATAAAGATTTGAAATATTACATAATGGTCAATCAAAAAGAGATTCAACAACTAAAAGAAAGATCGATTATTTTGGATTTTTTTTATTTTTTAATGGAATGAACAGAGATAAAATCAAATTGATTCTCGAAATATTTTTTGGATGTTCTTCAATATCAATGTCCTGACTATTTATTATTATTAGTTGTTTATTTGATTTTTAATATTTTTAAGAAATAAAAAAATAATGAAAACCAATTATTTGAAATATGAAAATCAATGAAGTTTAAAAGATATGGAAGGTTATTTATTAGTTTTAAAATGACACATGACTATGACTAGTGGTGGACGTTGGATAATTAATTTATTAAAATCGTTTTAAATTTTAAATTATATTATGTTAATCATGAAGATATCATTGTTCCTTGTTATTTCCACCCACTACTCATACAGGTAGTAATGTCAAACTTGACTAGGAGTAACTTGATGCCTTGGACCAATAAGACTATGATCTCCCACAAAATGCCAAAAAAAAAAAAGAGAAAAAAAGGGTATATTTTTCAAATTCATAAACATAATATTACCCAAAATCAATATTTGAACTTGTTGTGTCAGCAGAAAAGTTAATGCAAACATGTCAAAGAAACAATAAAAAATAAATAAAACAAATTAAATAAAAGATATACGGTGATTTGAACTAGGCACCATCAATTATGCTTATTCTCATAAATAAAAAATTGATTATATGATACAAAATATTATAAAATATAAAAAAAATAGATACAATTACTATATCTTTTTGTATCTCTACCATAAAATATAAGCTTTTTTATCGTACAGAATATTTTTTTTTCTTGTATCTATACTCTAATGGGCCTTTTTTATTTCATCGGATGTCTTTTGTTTTTCCTTATATCTATATTTCTTTTTTTTTTTTAGCGAAATTTCCACTAATTTTCTTTATTCTATAAAAAAATCTAATTACAATCATATATAAAACTAAAAAATATTTTACATAATATTTCTTTAAAAAAAGAAACATATTCTAAATAGGAATTTAAGACATATTTACATCATAACTTTACTCACCATTTACATATAATTTAAAGGACTTACACTATAAAATGTAATGATGCAAATTTTTATTATTTATTTTTAAAAAGAACTTATTCAAAAAAAATTTGGAAAAGCTAATATGGGCAAAATCTAAGATGTGAGAAAAAGGCAGTGAAACCCAATTTAAAAGTGCATGGTATAGAGAACTCAATTTTATGGAAACAAAGGGAATGTTTCCCTGAAATAGACTAGTTGATTGTTGGGACTTGGGAGCTTGAGGAGAAGGTCTTTATCCAGAGATGGAGAAAAAGATCTTCAACAATCATAGGAATAATAATTGGTGTCGCCCAAAATGGTTAAATAATCTAGGGTTTGAAGACCTTTACACAGTCTTTACAGTTCCAAGCATGATCCATATGGGGATCGAAGGCTTTGCAGACCCTTTACATTTTCCCAGTGCTTATTGCCCTCCTTCCTTTAATGCGTCCATTGGTCATAAGGGTCCCCCTTGGTTCTTCAATTGTGAAGCCAGTTGAGTGGAAAAAGGAAAAACCCTCGCTATTGGGTCCTCCAAGTGAGGAAACGAACGCCATGTGGATATTTTTTTCCTTTTCCTTTTTTTTTTTTTTTTAATTAGGGGTTATTTTATATTACTTTTTTTTTTTTTTACCGTAATTAATAAGTAGCCATCGAATATCAATACAAAGGTGTAGAAATGGTACATGATACAAAGACAAATCCATGAAAAGACCCGAAAAGAAAGCTAATGAAAACAAAAGGCAATAATTATAAATCTAGATTAGTCAAAATTTCATTTTCCTACATTGTACTATGATTACTAGATCACCTCAATTTTGTATTGATTCGATACTATAATTCTGATTATGATTATTAGGTGACATCAATTTTGTATTGAATCGGCATTATATCCTTTTTCATAAACATTATTGGTAAAAATATAGCTGTTTGTCTTTGACATTCATTCCCTTTTGAATTTTATAGCTTTAATAAAACTTTATTTGAAAATTATTTCTTAAATGCTAAGAAATAATGATTAAAGATCAAACATGACTTTTATGAGCATTTTGATAGATATTTCAAATATGGGCTCCATGCTCCCTAGTGTTTTTGGAAAAAAAATGGCAACTCGTGTTTTTTTCAAACCTAATATAAAAACAAATTTTTATTTAATTAAAATTTTAAAATATATCATGATAATCTTATATTTAATAAAAAAAATTTTAAAATTTAATTTAATTTAATAAAAATTTTCAAATATTTATTAAAAAATAAAAAAGAAATGAAGAATTTAAACCATATAAACTCTTAAATATTAATTTCTTTGCTGTTGTTTTATTCTACTTGACTCCTAACTCATGCAATTATTGTATAAATTAAGATGTAATTTTTAATTTTTGTATGACAATTTCATACTTTGATGTGAAAAAACATAAACCGTATAATTTGGACTTACTTCTATCGACTTCACTAAGTCCAAAGGTGGCAAAGGAAACCTGGCACGTTCCCTTGGTGGCATCAAACCGAAGGAAAGATGGTGGAGGTGGAGGGAGGCAGGGAGAAGAAATTAATGGAAAGGTGACGTGGTGCACTGATTACAACGAATATGTCCCAATAAAGTTAATGCCCCCCTGTGTGGACACCAAGGATAATACGTGGACTCTCAGGAAAGATAACAAAAAAAGAAAGAGGCCCATGGTCTTTGATTTTTCCTTTGCTGGTGATGGGTCGCTGTCCTCGACCTTTTCCAGAATTAGACCTAAGACCAGTTGGTTGTGTAAATGTAATTCAGCTATGGGGGTCTAAAATGGTCCTTGGCGAGATAGCCAAATGTTGAGAGGTCCAGTACTAACTGCGACTGCGACTGGTCGAACCACGAGCTAGCATTTACATGGTGGGGGACGCTTCTAACAACCTCCTTTGCTTGTTTTTGTAACGTGGCGTACAGGGTATATCGAGGTGTGTACAGTGGATATATCGTACATTTAATCAAATTTAAATTTGCTGGATTTGAGTACTTGACAAAAATACAAATGCGACCACGTCGTTTTTGACTCCGTGGTCTCCTATAGATTAAAGGCGTGCGGGTCTCCACAGTACCGCCTGAAACGCTGCGTTTTGAGTTTCCATCACCGATCAGAAGCAAAACTGTAAAAACGCGGGAAATTAAAGATCGATGGATTGCAGAAACGGAAAGTGAAAACGACGTCGTTTGGGTTAAGCAAAAGACTACGTACGGAATGCTCTGTGTACTGATCAGAAGCAAAACCCTAAAGCCTCATTCTCATCGACCGGAGAACTGGAGGAAGACGAAGGAGAGCAAGAATGTACCTCTAATCCAATGGAGAACAGGGGTACGGTTTTTTTTCGTTTGCAATGTTACATAAGAATTTTGTTTGTGGTGGAATTGGGTGGATAATGTCTTAGAAATAATTGGAAAGTTCAAGAAATCATTGATTCGTTTGGTTGCTGAGAAAATGCGGGAAAAAGAAAAGAAAGGAAACAGAAGCTTTTAAATTTCTGTTTTTCTATTCTAATATGGGACTTGAGAAAACGTATGCCTCGGAAAAGCAACTGAAATTTTAGAATTCTGCTTTTCTACCCAGGACTTGAGAAAATGAATATTGTCTCCCTTTTCTTCAAATGGAGTGCTAGTGAATCTTGGATCATTTGTCATTTGGGGCACGCGGGAGATGTAATTGTAAACTTTCTCTCTCCGATGTGCATGCGTTAAATTTGGAATATAATTTATTTTCCTGTTTTTCTGAGGAGCGGAATGAAGGTTATTGCAGTTGTGAAACTCTGGCATCGGAATGCTAGAGCTCTGGAATTAGAAAAGAAGAGAAAATGGAATTCAAATTCTGGGATCGTTCGTCACTTGAGACATGAGAAAAAAAATGAAAATGCCCAGTTATCAATGCTTTATTGAACCTAGTTCTTCATTTTCAGGACAGGAATAAGATCATAGAAAGTTTTGATTCGAAATTTTATTCGTATTTTCTTTTTCTGCCGTTTTCTCAGCACCCAAAAATAGAGTAGTGGAATCAGCTTTTGGATCTTTAGTTCGCGTGTCATTTTCTTATGTTGATTGTGATTGCTGGTGATGACTCTAATAACTCTATCTGTATTTGTGTTGAAATTTATTAAAATTGGAAGATTCTTGAGTTTAAATTCTTGAATTGCTCTAAGCCCGAAATGACCCTCGTAACTTTAAAAGTCATCTATAGGGTTAAGAGGAGCCTCTACATATATAAAGGAAGAAACTCTCCCATATCCGATGTAGGACATCACAAACACCCTTCCATGCAAACACGACATCCTCGTTGTGTCTCATAGGATTGGGGGGTCAAACAAACCCCCACACCAGGTTGGGAATCGACTCTGATATCATTTGTCAATATAGATATTGTCCGCTTTAGACCTGAAAAGGCCCTCACAGCTTTAAAATGCGTCTATAGGGTTAAGAAAAGCTTCTATATATATAATGTCAGAAACTTTCTCCCATATCTGATGTGGGACATCACAAAACTAGTATCTAAAGGAAAATTCTTACTATGAATGGTTTTCATACCCTATTTGGGTGAGGAAGAAAGAGACCAATACTGCATATGATTGAGAAATCATTTGATATCATAACCATTGCTACTGTAATAACTTTTCCTTAAGAAAAGATTTTGAAATTTGTGAGTGTTGTTAAATAACATCTACTACTGGTTGAATTGGCATCTTGATCAACTTTATGCACAAAAACCATGCCTATCCAATATAAGGAAAAACTTTACATGCCATAAAATACTCTAACCAAGAGAGAACAAGAACTCTGTAGGCAACTTGAGATCAGTGTTTTAATACAAACACATTGATGTTGATGTACGTATATCTTCAATTAATACAAATGATAACAATAAAATTGCATGGTACAAACCACAAAGTTATGTTGGGATGCCAATGCAGGCAACCAGATGGACCATCACCCATGATTACTAGGAAATGAGCTAGTGGTTGAGAACGTTGAGAAGGGAAATCCTAGCTTTCACCAAAATGTCTGAAGACACTCTAGATCCTCCTCTAGTTCCTGAATGTCCAGCTCGAATGCTTCCAATTGCTACATCAAATTTTGCACTTGTACAAAACTGATGTCTTTGCTTGACTTCTTGCTATTTAGATTTTAGAACAAGCAATTCAATGTCTATCTTCTCCACTTCTCCTTGCATGATCCTCTGTTGGATTGCAATGATTTTGAAGCCAAAACCAACCACTTTGCTTTGGTCTTGCCTTTGTCTGAGAAAGGGGAATGACAAGAGGGATCCAAACATTGCAAGTCTGATTCTTTTAACTTCTCTTAGAATGCCAACAACGGCCACACAGTCATGGTCTCCTTCTAAGAGCAATTGTGTGCAATTCTTCCCTTCTCTCTTCAAATTTTTAAGAGACTTTCAGAAGAATTTTTTTGATTTCTTCCTGCCATTCATGTATGCCCTAACTTCATTTGCCAATCCAGATTCTCCATCTCTTCTTCCGGGGAGTGATGATTCAAGTTCCTGCACACATTCCTTCATCTGTGAGAATATCTCTAGTGGTGCAACATACATCCAACAGCCTGAGGGATCCATCCAACAATCCTTCATCCCATTTTTTCAAAAGTTCATTGGACAGAACTTATGGGTGAATAGCAATAGAAACAAATTATCAATAGGCTCATACAAATTTCTTAAGTCCCCCAATCAGGGAATAATTACTGAAGGTGAAGATGAGGATGTGGATGTGGATCAGTGGATGTGGCTTCTGATGCCTTCAACCAATTCCACTGTTCCTCAGCAGTCACAATTAGATAACGAGTTTTGGAAGGCAAACAGATTAAACGAGTGTGGCAAGAAGTTTTTGGGGTTGCAGATATGACCATCCTCACTCTCAGCAAAGAAAATGGCCTTTCACCAATGTGGTTGTGCAACTTGATTTTGGGTGGTACATGTCTGGACCAACCTCCTATAGCTTGAATGTATAGAAGAACGGTAGAAACATAAAGAATCACATCTTCCCTTTCATTTGGCTGTCCTGTGGTGGTTCCAACAGTTCCAGCAATTTCTCATCTTTGTCAGACTTGTAGAAGAATATTACCTGTAAGAAATACCCAAATGGGAATAAAATATTAGGGCACACGATGAATATCTCTTACTATGCTACCATGAATCCCAGACACAAGAAAACCATCTCATTATAATTCATTTGATTTGAATCTTATCATGTGAACTGCCCTGATGTCCATGCCATATACAATTTTTAGAACAAGTGGAATCTTGACAGGCCTAAGCTCAATTTAAAATAGTTGGTATTCCATGTGTTCGATGTTTATGAGTTCAGGAGGTTGATCATCTGCTTAGGTTTCACCTGATTGGCCTTTATCATTGTTATTATTGGTTCTCCCCTTGGCGTTGTAAAAGCTAATATACATGCACAACTCAATCAACCTTGCCTGGTATTTGGAAACAACTCGATTCTTGACAGCCTTGAGCTTGATATAAATTAGTACTCTATGTATTGTGTATATATCAAATTGTCATAAACTATCTGTTTAGTTTTAGTGAATTGGTTTTCAATTCCGCCTTTTGATCGTTTCCTTTTAGGAGTAAAAAATATCAATTGAGAAAATTTAGATAAATAAGTTGCATAATATGTCTATTATCATGCATTTAAGATCTATAACACAAACTCTTATATGGTCCACTGTGGTATTGACATTATAATTTTCTGTTTAATTACAGGCATGAAGTGTGGTATATCCTTCTTCTCTTAACATTTTGTTTTATATTTCAGCTTTCTATGGGAATGGAAGAGGAACAACCAGAATCTTGACACACAGGTCAGTTCAAGTTAGATGGTTATGTTTGGATTTTACTCCCAATTTTTTTTATTAAAAGGTTCTCAAATTGTTAGTAGCAATAAAGAGATGAACTGCCTTTTCTTTTTTGTAAAAATTTTTGGGAAAAAAAGGTTGCTTGTTATAATGATCATAATGCTTCAGTCACTAGTGGTGCTTTTGACCAGTCTCACTTAAAAAGTAACACTTCTATGTCTGAATTATGGATCTCATAAGTTAGCTATTCAAATTTATCTTAAGAAGATAAAGATAAAAGTTTAGAATTCATCATTGGAATAGAAAATTGGCCATGTAAATAATGTCAGTAATTAATTTAAATATATTTGTATAGATATGTGATGTATATAATCTCATTTACATTAAAAAAAAAATTGTAGGTGAACTCCATAGGCAATCTCTCTGAAAAATTGTGATGCCATTCAAAATGACTAGTCCAAGCATCATTTAAGGGATCATAAACTATTGGTTGAGAATGTTCAGAAGGAAGACTTTGGCCCTATTTGGTTGCTGTTTTTAAAAACAGTTCTAAAAAATAGTTTTTAAAAATAGTTTTTGAAAATTGTTCTTTGATGTCTTGTAGAACAAAAGTCTGTTTGAGAACATGGAATGTTTTTAACTTGTTTTTAATATTTTTAAATATGTTTTAAAAATAATTTTTATAACTAGGTGTAGACATAAAAAAATTAGTGGATTAAATTACCACTAATTTGGTTTTCAAAATGAATAATAATAAAAAAAATCCTCTTATGGATAAGTTTCCCTAATCTCCAATTGCAAAAAGGATAATAATAATAATAATAATAATAAATTTATTATTATTATTATTATTATTATTTTGTTGGGATAAGTTTTCCTAATCTTCAACTATAAAAAAAGATAATGATAATAATAAGAAAAATACTATTATTATTGTTATGTTGTTGGTAAAACCTCCGGGAGAAGAAGAATTGCTAAAATCAAGGAATTAAATCCCTTGAATTAAGCAATTCAAACTCCTTATCTTCACCTATAAATAGAGATATCTTCTATCAAGGGAAAAAAAAAACTCCTTATCTTCACCTATAAATAGAGGTATCTTCTTTCAAGGGGAAAAAAAAAATGGAGAAATTAGAGAGATCCAGAAGGAAAATCTCAAGGAGAAAATCTAAAGGCAAGTTCGATAAACGGCAAAAAGAACTAATACACTCGTAAGAACTAATACACTCGTTCTTCGCCGTTCAACAAGGTCATTCGGGAATAAGTCATTTGTGGCCCTCGATTGATTTTCGAAAACGACACATCGTCTTCCAAAGTGTGATTAAGGCAAAAGAATCAGAGGGGAAAATATTCTTCTTTTTTTAAAAGAATATTATTTTTGAGACTGTACCCGCAAATTCTCAATTCTTAATAAATCGTTTGTTCGCATTATTATTTTTCTATTTATTTTGCTAATCTTGTAGGATAAATTTTACAAAATTTGTGCGTACACTAGGGTTTTATTTTTATGCATGTTTATATAATTATTTTTTAAAACAACTTTCAAAAAATAATTGAAAGCAATTAAAAAATGTTATCTAAAAACACAATATTTTCTATTATTAGAGAATAAAAAACAGAAAATAGTTTTTAATTGTCAAACGTGTTTTTTTGCATTTTTGTTTTAAAAAACAGAAAACTATTCTAAAAAACAGTTGTCAAACAGACCCTTTGTTTTTATCATCTAAAAACATGCTCTAATCCATCCCTAATTACCTTCATTTTAGAGATCATTAAGTCTTGAGCATTATTTGTGTGGCCAAATTCTCTCACCTTTTCTTCTCGGTACTGATGGCTTTAGCTCTTGTATACCTTCCTTCATTCCCGACACAATCATCAATACTTAAGCCAGCCCTTCTCTACCAAGGACAAATAGGGAAGCAAAAAGACACCAGGAATCTATCCTCCTAATCTCATTAGACTGATGCTGTTCCATTGAATGAGTATTAAGTACATTAAAGGTCAGTAAGTAACATGTAGTGCACGAGTGGCCTGCTTCAATGCCTCCCAGAGCAATGCGTCAATGCTGAATAACAGCCTCCTAAGATATAGTGTGCTTCTTGAGAAGAAATGGATCATGCCAGCCCTTGAGCTAAATAACTAGGTATGGCCAAGGCATGCAATCACAGCCAATTACTCAATTGGTTTAGAGTTGAACAAACAGTCTAACCTTCTCCTAGAGCCTAATGTTTAAGCCTTCTCCTTGGCTGGCTGGCTGGCTGGCTGCTCATGCATGGGGTGTTTTGTTGTGAACAGTAAAACCGCAGCTCATGGCTGCCTTTTTATCTCAACATGTTTTATTTGAATAGAAAAACAGAATGTTATAGCTATGTTTTTATCTAAATATAGAAAAAATAAATAAATAAAAATGTCTCAGCCAACGTGGATTTCCATGTGGTCGCGGCACATAGGGGGGTTTTTTAATTCAAAATTATATTGATATTTTTTGTTAAAAAATAACAAAAAAATATCTTTAATGGGCCAAAACTGCTTGAGCAGAATATAAAAATAAGTCAATCCGCCCTATTTACATTATTTCATACGGCTATGAGAAGTAAAACAAACTCTCCAATACATAACACAACGTAATTAGCTACTCAAACTTGACTAGACAATAAAAGCTGTTTTATAAATTACGGATAGGGATGTGAAACGAGCTTGGCCTCGATCCAGGAAGGGGATCTCCCAACATGGGCCTTTGGACGGGGGCCTCGACAATGGACCCAATGATTCCCACTATTTTGCCATACATTGTTTTGTTTGAAATGTTGTTGGGCTTCCGATCCAAAACCTTCCATGACTCCAGTGTGAGCCCATCTCCTTGTCATGACATGGGCCCGATGAGAACTGAGAACTCGGATGCAGCTGTTGGTAGTCCACCTCCTCCCGTAACCCAAAAGTCCAAAATCTAATTTCCAGAGATTTCCCCATCAAATGAAACCGAAGAAATAGAAAGAAATATCTACCAGCGCTTACAAAATGATTGGATATTATGAAGACACGATGTTGCAACACAACCAACATCCAAATCCACGGCATGGGTTGAAGCCACACTTGCGTCTTTAACTTTTTATACAGAAATCTAAGGAAAAATAAAACCCTCAAAAAACCCAAATTAAATTATTTAAATTCCCAATTACACATTACAACTCCTTCCAAACAGACTCCAGTATTTGGTGAAGCCTCCAAGCGCTCGCAGAGGAAAAAACAGTAGAAAAAGCAGGATAGAGGGTGGATGACTATGGCTTCTTCTTCTACCACAAACCCCTTACTCTCTTCAACCCTGTTTGGCAATAGGATTCCAACGCCCAAGACAACCAAATCCTCAATTCCTCTGCAGTTTTTTTCAAGAAGAAGGTTTGAGGTGACTCGATCGATTCTCAATGGAAAACCCAGATCAGAATTGCCATCTAAGGCCGCTCTGGCTGCCATAATCGCCTCGTCTCTCGCCCCACAAGCCCTCGCAGTGGACAACGCTACACCACCTGTTCCGCCCCCTGTAATCGAAGCCCAACCCACTAAACCCAGCCCCTCAAACTCCTCACCCTTTGCTCAGAATCTTCTTCTCACAGCCCCAAAACCCCAAACGCAGTCTGACCTCCCAGAAGGTAGTCAATGGCGGTACAGCGAGTTCTTGAATGCGGTGAAGAAGGGGAAAGTTGAGCGAGTTCGGTTCAGCAAAGATGGCTCGGCCCTCCAACTCACCGCTGTCGATGGCCGTCGGGCCACCGTTATCGTCCCCAATGACCCCGACCTCATCGACATTTTGGCCATGAACGGCGTCGATATTTCGGTTTCAGAGGGCGATTCCGGCAATGGCCTCTTCAATTTTATCGGCAATTTGCTGTTCCCGTTCCTCGCCTTCGCTGGACTTTTCTTTCTCTTTCGTCGTGCCCAAGGAGGTCCTGGCGGCCCCGGCGGACTGGGCGGGCCAATGGATTTCGGACGGTCCAAATCCAAGTTCCAGGAGGTTCCAGAGACCGGCGTTACATTCGCGGATGTCGCCGGAGCCGATCAGGCAAAACTGGAGCTGCAGGAGGTTGTCGATTTCTTGAAAAACCCTGATAAGTACACCGCCCTGGGAGCCAAAATTCCCAAGGGTTGTCTTTTGGTTGGACCACCCGGAACCGGCAAGACCCTACTGGCCAGAGCAGTGGCCGGAGAAGCAGGTGTGCCATTCTTCTCGTGCGCAGCCTCTGAATTCGTTGAATTGTTTGTAGGAGTGGGAGCATCCAGAGTCCGGGACTTATTTGAGAAGGCCAAATCAAAGGCACCCTGCATTGTGTTCATTGATGAAATTGATGCAGTGGGGAGGCAGAGAGGAGCAGGTCTTGGAGGTGGGAATGATGAGAGAGAGCAGACCATTAATCAGCTGTTGACAGAGATGGATGGATTCTCCGGAAATTCAGGTGTCATTGTATTAGCTGCCACTAATAGACCAGACGTTCTTGATTCTGCATTGTTAAGGCCTGGGAGGTTCGATCGACAGGTTACTGTGGATAGGCCTGATGTTGCTGGTAGAGTTAAGATCCTTCAGGTTAGTTTATTCACAAACCCTGCTTATTGCTTATTCATTTGCTGCTTGTGGTTCGTGTCGCAGATTTTAGAATCAAAATGCGATGCATGGAAATTCAGTTCTGTTTTATGGTTTTTTTTTTATTCTAATATGTTTTTTGGTGATGAATCTGGGTTAATTGAATGCCCCATGCTAGGTATTATTTAGACGAGCCTTCTCAAACAGGGCTTATTGATATTGAGTTGATGATCCCTATTGAATGACAATACATTTATGAAAATTCATTGATGGTTTTCAGTCAGAGAAGAGTTTCTTTTGGCTGATAATGTTGCAACCATTGATATTTCTGTATGACAGGTGCACTCAAGAGGGAAGGCACTAGCCAAGGATGTAGACTTTGAAAAGATTGCGAGAAGGACCCCAGGCTTCACAGGGGCTGACTTGCAGAACCTGATGAATGAGGCAGCCATCCTCGCAGCTAGGCGTGACCTCAAGGAGATAAGCAAGGATGAGATATCTGATGCCCTGGAGAGGATAATTGCTGGGCCAGAGAAGAAAAATGCTGTGGTCTCAGACGAGAAGAAGAAATTAGTTGCCTATCATGGTACATAAAAGAGAACAACACAAGCTTTGTACAGGTCTCTGATGCTTGTTATTGTTTTGGGTGTTTTAACTCTATGTATTTACACTTGAATTTGCAGAGGCTGGGCATGCATTGGTTGGTGCACTTATGCCTGAATATGACCCCGTGGCCAAGATATCCATCATTCCCCGTGGCCAAGCCGGTGGTCTTACCTTTTTTGCTCCAAGTGAAGAGAGACTCGAGTCTGGACTGTACAGTAGAAGTTACTTGGAGAATCAGATGGCTGTTGCACTGGGTGGAAGGTTAGTTGCTTAATCCCATCTCCAGGACCCCACAGGTGGTTGTGTTATAGTTCGTAGTGTCTTTAAGAAGGCAATTTTGTGAGAATCATATCTGCAGATGAAAATGTGCTTGAAAGAGTATATAAATCCTATTATATTGGGCTTGTCAGTTGATATGGGGTTACCCATCAACAATCTATTACCTCAATTAACAAAAGAATCATCTATTGATCATCACTAATGCAGGGTTGCAGAAGAGGTAATATTTGGAGAGGATAATGTAACAACAGGGGCATCCAATGACTTTATGCAAGTTTCACGGGTGGCCAGGCAGATGGTGGAGAGATTTGGGTTCAGCAAAAAGATTGGACAAGTTGCCATTGGTGGACCTGGTGGAAATCCATTCTTAGGTCAACAGGTAGGAAGATACTTTAAGATATTTTGCTCTCCCCAAGTGTGGAGTCCCATGCCATTCATCACCTTACTAACATTGAACATTTTTGGTGTTTCAAATGGCAGATGTCATCACAGAAAGACTATTCCATGGCAACTGCAGATATAGTGGATGCGGAAGTGAGGGAGTTGGTGGAGAAGGCATATTCAAGGGCCAAGCAGATCATGACAACTCACATTGACATCCTCCACAAGCTCGCACAACTCCTCATCGAGAAGGAAACTGTGGATGGAGAAGAGTTCATGAGTCTCTTTATTGATGGCAAGGCTGAATTATTCGTTGCTTAATTGCACTCCTTTCAACCCCCAAAATCATGTTGTATTGTAATTCCATTCCACATACATATATATATGTACACAAAATTTGGGAAAAAAATCAGCATGAATCTAGTAAAAGAACAAGCATCTGTTTATCATACACCTTTGGGTGATATTCCCATCAGATCATACTAAAAGCAATACGTTTTTTTTTCTTTTTTCTTTTTTTCTGTTACAACAACAATAGCAATTGATTTGAGCATAATTATTAAAGAATATTACAGGATTTGGTTTCAGGATCCTCTCCCACCCCGTTGCCGTTTTTCTTCAAGTGCTGCAGCTTCATTCAACATGTCAGCTGCATCCTTGTGCATGTCTAGCTTGGCCAGGGCAACTGCCTGCATGTAGAAGGCAGTTGACCAGTCTGGATAGACACACTGTGCTTGCATTGCATCCCGGAGGGCGGTATCGGGTTGATCACAGAGAAGATAGCAAAGACTCCGCCGTGCATAAACAGTTGGGGATACCATGGTTCCCACATCTATAAACTGGAAATATAGAAACAGTATGAAATGATGTAAGCACAGAAGCATCACAACAAGATCAACTTTCTATTTAACTCATCCGTCTCCAGAAGCATCACAAGAGAGAATCACTTGGCTTTTTTGTTATTTTTATTCTTTCCCTTTTAAAATGAATTGGGGTTGAGGAGATTAAATATGTTGATCACCAGTTAATAAAATGAAGCTGAGAAGAGTGATAATCAGCCTTATAATTATTCAACATAACTTCACAACGAAAATCCTAGACTGCTGAAAATATGTTGGACCCCCGGATTCTAATTTGCTAATTTATTTAGCCCTCTGGTGCAGGCAATAAGAGTAAACTTTTTAATCATCAATTTTGGAGAGTCCAGTATAATCAATCTGGCATATCACGATCTGTATCTTATCAATATTTTTCCTGAGGCCAAAACCAGCAACATACATACCTGTGAATAACAATCTATGGCTGTTTTAAAATCTTTGTCACGGAATGCTAAGTCCCCACGCTTTCTTGCCTCAAGCATATCTCTCATTTGTTGTGTCCATTCTTGGAAAGATAACTGCATTATCCACATACATTTAAAGAATTTAGCATAGAATTAAAGATGGGGATCTGCAAACCTACATCTGTAGAAATCAATTACCTCATTGGTTCCTTCATCATCTTTATAGTGTGTCATTACTAAAATCTGATGGATAGCTGTGAGGTCCATTCGTGTACAGGCATCACCCATTGGAGAAAGAGGATGTTGTGGTGTAGGAGGTGCCTCCTCATGCTTTGGAATTCCAAGCATCACATAAGATGGGACCTGCAATCAAAAAATTATGTTCATTAGGACCTAAGGAAAAGCAGACACTATGTACTCAACCGTATAAACAGAAAGTGTCAGCATGTGGAGAATTAACAATACTACCCGAGAAACATATTCCCTTAGACATACAATTTCTACTTGGAATAGAATTCCTGAAAGTGCATTTTGGAATGAAGAAAAATGCAGAAAGGAGTGGGAACACAAGAAAAATGCAAGATAAAACCAAGAGATCAAAACTTAACCGGTAATATGAAAGAGTAAATAAATCAAATTGTGTTGAAAATTTTCACATGAAACCCACCAAAAATAATAGCACCAATGTGAACATGTGAACCATGGGACAAGGACAATTGCAAATGTTTGAAAGGAAGAAAGCATAGATGAGAGAAATTACATCCGGTTTATTTTGAAGTGGTGCAAGCGTCTCAACAAGGTTTCTAGGACTTGGCCGCTCCCTAGGTTCATACTGCAAGCATTGTGAGGCAAGCTCAAAAACCACAGTTGCCTCCTCGGTTGAGAAGTTTCCTTCCAAATGTGAATCCATTAATAGGGGAATATTTTTACCCCGTATCATATCCAGAGCCTGGACACCAAAAACAATCACATTAAATTTAATACACCCAAATTTATATTAGAAAAAAAAAAAAATCAAACTTCCAATCATTAGCTTCTATTTCAACAAATATAATAGATCTGGGTCATTGGCTAGTAAAGGTAACAACACATAATGTAATTATTATAAACTTATGTTTGTTTCTCCCAGAAGGAAGTTGAATCAAACATTCTGTTGCCCCTTGAAACGAACATAACTATATTTGGAATTGACCAAACCCACAAGCATTCATTATACAGCCCCTTCCTCCTGACCATTTAAGATGGTGGACAACATATCCAACTGCTCTAATCTGTTAAATTTTAGATATGTTGAGTAAAGAGGGATGGCAAAATGGGGACAAACTCAGTGAGCTTGACAAAACAGTCAAAGTAGATTCAGAATCCGTTTGGCAGTGTTTTTGAAAAAAAAAAAAAAAAAAAATCAGATATTTAACAAAATTTAGGAAACACTTCTAAACTTTGAAAAATCATTTATAGTGTTGAAAAATCATTTGTGGTGTTTTCTAAAGAAACACTTGATTGGTGATTCTCTTAAAATACTTCCAGAGAAAACCCTTCGAATTAAAACACTGTCAAACGCACTTTCATTCGGATTTGCCAAAGCAAGTGGAGGGAAGGACTTGTTTTATAACCAACATCACATCTCCCCAATCAAAAGTAAGTTCAATTGCATCTTATCACCATGACAACCATATTGAAGATATACCTCAAATGATATGTGTTTTGACAATCCAAAATCCAATACACAAGTTTTAGAGGCTGTTTGCAAAGGAAATAACTATTCCATGAGCTCAAATCCATTATGCATCCATCTAAAAACAAAACAGGCCCAATATACTCCATTAGCAAAATAAAATCATTCACAAACATTTAAATAAGATGATGGTAGTGGTACTCAAGGATTAAAATATTAGAAATTGAGGAAATATCGATGATTAGATTATACGGAAACATTGGAAAATATCTAGAAATTGATCAAAACTTGTAGAAATGTTTAAAAAAATCCAATAAATGAAAAAATAAGCAATAATACATACATTAAAATTATTTTATTTTATATATATATATATGAAAGATAAAATTTGCATTTGACAATAATATATAGAACTTGAAAACATATTAAATACTAAAATCATTATGTATCTAATTTAGAAATATTCAAGGATAAAAAAATATGATTGTTTTTATTTAAAAATATTTATAATTTTATTTACAAATTTATTTTTACTTATTCATGATGGTTTTTAAGTTTGGCACATGGAGTGGAGAAGGGCAGCACATGGCATGGATAAGTGTGGAAAATCGCTAGAATATCAATGATACATCACGAAAAATCATGAAAAAATGGAGATTAACCATTGGATTGAAACAAGATTTTTCGCTGAAATTTCAGTGATAAATCTTTATATTTGCATCCTTGGTGATCCTATAGCCAAACTCATTCACTAGAAAACAAACCCTCTAAAGCTGTCATAAAGCCATTACCACGCTAAAGCCTCCAAGATATGGTCTTTTTTCTATACAGAGAACAAGAACAACAATTGTTAATACTCACAATATGTAATCTTTGTGATAAAGTTCTACTAATAACAACAGGACAGGCATCCAAAGTTAGCATTTTCTAATTTGCATCCTGTTAGCAATAGCCAAAGGATAAGAGCATAGCCATTTAAAAAGTGATGTACCATTGTTTAAGGAAAGAGTGGAAGGAATACAAGGAAAGAGGGGCTGCAGAGTATATTAATGGACATAGGGGATTGAAGAACCCAAGTGAAAAGCTAACCATCCATGTAGAATTTCGTTTCAGCGGTCTAAGAACCGCAGAGTTCCTCTTTGCAAAAGTAAGCTCTCTTACACCACTTCTACAGGGATAGCAAGGGGATATGCTACAAGGGGGGCATTGGTCCAGCCAATAATGAGTTTTTGAGACTTGATGCAGCAGAAGCTGTTAGCAAGAAGAAGGTGAAAATTTGACTCCTATTAGAATTCTAATGGGTCCCGCTTCCTCTCAATCTAGCCATAGAACTTAATTTATTTCCAAAACTTGTCTCAACCAGCCTCCAACTGTAACACCAAACTGAAACTCTCAAGACAATCTTAGTTATCAAGGGTCAAGCTACACTAAGCCGATTTTAGACTCCATAAGCCATCAATCTAGCCAAAATATTACTTCCAAAGCTTTGCCCCAACAAGCCTTCACCTGTGACCACCAAATCAAAACTCTCAAGACAATCCAAGATATTAAGGGTGGAGCCCACCAACGAGGTACCCTAAGTCCACTTGGGACCTCACAAGCCTTGCTCCAAACATAGGCAAGTGTGTTAGTATCAACATCTTGTGCCATAGGAAAAACACTTAAGAAGATGACATAAAGAAATGGGCCCTCCCTACTCTAAAAAAGATGAAAAGGGAAACCTTCTTCCTTGACAGAGATGTTAGCGATGGGAGCGCTTGACAAATGACAGAAAAACTCCCCCTTACTTCCCTGGAAAAGGATTCTTTCCCTTTACTTACCAACTTGTAGGATAATTCCACCCCTCTTTATGAGGCACAGTTGTAAAGAAGGTTCCCCAACCTTAAGAACAAGCACCAAGTCCATTTTTGGGCCCTCCAAGCTTTGCTCCAAACTTGGGAAAGTCTGTTAGCATCAAAATATTGTGCCATAGAAAAAGCACCTTGAGGAAAGAAATAAGGAGTTTAGGCCTTTGGAGGGTCATAGGAGATAGATTAAAGAAAGGGCTTGTTCATTCTTTAAGAAAGATGGAAAGAGGGAAACCTTCTCTTAAGAGAGATGTTGGGGGTAGGGTAACCCACTCTACCTCATTAAATGATGAAAGCACTCTAGTTGGAAGAGGACTCTTTCCTTTTCATTTACCAACTTGTAGAATAGTTCACTCCTCATTACAGGGCAACCTTGCAAAAGAAAAAACAATCCATTCCCCTCCTCTTAAGAACGAACATTAAGTCCACTTTGGACCCCACAAATATTGCTCATACCAAACAAATGCTTTAGCTTCAATATGTTGTGCCATAGAAAAAAACCTCAAGGAAAGTTAAAAACACCATGTTAAGAAACATGGAAAATTCGGAATTGGACACCATCATAACACATTATAAAGTTTAGACCACAAAATAATCCTCATGGAAACAGCAAACTCCACAACACTTGAAATATGATAATTTTATTTCTTTTTTTCCTTGATTTGATTGTAAAAAACATAAAGCTACTTTGCCTTGTACAAAATTTAACATGGAAACTAAATATAAAAAACACAAGGAGATATTAAGTACAAGACATCGAGTAGGAGCCCAAGCTTTATGCGCTCATTGTACTGCTATTTTCTTCACAAGAACCACTAAGAACCATATTTGGATCCAGATTTTTTTCTTTTTAAGTTTTAGAGTTAGGTGTTTACAATGAAATCTATTCAAGCACCATGTGCTTCTATTTGCTATAGTTTTCCTCTGCCCCCACAATAGAGCCTTGCCTCCCTCATTTTATTCTCTCTCCGTCAAGACTTAAGATTGGACTAGCTTTGGAGGGGTTTTCTCATCGTCGGGCAGGAAAGAATAGCAATGCAATGAATGTTAAATTTTTCCAAGCAATTCCTAGGTTATATAAAAGCAATAAAAGAAGAGCAGGAAGCAATAGGTAAAAGAAAAACAATGTTTCCTTATGTTAATTATTATGACTAAAGATGGGTAAGTCCAATTAATAAAAAGCTGAAGATCAACTAAAAGCAAAGCCAAAAAGGTTAGCAGTAATAATCCATGAAGAAAAGCAAGTGGCTTCTTAACTCCAACATTTTGTAGTATGAAGCACTTCAAAGCTGACAATATCTTTCCTTCAACAGAACTCCTACTGTGGGGCTCCAATGCCCTAGAATTTGAGAAGTTCAATTGGAGAACAATAGCATGTAACCATAAAAAGCAGAGATTCACAACACGCACACACACACACACAGAGAATGTATAACATCACAAAACACTTACATGACTTGGAGGAATATGCTTTCCACTAAGGAGATCCAGAAGGACAGTCCCAAAGCTGAAGATAACACTTTCAGGAGTAACCCTTCCTACAACATACATATAATGTAGTTATTGCAGGATGTATTGGTGACAAAGCAGACAACTATGCAAGCGAACATCACTTTCCATCAATATAAAACACCTTGCCAATAAAATGAGTAACAGGCAGTCATGTGAGGCAACTGACCAGCACACTAAATAAATGAAATACATGTCATACTCATACTTGCAGGGTGGATGCATAAATGGGTGAGGCACCATCAGCATCCATCACAAATAGCAGTCTCTTGTCACATATCAACGATACATATAATTAGCTTATGCACATGCTTCAATGTTCAAACCTTGATGTATGACACAATTTAAAGTTCTGCTCCTGATCACACCACTTGGTAGTTAGCCCACAGGGTTTTATCATTCCATATCAGTGTAGTAATAAAATTACAGGCACCATGTATGAGTGTTGTCAGACAACATGGAAAACTAAACCAGGTTACTCACTATATTCTACCAGACAGCCACGAAGCCTGAAGAAGGCACTCCACCCTAGACAGGTTTTTCTTAAATCCTATTCGGGGTTTACCACTTCTCATCCTGGTCCTCTTACTATAGTCTACCAACTCTAGACCCAAACAAACCTGTTAAAATCCAAAATTAATTCAATGGAGACAAATACCCTCAATAAACCTGGGCTTAGATATTCTTAATTACATAAGAACCTATTGGGGGGGGGGGGCAACCTAGGGATGCTAATCATGCCCACCATAACCAACACTGGATAATCCAGGGATTCCTAATGGCAAGAATCGAACCTGAGACCATATTGCCTCTACCCCGCATCCTGACGCTCGCCCTTACCACCGAGCCATGCCTGAGAAGGCTATTTGGAAACTATTCTTGAAAACAATTTTTTGTTCTAAAGAATAGAAAATAATTTTCTAACTTAAAAATCACATGTTAGACAATTTTTACCAAAAACATTTTTTTTTTCAATAATTTGTTCTTAAATGGGTTGTTTTTAAAAACAAATTTGAAGCATGTTCAAGTGTTTTTTGTAGAGTGTTATGAGAAACAATTGAAAATATGGAGAATACTGTAAGAACTTTTGTATAGTACATGAGTACAATACCTTGATGGAGAATAAGACAAGAAAATTGTTTTCCCCGTTTGATTTCCCATCTTAAAAACAACTAAGAAATGTTTTTGATAAATGTTCTCAAATAGGCCCTAAAATCCAAATTGGGGTTGTAGGAACACACTTTCTAAACATACTCTTAGGGTTATCTCAGCCACATTGATCTTACCTACATTTTGATAACTATTCAATAGATTATAAGTTGGTCCTACTTAATTTAAAGCCTCTCTAGTTACCAGTCATTATAATTCTAGTCTTGCATCTATCCGCTCCCTAGTTTCATCAATCAACATCAGGTCACTGAATAAGCAATATACTAACAGATCTCTGGCAAGTGAATACCTAATGCATTCACAAACCAACAGTAAAAGATCCCATCTTTAGTCGAACTCCTATAAATCCAGTGTATTTGGGACTACATTATCCAGCAACTTATTATTCATTTTCTGGTTACCACTCCACAGATCCTTAACAAGTAGAATCTATAATTCATGGAGACAAACATCTAAGGTTGCACCTCAGCTGAATGCATGGATTTTGCCCATGATAAATTCCAAAAACCTGGGCAGCCACATCCAACCTCCCTGTTGAAGTAGTGAAACTGAATATGTTATCCCATGAAAGGTTAGCAAGGATAACATATAACAGTGTGTTAGGACCTCCAATTGTGCTCAAATTTTCCAATGGAACTTCGAAACAGCGTCTTTTCATCAAATCAAAGAACATATTCCACAGGACCACTTGAGGGATGGCTTCATATTCCCATTTTGACCTCATGCTGAAGAGATCAAAGAATGAGGCAAAATTTATCAGGATCAGGAGCATAACCTTTTCTCTTACAAGCATGTCATATTGATCAAATGAAACACGACAAGTACACTACACTAATATCCATAAAAAAAATAACAATAATACAAGTGAGAATTCAAAAAAGAATAATTGATTCTTTACCATTTCTTAGATACTCAGGAGGTGTATAGGCAAGATTTGTGCTGTAACTTTTTCCATCTCTGCTATTTTTCATCATACCAAAGCAAGAAAGCCGTGGATCACCATTCTGCTAAAACCAACCAATAAGTTACCACTTGTTGCTATTACTACTAATTGGTCTCCAGATAAATTTATTTCAATACAACCAGGAAAATGTCTACTGGTTAAAAGAAATAGAATCACCCAAATGAAAGTCTAAGCAACAAACTCATGTCAGTGCTTGCAGACAATAGAAGATGATAAATACTTAAACTTGAGATAAGAGTTCTGTTACAATACCTCATCAAAGAGAACCCTGTAAGCATTCAAGTCATGGTACAATGGCCGCCCTTCAGCACTACAATAATCTAATGCTTCAGCAATATATAGAGCAACTCTTAAACGCATTGCCCACTCGATTGTTTGGTTCTCCCCTGTCAAATAAGCACACAGCTGAATTTGTTTTCATACGATCAATACTAAATTCATGCCAAAACTTGGAAAATGAATTATTGCTTCTAAAAGTCAAATGAAGGTAATACATATATGAATATGCTAACATAATAAGCAGAAAAAAATAAGATGGATAGATAGAGTAAGAAATTAACCACAGATATGACCAAGAACTAGATGAAAAGAAACATGTTCTTGGCCCTGAACTAATGGACAAGATAGGTGTTGCCAACCTCAAAGAACAAAAGAACACCAAAAGATAGATTAAGGATGTTATCTAGGACAAAGCTCCTAATGAAATCACGAAAGAATGCAATAACTTGATGCTTGACTAAAATTCGTAATAAAGATGTAAAACACTTGAAATGCCTTCGCTACTAATCAGAATTCACAGAATTTTTTCCCTCTTCACACTTTTTTGGGTTAGTCTCAAATTTTCCATTATCGTCAATGCATAAGAATCCTCAAGAGGAGCAAAAGCTATAGTTTTTCAAGTATTGAAAAAACCAAAACAGCTCACATTATTCTCTTCTGTCCCAACAAATACATGGACTGCAACTGCTCAAAATTATTTGTAATTCTCAGTTTTTCATGATTGCATTCATTACATACTCATGCTTTTTCTACCAGTACCTGTAACCCAACTCAGCACCCTTATTCAGATATCCTCATTTTCCTGATCCAAATATCAGCTTTTGACATGGCTATTCCATAGAACATTGGTGGAATTATGACCATTCTATCAGCCTTCAACCTTGTAGGTATTTAATGATCACAAAACCCTATCTATCACAATTCACATTAATAAAGAGTTTCCTCAGTAGCCATTTATTAACCTACTTCATAGGTATTTAATGATCAGTGATCACAAAACAATGCATAAGTACTCCATTTTATTCATAGTGTCTAATTTGATAAACAGCTTCCTCTTTAGTATCTCACCAATCCCCTACGACATATGTCAGATCCCAAATAACAAAAGCAGTAGCTTTTGGGCATCTGCTGCCTTCCACTTTTCACTATTCCCTTATTTCTAGTCCTCATTTTACTGATTCTAATTCCATAAACCCAATCTTAATCCCAGGAATGTTGAAGTGCAAAGCATTTCTCTAAATCCCTAGTTTCGTACAAACACATATACTATAATCAAATGACTTAAAAGCTCTGTGGTAACCAAACAACATTGCAAATAACAATGTTTGTTTACAATATTTTAACTTTTGATCAAACTCATAAATATATATATATATTTTAAGTTTTGATCGAATGATCCCCAATTGGCATAAGCAATACTGTGTCTAAGCTTGCTTATCTTAGAATGGCGCCAACATTTGGTTTTCTTTACTTTTCCTCAGTTTCTCGGCAACCAAACAAGGAGCAATCAACATTCAAACCAATAAATGCATTATCAAAAACAAATTCAACCCAAACAGCACATACAGTGGAATAGATGCTTCGCAAGAGTATCGTTCGGCATATACTCAGCCACAAGCAGCCTCTCATCACCATCGCAGCAGTACCCAATCAAATTCGCAAGTCTTCTATGTCTCAGCTTCCCAACACCCCATGCTTCGTCCTGCCACCCAAAACTCAACAATAATTACGCATTAAACCCTAAAAAACCGAAACCCTAAAAACCCAAAAACAAAAATAAAACAAAAACAAAAACAAATGCTACACGACAAAAGAGGTCAATCCAGTACCGCGAACTGCTTAGGATCGGGCCAGGCCAATTTCGTAAACTTCTTCACCGCGATCCACCTCCGGTTCTGGAGGCGGCCCTTGTAAACCACGTTGGGGGCCTTCTCTCCGCTCTCGGACACGATAAAGTCAGAGCTAAAGTTGTTCGTGGCGGCCTTGAGGTCCGCGAGCGAGAACTCCGAGAAAGCTGGCACTCCGCCAGCTCCTCCGCCCCCATCTCCGACACCTGCGGCGGCAGCGTCATTGCCATTAGACGGCGGCGTGTGGTTCAAACCAGTCGTCTGGGGATATCTGTCCTTGTCCGAGCGAGTTCCCTTGAACAGCGATGATTGGCAACAGCCCATGACTCCGCCGTGTCGGCTCCGTCCGAACCGAATCCAACTCAACTCAACCCAACCCAACTAAGCTCTGGAGCAAGCGAGGTCACATAGAGGACAATATATTCTAGAGAAAGAGAAAGAGTGTATCTCCGTATATTTGAGCGTGTTACATGATAAGAGAGAGAAAGTAAGAGAAAGAGGAGAGAGATCTAAAGAAGCAGGACGATGGAAATCTATTTCTTCTTCTTTCTTTTTCTCGGCTTTTCGCACTGACAAAACTCCCTGTATTTTGCTTTCCACTACTTCAATCGTGTTGTCGTTTTAATTGAGGGTAATTTTGTCTTTCTCGCCTTACAAATATCTCGTTTAATCTAGCTTCTCGCTGTACGATAAAATTGGAGTTCAACGCTGCCTATGGTTTCACGGAATATCTAAGAGACCGTGGGTGCATTGAGATCGTCCTATGACCCCATTTGACTTGGACGGATTAATCGCAATGAGGTACTCATGACTCAAGGGCATGAAGTCATAAATTTTAATACAACATGGTGACCAAGTACAAATAACCCATAAGAAACGTAGAGGTGTTTGGAAATATTTTCATAAATTAGTTTTTAAAAATAATTTTGAAATTTTATTTGAAAAAACAGATGTAAAATTTTAAATTTATTGTACATGAAAATAGTATTGTGTAGTTATTTTGTAAAAAAATACTTTAAAAAATCTATAAAAAAACTAAATTTATTCTAAAAATTAATCTAAAATAAATTATTAAAAATTATTTTAATTTTTTAAGTATGATTTTAAAATTTTGCAATTTTTTTTATATTCAAAGACTATTTTTAAAAATATTTTTTAAATAAATATTATATAATTCATTATTTTACTATAAAGATTCATGTCATATATTCCTTTATTTTTTAAAAGAATTTGGTAATTTGGCAATCAAAGTTATTAATTTTATTATTTCTTTTCAAAAATTTATACAATAATACATTGTGAACTATAAAAATAAAGAAATAATAAATATCATAAAATTAGAGAAATAAATATCATTTCCTAAATTAAAATAATAAAATATTATTAGTATTATGATTATTATGAAATAAATATTATTTTTTAATAAAATATTTTGATTTATGAAAAATAATGATATAGCGGATTTTATCATCATTCCATCATCTCATTCTATCTCCAAACATTTTTAGCATTTTGTCATTCGTACCTTTTCATATCTTGTCATTTCATGTAACAAAAATAATTTTTATTATTTTTTTTTAGAATTGTAATATGTAGAAAGGGTGGAGCTTCTTACCTTTGCATTGAATACCTCATCGAGTCTTTCGACAATAATTATATTGTTCAAATAAAAACTTATGCATATTCTAAAAACATTTTTTTCCCATTAGTTTTTTACGGTGAGCGATTACTTATATCCTCGATGAGCTACTATGATTTTTGCACTAAAAAAGATCGCACCTCATATACCATATTAGCATTAAAGATCGTATATAAAATTATTTTATCGTTGTTCAAATAACTAATGAAATGACAAATTTGTTATTGTCAACCAATTACTAGTACTACAAGATATAATTTTTGCTTATCTCATTATCTTTAATTATATTAACAAGTTTTTCTCTACTTAAAGAGATATGGGAGAAAAACTAATGCCGCAAACTAAGAAGATGATCTTGATTTCATCATAATAGGAATTTTGTAGTGTTTAACTTTATTGAAATTAAATTAGAAATAACATTAATGAATGCATAAAATATTGATAAAAGTCTAGAACATCAAAGTCAACAACGAAGAGGATGGTTTGATTTTACCACAATAAAACATCAATGGTGTTTAAATCAAACTATAATTTTTTATTTTTTTCTAAAGAAATATATGGTTTGTATGGATAAGTCGGGTTTTTTAGGGCAACCACATTTGGAGAAAACCCAAGTTCGAGCCTCTTCTCCTAACTCTAAAACCATGAAAAAGTTTGATAATTTAGAAATATAAGCAATCAATTAATTTCATTACTACTTTTGTTTTCAAGTATTATATCCCATCATAAATTCAACAAAATAGAAAGAGAAAGAAGGAGAGAGAGGTAACCTTTGCTCAATTAAATACCTTTTTAGATAATAGTATATAAACACAATCCATGTTAAAAAAAAAACATATAGAAAAATATGCAAGTAATAAAATAAAATTGGCGAGTCAAATTCAGATCATTGGATAAAATTATAAATATATGATACTTTAATACAAAGATATTAAATCACGGTAAAAAAAGAAACCGATGTGCAAACAAATGAAAACTAAATCAAATTATAAGTAAATAAGACAATTTTTTTTTTTCAGGTGGTTTGCATATAAATGACACTATTTTATAGATTTTAATTGTTGCACATTTTGTATATCATGTTGAAAATGTAACATCAATTAGACAAGGTCATAATAACACTTTAAACCCGTTTGAAATCTATTAGAATCTTATTAATTTACATCTTATGCATAGTTTAAATGTTTTATATCATGGTTTCATTATTCACATTTTTATTAACTAAATAAAAATTTAATAATGCAAATTAAAATATTAATTTAATACTAACTCAATGCACAATATATTATATATGCTCTCGTTACAATATCGAATACGTAAGTATAAGAAAAATATGATTAATCAAGTCATACCATCTATATATTTAAGTCTTGTATCTGTAACTTATTTTATATCTTTATCCTATTATTTATACTTTTATTTAATCAATTAAATTTTATTATATTTTTTTAACGGAATTTAAATTTTATCATTTTCTTTAATATATAGAGTTGATGGATACCTTCAACTTTTCCATTACAAATATATAAACAAATAGGAGAAATTGAAGGAGAAAAACGATGGCCATTCAAAAACTCGTGGATTCCGACAGTGGCGGTTTCATATGGAGCTTTCACGCACCTGCGCATTTACTTTTTGGTACGCAAACGCAAACCCCGGTTTTACGTCCTCCTCTCGTGGCCGTGACTCGCGAAACTCTCAATGAAATTACAGACTTACCCTTTGCCTACTGCTTCTCATCTGAGTCATCTCTCAAAAATGATTCCAACAATCGGGATCCGTGCTTGAATCCGACGGTTCATAGGGACAGGTCCACTGTTCTTACCGTGGGGCTTTAATATATATAGTTAGTGACCGTAATACCGTAGTTATCGTGGGTTTAAAGATGAGCAATGATAAACATACCCGTTGGTTATAATTAATGGAAGGAAAAGACACCACGAGAACCCTCGTGATTGCCAGCTGTCCGCGTGATTCTCTGCATCAGCATCGGCCAGCGTTTTATGCAACCTTGCAAATGGAATATTGCACCAACTCCTCGATTGTGATCCGACACATGGGCCCACCCTCATGACACGTAGGATTCTAAAAATATATCCGTTTGTATTAAAATGTCAAAGTTTTATCTTCATATTTTTTTTTATGCTCAAATTCAATGATAAGTTCTAAAGTTTATTATTAAAATATTTATATCTACTAACTCGTGTTTTCTTATTGAAAAATAAAATAATATTATTGGTAAAAAAAATATTATAATAATCTGAGATTTTTACAATTAATAATGATAAAGTAAAAAAGGTAACCTCTTGTTTATCATAAACTAATTATTTAATATTAATAAAAATAAATATATTAAATTTAATTATATCTAAATAATAAAATTGAAGTCAATAATTCCAACACAATTTAAGCTATTAAATATTAAATTTTCATTTTTATTAAATATATATTTTTTAAAAATATAAAATATTTGTAATAAAATTCTTCAAAATTATATTAAATTTAATTTATCTCTTATATATATACGTAATTATGTCTACATATACTAAAAGATGAGTCTAAAATTTGTCTTATGTGCAAAATTTAGAATCTAGATATATGGTCATTCCATTGAAATAATTTATTGTTTTTATATTAAATTGGTAATATTAAAAAAGTATATTATAATATTCAAAATATCCATCATCGGTGAAGGCTGTCTCGGTATGATGTCAACTTCATGGATCCACCTATGGTGGACTTATGGCACCACGGGGAAGGCGAAATAGAAAACAATAGGTACAAACAATAAACTTTGTCATTTCTCTCCATGTAGATTCACATGTGGCTAACAAAGCAAGACCACATTTAAAGTCCACGTCAACAAATCATCCCTACCATGTAATATAAAAAAAAATATTTTCAACTTAAAAAATAAATAAATAAATGTATATTTTTTTAAGAATAGGTCATTTTGGAGAACAAATTCATGAAGCGCTTTTAATTGGATTCATGCAACTAGAGATAGGTTTCCCACTTTAGGCATGGTTGGGACTACTTTTAACTTCAACATCTAGCATACAAGGTAAAAATAACAATAATTTAAATATTTTGTTTTTAATTAAATAAAATCCACTTTTCCATTGAATGGTTCCTCTGCATTTTCAAAATATAGATAAATTAACATTGAGAAGTGAGCATTTTTAAGTTGTGGAGGCCCATTGGGATCCTATGGAACTCTGAAAGTAGTGAGGGCCCATGGATCTTTACATTTTAAACTTGTAATCATTTCAAATTTTTGGCCTAATTTCAAAGTATGCAACACTACTGAAAAGGAGTCAATAATCTTGGCCCGGGGCAAAATCCTTGACCATATTTTCCAAGTTGAAGTTGGTATTCTCTAGAGAATAAGGCTTTTTCATTCTACACAAGGTTAAGAACTCACGTTCAATTTGAAATCCTAAAAGGCCCAAATGATAAATGGAACTCTTCCATTCAGGTACTAGGCAGCCTACTACTACTAACATAAATTAGAGAAAAGACTAGGATGGGTGGTTTGTACCTAGGAGTGTGATGTCTCTATTGGTGTTCTTATGTTAATGTGGAGAAATTTGCATAAACCCTTTTGCAGCTGCACTCAGCCCTGTCGCAGTCCAATGAGGAAGCTTCAATTCCAGCCAGCATTGTCCTGATGAGTCCAGCTTAGCTGATACTAGGAATACAGAAAAGGATGTTTCTTGCAGCTGCAGGCTGTGACCTGATTTGGTTATGGCAAGAGCATTTTGTTTTTGACATGAGAAGAAGAGAGACAGCTGATGACGCAGCTTAGATATCACTACTCAAAAGCCACACTCCAGTTGATGACCTTGTGTAGTCCTGCTTTTCTTCAGTTCTGTCACAACTTAACATCCTAAAGCATGGGTTGGAAAGGAAGTTGGTTGCGGGGATTGAAGTTACTGGTCTCGTCCTCCTCAGCAATGACCTTCAGCCGATAAGGCAACCAGGATGCTTGGCTCCAATGAAGACAAAATCTATAAAATCACTTTGCCCTCATTGACTTCAGCAAGGAATTGGGCCAGCATTTGTAAAATTTCCCTGCCTTCCAGCTGCAGTGAATCATCAAAACAAAGGTGATGAATCCAGAAGGGAAGAAGTATTGCACAATTGAACAATTTCCAGGAGGCCATTCAGAGATAATCATGCTTGGGGACCAACAAAGAACCAGATAAGCTGGTGGGATATCACTGGGGCAAAAATCCATGGTGTTTATGGGTTCTCTTGAGCACACTTTGCATCTTCAATGCTTACAAGAAGCTCCTCATAAGATTGCATCAGGTTGGCCGTGAATCTCTCCATGGCCTCAAAAATCTGCCGCAGACCAGACTGTAAACTACCAACATTGATCATCTGAGCCTGTTTTACAGCCACTCCAGGTAAAAGGGAACCACTTTCCCCAGGCTCTAGAGTCATCTTTTTCTCTCCAGCTTGCATCACCTTCTGCATCTTTTGCTCCTTCTTCTCCAAGTTCTTCACTTTTCTCTCCATGTCCTTGTCCGCAATCATCCTCTGCTGCAGATCTACACTATGCAGTTCCAAGAGCTGATTTACACTAGTGAAAAAGGCTTGCATGGCTTCAACCACTTCCTCCGCTGAAAATCTTTCCATGGCTTCTGCCCACTGGTTACAGATCACAAATACTGGGGGTGCCCCAACCCTAGTAGGAGAGATGGGCACTGCTCCGTCAGGCGTTTCTTCAGGTTCATATAAAAGACATCTCAAAAGCCAACTATTCAAGCCTTTGACAAAGCCTTTTTGGGTATCAATCCAATTGGTGAACCTCAAATTCCAGTTCTGAAGCTCCAATTTAAGTTCTATTAGGGCTTCAAGATAATCATCGCTAAGCTTTCCATTGCAAATGATGGCATCTAAACTACTGGCTTCTGAAACTGCTTGAGATTGACTCTTAAGACATTCTAGCATAGCTTTCCACATTCCACTGAACCTGAAACATTACCATTAGTCCTTACACTGCAGCAAAATGTAAAAATATTTAAAAACACGCACACACACACAAAAACAAAAATGGGAGAAGAAGAAATGGTCTAGAGTAAGCATCAAGCAAACACATAAGCAGCAGGGAGACTTCGTTTAAAGAGTAACATTGCAAACTTCTAAACCTGGAAAAATTCAAGCAAATAAGAAATGCCCAGAGGGAGAGAGGACAATATTGTACTTGATTATTTTCAAATTGAGACCATTTACTGAATGAACGCACCACTAGAAATCTAAAGTTCTTCACTCACTCTTCCTTATCTGTAGACTGCAAGCTCTTTTCATCTGTTAAATAAATATTCTGTGCCTTCAATCAGCATGCGGCAGACAATATGCCACCAATTAGAGGTTTCAAAACTGACCATTGTGTATGGTACATCAATAAAATAAAAGATCTGGTCATTTAAAATAATGAGGGCCAGTTAAGAAGTGCTAATTAGCCAGAAGACAGATGCAAAGGCCTCCTACATTAAATCAAACTGAAACCCAAACTTAGCACAAAACGACTTGGCATAGTTCTAATTACAAGCATTCCAGGTCAATAATGCTTATCGATCGAATCAACTATTTACACATGTCATCTAAAGAGAAGAGGAATCCATCATAGAAGTTCAAAACATTGAAAATATATCTTGAAGTTAAGTCGACAGCATAAAAAGGATGATAAGATCATATCTGACACACGGGGAAACTGAATTTTGAATCTTTGATGTGCTCGAAAGACACTGAGGTACAACTTCAAAACAGAAGGTGAATTAGGAACCCAATAATGCATGGAAGCAAGCATCAGAGGTCCTTGCCTCTTTCTACCACTCTCATTTTTTTATTTCCATCTCCTTTCACTGGGATTTGGCTCATTTTATTTCAGGGTGGTTGTTCTTAAACCTTCATGTGGTTGTAGCCTATAGGTAGGCCCTAAATATCTAGCATACAACAACTTACGAAAATTTTCACTACGTGTAATCCTCAAGGCCAGAATCAATTCATTGGAAAAAACTTATTTGGAGTCCAAGTTCTCATATGCTCTGCAAAGTTGTGTAACACAAAAATTAAAAAGGAAAAAAATTTAAGGGTGCATAGGGCCATAAAACAAGAAAATCACATACCCATGGATTAATTCATTGATCTGCGGTCCTAACTCTTCATCCCTCAACTTATTTATCGTGATTGATATCTTGTCAACAACATCAATTGCAATTCTTATTTTAGTCGATATACTCTGGACTAAAGTTTGAGTGGTTTCAGCCTTTTGAGCATCAGCACCCTTCTCATCAAAAAGTTTCAGCTGCTTACACTTCCGTTCATGCATAATGCGCAGTTTTTCCTCACCCTGAAAACCAGACACATGAAAACTCATTTCTTGCCCTTTCAAAAAACAAAATGAACTAACAGAAAACAATATAATGATAAATATTAGCGTGTACTAATCAAATTATAAAAAAATTAATAGCATGATCAAGCTGATATGGAGGATCATCAAAAAGGACATAGTTCATTATAGTCCATTATTGCCACTTTTGCTCAAGCAGCTCAAAGAAATGGATAATCACAGACTGAAAACACTGTAAGTACTAGTGGAATTGGTGGTAGGTAAAATCTCCTATTGTTGCTTCTTTCTGAAGAGTTTTTGGGCAATGGCTTCTTTCATAAGTTTATCTTGAAGTACAAAATATGGTTTAAATTATCATTGAGGCTGGGTAGGGAAAAGGAATAACCTAATTGAGAGGAATAATCTAACTGACAATTGGAGGCAATCAAGTGGTCTTTGCAGGAGTCCCCCCCCCCCCCCCCCCAACCCCTCTCTTGTTCCACAAGTTCCTGAAGTTTAAAACTGAAAAACAGACAATGGAGGGGTATTGAGTTTCTTACAGTGCCCTCCTCACCAACTATCTTTCTTCCTTTGAATGCAAAAGTCTAATAGTAACTTAATGATACAAAGAGACATTAGAAATTTTCTGCAAGTTCCTGATATTTAAAATTATAAAAAAAAAAAGAAAAAAAAAAAAAAAGAAAGATAATTGAGTGGTATAGACTTCTTTGCACTCTCCAACTCTCTTATTTTGCTGGTATGCAAAAATTAATACCAAGGCCTTGGTATGCTGAAACATTAGAAAATTTCCACAAATCCCTGAAGTTGAAAAATAAAAAATAGAAATGAAAAAGCCGAAGAGGTTTCAAGTCATTGATTTCCAACAACCAAATTCATAACTGACTTTGACCAGAACAAAGGACCAGTCCTTTCAAGAAGACAAACACAAGCAACATGCAATTATATAATTATAAAATAATGCAATTATTTTCTTTTTTTTCTCTAATCATTACCATGATTAGGCACATATTCCCATGGAAGATACTCCCATGTGGACAGCTGTACCACTATTAGATATTTATACCATATTGATGGTAGCTAATATGATCTTGTACGTTGCACCATAACTTAAAATTAATGTAGCAACTCTTACAAGTGCAAACATAAAATGCTTGAATAATTGAACATACAAATCCTCATAACTATAATTTTGAATTAAGACATACAAGAAATCAACAAAAAACAAGGACAAAGAATCGAACCACTATTCAAACATTTTTCCAGCTAAAGCAACTCAATTGAGTTAACATAGATGCCCAAGTCAATATTTTAAGCACAATGGAAAGGATATAAGGTGAGCAGCATGAGAATATTGTGGTAGTAGCATCTGCAGCCAGTGTTTGTAAATGCAAAACTTAAGAACTAGTGATACTTGTCCACTTATTCAACCCAAAATAACTCAAATAGCAAGGTAGAGCTATATAAATAGTTCAAATATGCCAAAAGGGTAAAGTTCGACATTTTCAGTTGTTATTTGTCAAAATAAAGTAATGACTTTTAAGGTGAACTTAGCTCAAATTTTGAGTTGATCAGCAAAATTAGCACATAACTCAATCGGGGTTTCGACCCTACAAGTTCTATTTGTCAACCCAAAAAAGTATGCAGTTCAAATTAACTTGACCAAGCAACAGACTGGTTCTTCCTCCGCATCTACACTTACCTACCTTCCAGTTTATGATACAAAGCAATGTCAAAATAAAAAGGAATTAGAAAAAGTCAATATACACCAAGATGCAACCATTGGATTTCACAATTGTCAACCTTGTTAACAATATAAATGATTTACTTTACAGTGAGAGAGAAAGAAAAGCACCAAATTACTTGCAGGTTAACATCAAGCAAAGATGTGTCACATGAAAATAGTGACACTTCTTCAAAGGTCAATTAGGGAAGGAACTTAAAAAGGGGATGCAATTAAGTAGGCAAGAACAGTCAACCTCTTATTCTCCAAGCAATTCTAGTGACATAACATGTATTAAAAAATAAGAGGGCGAAAAATGTGACATAGAAAGGTAACAGGTCCACCAGAAAGCAAACCTTGACTTCATCATAGAGTTTCTTCTCCCACATGTGAAGCTTCTTCAAAGTAGAGGAAAGATTCCCCGAACTCATGCCCATATCTTCATTCAAGTCCAAATATATAGAACCAATGTTCTCAGTTGAAGGTTGTGAGGACACCACTAACAATGATGGGGTAATCACATGAAGCATCTTGGAGGAAACTGCTACACAGAAATTTTAGAAAGACAAAAAAAAATCTAGGTTTTAATTCAGTCATATGACCAGAGAAATTGGGAATTTTCAATGTAGAAGTCAGGTTTATACCTTGATAGACACCACTCTTCGGATGATAATTGAGTTTTCCCGCTTCCAGCATCTTTGAAACTCCACTGCCTGATTCTGAAGCCCTCTCAAACAGGACCTGTATTTCTCTCATAGCCTCGGAGACACTTCGCATGACGCCTTGGGTCCCAGTAGGAGCGATTGTAGCGGAATCGCTCCGTTCCTTCACTGGCTCTTTATCGGAATCTCCATTTTTCCTCTTCTCCATCGTATGAGCGGCGCACTCCACCACACCATCTTCCCTTGACGCGCTCGTCCCACTTTGGCCGATGCTTCTTCCCTGACCCTCCTCTTCTGCAACTTTCGAGCAATTACCAGCCCCATCGTCAAATTTCCGCTCTTCTTTCGCGACTTCCTGCCTTCCCTCATATCTCACACCCTCCGAGCCAGGCATAGGAGAGAAAGGCTGCAATTTGTAACTCTCATCGAAAAGATTCAAGAAATCCCAAGCCGAGTTGCGCGGCGGAGACGGAGGTGGCTTCGAATCCGATCCGTAGCCGCCACCGGACGCCGGCAACGGTGACGGACTCGGAGCGTGAAAGAAACCAGTGATCATCTCGCCATTGTACGCAGTCGAGGAATCGAAGTACTGATACGAGTTAGGGCCATAATCAGGAAAAGAATAATACGCCACAGACTGGGCCGGGTGATTCTTTTCATAATTTATTGAACCTAGGGTTTCGTGCTCAAGAACATAATTATTCTTCAAAGATTCCGAACTGCCATCATTATCGTCTTCACTATCGGAACGAAACTGCAGATGCGAAGAGTCCGAGCCAGAACGATTCCCCAGAGAATCCCCGGCGCAGGCGGTTGCAGCAGCGACCGCGTCATCTTTTGTTTTAGAATCAGAGTGGTTCGCAACATGATCGAAGACACGGTGGAGTGAGACACCAATGGTGGTGAGAGACAGCATGTACGCCACATGTGCATCGGCCAGATCGTAACGCAGACGTACGGCGTCCTCGAGGAAGTTGCAGCGGTCACGGCAGAGAGCGACGGCCGGGAGGTCGTCGAGTTTCGACGTGGCGCACCCCATGACTGCCACGCGTCCGAACGGCCAAAAAAAAAATCCCTAACTCACTTCCCACAATCTCCGGCGACGTTGGAGAATGCGAGAGAAAGAGTTGTGGAAAGCCCACTTTGCCAAGAATTTATAATGCGGCGGCAGAGGCAGAGAGACGACAATGTCTGTCAAACGTTGTGAATAATAACAATCTAACGGTCTGTAGAGTTCGTAATTGTCCCTGAGCTAACTCCCCCCCAGTCCCCACTGGCTTTATTTAAAGAATCAGCCATAACGTCTCTCTTATCCTATTTGTAGTGGTGACTGGACCCATAAGTACTGAATACCAAATTATGAGTCCAATATTATTGGGTTGACGATGGAAGACTCTTTCAAAAATACCTTTTTTGATAACAGATTTCCTCGTAAAATTGAGTAGCTGTTGTCAAATCGTTTCAAAAATTAGTTTGACATTTTAAAAATGTTTGAAAATCAAACGTAAAAAATAATATGCTACATCCTATTCCTATATCATACAAACATTCTTAAAATATAATTTCTCAATATTGTTTCTATTTTTTTAAGGTAATCGCATCCTTTAAAGATGAAATCTTACAACGTTCATGACCTTTAGAGGGCAAAGTTGAGAAGGTAAAAGTAGGGTAAGTTTTCATGTTTCAAAGTAGACATGATGCTCCATCATGAGCCCTAGCTTGGTGAAAAGGATAAAAGGAAGATGTTGATGATGGTGAAAAAAGAAGAGGGCAAGAAACATTCATCTTTGTACTTATTATTGAATATTGATTGAACCAAAAGCAAGATGAATCTCCACAAGATATCATTTGTTTTTGTAAAAGCTTACTTACAATGATGAATGACGCTACATTTGAGTCTTGACCGTTTAATTCATCATATGGCTGTCGAGCACAAAAACATTTGTCATTATGAGTAGCCAGGAGTTATTTCTCAACCGTTGAAAAAGAATTTGGGTGAAAGCTAAAACCTTTCTACACTTTGTGCCTTACCATTGGTATAAAAAAATCATTATGAAGTATGGCATTGAAGTCTTATTTAAAATACCCTTATTACATGTTTATTAGTCATCTTCGTTTTATACTTTACTTTTAACGAATTCAATACTTAACGCTAAAAAGTTAGTAAGCATTAGTTCAAATTTGAAGTTGTCATATTTTCTTGTTGCGTACAAATATAATAAATAGTCATATAAATATTTTTTAAAAATAAAAAGTGAAAATCACTTACTACTACATTTAGGAAATTATATTTTAAAGTTGATTTTATCTAATTTCAAATTAGCGTTCAAACCAAAACAGAAAAATGAGAAATCCCTTTTGTAATTTTATGTAAATGTGTATTTAGAGTCGAAGTGTTACTCTTTAACAAGTTTGGGGATGTAATGGATAGATGTTTCGAGCACGAATATCTGTGTACTCAACAAAACGATATAATCATTTCGTATTATTGAGAAAACGAACCTCTCGATTTCTAATAACATGAAAGTTCATACTAAACCACTTGTGGAACAAGAGAATATTTTATGTTAAAAGGTACACGCTCTAACAGAGGACACGTGTCTTCACTTACAAGCTATAAAAAGTCAAGAAATCATTCAAAAAATGTAAGTTTTAATCAAAACATGAGATAAAATGTAATACATGTAAAAGGTCAAGGGGATGAAATGTCTTTAATCATAAATAATATTATTCATGAATGTCACTATTAGATTTTTTATTTATAAAATAAATAAAATTATTAAAAATATTTCTTTAAATATTTGAGTAACAAGCCAAAACCTCGTTTACATTGGAATTCTTGTGCCAATGTATTAGCATTAAAGCTCTCACATCCTCAACATAATCATGTTCAAATGCATGCATGCAAATAATCTTCTTCTTTTCTTTTTTTTTATACTTTTTGTATGGTACAGAAAAACTGTCTTTTTCCATATGATAGGATAGAATTATCCTTACATTTTGCGAGCATACACTTGTAAAAGTTTGGTGTGAAATCGTAAAAAAGTAAAGAAGTGGAGATGATGAAGATGAGCATGGGGTCATCTCGATGACGGAATCTAAAGTGTACTTTAAAGAGAAGAAGTGGGAATCCAACTCAACAATTCTTGTCCCTATTCACTCTCCTTTTTGCGCTTATGTAAATCGGGTGATGCCATTGTCCTGTTCTTCCCCACGTCCTATGACCCAACTTTGAACAAAGTTTCTTTCTTTTCACCCGTGCCCTCTAAAATATGTGGTTAGTGGAAGCTGCTCTGCACATGCCCTGTTGGGATATGGCTGAAAGCCTCCCCTCCATCATCCAATTTCAAGGGCCCTAGCCCTCTTTTATCGTAGAATATACTTGTTATAAAGTTTGTGGGAGGTGCATATTATTTTATTCTTCACTTTTAATTCTGGGATTCGAAAGGTTTACGTTATAAAGTTTAAATTTTTAGAAAATTTTATTATTTGATATCACATCAGAGCTTGATTTCACGATTTACATATCCCCTATTTGTGTACTATTTGTGCATGTTAAATTAAAGTACATGAAAGAGCGTGATCCCAATTGGTTGAAGCCCCAATAATTGGACCAGCTGTGCATCCTACGTCCTTTTTTTGAAGACGTGTGATGTTGCAAAATAGACTGGGCCAGATATGGGCCCACCTGTCAGCCCAAGGTTGGGGCAATCAAGATCGTGGCCCCTTTTTACCATGTTGGGTTGGACCATCTTGCACTGTACCAACGTTTGAATGCAGCCAAACAGTTGTCAATTCTTTAGAAAATAAAATTCTAATTATAAAAATAAATTCATCAAACTTTTGACTGACCTTTGTTTGAAAAAACAAAATTATTTATTAAAGTAACTTTAAGATGATTTTAATATTTTTCTTAGAATATTTTGATAAGCAAGTAAAATTATGTTTAATATTTTGAATTTTTTTCTATTTACATGATAATATATATATATATATTCTTTATGCAAATTAGAGACCTTAAAATATTTTAAGGTCATGAAAAGTAACTATTCGATAGCATATAATTTTTTTTATATTATACTATTCAATATATAAAAATGATATATGGAGGGAAAGATATATATTAAATGATACAAATATAAATATTATTTTATAAATTTTTTTTGGTTATTTTTTAACCACAAATTTAATTTTATAATAATTTTTTATTTTGTAAAATAAATAATGTAAAAAAATAAAAATAAGTAAATTTATAATACATGAAATATGCATATCTTACATCTAGTTTAAGAGTCTATTACATTTTATCCCCTAACCTATACTGTGTTTTGCACATTACTCTCTCGAGTTTAAAATAGAGTAATGTACCATTCATATTTGATAATATTAATTTATAATCGCATGCAATGTACATTTCTTAACTCACAATGTTACTTTTTTGGACGGAATGTGCATGTGCTTTCCGTGTGATGGAGGACAAAAATGTCATTTTTTTAAAGTGAAGGCAAAAAGGTCATTGTTATATTAAAATCCCAAATTCTAGTCATCTTCTCCCCAACTATTCCTCCTTGTTGTTGGTGTTGGATCTCGAGGCCGAAGCCCTAAAATCCGAAGGAATCTAATAGAAGGCTAATGTCGAAGAGAAGACATGAATTTAACAATATTTTTTTATCTCACAATTTCTTTAATGGATAGAAACATGTTGGGAAATAAGATTAGGGTCAGGGTTAGGGTTTCGTTTTGATTTTCATAAAATTTGGAGAAAACAAAACTCGACCAAATTGAGAGATAGGGTTTTCATGTTAGGGTTTAAATTTTTATGTTGTGCTTTCATTTTAGGGTTAGGGTTTTTTTAATGTTTCTGAAAATTAGAGGAAATTTTTGAAGAAATTTTGGGGAAAAAAAAACTCAGCCAAATAGAGTAGAATTAGAGTTTTTATTTTATGCTTTCATTTTAGGGTTAGGGTTGCGGTTCGATGTTTTCAAAGAATTTAGGAAAAATTTTGGGAAACTATATCTCAGGCAAAGAGGAACAACCGAGAGGAAGAAATTATATAGGGTTTTAGTTGTACCTTTGTGGGATTGGGATTGGGATTTTAGGGCTTCAAAGGGAAAAGAAAAACAATGAGGTGACGAGTTGCAATTTGGGGAGTAATGGTTGATCGAAAGAGCGGGAGGTTGGGGATTTACAAAGAAATTGACCCTTTTGTCCTCTATTACGCAGACAACACATGTCCTCCTGTAAAAAAAAAAGTAACATCATGAGTTAAAAAATATACATTACATGCAATTATAAATGATGAATGGTACATTATTCGATTTTAAACTCAATTGAGCAACATACAAAATACGTTATAGGTTTAGGGGTAAAGTGTAATAAACCCTCCAGTATAAAATTAATGTATTTTATGTAGAAAAAAATATTAAAATGAGAATAGATATTATATATCACCACTTATTTTATTTGATTATAGAATATAATAAGTGAGGGGATAAATTATCTTATTTAATTACCATTCAAACATAGAATTAACTATAATATCCTCTCTCTCAATTTATTACATATTATATCCAATCAACGAAACATGACTTTATTAATTTATCATAACTACGAGTTTTCTTTTATTATATTTTATAAAAATATTACCTTTCAGGTTTTAAAGTTTTGATTATTCTAATGTAAAATATTATATAATATGTTAGTTTCAAGTTAAGCTCAATACGTAAAGTCTCAATCCAAGCCCAAATCCAAGTTAACAACACATTGAAAAGCCTTATATTTTGTTGGGTCTAGATTGGATTGAACTTTACTACACATGTTGTAGTATTAGTATTAGGAGAACAATTTTTTTTTTTTCTTTTTTATCTTTTGTTTTTTCACACTTCAATTATTTGTTCTAAAATAAGGTAAAAAAAGAAAGAAAGAAAAAAAAATCTCCTTAGAGTCCATATTTGATGTTAAGAATCTTAAACCTTTTGTTTACCCTCTCCAGCCTTGATTTGGGATATATTTTGATTTCTGAACTTCAACCAAAACACCTAAGTTGGAACGTAAGCAACAAATTGTAAAAGATTCAAGTGAAAATGACATATCATTTACATAAATTAAATAATAATAATAATAATGTAGATGAGGAACCACTTTTTTTTACTTTTATATTATTAAAGCAACCATGGTGTAAAAGGTTCTTGTGAAAATGAAATATCATTATATAAAGTTTAAAAAAGAATGCACTTGAGGAACCACTTTTTTTCCTTTTTACTTTTTACATTATCCTCTTTTAGGCTAAAATATTTTGGGCTAAAAATTTGAACTTTGATCCCATAATTTCTTTTTTTTTTTGAAAAATTGAGAGACAAGAGTAAAAAAAAAAAAAAAGAGAAAAAAAGAAAAGAAATGAAAAATTAAGGCTATGTTTGGTTTCAAAAAATTTAATTAAAAATGCAAATGAAAGAAATCAAAGGATAAAAGTAGAAGGAAAGAAAAGACAAAAAAATAAATTAAAAATTTAAATTTAATAAATTATTTTTATATATTTTTTCAAACTCATTCTAATTATTTCTCTTTATTATAACAAAATCAAATAATTTAAAAATATATAAATTTCAAATTAATTTTAATTATTATTTTTTAATATTTTTTATAGTAAAATCAAACACGAGAAAATCAATTTTTTTAATATTTTTCGACAATCAAACATAACCTAAAAGAAAATGTAAAATAGATTCAAAGTTGGTAAATCATTTTTATATATTTTTAAAATTTTATTTATTTATTTATTTATTATCATTTTTAATATAAACATTAAATAATTTAAAATATATGATTTCTAACTATTTTTAATTATATTATATTTTATTTGATATTTACAATACCAAAAAAAAAAAAAAAAACATTTTCTTTAACTTTTTTTCCAATACTTCCAAAAAACTAAACATAAATTTACAAAAATTAATTAATAAATAAAAAGTAATGTTTATTTTCCCATATTATTAATTTCATGTACAAGTCGAGAGATCTTTAGAGTTCTTTAAAAACACGAACCCAGAACTAAAAAGAGGTTGTCAACACGGTGGAGAATCCAGAATCCAGTGCAAGTTGATGAGGCCAACCAAACAAACCATTAACCATGATCCTTCTGATTCTTCTTTATACCATATAGCCAGGCTGCATCGGAAGAAGCAAAACCTATGATGAATAAATGATTGATCTAATTATGTTGATTTCCAGCAAAACCACCTTTTTTATTTTCTAAGTTAATAAGTAATACCTTAGAATCAGATCCATTAAAATAATTTAATAAAATAAAAATATATGTCTTGTATTGTGTTTGAAAAGAAAGAAGGAGTTTTTATGCTTCTTCAAAACATTAATAAATCACGTCCAAATGCGTGCAGCTTGTAATTGAAAATTGTATCTAAATCTCTTGAAAGTTACGATGTTGATTTTAATGTTTAAGAATCTCTTTTAAATATGATTGGGATCAAAGTTTCGAATTTTCGTAACAAAATTAAAAAATTGATATAAATTTATCAATCATCGAAGACGTGACTTTAATACTTTTGTGATAATTAAGGAAAATTACAAAATACGCATGCCAAAAGTTACATTAATGTTCTTTTGTTTTTTCTATGAGTAAAACTATAATGTAAATAATTAATCTCAGAAAACTACTTGTTTTTCATTATGTTGATTCAATCGGGTAGCATGCAAAATAATACAATTGTTAAAGGTTTTATTGCCTACCTACATGGTTCAATTTTTTTTGGACCGACTGGTGATTTAATAATTGAATTATTGAATTTATGGATATTAATAGATCATGGCCCGCAATCCTTTTTTTATTTTATTTTATGGGACCGACAATTTAATTATTAAATTTAGGTAAACAAAGAAAGGTTTATGCATGAGACAAGATGGTAATTTTATTTTTTGCCCAAAAATTTAAATTTTTTGTCGGGATTTATGATTCAATTATTAAATTATTGAATTTTACATACACGAGGAGTACGAATAAATCATATAATTGTCTGTGGTTAAATTTTTTTGCCCTGAATTTAGATGAATAAATTAAGGATTTCTACATGAGACAAGGTGGTAATTAATAAAACATTTTCAATAGTTTATTTATTTTTATCGAATTAGTGATTTAATTATTGTATTTAGGTAATCAACAAAATACTTGCTAGTGAGTTGGGATGGTAATAAATCACGGTTGATAATTCAAAATTATTTTCTTAGATTGATGATTTAATTATTGAATTTAGATAAAGAAAAAAAAAATATCTTGTTCATGGGAGGCTAATTAATAAAGTTCAAATTTTCTGTCACGCGGATGATTTATTTATTGAATTTAGGTAAATGAATAAATGGTTGCATATGAGACGAGGTGTCAATAAATCATCATCCAACGGTTTGAAATTTTTACTAGCTTAGTAATTTAACCATTGAATTTGAGCTTAGGTTGTTAATATATACACCATGTCCAATAGTTTAAATTATTTGGCCAAACTAATGATTCAATTATTAAATTATTAAATTTAGCATAGAAAACAAGGATTGCACGTGAGACGAGGTGTTAATAAATTATTGTCTGATAATTTTGGATTTTCTTTTTTGGTCAAATTGGTGATTTGATTTTCAATAGTTGAAATTTTTTTCTTTTCATATTGATAATTTAATTATGATATTTAGGGACACAAAGAAAAGGGTTAGATGTGAGATAAAGTGTTAAAAATTGTTTTCAACAATTAAATAAAAATATAATATTTATAAATATATAGGATTAAGGTAAATAATTTAAATAATTAGGATAGATAATAAGAAAAAATAAGGAAAAATCATAAACGAAAAAAAACTACAGGTAAAAAAAATTGGTATAAGAAGAGAAAAATGCGAGCGACTATCAATCTTTTCGTTACCATCATAAACCCTTAAAAAAATCTTATAAATTTAGTTTCACTGCATATGTCACATTGCGAACTTACAATAATACCATATATGAGTTATAAAACAATAATAACATGTATAAGGTACAATATAATAGAATCAAGACGGGACTAAGACATATATCTAATTTCTTCTTTTCAATATAATTTAATACTATAGTTTAATATTTAAGCTTTTAAATTGAATTGACAGCTTATTTTTTATATGTATTGTGAAAAAACAAATCATAGCTTATGGGGTACTTTTTAAGACTACTCGTTGAAACAACCAAATTTTAATAATTGAGATCATAACTATAATTTTTGAGTCATATATTTTAAGGCTTCTAGACACTCTTTTATTTTTATTATTTTTAGAATAGAAATAATATATGAATTTTCTATGTTTTTAACTTTTATAAATGGTAAGCATATGTAATGTTATTTTCATTTTTTTAAAATGGAAAATAAAAACATATATAAATAATTTGTTTTGGGGGGGGGGGTTTAACAAATTCTAAGTATTCACGTGTGAAAAGAATTTTTATTTTTATTTTTTGTGAATAAAAATATCTTTACTTTTTTTAAATTGTTAGTATCAAATTTTAGAATAAGAATAGTAAAAATAAGAGTTAAATAGTTCCAAACAATGGTTTAAAAAATAGTTAATAAATATTTTTTTTAGTTATAAAATTATTTTTAAAAACTTAAATATAAATTAAATTTATGAATTTAACATGCATTTATACAATGTAAAAGTTCTTATTGCATTTTCTATATTTTAAATTATTTATTTAAAAACATAATTTATTTGAAAATAAATTTATTTTCAGGAAAAAGGTTTTCAAATGTATATTTTAAAAATTTACTGTTTCCAAAATGATGTAATTCACCGTGCATATAAATTGTCTTCATACGCATCATTGAATCTTGGCCTAAAAACTAAACTTTTGAATTAAATTTGTATGTTGATAATGATATCATATGAAACTGCTTGGAAAATATACGGATGCATGGGAGTGTCAGGATTGTAAAGAAAATGCAAGAATTTACAGAAATTTAAGGCTGTATACAATTCATCAATCTGTGGAAGATCCATGTAAACAGTTTCACTTCTTTTTGAAGAGAGAGCAGGCAGAGAGAAAAATATTCACGCCTTTCATTATCGTTTGATAGAAAAGAAAAGAAAAGAAAAAAAAAAAAAAAAAAAAAAAAACCTCTATTGTGTGAGAATATTAAGGAGTGAAACCCTTGTGTTGATCAAACTCCTGAACACCCTTTCACTGCAAAGTTCAATTCCACGAATGCAATTTTCCAAAGCCTGCATTCGCTTCAAATCGATTCTAACCTCTTCATTTCCCTTCTTCTTCAAACCCCAGAAAATATTTATTCCCACTTGTTGAAATTCTTGAATGCACTCCTCCACCTTCACTCTCTTCGCCTTCTTCGACAACCTCAATCCTTTCCACGGGAATTTTCGAGACGCCCACGATGAAGAAACTCCATTGAAGAGAGCCACCGATACCAGCACTGTTACTTGATTAACATCTCTGATAATGGAAATGAGCTCGCCGTCGCCGTTCGGAAACCGGCCGGTGCTCCGGACGGTGGATATGAGTTTGCCCATTTCCTTATTCATTCTCTTCTGAGCCTTCACGAACAGTGCTACCTTCGATTCATCTCTCCTCCTGATTGCCACCTGCGCCGCCGACTGTTCTTCCTTCAATGCCAAAACGGAGGTTTGGAAGAGTCCGTACAAGTCGACGAAGCCTAGGAAATCTTCCAGAAGCTTCTCCACCGCGGCGGGCTGGCGGCGGAGCAGCTCCTGGGTCTGAGGAAGCTGGAGTATGTCATCCAGCGAGTAGTGAACCGTCCTAAGTCGGCTCAACCCTTCGCAGAGCCAAGCCGATGTTCTCTCCCCGAGCTTCGACTCCCAGGCTCTGAGCTCCTTGATCTCCTCCTTGAGTTGAGAAATCAAGGGATGTGGTCTGCAGGGAAGACTGATGGATCTGACGTGGTAGGTCTTCGCCGGCTTCGACGGACGGCTGAGACTGGAGTTCGGAAAAGAGAGTGTACGACGGAAGACGGCGGCCACCATGGCTGGCACGGTCTGAGATAAATTTCACGTAGATGCTGTTTTGCAAGGAAGGAAAGGAAGTCTATAATAGAAGGAAAGAATGGGAAGAGAGACACACGAAAAGGGGGACTGGATCCGCGAATAAATACAGGGTGTTTAAGGGCCAGGTCATATGGGCCTAGCCTTTGAGTTCCGAGCCGCTTTTTAGTTTCCATTTCCCGCGGGGAGGGGACACCACGTGCATCTGACAAGCTGGCTCTTCTCCTTTCTGGGTCCCACTTTCACCTCACGTGCTATGTGGAGTCCATGCTGCGGTCCAAGCCATTTATCCAAGCATTTTATTTTTAATGCGCTCGAATTAAAACATTATGCCAAGTATATAATCATACATTAATGTATTTTAGCTAAAAATAATATTGACGTTGGCCATATAAATCCTTTCTAGACATAACTTTTCGAAAAATTTTAATTAAATACTGGATTTGAAGGTAAACAAAATTCTAAATTCTCATAAAAAATTACATTAAATAAATTATTAATTTTACCATCATATCTATCACTTACTTATAAACATTATGCCAAATATTTAATTATATATTAATATATTTTAACTATAAATAATATTAATATTAAAACATGATGCCAAATATGTAATTATTTATTTATGTGTTTTATTTAGAAATATAATCCCTCTTTTCATATGAATTTTTTAAAACACTTGATTAGAAGTTCAACGTCATCAAAAGAATTTTAAATTTTTTTATTTGATATATCATTAAAAAAAAAAGTGCTATAAAGAGTATTAATTTTAGTATAATGTCTGTCACTTACTTAGAAATATTATGCCAAATATGTAATTATATGTTGATGTATTTTAGCTAAAAATAATATTATATTAAAGTATTAGGCCAAATATGTAATCATATATCAACGTATTTTGCAAGAAAAATGCTTAACTAAATGTTAAGCTTCACACTAGAAAAATTCCGAATTCTTTTATTTGATTTATCATGAAAAAATGGTGTTATTTGGATTATTAATTTATACATAATTTATTTATATTTGCATTTACTCAAGGTAAGTTTCTTTTAAAAATTATTATTTAAATTTATATATTTTTTAATTATTTATTTTTGTAATTAGATGTAACCTTTCAACACCCCATTATTATCAGTTGTTTGGGTGGTTGGGCAGCCCTGGCCTGGAATCAAGGTGGCACTGTACTCCGCTGTGGGTTTTTTTATTGGCCAGAGCCTGGGGCCACGTGTAATCTCGATGGATAAATTGACGGACAGCGCATAGGAATTTGGAAAAAATTAACGTTTTCCATTTTTGGTTAATTACGTCAGTAAATTAAATACTCCTGAGTATTTATATATATATTTTTGGGGTGTCGTTGCTCCTGGGGAAACCTTTTAGGCTTTTATTAATTTGGGGGCAGAACAGCTCACACCTGGTATGCTGTGTTTCTTCAACACGTCTTCAGCAAGACACCCATGTTTGGCATGCTCTTTCTTGGAACTTGAAGTAGATTACACAAAAATTGCCAAAATAAAAATAGGATATAGGTATGAAGTACAGGATTATTACTAAAATATAAGATAATAAGAATATATATATATTTTATGATGTGGCATTTTATTGCTTATGTTTTAAGACTCGTTTTATTGCTTTGCCTTTTATTGAAAAGATAACTATAATATTTATTTAATAAACAATTTAATTAATAGTTATTTCTCAATAACATAAACATGAAAAATTATATTATGTCAACAAGCCATCCTATTGGTAGGAATCACATGCAATGATGGTTGAAAAATGAACTTAAGATAAATCAAGGTGCTTAGTCTCTTTTATAAGATTCATCAAATGAGAAAAGATTTGAGATTAATATGTTATGAGATAATCAGTACTTAAAACTTGTTATAAGTTTTTGTTTCGAAATGAATATAAGTATGACATTTGGTGATGCAAAAATAAGATATCTCGTAAAGAGTATCTGGTCATAGTACGTTCCCAAAAGAAGAAGATGTTAGTCTAATGCTACCTATGAGGAGGTACACTTTCGATTTACTACCTTCAGGTCAAGCCAAGCCCATGACCTGTCAATAATATTGTCTTGATAAACTATATCACGGCTTTAACATTCAGTAAAAAGCTTATAAGAAAGTAAAAGCTGCTCCTTCATATAAAGAGTGACTATAAAAAGCATCAAAGGGTGACTATTTTTCCTCAATAAAGACCACTCTTAACATCACAAAAAAATGGCAAAAAATTTATCTTCATATCCATAAAATGGTAAAAGAAAATCTTTTATTATTTTTTCCTGAAGATTTTGAGGATCTTCAACATCAAATTACATAAAGGATAATTAACTAATTGTCATCCACAATCAATTGATTTTAAAATAAAGTGACTAAGAATATATTTGTAAAATTGCTATCAAATAAACTCCAAAACATTAATTACAACAAATACTAATATCTAATTTCTTTAATTATATTAATCATATTCCGATAACAATTTTTGTATTATGGTATTTAATATATGTATTCTAATGAAGTGGCTCCTGAAAGTCTGGGGTCTAGCACTTGGAATCCCCAATGGGCCAAGGTGGAAAACATGTAGTAGGTGATGATTAAGGCTTGAGGTGGCGTGGCCGTTGACTCACCCTACATACCATCTCTCACTTATAAAAAACGCCCGTCCAAGAACGAAGACTTGAAGTCTGAGTGTCACCAGTTTAATAATAAGGACCCAATTGATTCCATCAAACCTTTATGGCTAACGACCGCCAGAAAAAAGTAAATGAAAAACGTGCCTCCACGCAGTTGAATAATACCTGTCATCAGCTCATTGAAGCTCGTAACTCTTGGCGACAAAAGACACGAGATTCTTCGTTTCAATGCAGCGAGGGGGGCGAATGGGTGGTAGCGTTCATGCATGGAGCATAAGACGATGCAGTACTGTTGGAGCCATCCCACATGGGAATTATTGGGAGGAGTAGGACAAGGTATCTTTAAAATACATGGGGATTACTACTGCTACAGGATTATTAGGGTGGGGAGAATATGCAATGTTTTTGGCGGTGTCGGATCGGGATTATCTGCCTAGAGGTCAAGGTCCTTTAAGGGAACCCAAGAGTTTAATTAGTTTCTCTTTTTTGGAAGGATTAAGGTTAAGGATTTGGATTTGGAGTTCTTTTGGAATATAAAAATATTTGAGACATTAGATAAGAATACCGACAGTCTTGCAATAATTTGGCGAAGTCAGCATGCGCAACAAGGTTGGGTAACCAAGTTTTTCGAGAGGTTAATTAATATGTGTTAATGTATTGGGGTATTTAGTTTAAATTGATCGTATTCATTTAATCATAAATTGTGATATTTTATATGTTGTTATGACTTATACCCAATTGGGATAATATCTGTAGAGGTTAATAGTTTTGAAAACGTGGCATAAAGTAAATTTTAGACAATTTGAATTTGAGCTTCATGAATTATATTTTTCAAATAAATAACTCTTTGAGCGTTTAAGTTCTTCGCTCAAGCATTTCGTTTACCTAATGCTTGACTGTTTGTCAGAGAATTTTTCAAAAATGAAATTTACAATTTTTTCAATTTTTTTAAGAACAATCTTTTTAGAAAATTAGGATTCTTGTTTACTAGGATTTCGTCCCTCTATATATACAAATATTATTAACATTTTCATATTCCAACACTTTAAAAATTATTTGTTATTGTTCTTTTCCTTCAAAGAGATTTGCATCCCCTAGAAGTGTTGGAGAGTTCATTATGAAGCATATGTAGCGTTGCATCATGAACATGAGATCTAGTATAAGTTCTAAGACCCAAGTCCTAAAGATAACTTTTGTCAAATAATTCTATATACATTAAATTTGAGTTTTACAATCTATTGATTATGTAGTTTTTATATTCACAAAGTCTTTGAAAGACTTTGTGGGTAGTTTGGCATGTATATTATATGTCTTCGTGTGCAATTAGATTTATCTTTGAATTACTAATTTTATTAAGAAAAATATAAAGATAGAAAATAGAATATGTTAAAAAAGACTATAAATATATGCATAAACTCAGACAATAATAATATAAAAATTATCCTTATTTTGGTACAATATTTTCAAAACATGATTTTCCAATATGAAATAATCTTTTGGGCATAACATCTAAGTCATACTTGAGATAGTATTTAACTCTCAAATTGGAAAGTCATATTTTAATGTAATTTTATTAAAGAAAAGAATCAATATGATATTTTTGAAAATTCTAATTAAATAGAAATATGATTTGAGTATCATGTTTAAGGAAAAACATGGTGTGAATTAAGTCAACTCAACCAATTTCTACATCCAAGAGAAGGGTGAATTGGGTGTTGGTCAAATTCTAAATGAAACAAAGTATCTTGATAAATTAAAGTTCAATATGTATGAATGCAATGCAGTAATTTAAATAAATTGTAAGTATAAAAGAGAGAAGATAGTGCAAATGGTGATTTGGCAGTCACATACATCCACTCTCTTCACATTTTTTTCCAACTTGAAAATGTTCCACTTAATCAAAAGTAGTTTCAATCAAGGCTTTTCAAAGTCCATTTATGCTTGGATTCAAGATTCCAATGACCATTTACAAATGTTTAGGTATCTTTTTAAAACTCTCACTAAGGGAGAACAATATGAAAATTTTGCAACAAATGTAAGAGCTTATAATAACGATAAGTACAAATGTTGAGGATGCCAAGCTTTAAGGTAGAACCAAGAATTTTTGAAAGCAAAGGAAGAAATACATTTGCAAGGCATTGAAGCTCTCTCATGGTGAATGCAATGATTTTTTGATCGTTCAAAACTCATAGATGAAGACGAGGAAACATTCCTAGTGAGTTTTGCACAGACTAGCTTGTAGGTATTAAATCTCATTCAACCAATCAATCATCTACTAAATCACATAACTAACCATTGAGGAAAAACATTTTAATTGATTGATCACATGATTGACCACAAAACCAAGTTTTATGGGATGCTAGGAATAATATAATTAATCAACCTTTTGATAGATCACCCAAGTGTCTATGAAAAAAAACTCGTGTTTTTTAAATTCCCAAATTCAATGCGATTCATGCCTTTGTGCCCAAGTTATTTTTTAAAATATTGTAAGTACTTCCAAGAAGATCGTGAATCTCAAAAGATTTGTATGATATGTCTCATAAAAAATAATGTTTTGCATTGAAGTGATCAAGGCTTATCCTTCAAAAAATTAATGAGCATGGAATTTATTTAATTGTAATTATGGTTATTTGATAAAACTTAATATTTAAATTAACTTTAAGTTAAATTACACATAAATTATTAACTTTTAGTAAAATTTAATACTTATTATTAATGACATAAGTTGACTTTAAGTTAAATTATGAATTTGAAATTTATTACTTAATTATTATTTTAAGTATTAAGATTGTTTAATAAAATTAATTTAAAACTTATTTTAAATTATGAAATTGACATATTTATCCTCATAAATTATAATTAGGATAAAGGAAAGCGAGTGATAGTTGAGATCGTGGAGATAATTAAGTAAAATGATGGTAAAAATGTAAAATGAAAATGTGAATTTAAAAATAAGTTAATTATTTTTATTTATTATTTAATGTTATTTTTTATTTTAAGTCATACTATTAAATTATTTTATCAAATATATTTAATTTATTTAGTAACTAAAATTAAATTATTAAGTTATTTTAAGTCATTAAATTGATTTATCAAACACGAACCTGGGATTAAAAATAATTTAATCTTGTCATTTGTACTTTATTAAAAAATCCTTCTAAGTTATTTATTTTTCTTGATAAAATTTCCTACTTTCATTTAATGAAAATTAATAAATTCTAACCATTTATTTTGTTGTCATCAAAATTCTATTGAATGTTTATAAAAAAAAACGTCACATTAATGCATGGGCCTCCTTGCTTTTGTAAATTACATAAATCGCAATAATTAAAACTTTTATGCAAACACTTTTAAAAATTATGTTCAACCGTTTTTAACATTTAATAAAACATTTAAGAAACTCTCTTAAACAAGGCTTCAATTATGCTTTTATTTATTCTCAACTCTCAAAAATTTAAATTTCAACGTTTTCACTTTATCAATTCAATCTTTGTAGTTTAGCAAGTGCCATTGGAGTGGTGAGCTTTGGGTCATCACTCATGACAGGAACCAAATTAGGCCTTGTGAGAGCCCAATCGCACGAGCGACAGCCAATACCTAGACTCAAGAATCAAGACAGACATTCATTTGGACTCCTGAGACTGAAGCGGTGTAGGCCCGGCCCCTATCAGTACCACAAGCAACATTACGTGGCATTTCTACAGATAACACGTGTCTCATAATGTGAAGACGTAGAAACTACCACTTACGTGGCACTTCTGTGGTCGCCAAATCACCCAAATTGGACACCTGTATCTTTGGCAAAGCCGATAAAAAGCCATGTAGTAACTGGTAACTGATAAACGTACTTTAAACTGTTGGAGGAAAAAATGCAGAGGGAGAGCGAGAAGATGGAGAAGGGGGCAGAGAAACAGAAGCAGCCACCCAATATTTCACCGATGGAGCCACTCACTCACGATGCTTACGGCGGCGGATTGTACGGAGCCGACGACGAGCCATCGAGAAAGCCGGTAAAGCCGCCGGCCAGCAACACACAGAGTGCAGATGGGCCGGAGGGGCCCAACATCCAGCCCAAGCACGAGCCACCGCCGTCAACCGGTGATCGAGATACTGATATCACCGGCCAGTCTTATATTCAGTAAATAACGAGTGTTGTATCGTACAACCGTCCACTAAGGTCTGTTTGGATTGGCTTATCAAATAAAGTTATTTTTTAAAGCGTTAGTAAAAGCTTCCATGACTGACTAATTTTCTTGAAAATGAAAAGTAATTTAGTGTGTACAAAATTTTGAAAAATGTTTTTATGAAACTCTTATGGCATTTGGGACAATAAAATAATTGCAAAGGTAAATGGCACAACCTCGTACTCACATAACACCTAGCCAACCTCATACGTATAGCTGCCGTATATTCTTACCAACCCTAACGTACAACTTTTTTTGGTAAAATTCAAAAACACTCCAAATGTATTTTTTTATATTTTGAAAAATATCAAATTGGATCAAAACCAGAAGCTACTGGTTAATTTGAAATAAAAACAAATAAAATAAAATAAAATAAGAAGACAAGAAGTATCTCGTTGGAAGCACGATCAGAATCAATGATCAAGCTGCATTCGTTATTCCAGGCAATCCTAATTGCTTCGGAGTTGATCAAGCCCATGACAGGTGACGTGACTCATAAGCCCACCATCTCAGCCAAACGATACAGACACGTACAAGGTCCACACCCAACACGTGCTTGGAGTAGGTCAAGCAAGCTTGAGTAGTGGAAGCAATTAATAATCATGAAGTGGATTCAATTAGCAAATTATAAATAAAATTTTAATTTCCACGCCTCTTAATAATATTTTAAGATTATTATATCTTATTAGTTAAGATTATCTGATATTAATATTTATATTTAGTGGCGGTTGATGGAGACAAATATGAGAATTTATTTTAAAGGGCCAAAAAAAAAAAGATCGCGTAGCTTACCGGCAATTGCACGCAACTCATGTTGTGCGGCTCCATCACTACTCTTGATAATTACTGTTATGAATTTAAAATTTTGAAAATATTTTCTAACTTCAAGTCAAATTAATTTGAAATAACTTTTACGAATCAATAATTTAATTGTTGATCCAAATAAGTTTAGACAAACTTGATTTGATTGAATTAGGTTATCACTGGTAGCTTCTGTCAATTATTTTATTTTATTTTTAAACCTACTCTACCAAACCAATCAGATCATTTCAGTGGACGGTCATTTTGTAGGAAAAGTCATATTCATCCAACTGAACAACAAAGTCACTCCGATGATGAAGGCCCAAATTAGGCAGCAATATTCATCATCACTGCCACCCTGGGAATTAGGTCAGAAACTCATTTATTTCTGTGGTCCCCAACGTTTCCGAAAAGCATTTGACTTGTACAAGAGGCGGCCAACTAAATTTAAATCTAATAGAATTTTTTTCTTTTGAAATTACACAGTGTATTCTGAATATTTATAAAAAAGGGAGGGAAAAAAAAAAAATTTCTACAATCCCAAAATACCCCCACTATAACCCCAGTTTACAAATCTCGCTGGCCGTTGGGGCATCCCAGTTGCTAGTTCGGTTCCTCATCTCCTCAAAGTCCTTCACGCAATCCTTTAATCTCAATGCCCCAACTCGTTTCCTGGCTCGGGCGAGTTTCGACCCCGCAACTCGGTCGAATCTCTTCTCCCAACCCTTCTCCCACTCCCCATGAGCGTCGCAGAGCTGCAGACTCCCGCTGGCCCAGTCGGTCCAGCTCCAACCTTTAATCAGCGACCCCATCACATCCGCCACGCACGGCCCTTGGCACACCGGTTCGCATGGCCTGCACTTGGCGCCGCTGAGCGGGCCCGGACTGGACATCGCCGCCACTGGCACGCCGAATCGTTGCGGCGGGAACTCGTATCTCCGGTCGCTGACAACGCAGAAGGGGATGCGTTTTGTGAGGTAGGGGACGCCCTGGGTGGTGAGCTGTGCCCTGAATGCGGTTTCCGAGTTGAGTTGGCGAAACCCGGATGAGTCTAGTTGGGGAACGAGTGCCAGTCGGGAGAGAGCCACCGTGGAGGTGTTGAGGTCTCCGACACCAAACCGGTCGTTGAGTCCGCCGTAGTTGGAACCGGCGGGCACCACATATTTGCCCGGTACAAAATATTCGGGCCCCAATGGAGCGTTCCAGTAACCGTCGACACGGGTCCGAACTATCCAGTCGTATGTGAAATTCTTGTCCTTCTGATACGCTTTGATCATCGTGAGACACCCTTCTACAAGATTGAAATACTGCAAAAGACCCTGCCATGCCCAAAAACAAATTGAAAATCAAGCATCCGAATGATAAAAGCTATTGGTGGAAAGGACAACGTAATAAATAGTAAATACACCCCTCGCGAGGAGCCGGAAGCAGGGGTATTATCGTCATAAAAAACTATGCATCCCCATTTCAATTTTAGGAAATTTGTCATAAGGACAACGGGTAGAGGTTAACATGCGCCAGGAGCTAGATTCACCGGGCGGGGCCCCAATTTGGAGAGTTGGCCAAAGATACAACAACTGCAGTTTCGCTATCTCGTTGTTTTTACCCCCAAGTAGGCAAATACAAATGAGAATCGCCAAATTTGAATTAAATGAAATGAAATTAAATTATTTTGAATTATACCTGGATCCCATTGGGCGAGTTCCTCGCGGTGAGGACTCGAAGCTGCGGTTCGGTTTCCATAATCGGTTTGGGCTGGAAGATTCGAATCGCTGCGATCCTGGGCGCGGTTTTCAACAGAGAGAACTTGAAGGCGTTCAGGTCCAACGGACTGTGCACGAAAAGATCCGAATTTGGGTACTCGTTGAGGATTTTCTCCATAATCGACGGTCCGGTGAGCTCGAACCTCCTGGCTCCGCCAACCAAACAGACTGCGATTCTCGACCCATTCAACCTTTCCTTCCTCGCCCGGTCCCTCGCCGGATCCCTAGCCGGAGGCGAAGGCGAATTCAGGAGAATATCGGACCGCTGCGGGGTGCGGTTGGAGAAGAAGGACTTGAGTGGAGCGAAAGAGGAAATGGTGTTGAGAGTAGCGGCGGTGGCCGCGGAGGATATGGAGAAGAAGATGAGAAGGGAGAAGCAAGGAACGATAAGGAGAAGAATGCGCCAGTCAAGATCCGAAACCAATCTCATGGTGATGAATCTCTTAGGGCTCTTCACCATCTTTCACCTTCCCTTTCTGCCCCTGATCTCCCACTTCCCTTCTTCCATCCGACCAGAGAAAGAAAAAAGGATGATGTCTCACCAATATCCTTCTTGGCCCTTGGTTTTGCAGAGGCTGAGAGGAAGGAGTAAATACTAAATAATATTTAATATCTCACCCCAAAATAATTACTAAATTAAAGCAATAATGCACAATTTGTCAATTACAACTGTAACCGCATCTATTTTTATAAATGGGGTCTGGTAGTTAACGACTGATCGTTTCGTCTACAGTTGTCCTCGTTACATAGGAGATAGGCCTCTCTCATCCAACAATTTTTTGTTTGTTTTTTGCCTACTCAATAACGCATCGATTTATGCATCAAGATACAATCGGATCATAAAACTAATTTAATAGAATTAACTAAATATGAAAAAAAATATTAATTCGATGTTAAAAAAAAATAAAAAATAATTAATTTCTTAAAAGGCAAATCAGACACGACATTGACAAAACATAATTGAATTTTGCTACTCCTTGAGTCATTTGGGATTTTCTAGAGACCCCTTTTGTTGACTGAGATTTGAAACGTTAATCAATTAATGGGATTTTGTTACACGATTATGAAAGATGAAAAATGGGTGATTTATTTCGGAATTTAGTCGTCACGTGAAGGGCACATTCTTCCTTATCCAATTTGATGGCTTCGCTTTGCTTTGCTTCACTCAATCCTCATTTGCCAAGTTTACCGCAAATGAAATTCTCGCCATGTGATGGTGGCAGCTGGGTGTGGTTATTAAATATCTTCGGCCCCTTTTCATAGTGACACGTGCTGTCCGTTTTCCCCCTTATTTCTTTCGTATTTCTAGAAGCGGACCTCTCTTTCGTGGACTCGTGGTCGGCTCTGTTTGGATTCAAAACGCATTCAAAATGAATGCGAATTGAAAGGTAAAATCTGACGCCTCAGACTTTTGTCCTGGCGTCAGTAGTTATTACTTATTAGTAGTATTAAAAATTAAAATTCAATTCTGGTTTTATCCGTCACTTTTATTTTCTATTTATTAGTAGTAAAAATGTTAAAATATAAAAATAACAGACACAGTTAAATTTTATGGTATGCATTTTACACCTATAAAAATTTTAACCTTAACCATTAACGCCACGTTTAATTAATGGAATATGATCATTTATATGAATATTATAAAATACGATTTCTATTGGAATATGATTTATAATAAAATATAATATCTTTTAATATATATATTTTCATGTATATAATATTTTAAGGTAGTACATATAATAAGATATATGATATTATATTATATTTATATTTAATTTATAAAATAATATAAAATATACATTATTTTTAATATTTAAAATAAAATTTATATCATATTCAAATATTTTCTATTTATAAAAATAAATTTTTTGTTATGTTTAATAATATTTGTGATTGAAGTATTTGAATTTTACAAAAATAAATTATATTATGTTATTTAATATATAAAAATAATTTATATATCATATATTAATATTATTTTATAAATATTTTTTTAGTTTTTATTTTTTAATCGTAAAATTAATTTATAATAAATAATTTATTTTATAAAATGAATATATCAAATATTAAAATTTTTATAAAAATTAAATTTTTTATGTATAGTATATATGTATTTCATATCTTACCATGAGATTAACATATTTTATATAAAATTAATATAAAAAATATGAAGAATAATACATTTCGCTATTTATTATATCTTATATTTGGTTGAATTTATACCTCTTTACCAACAAAATATTAGATAGAACATTATATTATCTTTCTTATTTTATTTCAAATTATATCTTATGAATTAAATATGACTTAAAAATATATGATGAATTATAAATAGATAAGTAATGAGATAAATAAATAAAAGAAAAAAAAAAATCATCTAGTACCAACAAATCAATGATTCATAAGAAAAATAATTAAATTGTATAAGTAGAATATGATGGATCATGTTTTTCAATGAGTATTATTTGATACGATAACACTATCACTTTATTATTTAGCATCGTCCAAATGAAATACAATCAATCGATTTATGTCGGAAAATAATAAAAATGATAATAAAAGCATTGATGAAAAATGTCTCGAACAAAATTTGGCTTACCACAAGGTTGTCGTGGACAAGCAATTTTCCTCTTGGGTAGTTTCGTATGCGATGGGACAAAATGGTTAATATTATCAATTTTCGTATGGAGCCAAGACAAGTCCCTTTGCAATCTTGCCATAGTTTTGTTTGGTTGGCGAGAAAAGTGCAGGAATAGCCAGAGGAATCCTTTTATGATCTCACCGTGTGGTGAGTGAGGAATGATTAAAAAATATTTCCGTTCACTATTCAGTTGTCCAACCACCATTCCCCGCCAATAGACAAAAAAAAAAAAAAAAAAAATGGGAAACATGTTCAACTCCAAGTTTCTTCCATTTGGGATAAATTATTGGGTATTTAATTAATTGGGGTAAAAAAAATACATAATTAGAAAAATAACCTAAACTTTATAAAAAGAAAGAATATTAATTTTTTTTATTAAAATATACTTCATCAATGTTTTAAATGCCTTTAGGGTACTTTTGGAAAAAAAAATTACAGTAGACATTTGTTACAAATTTTATAGAGTTGGATATTTTTCTAGGATTGCTAAATACATCTATATTTTCTATCTCTATATGCGTCTCATTGGGGAAAAAAAAAGAAAAATTAAGGGTGTCTTTAGGATTTTTGGGCCATAATGGCCTCTATGAATGATAATAATTATAATAAAACGGCATATGCAAGCATTCTTCTGAAATTATTTTCCAAATAAGCACTTTTGATGTTATGGAAGAGACACGTAACATGGATGTGATATTATTTGGCAGAAAAAAAAAAAGGAAAAGAAAAAATAATTATTTAGCATCACATTTTCTAGAGCGAGGATTATTTTGTCATTTTCCGCTCGGCTTGGGCCGCTCCATGTGAATCTTTTCAGATCCAAGCCCAATGATACAATTGGGCTCCACCGGGCTCTCCACGCCCAATGGGGTTCGCTATCGGAGAACTAATCCAACCAGGCGTAGTCTTGCATTTTACCTCGCTTGGAGAATACGTTGAGGAGGGAACTACCCTCAACCGATGGACTAAGCTAGCTTCCTCAAATCCGCAGTACTAGTTGTTCCGTGGCTGCAGCAATGCAAGGAGGATCATCAGGCATTGGCTATGGTCTGAAATACCAGGTCAATCTTGAATTTTCTGATAATTCCTTTTTTGCATCTTCTCAAAACCCTAGCATTCCGTTTGGTTGCTGAGAAAATCGTGTTTCAAATTTTCATTATTATATTAGAAGCTGAACGAGCTATAATTTCGATTCTAATTGTTTGTTTCTTATTCATGTTCAGGCCAGATGCATCGCGGATGTCAAGGCAGATACAGATCACACCAGTTTCATCACAGGCACTCTCAGTCTAAAAGAAGAAAACGAGGTTTTGTTTTAATCTCAGCCGATTTCTTAGTGAGTGTTTGGTTTTGATCTCGATCTAATTGATTGAGATCTCTCTCTCTCAGGTGCATTTGATCAGGCTGTCGTCAGGTGGAACGGAGCTCATATGCGAAGGCTTGTTTTCGCACCCAAACGAGATCTGGGACCTCGCCTCTTGTCCGTACGATCAACGCATCTTCTCAACCGTCTTCTCTTCCGGTACTCACCTCGATTTGCAATTTTTATGCGTTTGATTCACTTCGAGTGATGATCTATTACACTGCCAGAGGTTTGTTGGCATATTGTTGCTTCTTGGGAACTATTTGGTTCTTGCAAGTATGATTGTTTTTTGTGTGCGCACTTGCACAGGCAGTACATTTTATCAATCGACATTAGGATTCAGAGAATTGTTCGGTTTCTGAATTTTGTGCCAAGTATCACAATTTGTTTAGTTCACATTTTGATTGCTGAGAATTTTAAATTACTATCTCATTACAACTTGGACCTTCTATTTCCTTTGATAATTCAACATTTTTCACCAAGTTGACAGCTTAAGGAGCAAGGATATTTTCCTTCTGAATATAGTTAAAACTAGAAGGAAAATCATTACCAGTAACCTTTATATGTCCCTTTATGAGTAACTGCATTATTGATGATGTAGCCATTTTTTTTGTTCCATATGACATGTTTTTGAAGGTGAATCATATGGAGCAGCAGTCTGGCAGATTCCTGAACTTTATGGCCAGCTAAATTCTCCTCAATTGGAGCGAATTGCTGTTCTTGATGCACACGCTTGTAAGATAAAATGGTGAGTTTCTAATTGTGTTATAGTCCATAAAATAACAGGCATATGGCAATCTTTGGCATCACAAATTGACTGACATCTGTTCCTTTCTGTTTTCTTGTCATTTTTGCATGTCATGAGCGTGCCTTTGGATTTGTCTTAAAATCGAATGACTGTTGTGTTTTACTCTGTATTAGAAGGTAGAAGAAAAAGTTTATCCATCTCATAAATCATGGTGGACAAATTGGAAGTGCCATTTAAATTCATCATCTCCCGTTTACTAGGCTGATGGGTCCCTTTTTCCCTGCTGGTTTGATAGAAGATGAGTTTTTGTCTTAAAGTGCTATGTAAATCACGCCGGTGCTGCTCAATTTTGACAGCCTGCCAAATCACTATCAAAATCTTCCAAGTTGATGTTCTTTTTTCACTTAAATAATTTCTTGCTAAACTTAAAATGCATTTGTGAATCTGCTGTACATTTGCCCGTGGTGCCAGGTCTTGCAAGTTGCTACCCATTATGTCTATGTTTATTGGATGCATGCTCATTTGATATTGCTTTTAATCTTTTACATGTTAACATATAGATGTTAGCAATATAATGTTGCTGCTGCAAAATGAGATTTTCCATACATAGCTTACGACAAAGCCTTCCTAGCAAGATGGTGAACGTATCTGGTAGGATTGGGATTCTACTTTTTCTATGTTGGGAATTGTATCCCCTACCCAACCCCTTGTCCTTGCCACTTGATGCAAGGCCTCAAGGATAGATGGGATTCTATTCTTACTGTAGACTGAGAAAAAAACAAAAAGAACAGAAAATAGAAAAAAGAAAAAAGAGGTACATGTTCATGCTATGATAAAAGTTTTGAAACTTCTATTTATTTGTTTGGGACCCTTCCAAATATTTTTAAGGAATTAGCTAAACCTGCTTTGATGGTAGTAGCAGGCTGTGATACTAATTTAATAATCCAGAAACAATTTGATGATTTCTTTCATGTGGAATCTTATGGTAAGTGGTAATGAATTGTAATAAAAATGTGATTTATCTTATTATTCACTCATGGAATTGTACAACTTTTCTAAAGTGTTTGGGATTTTATGTAATTTTACCAAAATGTAGGTGCAATCTTGTGGTCATCATCTGTATGATGTAGTGTTATATTGGAATGTTCTATTTGTTCACTTTATGCTCTAGTATTACTAGAAAAAAAATTCTCTGTTCTATTTATTTTTTTTGAAACTTTGTTTTTTCTTTTAGGTTTTTCCCCTTCAGAATTGAAGAAATTTTGCATCCCATGTTGAAAATTAGGACTGTTCTCAAAATTTGTTAATTTTGCACCCCATGTTGAAAATCAGGAGTGTTCTTAAAAATTGTTCCTTACATGCTTTTCTCTCTTTCTTTCTCCCTTTTTCTTTTTCCATTTTTTTTTTTAACTATTTCATTAACATTATGTACACAACAGCGTTCTCTGGTGGCCATCTGGAAGGCATGATAAGTTGGTCAGCATTGATGATGAAAATCTATTCTTGTGGAGCTTAGACTCTTCAAGGAAGGCTTCACAGGTATGGTTGAAAGCAGAATTCTTGGGGTGATCCTCTGTCAATTATCTGTTTATATTGCTTAGTTCAAGGTTTCCTGCTTATCCTTCCCGGATATTTAAATTTTAAAGTATAAAGAATCTCCATTGTTTGAATATTTGTTTAGGCACTGCTGGTTATCCATATGCTTTATATGCTAAAGATGATGATGGCTTCTTGGCCATTAAATATTTATATATGCTGTCTACAGGTTGATAAAGAAGATATTTTCCAAATTATTTGGTCCGGTTCACTTGAAGATTCATCATCATTTGGATTTATTCTATCTTAAAGCTTTCTCTCTCTCTCTCTCTCTCTCTCTCTCTCTCTCTCTCTCTCCCACACACACACACACACACACCAATTATCTTTGCTTGTCATGTGATCCATAGTTTTCGATATGGAGATATTAATACATAGAGAGGGCAGTATTAGTTTTAAAGTTGTTGTGTACTTCGCACACTGTTGTAAAAGTGAATAAGGGCTACTTAGAGTAATTTTTTATTCATCTTTTGCACATCACTGTCGCTTTGTATTTCTTGATGTTAAATTATAAGCAGGATGCAGCTCAATCTCTGTCTGTCTGTCTGTCTGTCTCTCTCTCTCTCTCTCTCTCTATATATATATATATATATATATATATATTTATGCATCACATGCATATAGGCATCAACTTTGCAAGCCATGTGATTTATAGTTGTTTGTATGGCAACATTAACTAAATGGAAATAGCCATGTTAGTGTTAATTTTGTGCTGATTCTTATTCAGGCCTTGTTGCAAAAATCTAGGTAATATCAAAGGAGTCAGCTGGAATGCTGCATTATTTATCTGGGGGAGCTTGGGATCCACATGATGTGAATGCTGTTGCATCAACATGTGAATGGTCAATCCAATTTTGGGATCTGCGTACAATGAAGTATGTTTTTTTTTTTGAGGCAATCAAACTCTACTCTTACGTAATTTGATGTAGTGAATACTTTCAACATGCATAAATGTTGGCATGATATTAGATTAGTCAATATTTGTACTTGTGTAATCTATCATATAGAAGAAAAATATGAGAAGTGTTTTTACTATTTAAATTTCTTTACATTGTCAACTGGAGTTGGAGTAAACTATGGTTGGATGCATGTACTTAGTATATGTACTTGTGGATTGTGGACACCTTTATTTATTATTTACTAAGTTTTCAATGTGATTTACAACGTCAAAATGCATATACTTACAGGAAGACAAATTCAATTGAGCATGCCCATGTCCGCAATGCAGATTATGACACCAAGAAGAAGCACATTCTTGTAAGTATGTAGGTCTCATTTCATTTAGTGTTCCATCTGCGCATATATTTGAGAATCTTTCCTTGACAATGAGGTTGCTCAGTTTATAAGATGTACTTATGTGTGTATATGTAATATGAGAGAATCTATATTGTAGCAGCACTCTTAGAAGGTATTTGGATTTTCCATGGAAATTGTGAAATAAAACTAATTTAATTAAGCAAAACACCTAGGAGGAAGGGTGACTTGGGTTTTAAAACTTTTTTGAAAACACCCTTAATAAAAGAATTAATTGGTTAAAAGGTGTGAAATAATCTGCATATTTGTGAATTTAACTTTTCCCATGTTATTGTTTGAAAAGTAATGCACTTTTGACATAAATGCCTTTTACCATTTCAAGTATTTACATTTAGGTTTTAAAATAAAAGGTTATTTTTACAAAAAAAGAATGATAACATTTTTGTCAAATTGAGGCCAAAAAATGATGGAGGGTTAAATTTCCAAAATCAAGTTTTCAATAACCTTTTTTAATCAAATAACCCTTAATAAAACAAGTAATAGAGCATGTAAAGCTACAAGGACAGTGAGATTGCAAACTAGGATTTTATGGTGGTTCGGCAATTTCTATCTACGTCCACTCTTCTTAGCTCCTTTCAAGTGAGGGTTCCGCTATATTGAAACTTCCGACCAAGCTTCCAAATCTTTACAATTGGATTCATCAACTCCAATAGACATTACAAATTTCTCTTCAAGTTAAATCATAACTTGAAGCTTCAACACTCAATCCTTAATAAATGTAAGTTTAAGAACACTCAACTTAGCACAATAAATACTTGAATACAAGGGAAAGGTAGGATGAACACAAGGTGCACTAGGATGATTTGCAAGCGTATAATTAATGTGCCAAAGAGAGAAAAAAAGCTTTTAATAAGAGAAACAAGTAGGTAGAGAGTTTAAAGCTAAAGTTCCCATAGCAATAAATGAATGAGAGTTCTCTATTTATAAATTTGCGACCTCGAACACCAAAAAGTGCACCAATTAGCCTTTCTCGGTTAAACTCCGGTTCGACCGATTGACTAGTCGTTGGGCATTTAATGCATAATAGTGCCCATTAGGGTTCAATGAGACCTCGACTGGGAAAAGGGTACCCTCAACCAGGAAAACAACCCTTTTGGAAAAGATAGAAAGTTCTTGCACTAATTGAGAAAGGGTGATCAGTCGGCCGGTTTCCTAACTGATTAAGCCGGATCAGTCCACCTTTGATTGGTTGGACAAAATTCAGCTCAGAACCTAAAATTTTCATTCCAAAACCTTTCTAACACTTAGACAACATCCCTAAGTACCTTTGTAAATCAATTTAAAGCAGTTTAGCCTAAGGTTTTTGAAAGCATACTTAATAGAAACTAAGTATGGAAATAATGCATGAACATGTACAAATCCTAGGTGTACCCAAGCATTCATCTTACATTGAGTTCCTAAGCTTGAATGATCTTCATGCATGACTTTGCTTTTCTTGGATCCTTTTAAGGTTCATTTGACTCTTCTTTTGATTTTCTCGATTTATACCTGAAACTTAACTTGATTTTCAATCATTAGCAAACTAACCGCGATTTGCTATCATCAAAACACACTTAGGAGAACCTTGGGCTAACAAAAACCCAATGAGTCCAACTTTTTGTTGTTGCTAGATAACATCTGCAACAAGTTCCTTGCGTATTTGTAGCATTTTTAAACAACTTCGATTGTCATCATCATTTAAAAATTTTCTCTGATTATAAACAATGACATACATATTCTTTATCATTTTTGTTTCCATGGGAAGTCCTTTGGAATAGACATGTCATGGAACTATTTTATTTTCATGGATGTACAAGGCCTGCTAATGATGTTACTTCATCCCTTTTAAACAGATTTGGTAGTTGTTGATGTCCAATTCTGTGCTCTCTGTCAAACCTAGTTAGTTGTGTCATCTATTCTAATTTGTCATGTGGGATTTTACACTAAATCACTTATGATGCATGCCTGTGTGGCTAGCGACCCAACACTATGTAAGATGCTACATGCGCACTGCACAAGTAGCCTTGATTTGCTTCTTCTGCTAAGGCAAAGTGATGCAGCAACCATGCCTATCCCTAGTGTGGATGCTGGAGCATGTCATGGATTCTTTCAGAACATGAATATTCACAATGGCCCATTGCAGGAGGCCCTTCTACTTTGTGTGGGTAGGACAATATTCATCAATGAAATGCTCCTCATGAGATGTTCCTTCTTATATGCAAGGTGAGGGGCCTCTCCTTCAAATTGTTGTGGTGGGATCTCCATTATTTGTTCCTCCCATATGTGAGGCAAAGGGTCTCACTCTCAATCTGTACAGGCAAAGCTCCTCCTCCTGTCTAACCAAGCCTAGGAGCCTTTGAATTAGTTGGGCTTGCAACCCATCAGTTGAGCTGTCCCTTTGGACTCCTGTAAATAGGGCCTGAAAGGGCTCGTTTATGATATGAAAAGGTTAAAAAAAAGAGGCTTTTCTTAAAGAATCCTCAAATCCATGCCTATTTAAAATGAAAAAGGAAAAGAAGAAGAGGAGGAGGAGCACTTGTATCGATCTTGAGATTTCTTTGGCATTCTTGAGATCTCTAAGAGTTCAATCCATTTGGGACTACTACTGCTATCTAACTCTCTTCAGACTTTGCCTCCCCTTAAGACTTGATGACTCATCATCCACACAAACAATAGTATTTTTGACAATCCGAAATTGATAAGGTTCTTCCTATAACAAACACTAAGGAAGTTCATGGAGGAAATGGCAAGAGGCTGAAAGAAATCTTTCTTGGGTCTCAAACATCCGCAAGGTTATATTTTCATTCTTCTTTAGCAAAAGGTTTTTAGTGTTCTCTTGACTGCTGGTTGTTATTTGTCTGAAAACAGTGCTTGGATGGCATGTTTTGATTATTTAGGACAGTTGATATCATTTATGTTAATTTCTCATTGCATGACAAAGCTACGGCCGATATTATAGGTAACTGCAGAGGATGAATCTGGGATATGCATATGGGATCTCAGAATGCCAAAGGTTCCAATCAAAGAGCTTCCTGGACATACACACTGGTACCTATTTATTGTTTTGCTGCAGACCTTATCACATACAACTGTATTCGTGCTTCATAAACACTATTATCTGTATGCTTAATGAGCGTGTTTGCTGTCATTATTTGCATGTGTAGAAGTTTGATTGTGAAATTTTTTAATGTTGGCAGGACATGGACTGTGAAGTGCAATCCAGAATATGGACTGATTCTGGTTCTCTCTCTCTCTCTAACCTATACACAAACACTAATATACGAAATTTGGAAAACACGCTATCTGTATTCTTCTTCTGGGTTAGCATGACTAAAAAGGGCAGGAAAAATCCATTAAAATTGGGTTTTATAAATTTATATGACTCAAGTCTTATTTTGCCCTACAAGTATGAGATCAAGTTGATCTAAGTAGGAAGTCTTCAGAATGTGCATCATGTGCATATTTTCTAAAACTCTGCTTGTGCATCATGTGTACATGTGAAGCCCTGTACCTCCTATCCTGGGACAAATACTCCACTGGATGTATGATGACATTATTGAAATGAAACCCTAATAGCCTTTTAGCTATTATGTTTTTTTTTACAAAGTTTGATTTTGTAGAGTGCAGGAACAGATTCATCTGTCAACTTGTGGTCGGCTTCTACGTCTAGTAGTGATGACTTGACATCTGAAAGGTCATTTTCTTGTCTAGGATGTTCAATGTTTATCTCTCAACTTACCTATCAAAAAAAAAAAGTTTTTCTCTCAACTTCTTTTTTCCTTTTTTCTTTTTTCTTTTTTCTTTTAATGATTTTCTGTTACAATTTTCTCCTCAATGTTTCTGGCAGCCCAATTGAGTCACCAACTCGACGGGTAGATCCACTTCTCAATTCCTACAGTGACTATGAAGACAGTGTTTATGGTAATGATTGCAACCCTCTAGTCTTCCACTCACCTTGACGCTTAAAACTGATCCAACTAATTTTAAACTGAAATTCCAGGCCTTGCTTGGAGTTCCCGTGAGCCATCAATTTTTGCGTCATTGTCGTATGATGGAAGGGTAAGCACTCTTAACAATCTATGCTAGAGTTTACCCATGTACATTTCTTGTCTACTTCTATGGTGAAAATGTTAATGCACAATTCCAAACCTTGCGCGCATCAAACTATTCTATAGTTTTTGTGCCTGACCTAACCCTATTGAAAACAAATAGGCCTGATGTTAGATGAAGAACTCCTATTGACATATAGTCTCTCAAAACTGAGCATTTGAAAATGTATACTATGGGTTTTTGGAGCCTTTTAAAATTCCTGAAGATTTGGTCCTTTATATTTCCTTGCAAATCAGGTTGTTGTCGAATCTGTGAAGCCCTACCTCTCGAAAAAATGAAGGCCAAACCACATGCTGTTGTCCTGAAGGTTTGTTCTATGTTTTTTTGGGTCAATTTACTGGGCCTAGTTTCTTAAGGCTTCATTGCCACTATCCTCTCTTAAATTCTACTGATTTCTCTGTTTTTACTGCAGATTATTATTACATGACCCTGCAAACCTTTTCCTGAGCACTTCCTGCTGTATATAGGCTTTGAAGAATGCTACAGGGAATGGTCTATCCCTGTCCTTTCTTCCATGAAAGATTCGTGGTCTTGTGTTTTTTCATAAACTTTTCTTCCCTTTCAGAAGGGAAATCATTCCATTGAATTAATTGCTTCCCTACTACGGTTCTGTACAGAACCTTCACATAACAGAAATTCAATTATGCAACTGCACGAGGCTGATATTTTACTATTCTTGGCTATTGAAATTCTTGTAGGTAGTGGTTAGAATATAGTTGTCCTGGCAATGGCCCTTTTGGTTCTCATGTCTGCGTTGTGTATGTCTTGCTGGTATAAGGACCACCCTTGCCGCACATGCACGCTTTCCTGGCCTCAGGACCACCACCCACCAGCCACCACCACATCCACTCTCTTGATGTTACTTCCTTCTGTACTTCCACTGCTCTCATAGATCCATCAACACTGTACTCTTGTAATTCCCCAAATATCATACCCCTCAGACCCAAATCCATAATCCGTGTTCTAATATCATATGTTTGATCGGGTCTTTGGATTTTAATGAGTTTGTACGAATCAATTGACCTTCGGGAAAGGAGGGAAGGAAGCCAAATTTTTGACGGCATTCCACATCATTTTTGTTTAGATAGAACGCAAGCAAGCAAACAGGCACAAATGTAATTATGTTAATGGTCTATCTAGAAGATCGGTTACCATCACAATTGAGTTTTGTTAGTATTGTACAACTTATCCTTTCTGAGGTGACCTTGAGCTTATCACCACGCACGCAAGGACATGACTCAGCTTAAGGGCTGGGTGTTTCCTCGTCCGACGGCAGAAATCCATGTTGCCTACTTGTATTCAATAACTGAATACACGTGGCGCTCCTCCTGCCACGTATTCTGTGACACGTGAGCTACTTAACTTTCGTGTTATCCACAATTAGGGTTGCACGGTCATCAGGTACCTGGCCATGTCATCCTAGTGCTAGGTTGTGACACGTGGTGAAACCCAGTGGAACAAATTAAAAAAGGTGGTGTAATCGCAGTACGGTCTGGATAAGGGAAAGTGATTTTTTTCTTTCCAGCGAGGATGAAGCGACCTCTAAGTCGACATCCATCTACTGCCACGTATCTATCGCAAAGATTCTGCGTTTTTTAATACTCTTAGGAAAAATTCCAAATTACAATTAATGTGGAACATATAAAAAAATTCCAAATTATTATCTTTTTATTCTTTAATCATACAAGTAATCGTCAGCAAATGTAAATACAAATTGTATTTTTATAAATAGTGAATTACTAGAGTAGTTTATTCAATTGAATTGAAAATTTCTATAAACAAAAGCCAAGAAGAATATATATAGATTTATTTTCATATTTTTAATGATCTTTTTATACCTTGTCATTAATAAACTCAAATTATATAAAATCAGTATATAAGGTGAAAAAAATATATATAAAAATTGTTATTTAGTTCTATTTAAAATATAAAGATCGTTTAATAGGGATTTTAAGAAATATTTTTAATATTTAAATTTTTTTTTATTCAAATATTAAAAATATTAGAAACGTTTTCTAAAATCATTTTTAAACACACTTATAAAATTTTTTATGACTTTTAATTATTATTTTTAAATTTAAAGTATTAATTTTTTTACTATCTCAAAAAAAAAATGAAAATTAGTTAACATCTTAAATTTGGATAATAAAAATTTAAAATATTATTTTTATTTATTAATATTAATATTTTTATTTTTCATATACTTGAAGAGGCAGCTTGTTTTCCATTTTTCTGACTTTGCCTCTCCTATGACTTCGTGAGCGGTTTTATTAGTTGCTTATGTGATAAGCACTCATGAAAATAGAATATTTATCATTTTTTATTATTTATTTACATAATTATAATTATACTTAAAAAAGTGAATAATATGTGATTAATTATGGGTGATTAAAATATGTAAGCAACCATGAACAAACACGTGGTACTGGATAATTCTCGAAGCGATTAAATTTAATAATTTAATACGCACAAAATTATATTATTTTGGTCCACTTATTATCTCCTATGATGACTTGCAGCATAAAATACATTGGTCATTAAAGGAGGGCGATTTCCATATTATAAACCAACGGTTGATAAAGAGACACGTGGCATATCCGTAATGAAAAAACCCTCAAGTGGGACCCTGCTGCTCACGTGTATGATGACATGCCCCGATTCGCGGCCTGGCCAGAAAGGTTAAGCCATAGCCACCGATCGGATCATACTCCCACATCCGCATCTCTCTCCGTCAAGTGTCCCAGCACAAAGATTCACACCGAATATCACTTCTCCAATACCATTGGCCCATAACCCCCAACTCCACATTTTCTACTTTTCTTCTTCTATAAGAGCAATCAACGTAGAGACTCTTTCTCTGCTCTACACTCTTCTCTTCTCTTCTCTTGCAGAGACCTAGGGTTTTTGGATGACATTTCCGTAAATAATGGCGGCTAGTTCTAGAGGCTTCGCGACTCCATTTCGTCTGGAACTGAGAAGTGTTGATGTGTCGACTCTGCGACATCGCGAAATCGAGTTCAGGAAGTGTAGGAGGAGGGTTTCTGTTGATGGAGATCGAATTCGGCTGAGTGGAATCAGATGCTGCTGTTCTGGAACTACTGGCCCCGGGAAGAGTGTGGAGAAGGCTGAAGAATGGCGGTTTGATTCTAAAAAGAGTTCGCATAGAGTTCGAATCCAGGCTATGCCTTCAATGCCTTTTGCCTCGCCTCAGTGAGTTCCGATCTCACTAACTTATTTTCTCCATTTATTCTTCTTCTCCTTCTTTTTTTTCCTTTTCTATTCTACTATGTGTTTGGTCTCTGGGAAAATGGAGAGAGGAGACTGGAACATGCTTAGAAAGGGAATACATGCTTTGGAACACTTTTTTAACAATTTCAGATATGGATTTCTTCTGCTTCTGCTCCTTATCTGTTGCTACAAGTATTTATCAACTTATTTTCCCTTTTTTTTTGCCAATTTCTTAGTTCATGAGAAGCGAAGGAATATGTAGAAGAGGATAGGAATACCAAATCGAATGCAATTTGAGTTCTTTTAAACAAAACATTACAATTTTAAAATTAAATTAAGGCAAAGAAGCATTCGAAGAAGTTTTACAAGTGGCTTTCATAGGTGATGAAATAAACGGAGCTGATTGATTTTACAAAGCAAACCGTTTAGATGGTTCAGGAGTCAATGCAGGATTCATCATCCATGAGATAAGAGTTATAGTTAGCCTCTGTATTACTTATGTACGTCTGCTTGGACTACTTAAGCACTCAAGCGAGACTGTTCTGAACTTTCAAGATAGTTCAGTGCTATATGAAACGTCCAAAAAGATGAACAGATATATGATTGATTTTTCATTTCAGTACTATACGAAAGATAAAAAGATGAATGCAATATTACTGGCCCCAATGATGCCTGGTCAAGTAGAACCATGAATATGGCATGATATCAAAATACATGAACATGGTGAAGGTAGCAAACTTAGCTCAAAATGCCATGAACATATAAGTTGCATTGAACCACTGGATCTGGATGTAGTTTTGCTGCAGCTTGATCCACAGTGGTAATTGATATAGTAAACAGATTACCATTTGCAATTGATATCATCAACAACTAGGTCTGGGGATAAAACATAAACGCTAGTATGAGTGTCACTCTAAAAGTTAATTGGTAGTATCAAAAAAGTCATTCGGCAAACCAATGGTAGACTTGATGAATAAAATAAGATCATTATGGTAAGCTAAGCTACTTCCTAATGATACAGAAGCTGTTCTTTGGTTTGTAATGCTCCTTTGCCTTTTGATTCCAACAGGTCTCATTTTGTTTCCAAACAAGAAAGGTTCTATCCCCGCTGCACTCCAAGAAATTCTGGTCCACAGTCCCGTGATACTCCACCAAAAAGAGGTGATCTACAGTGACCTTGCCATTTTAGTTTCTGAATGCGTTGTAGCTTCTGATTTATGGCCTATGTTGTCATCTAAATGTTGTGCCTAATAACAAATCTTTTGTTTACTGGTTCCTTCTCCTCAGACACTGGTATTGCAAATGAAAAGGATTGGGGCATCAACTTATTAAGTGAAAATATCAATGAGTCTGGCACTAATGAAGATGGCAGTACTTGGAATCGAGAGAGTGGGGAGGACCTTGGTGAAAATGGATACAGATATAGATGGACAAGGATGGGTGGTCAAAGCCATGATGGTTACTCGGAATGGAAAGAAATGGTATATAATCATTTTTATCATACAATATTTTGAATGTATTGAGTATTGTTGATCTGGGACTGAAGCAAATTGAAAGCAACTCTCTGTAAATTAATCCTTGTGATGGAGAATGGTACCCCATTAGTTTCCCTTGACATTATTTCCACATTGATGACAATGTACTTTATATTTATTGAGAAGTTCCACTTAAATTTATGACTAAAAATCTCCAAGACCAACCAGTAGAATGTTTGTGGATTCACAAAGTAAACTAGTATGCCCTTTTACAGAATAATCACATAGATCACCTTGGATTTTCAAGCTACATGTGTATAGAGTTGTTTGGGTTTCTAAGAGGGATTTCTAGTTGGAAAATAAGTTTTTTATTAGTTAAATATTAACATTCCACTTGTTTAATAAAAAAATACATTATTTATATCAAAATTCTGGCCTATCAAAACTAAGTTAAAGTTTGGAGGAAATGAGGGATTTATGGGAGAGAAGTTCCATTCTTATGGATATTGGGATTTTTGGTCCCCTTGAAAGATTAGGTCCTCCTCTGCATGAAGCAGAGCCCCTAAAGTTTCCAGAGAAGTGGAGTTACAGGAAATACTTTCTGAGGTAGGAAGTTTATTGGAGGCAAAAATCAGGAGTGAAGTGGGTGAAGGGTGGGCATTGCAACTCCAAGCTTTTATGTTGGTTGCAAAAGGTAGGATTAAGAAAAAGATGATAAAAATTCACTCAAGAAGAGGATAGAACAGCATTTATAAACTAGGATCATATTTCTGAGGACATTTTGACGTCTTTTGGTTGCCTCTGTTAACCGCCATTGGGAACTTCCGGGTCTGGACTGGTCTCCCATCTCCAATGTTAGTGTTAGGTGGTTGGAACCTACTTTTTTGGAGGAGGGAATCAAAGAGGCTAACATTTAAATGAGAAAAATCTGCAGACCTGGATGACTTATTTTTTGCTTTTAGGGGCCTTGGTGAATTCCATCGGTTGATGGTCCTCTGAGTAATTTTGTTGAAAAAGAATGTCTTCATATTAGTTTCTAAAGAAAATCTAGATGCTCTTGTTGATGTGATTATGTTGGATTAGAATAGGAGGAGGGATGGAGTTTTGCACGGACCGGAAATGTCTTCTTTTTGGTTTTCTTAAGTTTAGTTACGATGGTTCTCTGTTGGGAAATCCAGGACAGATAGGGACCAGTGTTGCTTTTTGCTGAGATCTTAACCATGAAGGCTGGAAGGGGCCAAGCCATTGAGATTTAAGAATTTCATGACTTGACATTATTCTTTCTTTGGTGTCTGAAGGGAGCTTCTTAGAAATGGGTAGTTGGTTACCTAAATTGCAAGGGATTGGGTTGCATTTTTGGTTGGATTCCTAGATCAGCCAACCAAGTAGCTGAATAGTTAGGGCAGGTAAGGTGTCTTGACAATTGTGGCATTTGCTGGGGATTTCATGCCTCCCGGAGATGTACTACTTTTAGACTTAGATGTTATGTTTTAATGGTCCTTGGTTCTTGCTGTTTTTTCTGTTATATATGTACTCTTCTAGTGACTATTAACTTGAAGACTAGCTCAACCTTGTATTTCCAATTCACTTTTAATTATTTGATTGCTTCCAAAAAAAATATTAACCGTCCATTTTTCAGATTTCAACTAACTAATATATGTTCAAACATAGGGAAAGTGTCTGAAGTCTTAACACCTTAGGAATCCTAGATTCTAATATCTACCTTCTAAAATACTTATGTGCTCACCCCCTAGATTCAACATGTATAACATTAAGAAAAGAGGAAGTGAAATAATAGTCAAACTTCTACAAAACTACATCCATAAAACATACATAGTTACAAATATAAATAGCAATCAAGTTCAGGGCATTCTCATATGCATTTTCGTTCAACTTCAACATATTTTAGTTTGACCTAAATGCCTTACTATGGTTCTCTAAATTTTTAATGTTTCATTGGATAATGCATATCCTACATAACCTTAGTTTGTTTGACAGATATGAAGCTAAAGCTTTGAGTTATCCCAGGTCGCAAATCATCATTGTTGGTCAACCAAGCGTTATCACAACTTTGGGGTACCATAGCCTCTCTAATGCATATGTTAGAAATGTATGAATACTGTTGCTGAGGGACACTTAAAACCTTACTAACAAGAATAATTAGTGTCTGCTAGTAGGTACTAGCATGTTTGATTGTTTTAGCATTTTTGAAAGTATTTTGTTAGACTCGCATTCTTAGCTCAAGAACCTATTTATTTCTTCAATATATTTTCATTGTTCGGTGGACTATGTAGATAGTATAAATCTTCAAAAAAAAAAAAAAAACTTAAATTTGTTGAATTATCTGTTTATAGTGATGGTTCCACCAGTTGGTTAAAATGTGCCCAAGTATTCTAGCAGGTTGGACCCCCATGTATGAATACTCAATGCTGATTATTTCATTGATCAATGCATGCACTTCTTAGTGTCTATTTGGTATATTTTGAAGCCTGGGTGCAAAAGCCAAAAGAGAAGTGCGAAGGTCAAGTTTGAAAGCTACCAAGCAATGAAAAAGGCAATGCAATCCTCACCGTTTAGGATGACATATAAATATTTCTAGTAAACTGTCATGATATTTTAGCAGTTCTGGTACTTAAACATTGTTTTTATAACCCATTAAGTATCATCCCAGGTGGATGCATTAATTGGATTTATTGATCTCCTTTACAGTGGTGGGAGAAAAGTGACTGGACGGGATACAAAGAACTAGGTATATTACTTTCCTTGTTATTTTACCAGAAATGCTGAAAATCACATAAATAGACTTTACTTTGTATAGATTCCTATTTCACTGATTTTAACTTCATTGGAGTAATTACTTTCTTTTTGCTTGATATCTTTCTCTCAAGGTGTTCTAGTAAGCTATAGGGGACTGCCATGCAAATGACCAACCCATTCAATATCCTGTTATCTTGAAATCCTTGTTGGTGATTGAGTACATTCTTCCAAACATCTTAAACATAGCAAGGAGTGATTTTTGGCATACCTACACTTCCTCTTTTTTTCCCCTTTTGATAGATGTCTTGTGCATATTCACATTAACAATCAAAAGATGACATTTTTGTAAATATAACTACAAGTCAAATATGCTCATATATAGAAAATATTCCCACTGTGAATAGTAGAGCATTATGGAACTTTATTTAAGTGCTCATTTTTATTAGGGTTGATATTTCATAGGTGTGGAGAAATCTGGAAGGAATGCTGAAGGGGATTCATGGTGGGAAACATGGCAAGAAGTTCTTCATCAAGATGAATGGAGGTCTTGTCTTTATTTATTGTCTACTGCACTTAAAGATAACTTCTGATTTTTGCAAACACCACTGTACGCACAAATTAAAGTTTTCTTGTTTAGCATGGTGACAATTTGTAGTAATTGTGGATACCATAATTACCAAATTTTAAATTTGTAGTAATCTAGCTAGGATAGAGAGGAGTGCACAGAAACAAGCAAAATCAGGCACCGAGAATGCTGGGTGGTATGAGAAGTGGTAAGGAAATCATTCACTGTCCCATAGTTTTATTTTTATTTTTATTTGCATTATTATACACTTAAGCAACAGAAACCTATTGAGTTTGTATCTGATAATATATGCCTTTATTTGTTTTATTTAGGTGGGAGAAATACGATGCTAAAGGCTCAACTGAGAAAGGAGCACATAAGTACGGTAGACTGAATGAACAGTCGTGGTGGGAGAAGTGGGGAGAGCATTATGATGGAAGAGGATCTGTTCTAAAATGGTTTTCTCTAATTATCCCTTAAAACTACTTTGAACTTAAATATGTCTGCATGAAGTTGTCCTATTCTCTCATACAAATATATTTCATATAATCTGAAACTATTAATTTGTACATGGGAATATAAAAAATATGGTAAACTGCATTTCTGCACTCCGTCTTCCTCTCTTGTTGTTTAATACTGTGCATTGAAAAGAACTAATATATTCTGCATTGTGTTGTTCTTCTGCTCGTCTTTTCCTCCAATAAGATCCTTCTTAGCTTTCAAGGGTTGATAAAAAAATAAAAAATAAGTAAAAAATAAAAAACGGGAACAGGAAAATGAGATTCTGCTTTGTGTTGTTATACTAAATTTCTTATTTCCTTTCCTCAGGACTGATAAATGGGCTGAGACTGAACTTGGAACCAAATGGGGTGACAAGTGGGAAGAGAAATTCTTTGCTGGCATAGGTTCACGTCAAGGGGAGACTTGGCATCTCTCTCCCAGTGGTGATCGTATGTCTAATCCCTGTAACTTTCAATGGAATTTATTTGATTCTATGTGTCTGATCTGCCTTTAGCACATCAAATTTTGAACATGTGATTGAACTATTTATTGGTTACCTATGAAGTTAATTCTATATCGTACTATGTTACTATGTGAAGCAATTGATGTCCGTATACAAGCCTTGACTAGGATCCTTTAGATTTTGTGGCAAGTCATGATTTATGAAAATCTATTTCAGGTACATTTTTTCTTAGTTACAATGTGCTGAAAACAACAAAGAAAAAAAACTGAAACTATTTATAAAGGTTTTCCACGTATACCGGGTCAGAGTACCCCACCCAGAGGTCCTCGGAGGGGAGCAAATAGGTTAGACGAGAATCATATAATAGAATAACTTGTATTATCTCTCTATGCTTTTCAGATGCTTAGAGCCTTTTGCAGTAGTTGAAGTGAATATATTGAAATCAGGAAAAGCTTTATTCAAGCGCAGATTGGACCATTAATTGTCAGATTTGGTTGTTCATAATGCACACTGCCACTGATTAGACTTTTTGACAATTTGATCAGAAAAAAACTTCCTCTGTGCATTTTATTTATTTGTGTTTTGTTTGTGTGATCTACGAGATTCAAGTAATAGTTTCATCTATTGTTTAGGCTGGTCAAGGACATGGGGAGAAGAACACTTTGGAAATGGGTATGCATCTTTACCTATATGATCTTCCTACAAAATTGAGCAAAGCTTTTTACGTGATATGTTCTGCTGAAACAAATTCCTATTTCTCCAGCACAGTGCCTTGTACATGAATTGTTTTATATGCTGTATGGATAACTTTGATGCCTTCTTTCTGTATCAGTAAGGTGCACAAATACGGCAAGAGCACAACGGGTGAAAGCTGGGATATTGTTGTCGATGAGGAAACCTATTACGAGTAAGATGATGCCTTTTTTACTTACTCCAATTAAATATATATATACATATATATATCTGGATGGAATAATTCTAGTGGGCTGCGTGTTTCCCACATTTAATCATTAAAGACTTGTTTGGAAACTGTTTTTCTATTTTGACAAATTTTATTTAAAACATTTTTATGAGAATTTATTCTAAAAAATAGGATGATTTTTTGAGATCAAATTTAAGGTGTTTTTGAAGTGTTGGGCTGTGTCAAAAAAACTGTTTTAGCTGAATTTTGTTCATATTCGAAAATGTTGCCAAACTAGTCCCTAAGATTTTTGGTTGTAGTTTTGTGTGATGTCTTAAGTTTTGATAAAACGAGAGTTTTGATGATGAAGGGCCGAACCTCACTACGGATGGGCTGACGTTGTGGGTAATTCAAGTCAGCTACTGTCAATAGAACCTCTGGAGAGGCCGCCTGGAGTCTACCCAGATCTCGACTTTGGGACATCTCCACCACCCCCAGCCGATGACTCCCCAGATACCCCTACATCTTCACAATGAAGAGGGTGATAAATCATCACACTCACGTTTCTTGCCTCATTTATTCATTCTTTTGAATATTGATATTTCCAGTTTTCAGTTCCCAGTTTGTGCTCTGATTTCTTTAACGATGTTATTCATATAATGTGTTGAGGTTTATTTATTTATATTTATGTTCAAGATGTTGCATAACATAATAAGTTTATTTTGGATGACATCATTCAGCTATAAAAGGGGAGAACCTAGTGATTGAATTTTTTCGGGGAGTACGCCCTCATGCCCAAAACATTTAGGCTTCGAGAAGCTAGGCTAGATTGAGGGGAAATTAGCAAGAGGCAAAAAAAAAGGATTGGGCCCCCATAGAAAATGTAGAAGAAAGGCCCAATGGTATCCATGGCTCGGCTCGGCCTCAATTTAAGGATATTGGGCTGGGCTTCGAAGAACAATAGAATACAATTGGGCCGGACAAGAGATTTGGGTTGAGCCCGCTTCTAGAGTAATTTTGGGCTATAGACCTGGGGTAACGGAGCTCGCCTTTATTTCAAGGTCTGATCCGGGCTTTTACCAGTTAGCCCCGTGTAAGATTGGGCTGGCCTACAAAAAGAGAAAATTGAAAGGTAGGCCGGGTCGCAGAAGAGAGGAGAAAATTGAAAGATAAGGGGAGGGGAAACTAGTGGAAGAGGACTACAGGTGAGAGGAAGCCATCCAGATAGGGACTAAATTTAAGGCCCAGCCCAAGATTGAGTTGACCCATTAGGTTCAATTCAGAATCCAAGCTGAGATTTGGGGCTACAGCCAAATAATTGATTCCCTTGTTGGCAGGCAGAAAGGTTCGCATAGGTTCAGGGCCTTAATCCTCCCTCCAGTATGCTCGAATCCCCGTAAGGCCCTGTCTCTACCGTGGGGATCTCATACGATGCCCAAATTTGAAGCAACTTACGTTTCCGTGGTCTTTTTAGACCAGTGCCTGTATTTTAAATCTGAAATTTGAGCATCTCACTAGAAGTAGTCGAGCGCGCAAACCACTAGGCCTATTCATTCAGAAACCTTTGAATCCTACGCTGAAAACTCATTTAAAAAGTCCTACACTTATTTAAAGAGCCCACCTTGATTCGGATGATTACATTGACCTTGGCAGTCAAGTGACCATGTTAATCGTCACCAACTTCCAGAAATAGACTCGGTTGTATGATAGCTCTGAGGAGAAAGAAAAATAAAGTCAAGTTGCTGACAATTACCAATTTGATGATTGGTTTCGTATCCGTGACTTCCCGATGCCTGAACTTCACTGCAAAGCAAGAAAGTGGAGGGGAAAAAGGGTGAAAAAGGAAATACAAAGAAATCAAAAAAAAAAAAGAAAAAAAAAAAAAAAAAAAAAAAGGGCGGCGTTCACAAAATTGGATGAGCAACTGCACCATCCATTGGATTTATATACAGGGGGTGGGGCTAATTACTAACCATGCAGGATGGTCGAAAGAATTTTCGCTTAGAGCTGCAAATTGTTCAAGTGGGGTTTCTAAGCAAATTGTTCAAGTGGGGTCAAAGAATTAACAAATGAAAGGGGCACTAGAGTATAGCAAAACAACTCTTTGACCAGAGGTGAAAGGTGCATGAATCCCTTTAGTCTGAAAGCATCTCTTCCAACTCAGGCTCCTCAGATGCGAGTACACCATAATCCAAGCCTGTTCCATTTGCTAGGCCAGTCTCCTGAGGGCCAGTTTGATCTTCTTCATCATCTGGATCCATCCATTCTAGCTCATCATCCATATTCTGATCATATTCGTCAAAATCTTTTCTTGTGGCATTACTCTCCTTCCCAGATTTTTGAGAACCCGGATCTCTCTTAGCATTAGCCCCAGACTCTTCACATATGCAGGAGGATGGGTTCTCATGAAACTCACCTCTGCCTGGCCTCACCTCATTTGGCTCCCCCATGAAGCCTCTCTGATAAGTACGGACTCTAGAGGCAAACACTTCCCAACTCACGTTACCTTTATTCAGGAACAACCGATATAGTTTTTTGGCATTTGGACGAATGGTAGGCTTGTGTCCAAAATATCTCCTGCAATGAAGAGACATGTCAAAGTTCATTAGCAGTTTGAATTCTGTTCCTTGACAAGGTTGAAGGTGCAAGCGCAGAACAAAAAGAACAGCATACCTTCGCCCAGCTAATATTTTAGCCATGTTTCCATTGTTGTTGGTAACAAATACATCACTTTCATCACAAACTATGAAGTCAAGTGCAGCCATGCGAGCAGAAAATGCAGCAAATGGTTTCAGTTCCTCTTTCCGGGCTATAGTGTCTTTTGAATAGAAATTTGGGAAGAGTGCCTTTAGAGGTGCCAATGTCTCTTCCCCTCCGTATACTTCACCAGATGCCACGTAAATATGAACATCACTGCCATATCCCAGCGCTCTCAGCATTAGACCAACTTCTTCTGGAGTGAGTGGGCATTTTCCATGCCTCCTTTCCCTGTCTGGGTTGCTCGTCTGCAAATCAATCAAATAGAAATGTCATGGATTATGATATATACACATTATCTCTTGAATTGGATACTTTGAAGTAATATCCAGATTAAACTGAATGGGGATGAAATTCAGCATATGGTGATAGACTATCACTATTTCTGTGGATGGATCCTCACTATAATAGTTGTGTAACATGTGTTTGCATTATCTTTATATTTTAATCTTGTTTTTGAACCCTTCAAATTTGAAGTTTGCAAGAATAGTTATCAAATGATGTATTAAATCATGCATTACCGGTATCTATATTTTTGGTACTGCATATTGTGCATCACAAGATACACTTCAATTAATAGAAAGCAACAAGAAATACATGAAATAGCTAGAAAATGAAGCATTTAGTAATTATTAATCATTTCAACCAAAAAAACAAAAAATATTTCCAGGTATTCCTTTTTATCTTTAAAAGGAAAAAAAGAGCAAGGTTTAGATGAGATAAAAGCATAAAGGAGATAATCTCTCAGAGACATACATGTAAAGTTTTCCACCTCTTTCGTATTGCACCCAGCTCTTTCCTTTCCTTTTCTCCCCCACCATAGTAGCATCCTGAGAATGCAAGCATATCGGGTTCAAACCTGTGACAACAAAGCATGTGATGGCATAAAGAAACTTTCTCACCTTCTCATAATTGGCAGTTTCTAGAATATTAAAATCATATAGCCATGACTTGTTCATTATGATAAAATGAGCACAAACTTTCCTATTGTAATCTCATTGGGAATGAAAATAACCCCCCCAAAAAAAAGAGAGGAAAATTTTCCTACTATAATGTCCATATGCCCATATAGATTCAAAAGCTAGGTTGCAAAGCAACTTCTTGCACCATATAGCTCATAAGCACTCATCCTCTCATCACAGTTGTTTTTTCTCCACTCTAAGGGCCACACTGTCATTTACCCTTCAAAAGTATGCAAGGAACATCAGTGAAGAGTGAAAATTTACTGTTCAGTTCAAGTGGTATTGACAGCTCATTGCAAACATCCATACAAGCATGCAATACAATGGGCTTGACCAAAAGAGCAAGGAACATATATTGTTTGTTGATACATCCAATGATACAGGATCATATCAACATGCGAATAGAGAAAAGCTAATTAAGAGCTTTAATAAAAGATCAAATCAAATTAAGAATTTTATTAAGGGTCACCGGACTACCTCAGGTGCAGGGCAATATAATGCTTGCTTCTTATCCTCATTCGCCGGACCAATTCTCGGCCCATGTCAAGTATAGGATCAGTGAACCTTAAAGCATGGTAGTTTACTCTACATCTTAGCTTCTGTAGATCTGTGTCCAACTTATTCGAAAGTCTATAATCAAACTTGGTGAGCCGAACAATCTGTCAATGAAGGAAAACGATAATTGTTAATTTTGGAAAAATCCAAAATTCATTCAAGGTCAAATTGGAAAACTGAACACAGTATAGAGTTGTCCAAACAACTTAAGATTGGCTAATATTGTTGATGGATATGTTGATATCCCAAAATTCAGATGTTTCAATTGGATAGGTCAACATCAATTTTGAAATCCAAGAAAAAGAAAATTGAAACTCTATGAAATTGGACGAGAAAGCGTGAGATCATAAATGAAATGTCAAGAATCACAAACAAGAATACACACAAAACTCATCTAATATATCGCAAGAAAATTCACAGGTAGCAGGTACTGCTGCTTTAGATGAACATGAATACTGGTGAGCTTAAATATTATAATCACAAATTTTGTATTAGATGATAAATTTCGACAATAACATATATGTTGTCTTGAACAATCCAAATACAATTATCACAATGCATTAACAAGAACAAACTACCGGAGAAGTTTACAACTGGATGAATATCAGAGATGAAAATTCTCATGGGAAATAAAAATTTATAACCTTCCCATGTAAATTTCTTGTTTGCCTATAAAAAAACATATAATCTTTTTTTCCAAAAGAAAAACAAAATCCCTAGATGATACCCTGATGTTGTATAGCTCATGGATTTCAAGACAATGCCATTACATTTTTCCCTTTTTTTTCTTTTTTTTTTGACATGTAAAGAGAGGCATATAAATTAAAAAGAGGCACCAAAATGGCAACTCAAAGACAATGTCATTACTTTTACACCCAAGGGACATAATTTTAAGATATTGCTAAAAATGGCAAATGGATAAAATGAACAGCTGATACAATTGTTGGTCCCTTCACAATATCAAGGTGAGCTTTCAACATCACAAAGGAAGCCGACATTATTTATTTTCCCTAAGCTAAAAAGGAAGGGTCCAAGTATTAATGTCATTAGTAAGGGCTGAGTTTATTTATATATCTCATATTTATGCATGCAAGCCGAATGAATGATTTTTTAGAACAAGTAGCATGTTTTCACAGAACAGAGATAGACTGTGATGATGTGTTACCACTGCAATGGGATATTTTCTGTTTCATTTAAGGCTGTTAATCGGGCAGAACCCAGACCTGAACCCTGATCAACCCCAACATAAGTTCAAATTGGCCCTATCTCGTCAAATGGGCCTGATTTGCTTAAGGCCAATGTTAAATATTGCTTAAAATAGGGCTCATGCAATATAATAGCAAATGATCTCACAGGCAAGGATCCTGGTCTACCATTAAGTATTATTATATCAACAAAAAAGGTTCTATTGAGAAACCAACAAATTAAGCTCTATTCAAGTAAATGTATGGGTTAAGAGAAAAACATCTAGTGTTCCTAGAAAGAAGACAAGATAAAAGTAAGTAATAACATACAGATACCAAACCTACAAAAACTAAAAGCCCAACATGCAATTTATAAAAAGAAACATGAGAATGCATATGCTGAAAAACAAACAGCAAAAGTTTTGGAGAACCGAAAACTTACATGCCTTTTCAAAATAACAGGTAGTACACGACTTTGATAGCATCTTTCACTACACTTCCTTGGAACACGCATAGTATAAGGAGTCCCAGTTTTCCCTTTCTTTTCAGGAAGCTGTTTTATGATTTTAACATCCTTTGATAGATACTTAATAAACCAATCAACATCAAAGATCTCTGAGAAATTACTGCAGAAGACAGAGTAACAAATTTGTTAACTGATATCACGGCAAGATGCTCTTTTTAAGATTTGAATACTAAGAACCAACAACAAAATATAAATTGCAAAAAGGTAGCAGAACGCATATGCTCATTCAATGACTAACCTAGCATCCCTCCAAAAGGACTTCTGATCCAGTTTTGGAACAACAAGAGTAGCATTTAAAATGCGGGCAGCGACAACAGCATCTGTTATCTGAAAATGGCAGGTGTAACAAGTTCAGCCTGAGCAACAAACTTAATAATATGATAAAGAATTCCATAACTAAAAGGTAAAACAACAATAGCACCATAGTGCAATCATTGAAGACATGAGATATATCACTGTGAGGGGAACAAGTATTCACTTGAAGCCAACATCGAAGTAACTCTATTGCAATGAACATATCACAGAAAGAGATCATTGTAGCATGCAAGGTTAAGAATCTCACTGTTACTTTTCTAACCCTGGAGCACCACAGTGATAAAAAACAAGAATATCAAATAATAAAAAGAAGCCTGTAACTCTATTGCAATGAACATGTCACAGAAAGAGATCATTGTAGCATGCGGATCTCACCGTTACTTTTCTAACCCTGGAGCACTACAGTGATAAAAAAACAAGAATATCAAATAATAGAAAGAAGCCTTGTGATAATAACCACATCAATAAAGCATGCAAAACAACTTTCTACATCTTTATATGTCAGTAACATCTTAAACACAGCAAGATGTTTATCTGACTACTCGCAAAATCCTAATATGAGTTTTTGACATAGACAAAAATAATTCCTTCTTCTCCAGTTTATTTTTGTGATGTAGCAAAGGTGCAAAATTAGAAACATGCTGTGATAGGAAATGCAACATGACATATGCGTTGATAAGAAAATCAAATGAAAATACAGAGGTGAGACGAGAGTTTAAAAAAGTGATGGCTTAAAGCAGTTGTTAAGGCCACCATCAAGGGTGAGGCCAGTGCAACCGTAAAACAAACTTACAACATGACACATTACGCCTCATCTTTAAAATAGCAAATAGTAATAATGAATATGCCTTACATGAATTTAGCAAAGTTTGGTTCATTTCTGTTACACTATCTTTCACTTAATTTTGTGAGTTTTTAGGAGAAACCATTGAGAAAGATAAAATGATGGCTATATGCAAAATTTAAATCATCTTGTAGAGAAAATATGACAGTTAAAACTGTTAAACTTAAGACATCGGCATTTTGACGCTAAAATTTATGACGTAGGAAGAAATCTAGAAAGAATATCCAAAAGACATCTTTTCGCATAGGTAGCTAATAAAATGAGAAAATTTGCAGAAAGAAACAAAAAGTGATGAAAACAGGTGGTAGTGAACAGTGGCATCAGAGCGCACGTTGAACTCTATGTTGCTTACTCAATAACTAACAATTTACTTCATCATTCATTGCTTTACAACCTTGTATTCGATATTTCAAAACTAATAAGTAAGTTTTTTGTAATAGAAATCAATAAAACACATCTATGTTTGACTTTGTACAGAACTAGCATAAGTTTTCAATCTGACTCACGAAGGTTATAATGCAATTCATGTTGAGTTCTGCGTTCATAAGCTATATACCCTAAGGCAAAGCAGTTCAACTAAAAACCCAACCTTCATTTCAGTTTCCTATGCTGCTTGTGCCATTACTTAAACCTTCAGCCCAAAGGAGGAAAGCAAACTCCCTCCAAGGCCAATGAAGAGTTAGCATATAAACATGCTTCTTCTTTTTTTGATAGGTAAGGATCTGAACTTAGACAAATTTTAACTAATATATAATATGAATGCTACAAGAATTACCCCAGTTCTCTGTTGATTTAAGCCTCCACTGGTAGCAATCATCAAGAATCGATTGGGAACTGTGATAGCTTCAGCTTCTGTAACATGAAAAGTATGGTTAGATCAAGACTCAAATTATTAAATTGAAAACACAATGCAAGTGCAGAAAGATAAAATAATTGCTACACATTACAAAGCCAAAGGTTAGGAAGCAACAATTAAAGAAACCCTAGAAACAATATGAATGGAGTGGAAGCATTTGACGATAAGAGCTGCTTTGTCCCTATTAAGATTCGCAAGAAACGGATTCAAAACCCTAAATAGCAACCCGAAAACTAATAGTAAAAATCCTAAATCTCCTATCTCTTTCCCGAATTTGAAACAGACTACAACGCCAAATCAAGGCATCATTCAGCCAAAAAAGAAAAGTATTGAACCAAATCACCGAGAGAGTTCATAAACAAATACACACTTCTAAACTTATGGCTCGCATTGCTGCATCCATAGTAGAATTTCGAAAATCTCGAACTCCACGGATCATGATCCGATCTTCCACCGTCACTCTACAGTGCAAAAACAAGAAAGTAAATAAAGCAAGAACAGATCCACCGACTAATAAAAAGAAAGAAAGAAAGGAAGAAAAAGAAAAATGCCGGTATAGAAAAAAATAAATTCGCAAAAGAAAACACCTAACCGGAACACTAAACTTCACGGCTCCATTCGAACCCTCGCCGCCACTGCGGAACTGAACGACCAAAACAGATTGTGACTAAAAATGCCAGAACGACGAGATAGCCAAAAGTATATAAAAGGAGATATGATGAGAGAGATCACCGGGACAAAGTAGTTGTGGCGGGAGCGGAGGTGATCCGTGTCTACGGGAGGAGGAACGAGGAAGGAGAGGAGAGCTAAGAAGAGGAGGATACCGCCGCAGACGACGGCGATTATTGGAGCCAGACAGCGGAGGCGGTTATTGCTGTGGTGTCGCCGCCGGGGCAAAACCATGGCGGTGGCGGTGGCGGTGGCGATGGTAGAGTAGAGCACAGGCGCTTCCCTCGAGTTCCTAGAGAGGACGAAATGAGGGCACGATCTCGACCATCAGCATTTTCTCAAGCGGAATCTACAATAACGACAACCGTCCCTCCACAACGCATCTTCAGCTATTGCTCTGGCGCCGATCGAAAAAACATGATGCAGCGCCCAAAAGCAAAGCAAATCACCTCGAACGAAGCGAGGCTAGGCTCACCCTGAGGCCACTTTCTATTTCTGCAAATTCCCGACCCTACTCACTCGCCCTCGCCCTCGCCCCAAAGTCCAAACTTCTATCGGAACCTCCCTGTCACGTGCACTGAGCATGTCTACCATCCGTTCTTCACCTCTATCGGACCTCTCTACATATATAATATATTTATATATATATATTTTATTATTTATTTTGTGAAAAAATATATATATTAAAAACAATTAAAGTGGTATACATAATTAATCTATAATAAAATACCATCCTCATTTATTAAATACAAAGTTAAAGGTATTAATTACCAAAATAACGTAATTTTTTATTTTTATTTTATAGAAAAGGGTGTGGTGTTTTAATTTGTTATATAGTTATAAATTTATTTGCCATGTCATCATCTTTTAGTCAATTAAAAACTAGTTAACCAAGTGATAATTACTTGAAAATAATCATAAAAGAAGATAGGACTAGGACGTGCAATTGGAGGGAACAAATTCCTTTAATAAAGTAGAAAAAGGGCTTAGATTGTTAATGAGGCAATTCCTTATGTCTTACTTCAAATGATAATGTTTTCATGTGCCTCCCATTATAGGCAAGGTATCATCGTCTTATATAGTCACTTTTTGTCTTCTCATTGCTTATGGCGACTCTAAAATATAGGAGGAAGCACACCTCTTGGAACTAGAAGCCAGTTAGCAAAATGAGAAGCCCTCTTTAACAATGATTAGTGCCTAGTAGTATGTGTAAGAATGTACTATGGGTGCAAACATAGTCTGCTTATGAAGCCCATTATGGGGAAATTACTTGGAGTCTATGTTTGACTCCAAAAAGCATCCAAAAAAGAAAACTAAATTTTTTATATCTAGTTTTATCATAAAAATATTAAATTTACAAATATAATTAAAATTAATAAATTTTTAAATTATTTATTCTTTATATAAATAAATTAAATTGAGTTAAAGTAAGACTATGCAGTCCAAAAGGTATTATAATTTTTTTTTTGTTTATATTTTAAAATTATTTAATTTTTATATAAAAGAGTTAAATAAATATATAAAAATGATTTATTTATTTAATTTTTATTTTCTTCTGATTTTCCTATTTATTTTATTTACATCGCATCATTCTTCAAAATTTTCGAAATTAAATATAGCTATGAAAATTATAACAAACAAATATAACTTGAAATGTTGGATGCTCTGAACAAAAGTAAATTGAAATATAATTAGGAAGAAAAAGAAAATTGAAGAAACTAAAAAAAAATGAATAATAACTGTTTTCTTCATATTAAAGAATTTTATATAAGAGTTTTTATTTAAAAGATATTAGTTTGAAAAACAAGGTAGAAGTTTTTCAAGGCTTATGCAATCAGTTACTTTTTACCTCTTTCAAATAGTTCTTTTACCTCGTGCTTTTTAGCAATAGAATAATAGAGTAAGAAGAATCAAAAGAAAGTATTTTGCTATGTCACTGATTCATGTATTTTAAAAAATAATTTTTATTAGTTATAAAAATTATTTTTTTTTTCCTAGAAAATTGTATAAAAAATCAACCAAAACACTAAAAATTTTGTTCTAAAAAAATGGTCAAATTCTCAAAAGATTACTTTCTTAAAAATATTTTTAGTTTAAAATTTATTTTTATTTTAAATAGGAGTGCTTTTGTTAGCGTTCTTGTTTCAAAGTATTTTTAATAGAAATTATGTACTGAGATGTATGTTCAAAAGAATTACCCACCAATTATTCAAAGTGCATTTTATTTTTCAAAATTTTAATATTTTTGTAAAACACTTAATTTTACTTTAATCTAAAAAGTGATTTTTAAAAACATTACTAAATATATTTTAATGCTCTATTTAAAAAGTGGTTTTCAAAACAATCATGAAAATCAATTTTTGAAAATAGTTTTTAAAAATAATTTTTTTTAATGCGAAATGCTATTAACTTATTTTTTGAATGTTTTAAAAATAATTTATATATATAGTGTTTTATTTTTAAATATCATCTATATTATATAATTATTTTTTAAAATAATATAAAAAATAAGAATATTTTCTTAAAACGTTATGTTCTTTTTTAAAATAAAAATTATTATTTATTTTTTAATTGATAACGGTTTTTATATATATATTTTTTGTTTTGAACAACGGTAAATTATTTTAAATCTTCTTTTAAGAGTAATTTCCGAGCAGGGGCCCGTGTTTTATTTTAAAAACCTGTTTCAAAAGTGCTTTTGAACAGCACTGAATGTAGATAATATGCCATTTTCTTTTGTTAGGACGGAGGGATTCGGTACGAGCAGATAGACAAAAATGGTCAAAGTAATCGAGATCAACGGCTCAGACGACAAGAGAAGGAATGTATGGCGAACTATATTCTATAAGCAACCTCACCATTCTTCGTGAAAACCCTCAAGCCTCGTCCCCTCGCTCTCTCTCCTGAGTTGTGTTTCTCGTTAATGGCGAAATAGGGTTTTAGAAAGAGAGCGAGGAATTGGTAGTTTGCGAGAGTGCTCAAATGTATTCTCTAATAGCGAAACCCTCCTCCTTTGTGTCTCAATCTTCGTCTTCTTCGTCTTCGCCTCTTCTCGTATTGAATCGTTCTCAGCTGTACTCTTCAATCAGCTTCCCGAGGAAGAGGAAGAGCAGAGGAAGATTCGCTTTGAGAGCCCAGTCTTTCGAATCTCCTCCGAACAATTCTTCAAACGCCAACGATTCCAAACCCCCTAACGGCTCTTTTGTAAGTATCTGTGTGTGTTCCTTTTTTTTTTTTTCCTGATCGTTTGATTTGTTTGTTGGGGTGGAATGATGGTAATGGGCAGTTTGTATGCAATGTTGTAAAAAGCTATGAGCTTTGTCATTTTCCAGCCGATGCAGGAGCAAAAGGTTCCTTGGGTCTTTCTATATTGACGCCCTTGGTTTGAGAGTAGTCTCTTGGCTTTCTTTTTGAATGCCCAAATTCTATATGACTAAGCCATGCATAACTTGGGATTTGTTGCTCAATTTAACTTGGAACCAGGGAACTGGAAATACTTTGTTTGGAAAGAATGTATAATTGATTTGGAGGTCTAAATCCCCTTGTCTGAAATCAGCAGCCAAAAAGCAGGAGAGATATTCTATTGGAGTATGTAAAAAATGTGCAGCCAGAATTCATGGAATTGTTTGTGAAGAGAGCACCCCAACAGGTCTGCAACCTGCCTTCCTAATGCCAATTATCCCTTATAGACTGCTGCATTTGATATAACTTAAATAACACCCAGATAAGCTATTACCTTTTTAAGTCTAGAAATGATATATCTTTCATGGTTATTCCTCAGGTGGTTGATGCAATGCGCCAAACTGTAACAAATATGATTGGAACACTACCCCCACAATTTTTTGCAGTGACAGTAACGACGGTAAGTTTGTTACTATCTCATGAACATGGATTTCAGAGGAGTTATAAGTGATTAATGCCGGTTTGTTTCTGTGTTCATATTTTTAGTATTAATCTGATGTAATGGGTTTCCAACCTCTGTGTATGTTATGATTTGGAATCACTTGGTTTTCGTTTCAGGTTGCTGAAAATCTTGCCCAGCTCATGTACAGTGTTATGATGACTGGATATATGTTTAAGAATGCTCAATATAGGTTGGAACTGCAACAAAGTTTGGAGCAGGCTGCTCTTCCTGAAGTACAAGAGAAAAAAGTATGTTCTCTTTTTATTTTTTGGTTTCTTTTTTATGTATATTTTTTGAAAAGAAAAGAGGTGTGCTGCTAGTGCTACCAATCTTGAAAGGGACACCCATGGGTCTGGAACCCTATACACCATCCTACTCCACACTGTCACCTCCCTCATGGGGGGGAATGTCTTAGCATGTAACTAAGGTGATCAAACAAATGAAAAGGTACACTCATGTCTTCATCCTACACTACCACTCTCAATATGGACACTTTATGAGTTCCTGAGCCTGCTCTTCACTTGTATAGCCCCAGAATGAGGGAATCCTCTACTACAATAAGCAACTAAAAAGGTAAAAATCCATACCTTTTACATATGGAAGCAGGTAGGGTCTTTCTACCTGCATAATATGTGATTCTACAAATTTTGTACACTTTACTGTATAATGAGAGGATTTTGTTATGGATCCCACCCCAACAATGATATATTGGGCATTACAATCGCTACTAATAGATTCAGAGTTCAATTGAAAAACTTTATTCATGGACCTGGGTTATCTTTATATTTTTACAAAAATGATTCACCTAATCCATTAGATGCTATATGCCATCCTTTTTATTTTTTATTTTTTATTTGTCCTCATTAGAACTTGAACATGGAACTTCCCACAAGCCCATCCCAACCCTTTACCACGTTAGTTAGGCCTCAAGGGCATGACTTTATATCATCCAAGTAGGATAAGATGCATGCCTTGTGGATCTCATACTCAGCATATTTATTGTTTAGTCCCAGTGGGTGAACATTTACATCATGTGCCTGGTATATAGATCATACAGTATTCAAGTGTTGGCATTCAATGGAATATTTTTGTTTTTCCTTTTCTTTATATGTTGAATGTTTTGTAATAAAGTATATACGAGGGAGCATTTACATAAGTTCCATACCCCGTGCATGATAACACTTTGTTTTCCTAGAGCAGTGCATGTTTTCCATGGTTCTATGTGCCTGTATATATCCATTTATGTGAGTTACTGCTCGAGCTTGTATTATGATCATGATTTAAATCTGTTAACAGCTCTCTCTACATTTATATATTGCTGAAGGCCTTGTGTTTTTCATGGTCATTTGCTTTAGAAAACCAATGGAATGTGATGCATTCATTTCATTTATTTGATGTGCTCCATAGTGTAAATCTCCAATTATCTGTTTTCAGAGAAGTATCGAACAGGTTCCATCCTTAGTTTTATCTGATGTGGTACTTTGCTTGCTCCTGCGAGTGTTTCAGGATGATCAAGATTATGCACCAGGCACACAAAAGAATGTGTCAGGCGAGGTTATCCGATGGAATAATGTCTCTGGTCCTGAGAAAATAGATGTTGTGAAGTACATTGAGTCACTTGAAGCAGAAGTCGAAGAACTGAATCGTCAAGTTGGAAGAAAATCTGCTAATGGACAAAATGAATTGTTGGAATATCTCAAGTCTCTTGAGCCCCAAAATTTGAAAGTAGGGAAAACTGTCTAACCTCTTTTTTCTCAAAAAATCCTAGATTGTGTTTATTGTTGAAGTGCAATTGGTACATTACTGCTGAAGTTTCTGCTGGCCCATATGTGTGATAATTTTTTTTTCCAAAAGCTTTCTTATTATAGCAAAATAGTCATATTCAAATATTTCCATGAAGTGAGGAAAATCATTCTAGAATTCTAAACATGATTAAGGAGGATTCAACACATGTCCAGAAGTGAGGTGTCTGTTTCTGGACGTGGGGTTATTACAGTTCAACACAGGTGCCCCTTTTCAGAAGTGTTCTTGCCATATGGTTTTCTCTGTACATGTTACTATAGTTCGTTTATACATTGGTGATTTTTCTTTCCATTAAGATATTAATCAGCATTAAGTTTTCATGGTGTGCATTTCAATAGTTAATTTTCTTGTCTAAAATTGTGAAGGAATTGACAAGTAGTGCTGGAGAGGATGTTGTGCTGGCGATGAACACATTCATAAAGCGCCTTTTGGCTGTTTCGGATCCCAGTCAAATGAAGGTTTGCGACTGTATTATGCTTTATTATTTTTATTCACCTTTTTGGATTCTCTACATTCATTTAAATCCCTGTTTTGACATAGTTCCCATGCCACTAGTCATCAATTTCTAAAAAATTTGCTACAATACTTAACAGTACTGTATAATACTCGGTTGATAAGCACTTGGCTTTTTTTTTTTGTTCATCATCTCAACCTTGTGGAGTGTGTTGCAAAATTAGTTTCAGGAAAGGATAGTTATGAATGCACTTGGCTAGAGATTTACCGAACATTGCAATATACTAACTCTCAACATCAATTAAAATGTCATCAAATCTTTGTCTGGACGGTGTTGGTAGATTTGGCTATTGACCTCTCTTAGTTGAATTGAATGGGAGTTGTTGTCACATCAAGAAAATGGAAGATGTTCCAGGCTCACATTTGAGCAGTATTTTGAATCATGAATTTTTCCTCTACACTGAGTGTTTGGTTTTTTCTGAAGAGGATTGTGATTCAATATCAGCTTGATATTTGACTTACATTCTTCAAATCCTCGATGAAGTTTTCAAGGATACTCTCTTGTATAGCCATCACTTGATATTTGACTGACATTTCTTCACTCTTGTACCTTCTTCTGCAGACAAGTGTAACAGAGACGAGTGCTCCAGAACTTGCCAAGCTGCTTTATTGGCTAATGGTGGTTGGCTACAGCATTCGCAACATTGAAGTTCGGTTTGATATGGAACGAGTACTCGGAACCCCTCCCAAACTTGCAGAGCTGCCACCTGGAGAGAATGTTTAACGACATGGTTTGGGACTACATTATGAAGATCCAATTTGACAGGCTGGTCCAGTTATTTTATTGTACCTGAAAGCAAGCAGCTACAGGCTCAATGCGCTGATGACCAATGGCTTGGGAAAACACAATTTTTCTGTTTGGTTAGAAAATGATCAGAGGAAATTATTTATCCAACGTTGAATCCTAATTATTAGGCATAAGTTAGTGTTCATTTGTAATAACTCAGTATGTCATCCTTTCAACAATCATTCAACAAGTGATTAATTCGCTAAGCTACGAGCCTAAAATGTATGGATTTTGATAGAAAGAGACTTTGGGATGATAAAATATTATGTGATTTTCATAGCAAGTTCATTCCATACAACTGAAAACTGTAATTGGACTTCCAAATGTACATTGTGTGATTGGTACTGGAATCCACTCCACCAAAAGGGGTTATTTTCTGAGAATTTTACAGAAATACATTCTCATCCCTACGGTATGAAAGATCTTGATCTTCTATTTGACTCAACTTTCTGGGATTGTGTATAAATCTAAAAAAAATGGAGATCAGCTGGATTTTATTTATCAAGCTGAAAATTGTAGAAGCTCTTCCACTTCCCACTATCCACTGGAAATTGTCATTTGTTGAAGGAGAAATTCCATGAATATGACAACAATGAAACGAGTTGGCCCCCTAAGAACAAAACCGATGGGAATTGATTCAGTTTGGAGTTGGGATTAGGAGCAGAAAATCCATCTCAACTTTATCAAGATGCTCTTTTTCTGGAACCATGACTATTGAAAAGTCTCCTGGCCCATAAACTTTCATTCGGTGTCCATGAAATTGGGGACCCAGATATGGCACACCATCTTAAATTTAAAAGTGCAATAGCAAGATTCTCCTCAGAACCTTTAAAAAACTGGAGGATCTGAGATTCTGCATCCTGGTCTTCAGAATGAATGAAATCCTCCAATTCTGTTCTCTTTTCCTCAAGAGTGCTATCGTCTTCGGAAATCATACGCAAACTGAGAACCTGCAATGATTCCAGGGCCGTGCTGAAGAAACCACCGTCCACATAGGAAGAGAACACATAGTAGCAGGTTGATGGATCGGGCTGGATTTTCTCTTGGTGCATCTGCTCAGCAACAAGCTCAATCAAATCGATTCTTCCCTGAAACAATCATTTCACCAGTTGGTATTACTGAGATTGGTAAAATATAAAGTATCATAAACACAATTATCATACACTGTTTTACTTTTGCAAACGTAAAACATAGTAAATCCAACTATGGGAGTGTTTGAACACTCTCATAGCTCATGTCCCTGTAATAATGTCTATTACTTTTAATATTGAAATTGATCCTATAAAACTAGCTTTTCTTCTCTTTTTCAGAGTAAAATTAACAGGGCTGTCTTACACTCAAAACTAGAAAACCATAATTTTAACAGGGTTTTTTGGGAGGCTGAAAACTCTTTCTTTCTTTCTTCTTTTTTCCTTTTTTATTTTTTTTATTTTTTTTACCAAATTCGTAGTTAGGCTTTTTTCACACAACATTGTCAATCATTCAAACATGAAACTTGAAATAGGGCACTCAGAAAAGATTCTTACTCCCAGATGCTTCCAGACAAACACTTTGAAATTATCTCTAGATAAACACAAACAATCGTTTAGAAGTCATCCTTCTTTAAAGGTTCAGACCCATGTTCAAGTGCGTAAGCCATGTTAAGATATGGAATGTGCCTGGCACAAACATGGATCCCCTACAAATAAGTGTTATGCACTAAAACCCATCCCTAACCGAATAACAAAGGATAGGTACAAGTTCCATATATATATATATATGGTAAACGCATCCTTCATTCCCATCCAACCCCTTGCCCCCAGAGGCAGGCCCCGGGAACCTTTCTCCACTCTCACTACTTTCATTTAAATGTTATTTTACACCTAACATGTTTTTTTCCTGATTGGAATTAAGTTTATAGAAAAAAAAATTGGGTAAAAAATGTTGACAGACCCAGTATTAGAGTTTCCTTACTAGAGATATGATTTAGAATGACAGATTAAAGAAATTAGATACTACATAGAAGCCAGATTAAATAAAAAACCATTACCTTTAGACATGCTTTCTGAAGGATAGTGTTATATAACAGTACATCAGGTGGTATCTCTTCTAATCTTGCTTGATCTAGAAGATTCAATGCGTCATCAAAATCTTCGCACTCTAAAAGAATCTGACACACAATCCAGTTAATAATAAGAAAACTGACAATTCCAAAATCAACTTAAATGTCCTTTAAAATGTCAATTAAATATTGAGCAGTAAAGCTACCCCCCTACTAGGAAACCGAATTATCAGGAACTTTACCTTAACAAAATCAAGATGCATTCATGCAACAGAAACACTAAACACTAGCATGTGCACTAGTCTATCCAATTATCATTTCCGTTGGATTTCTCATCCTCGAATAGAATAAAGTCAAATCATAATCATTAGCAAATATTACATTGATCTGTCAGTGGCTAAACTGACTAAGGGGCAAGTATCCTTCGAATGTAACTATAGAACATTTTAAATGAGAAAAAAAATTAAAAAAATGATGACATATTCTAATCCAACCATGAGGATGCCATGCTTTTCTTATGCTACAAATCCCTGGTCCATCAAAGGACAAGCCATTAACTTAACTGCACTGAAATGAAAGGCACAATATGAATGAGTAGAACCCTGAATAATGCATCTAACAGAAGTCAGGGATAGCCTGAGCTGATGACAATACAAGGAAAGGTGGCAGGAATGCTTAGTCAACAAAGTTTCAGAGTCCAATGATAAGGAGAAATTCAATTATACTTAAGGTGCTATGGAAATCCAGGGAAGTCACAAAAGAATGTGGGATTGAAACTACAAGAGACTATATGACCTTAGATAGAGGCAGAGTGGTCAAAAAGGTAACTGTACAGCAATCCCAAATAGTCAGGAGACCAAGTTCAGTTAAATAGAACCCTTTACATGGTGGGGCCTGATTTTTATTGAAGTAGGCTTGGCATGAATTTTGACTAGAGCCACTGATGATTGGTTTGGTTCATCTTTAATATTGATAGGTGTACTTTATCAAATAACTACGTAATCATGCTGACATGGTATGCCTTCATTGGCTATTGCACTTGTGTTGAAATACAGAATAAAGGGCACTACTGCAACTCACCAACCAAAACTTAAGAGAATGAGATGCAATTTACTGATTATGGAGAAAGAGATATCAAGGGGCCTATCGGTATTAGAACTAAAAATAATTATGAAAAATAACAGCAAAATTTTTTTTATAAGAGCCTTATTATTATCCTTGACAGGGTGGTTTTATAAAAAACAAGGGCTGAAATTTCAGGCACACAAGGCAAGAAATGGAAACCAAGACTTCCCTTTGTACATTGCCAGCCCAAGGTCCCAGTTCCCGAGTCAGCCTCTGCTTCAGTTTTGCATGTATGAGTGTGTTGGAATAAAATTGAATATTGAGGAATCCATAAGTTGTTGATAGAATGATGGGATTTTCAGGTATGAAGTTGGAACTTTGATGTCACTAAGACCACTTCTATCAGTCTATAGAAATAGAACAATTCCTCATGCCAGAGAAATATATATGACACATGTTTGCACCAGTTTCAGGGAATGGAAACAAAATCAACACTGATTATGAGAGTCAAGAACAGTACCTTTATGAGAGCAGTGTAGGTTAATGTCCATGGAAGAAAACCATCACGCATCATCATAGAAACCAGAGCACAAGCTGACTTGTAACATTTTATAGTACTGCAACAATCTATCATTATATTATAAGTTGCAGCATCTCGCGGAAGACTACGTGAAATCATATTTTTGAATATTTCTATTGCTATGTGACTCTGCATTCATGCAAAAACACTTTCAGTAGCCAAAAAATTGCTAAAATACACTCACATCTAATGGGAAAGCTAAAATATTTGACAAAGCTGGTGAAGCACTTACTTCCTTGGCTTCAACAAGTGAATGTAACACCGCATTATAAATAGGTGTTCCAAGATAAGTGTTACTACGGAAGAATTGGTTTTCTGCCACATGTAAGTATTGCATCAATTCTCTTATCATCCCCTCTGCTCCAAGGGCTTTCAGCTGAAGAGAATTAAAGGAGAATAAAATCATAGGGAATGCCAGCAACAACACAATGAAACTCTATCTACAATAGAATCATCCCATAGGTCTATTGCAAATAATAAATGTGATCTACATGTGGTCGCACTAGGTATATTCAAAGAGGTTTGAAGCGCAAAAAGAAAAAAAGAAAGAAGTTTGATCTCTGTATGATTACATTGTTGATGCAATATTGTGCACATTTATAGCAAAAGAAAGTAAAAATAAATAGCAGACACAAAGAATAGGGGCATACCAAGTTCTTCATTGATAAATGACTGTGTTGAATGCCATTATTCATCATGTCCATTTCTATAGCCTTTATCCTTCTAGCAACATCAACCTGTGACAACATATTCCCCTCCTCATATGGCGCATTCACATTACCAAATAGGGAGAATAGCAGCTCATATGTTCCAACATTTGGCCGAAGTTTCAGTTGTTTCATCTTAGACAGTATTGGAACAGCACGTTCAGGTTGATCCTGAAAATTTATGCAACAAACTTCGCATTAAATAAGAGAATTCAACATTTTAAGAGAGGAGCCAACAATAACAGTTCACTTAAAGAAGAGAATTTAACATTTTAAGAGAGGTACAACAGAACATTTTTAGGAAATCAAATTGCACAAAACCAGTCAGGTACTAATCTTGGCTGTTCTTGTACTGCTGCTTTGAGTTAATTTCAATCTCCCTGTGGAACATAAATACTAATTGAGCCAAAAAAATACAAGCTGCTCTCAAGATTTGAAAAATGGGGCATCAGTGGCAATTAACATATGCTAAACTAGCACCAAAAAACCACTGTTTTGTCAGCATAAAATATTTAAAGATAGCAAACAGTTACTAGCAAATGGTCAACTTCTTCATTGGCTGTTCAAATTTATTAGGAATGGAGGTTGAATACTGAGATGTGAGAAAATATGCTTTTCTGTTCAGAACGATATATAAGAATGGACTCAAAGATGATATTAAGCTTCAGTCTACAAAAATATAAACCCACCAGTGTGTCACATGCTGCAAGAAAAGCATTAAAGGGATGAACATATGAAATTCTGGAAATTTGATCCAGCAAAGACTCTGCCAAATCCAGCTGTAAAGCTTTGCTGGAACCTATTGAAAGAGCAGCAAGAGTTGAATCATATGGCTTCAAATTCCTCAGTTGCATTGTTTTTAACTGCAGAAACATGAAAAGAATAAGAGACACAGAATCTCATACTTATCAGTCAAAATGAAAGTTGAGGAGGCAGTCTATTAAAATAAGGCCATGAGACAGTTTTTGCAGCAAGTGGGTAAAACAACTCCTGAATATAATTGTCTATTTCAACACTGGTACTACTTACCACTTCCATGCCATCACTGACACCTCTGTCACTGACAATTGCTTTGATTAAGCCATCATATGTATGACATGATGGTTCCAACCCGAGGTTTTGCATCTACATAGAAACGGGTCCCTTAATTTAGTACATAAAACAATGGCAACATATTGTAGCAAATAGAGTATAAACCATGTGCCTGCAGAAAAAGGGGGAAAAAGTATAAAGCAAGTGCATAAAAAAGAAAGCTACTGGAAGTTCAGTTCTGAGCCTAAATGTCATATTATGTCCCATACATAGTTTTGAAAAGTGCTAGGTGCACTTTAATGCACAAAGGTCTCCTCAGACTTAGGCATAAGACATAATGTAAGCATGCGCTTGAGCGAAGCGAAGTGAGGCCCAACCTAGGGTGCATGTGAATTTTATGAAATATGATCCAAATTTCAATCCAAGCAACAGAAAATTCAAGATTTCAAGCATTTAAAAGAAGCATCCAACAAAAAAACTAATGTGATCATATAGAGTTTCAATGTACAGGCAGAAATTTCAAGAATAAGAGTGTTAAAAAAGAAAAGATAAGATACATGAGCACCACTCTCCAACAAGGTGTGCACCTTGGTAGGCAAAGCGCTATAGCTAAGGAGTGGTTGTACCTAGAGCCTAGGCACACTTAAAGTATGCCTTTAACAACCTTGGCCTGACACCTAATTTTGTCTTGAGCCCACAGGAAAACATAATTTTCAATGATATGTTACCATAATCTGGGAATTTCACTTTGACTGAGCGCTGGCCCATCTTAATGAGGAAATTCCCAAACATGGTTTATAGTTTTTTCTGCTAGACTCTTAAGAATATGTCACAATAATATAAACAATCAAGACTTCACATAAAAAGGTTGTGCTACCTGGAGGATTAACTGTTCTGCCAGTCCACAGTTCTGAGTTTGTGCACATGCATATATCACATCACTGAAAGACCACCTCAAAACCTTCATTACAGGCATGCCTTTATATTTTTCCAGCATATTTATGCCAAAACCCTTATCTTCTTTACCTCCCATATAAAAAATAGTCGAGTCCTCAACATTACTTGCATGAGAGTCTATTTTCTTACTATTATCAGAGACAGAAGGTAAAGAATGTTCGTTCTCCTCCATACATCTCTTCAGACCCATATCACCATTCTTAGGAATAGGAATGTCCAATCTTGAAGAACATAACCTTCCTTCAGCACTTTTATTGATAAAGATGCTTCCCTTGAAAACCAAATCCACCATATGTTGCAAGGCTGCATAAGCCGATTCCAAATCTCTCAACCTTGTAAAGGACCAAATAAACTTCCGCAGAGAAATGATGCTCATACTATAGTATGTCATACATTCCTTCCAAATTTTATGGGCGGCAGACAGGTTTTGCTGCAAAACTGCAAGCTGAAAAAAAAAATTAGAATAATAATGATGTACACTAATTTCAGTTCCATCCCCCACAATTTGGCAAGATGAAACACAGGAAAAAAAAAAAAAAAATTCAGTTGCTTAATCAATTACAAAATTTTGACTGCGGTTAAAAAAAAAAAGGTGTGTGGCATATTTACCAGTTTGAATATGTTAGTTTGACAGTATGCAAACAAAAAGAATGTGATAGAAAATTTTCTAAATACTTCAAAACTCATGAGAAACAATGCCAAAGTAACAGGTTCAGCATAAGAAAACAAATGAATAAATGCAATATGAGGATGCTTTACCTAAATCTAATGGGAACATTTAGAAATCCATTTTCTAAAGGTAATAGAAAGTTAGAAGTATTTCCTAACCCTGAATTTCCCTGAGACTCCTATGATTAAGACTCCTCCCCCCCTCCCCCCCCACACACAATAGGTAAGCGATTTTTTCCCACTAGGACTTGAACCTAGAACCTCCCACAACCCCACCCTAATCCCTTACTAGGCCTCAAGGGCCTATGATTAATGTAAGTAAATCTCAATTATGGATTAGCACTTGGGTGGGGCTAACTCTTTGTTAGGTTTTGGTTGTAGAAATTATAGTACCTAGGTTGTGAAGTTGAGTGAGTATGTGTACATTGCATAAGAGTTGGTAGGGCATGTTTGTACTCATTTGTGTTGTAAAGGGTTTTGACTTGAACTTAGAAAGGAGATGAATAAGTGCCTAACAAAATTTCCACAGAGTGAATCTCCCATAAACTTACACTTATCTAAAAAAAAAAATCTCCCATAAACTTACTCCAACCCTTTACCACTTGAGCCAGGCTTCAAGGGTCTCCCAAACAATTCAATATATGCAAGCCACAAGCAAATGACATCAACAATCTCCCAACATAGCAAATAAACCCTTATCCACAAGTATCAAATTCCAACCATAAAATGAACTAAAAGAGGATTGAGAGGAATGAGAAACAATGACACTATGATATAATGTGGAAAATCTATGAAAAGAGATAAAAAAACTGTGGGTCAATCAAAATCGCGACATCTACTATGAAGAAAATAACATGTACAAGATTTCACCTAACCTAAGACCTCCAACCTTTCATGGATTGCTTGTCTAGTACCTTAGGAAACTAAAGTTCTCATGTAAAACCCCTTTGGAAACACCTTAAACATGATCTTAGTCTCTTCTTAAGATCCATAAAAGAAGATACTTGGGTTTTACCCCAAAAGATGAAGAAAATGAGAGTAGGGATGGAGAACAACATTAAATCAACCCATTTTGATGAAAAACATAAATCCACTATAACAAGATTTAACTTAAATACTAATAAACTTTCACTAAAACAAACATGCACAATTTGACAAAGAATTTGAAGCTCAAGGAGACACACCCAGCTCTTACTATTGTGATTCCCTAATTTTGGAAAGGAGTTTGAATAGCAAGAATTCAAACCCAATGCAATGGTTTAGATCAATTTAGAAAAAAAAAAAAAATATATATATATATATATATATTGTGATCGAAACATGATTGGTCCAATATCAGATTGAGGTTTCTTGTCAACTCCTTCTCAAAACCTGAAAGATTCCATTGACCCGGACAGCCATCCCTCGCTTTAAGTGAACCGATTAAAGCGGATGAAAGAAGAAAGTTGGGGTAGTCGATGTGGTATTTAGTCACCCTCCCTTTTTGAATCAATCTATTGCCTTAGAATCCTATGCCAGAATAGTAGTTGTTAGCACTACAATATTTTATTATTATTTTTTTCATTAAAAATATTAGAATACAAAAATCTTGGAGTAAGAGCACCAAAGTATCATTTAGTAGTTCCCTTTCCTAGCTATCTATTTGAAAATAAAATTTCCATTCCTGGTAACAATTAATCCATTACCCTTAAGTGGGATTGATCAAACCTTTAGCCAATTGGCTTAGAACAAAGGTTTTGATACCCCTTAAGCTTCAAATCTTTTTTTTTTTAATAAAAATATAACAAATTTAAATGTGGTCGATTAATTTTTGAACCATCCACCACCTCAAATTACTTACCATTTCATCTAGCCATCTTCATCGCAACTATTTTTGAAGTAATAAAAGTCCAGGAGGGGGTTCGAAGCATCTGAGCTATGCGTATACAAGTGAAAATTTCGACTAGGAATTGCCAACACACTAAGACACTTACAATTAAGAATGATAACCAGAATCCAAACCTCCCTGTAAATTCTTCTAAGTTCCTCAACAACTTTGGAAGTGAGTTGCTCTCCTTAGACATTTGAAGAATATACTTTTTTTCTTTTTTTTTTTGATAGGTAAATTTTTTTGTTCCCACTAGGACTTGAACTTGGAACCCCCCACAAACCCTCCTCATCCCTTTACCACTTGAGCCAGCCCTCAAGGGCACATTTGGAGAATATACTATATCAAAAGGCAGATTTTATTGGCCAACCCTTGTAAAACTTGAGTATTGATATTACAAGTTTGATGTTGAGTAATGGCAGTGACATGGAAAAGCAATGTCCAAAAGAAGATAATTCTTAAAAACCATCAGTAATGTGTGAAACAACAACAAATAATCAACTTGAAATGTATCATAAAAGTATCACAAACTAACTTCCTGATATTTGATTGCATATTCCAAGACAATATGAATGCCAACCATTTTGTAACACCATGTGTCTACGACACTTTCATAGTGATACCAATATGTATTGGTACATATGGTATCAGGTGACACCTAATTTCATGCTTCATATGAAATCAACTTGTGACAGTAAATGCGTGTGCAATATTATGTTTTAACCATTTTTTAAAACATTATGTAAAACCATTACAACAGGATGGTTTTTAAGACAAAGTACTAAGACTCACTTAAAATACATTCACAATTGAAACAGTATTTCATGATAAAATATCCTCAGTCATCAAGAAACAAAGTTGAAAACTCAACCAAAAGAAAAATGAACAGTCATGACGCGTTCGCAATTGTAATCATGATAACACTTTGTGGCTTCTAAACAGATCAGAACAATATAATACTAAGAATATTTTTTTTACACACCTTGAGAAACTGTGAATATGTTACTTCATTCTTCCCCAGTACTTGGTGCTCCATCAGATCCAAGCATTGGTTGGCGTGAAGTAGACTCCTTGTTTGAACACATCCTCTCAAGAAATTATTGTACATAGGCAGAATAGGATGGATATCATGATTTTCTCCAACAAAATTCAATAAATTAAACGCCTGAAAGTAAAGCAAGAAGGCATGAGTGTGATTGCATTCCAACAGCGTTAGACAAATAAAGATGCAGAGTAGCAATTAATAGCTAACTAGATATTATTCAATTAGAAAACCCATCCGAAACATTTTTTTTCCTGCTCAACGGGAGATTTTATTCATAGCATCAACAAATAATTATTTCTCCCCAATAAGTTAATTGATCAACTTGTTGGGATATTCTCAGATAATCACAGTTTCCATGGATTTATCTTGTGATGTCAAAAAATAATGACATGAACCAGTCATTATCAGCCATACATAACCAGTAAATTGCAAAGAAAATACAATAAAATATAGAATACATTTATACCTCCTCCAGGTAACCCCCTTTACAGAGAGCTTGAATGCTAAGCATGTAGCATCTATTGTTCACGTGAACCTCTTTTTCATCCATAATTCTCCAAATCTCCATGACAAACTGCACGAAAAAGGAAAATCCCCCATAACTGTCACAGCCAAGATGTATCCACTGACTGCATTGGGATCAGAGTTCAAATATTATTATGTATGCCAAGAAAGATGGAGGACACCATCCTTTTTCCTTTTTCACAGGAAATACGACATTAAAGGAGGAAATATTTAGCACGAGCAAGAATGACATGTCCTTCAAGCAAAAAATAAAAACTAATAAGAAATTATAAGAGGATGCCATCCTTGCATTCCTAATGCAGTAGCATGAATGGGCCAAATATAATGGCAGCAAGGCATGGTTTTCCCCTAACTTTAATTCATTAAAAAAATCGTTTTTATGCATATAAATAAAATCAAACTTGGTTGCTTCCTTGTACAGAACAGATCTGATTCAGAAGTCCAATTCTGAGGAATTGAAATTCTTGCTTTTACTATGATTCTATGAATTAGATTAAATGAATTTGGGTTCTACATAGTCAACTTTAAGTCCAAATCTACTGGCATGTAAAGGATCAAACTGTTCATTCATAGTAGGAGCCTTCAATTCAAATTCCACATAGCCAATCTCACACTAAAACAACCCCATCTAGCCTGCCAATTGTAGCTAAACTTCATTATGCAGACCTAATTTGGTTAAACAACATAACACATTGTACTGAAAGGCCAAACAAGGCCACTGTTTGCCAGTTCATTACACATAATAAACTAGCCAGATACCCAATAATATCATTTTGTGTCTGTTATATTAGCTCCACGTAGCAGAAAACAATGATCCAAAAATTGAATTCCTGGGATACCAAAAAACAAACCAAAAATTCATTTTTCAGCTTACTAAGGGATCAGGTGATTTTGAGCAGTGTTCAAGAATATAAATAAAATCATCAGCTCTTAAGGAGTAGTTTCCACAGCCAAGTTCTGAAAGCAAACTCGAAGCCCTGCTTCTCTTGTTTGAGCGAAGTGCATCAACAATTTGCACCTGCAAAAGCCTGGTAATTGATTTTCTTTCATGCCCGAAGCAATCGTGATCTGCAAATGAAGATCCAACCCTCATTCAGGACTTCCAACAAATTACAGATAAAAGGGCACATAAAGAAATTTATATGTTCGAGAATCCCTTCATTGTGTCCTCTAGCTAAACATACGTTTAACAATACCTCTTGAGGTTGTAAAAGTCCGCAATGATTCCAATTTTCTCACCAGATTCTTCTGATCCTGTGATGACATCAATTGTCAAAAAAGAAAATTTCAAAGTGTTGAATTCGGTTTGGCTCGGTGAAAACAAAATACAAAAGCTATAAATTAAGGAAAAGAAAAATACGTATACAGATGACTTTGATAAGTAAAGTGAGTCAGAAATCGACCGCAAAGGAACCCTAGACCTGTGCAGATAAATCAAATATAGAGAACGGGTGTTAGTGCATGTTCAGATTAAGCCATTGTATGCTCATAGTCTATAAATTTGTGAATAGAAATTATGCTTACACATATCTATGCATGCTTTTGGGATTTCTCTTCTCAGAGCACTGTCAGTATAAATGAACCCTAGAGTTTCTTTTTTTCCTCTAAGATAATAACACATTTTGACAGAAAATAAAGTCAAGCATTTTTATCTCCTCGACTGTCACCGGAGAACTTGTTTCGGCGGTAGGAAGAAACACAGCTGAAATTTTCTCGGGAAACTTGGGGTACGATAGAAACAAACGGAAATTTTCTTGGCGCCGCCCGAAATTTCATAAGGGGCTGGCTGAACCGAGCCCAAGAAAAGCCAGACTGAGCCTAAAGCTAGGCCCTAAAGCCCATGAATAAAGATTAATCGGAGCCCAGCCTAATTGAAAATCTTTTGAATTTATGCTAAATACTTTGCGTATCGAAATTATTGAATTTAAAATTAAATACTATATTTAATTGAAAATTTTCATGATAGGAGGCCAATTTTAGGAGTTCATACTCAATACCTTTCGTGTCCGATTCATACTTAAAAATTCGATCTCATGATTGAAAATTTAAACCCCTATTTAATTGAATTATTTAATAAAAAAGTTACTATCAAAATTTATTTATTTCTCAAAAAAAAAATTCAATTATCATTTTCAAACTATTTTTAAGAACAGAATTTATAAATCATGTAAAAGAGTTACATAGAAAATTATTATTTTGATTTATTTTTAAATCCTCAATCAAGTTAAATCACCCGATAATCCTCTTAGGCTCACTCATAGTAGGAATCCTTATAAATATTTTTTAGAAATTAACAATTTTTTTTATAATTTTAATAAAATTGTGATATTTCACATTGATAGAGAATAAAATTTATCACATTATATAAGTACAGGTTATTCTTTAACTCTATTCATATGTTTTAGAATCGTGAGTAATTTAGGTTTAAAACAAACATTGTTTGCAGGATTACCCCGATTCCAAGTAAAAATTTGTTTGATTTTGTGAATTTTTTATATAAAACTCAAAGTAATATAAAAAAATCATTTAATGTTTAATTACTTTTATTAAAGTATTTATTTTATTTTTAAAATAGGGGAGATGCTATCTTAAAGGTGGTTGAGGATTAAATGCACATAACTATTAGTATTTTCATTAAAAAAGGTCAGCAAGTTTCTCAGAAGGGAAACATATTTATGAACTAATAATTAAAAACAAATCAACGTTAAGAAAATCACAAATTCCCTAAAAAAGAAACGTTTCAGAAAACAAAAAAATAAAACCAAATTCTCATTCTGAAAATGCTTTTCTTGACATGCTTCTTTTCTTCGTTTCCTGCTCACAAAGGAAAGTGGGAACGTGACTCTGAGCTCTGGACGGTTGAGATTTTCCGATCCTCTGAAAATGTGTTTGGGCACAGATTCATTTCACTGTGCTCGGTACTATGTATAAAAGCTTTCTATGTGAGTGAGTGTGAGGCAGAGAGACGAATCGAAGCGAGTGAGTTTGTTGAAGATGTACGGATCGGCGGGTCTTTTCTCGACGCCTCTTCTTGGCTCTTCTTCGACACCTTCGTCAAGAAACCACTTCAAAACAGTAAGTTCGAACTTGTCCTAGAAGACCTTGTTTGGCTGTGAGTGAAACGAAATGGAGATAGAAATTTTCGTTATTTTGTTTTTACTGCGTTTTCTCTGCAACCAAACGGGGTGTGATTGTTTAAAAGTTTTGATGTGGATTGTGCGCGAGTGCGTAGGTTTTATGCAAATTGAATTACCTAATTAGATTGGTTTTGTTGAGTGTTTGCTTAGTGGAAAATAGTTAGGCACTGTTTCGATTTTGGGAGAATGTGGGAAGGGGAAGGAAAATGCCGAAAGTTACTGACAATGAAAAGTTCTGCAAATTCTGGACTAGAATAATCTGATCGAGTCACCTGTAGCTTGCTCCAAACAAGAAAAATGGGGTCTCTCTAATGGCCAACTAATTTTGTGTAAACCAATCGAAAATTTTCATTACCAAGGCTTCGTTCCACAATGTTTTCTGAAAACGGTTATCAAAAAATAGTTTTTAAGGATACTTATATAGTTATCAATTATTTTCAGGAACAAAATTCTATTTGGGAACACGGAGAACATTTATTTATTTATTTGTTTTTTAGGCTTATTCTCCTTGAAGTTATCATACATTTATATACAACATAAAAGTTTTTGAAGTCTCTGTCTTTTCAATCGTTGCTCAGAATACACTATAAGAAGAGTTGGAAACAACTCAAATTTGTTCTAAAAAACAACCTTTTTTCATAACAAATTATGAAGAAACTATTTATATTTTGAAGAAAAACAGTTACCAAATAGGTCCTGTCCTCTGAGTTTTTTTCTTACAATGGAGGATCCGGTATTACTGTTTTCGGGTTTGTCTGGCAAATTATTTTCTGCATTATGCCATTTCATCAGTTATATCTAGGACATGCGTGTCTTTAGATCAAACTTAAGGTACTTATCTGACGGTCTATTTAGGCTCTTATTTACTATTTTTGACAGGGCTCAGGAAACAAATATTGCCTTGCTAAACAGAAACCAATTCGAGTAAGCTGTGATCCTTGGTCGCAAAAACTCCTTGGCCATTGCACATTCCATTGCCCATCAACGAACTCAACATATGGGAAGGTATGTTTGACGTTCTTAGCATAAATTATTGGAATGGAATCTCTTAAGCAAAATTTTGATTTGTATGGGTAGTGCTATCCATCTGATTATAAAGTATGTGGTGTGTTGTTCTTTAGAACATTAATGTTTTTTTCATGAACGCAAAATGGTTTTTATGGTAATAAAAGAGAGAGATAATGTTCTTTTCACGTAATTGAACAGTATTCTGGTGCATTTTCTTGACTAGGTGAATGGTTCTGCAATCTCAGCTCTCATTACAGATGACAATTCAGCCATGGCAACCATGGGAGAAGACACTGAACATATTGGTATCTTGGACACAGACCCAGGACTGGAACCATTTAAAGATCACTTCAGATATAGAATGAGGAGATATGTAGAGCAGAAAGAGCTTATTGAAAAATATGAAGGAAGTCTTGAGGAATTCGCACAAGGTGATATTTTGGTATAATCAGTGCAAGTGCATTATTGCTTTTCTCTTCTACTTTTCATGGAAAATAATGGGATTTACTTCAATATCATGCATTTGTAAATCAACATGGTCTACTGTACATAGGAGATACAGCATCTTCAACAGATACTTCCTTATGTCGATGTGTAGACGAGGCCAGTCACCTTTAAATCAAAATGACTCTGATGATTTGTTTACATGGTCAAATGCATTATTTAGAAAGGCTAGAAGATTTTTTTCATTACTCCCATAGGTCTTAATTGCGTCATGGATGCTTTTCCATGTTCAATGGTTTATCCAATTGTTTGATGTGTGATTCCTCCATTTTGTAGGTTATTTGAAATTTGGATTTAACAGAGAAGAAGGTGGCATTGTGTACCGTGAGTGGGCCCCTGCTGCACAGTAAGTTTTTAGCTTACAAAATACAAGCTTATAATTTTGTTAGTTGTTATCTTTGTTCAGTTAGAAGTTTTATCATATTGCAGGGAAGCTCAAGTTGTTGGGGACTTCAATGGATGGGATGGTTCCAACCACAGGATGGAAAAGAATCAGTTTGGTGTTTGGAGCATCAAGATTCCCGACTCTGAGGGAAATCCAGCCATTCCTCATAACTCACGAGTAAAGTTCCGATTCAAGCATGGTGATGGAGTTTGGGTTGATCGAATCCCTGCTTGGATCAGATATGCCACTGTGGACCCCACAGCATTTGCAGCACCATATGATGGTTTGTATTGGGACCCACCAGCTTCAGAAAGGTGCCAATTATTCATCTTTTATGTAACTTCATTCAGATTAAGTTAATATTTTCTGTACAGAGGAAAACAAAACTATTCAAAGGCCTACTACCATAAGGGCACAATTTAATACTTTATTACTTAATTTTCAGCCTAGCTATGACGGTTAAATTGTAAAATGCAGTTTGAGGTTGCTTTCAAAAGGAAAAGAAACAAAAAAAAAAATAGATTAGGATTGCTTTGGGAGATCTTACGACTTTCCTATTTTCATCAATACAAGTATTCTTGAATTGCAATAAATGGAATTAAATGCTACAGTTTTTATGACCAAATGAACTAAGTGCTACATTAACCTCATCTTTCATTGTTCATGCAGATATCAGTTTAAGTACCCTTGTCCTTCAAAGCCCAATGCCCCACGAATATATGAGGCTCATGTTGGAATGAGTAGCTCAGAACCCCGTGTGAATTCATATAGAGAGTTTGCTGATGATATCTTACCTCGTATTCGGGCAAATAACTATAACACAGTTCAATTGATGGCTGTGATGGAGCACTCCTATTATGCATCATTTGGGTATCATGTTACGAACTTTTTTGCTGTCAGCAGTAGATCTGGAACTCCTGAGGACCTCAAATATTTGATTGATAAAGCCCATAGCTTAGGTTTAAGAGTCTTGATGGATGTTGTTCACAGCCATGCGAGTAACAATGTCACTGATGGCCTCAATGGCTTTGATGTTGGCCAAAGCTCACAGGATTCCTACTTCCATACCGGAGATCGAGGCTACCATAAGTTATGGGATAGCAGACTCTTTAACTATGCCAATTGGGAAGTTCTCCGCTTCCTTCTATCCAACTTGAGATGGTGGCTAGAGGAGTTTAAATTTGATGGATTTAGGTTTGATGGAGTAACTTCAATGCTGTATCATCACCATGGTATCAACATGCCATTTACAGGGAATTATAACGAGTATTTCAGTGAGGCAACAGATGTTGATGCTGTAGTTTATTTGATGCTGGCCAATTGTCTGATTCATAGTATCTTTCCAGATGCAACTGTAAGTGCCGAAGATGTTTCTGGCATGCCTGGTCTTGGTAGGCCAGTTGCCGAAGGGGGAACTGGTTTTGATTACCGCCTGGCAATGGCCATTCCTGATAAGTGGATTGACTACTTGAAGAACAAGAAAGATGAAGAGTGGTCAATGAAGGAAATATCATCAAGCTTGACGAATAGGAGATACGCTGAGAAATGTATATCGTATGCCGAAAGTCATGATCAGGTATTAGATCTTTCCGCTTCTGTTGAATATTCATCTTTTAAAGCCCTCTTCCTAGGTCCCTAACTTGGTGAAAGGTTTCAAACTAGAAATTGAAATTTTCTCACCAGGAAGAATGCCAAAGAGAAAAATGACACTGAAGAATTCTGGAGTTGTATCTTTCTACAATTTTCTATATATGTATGTATTTTCTACAATTTTGGTTCCTTTACCATTGATGCAGGCCCTTGTGGGAGACAAAACTATTGCATTTCTCCTGATGGATAAAGAAATGTATACTGGCATGTCCTGTTTAACGGATGCTTCTCCTACTCTTGACCGAGGGATCTCACTTCACAAGGTTTGTTATATACCTTTTTGAGCAACTTCTTTTCCTTTATATATCAATTGGTTTACGGTCTCAAGCACAGCCACGAAATCTCACCTTTGTTGTTCAGCCCCTGGCTGTCTGAAGGAGTTGTACAATTGCTTTTTCCACCAGTGTCTGAACTAGTTTATTTTTAGGTATAAAGAACACCTATTGTCAGAAATTTATTGATTCGCATAAGATCTTATGTTTCATCTTTGGATGGATCTTGTACTTCTTGTTTTGTGCTGATTGTTTTATTTTTCTTTTGCAGATGATTCATTTTATAACAATGGCATTGGGAGGTGAGGGCTATCTTAATTTCATGGGAAATGAGGTAACCATCCAATCCAGGCTCCAACTTAATCTAGCCAAACTCTTGGTGTCACCACATACCAAGACACAGATATTCTATGATATTGGAGGGTCTCACTAAGATTCTAGTCACAGGCTTTCCAATAATTTGAGTCCCTAAAAATAAATAAGGATTTTTGCTCAATGAGGTTGATCAGCTCATTTGATTGTATCTTAGGCTAGGTATCATTTTTTTGTACTTAGATCTCAGTTTTTGGTACCTAGGTCTTTTTTCTTTGTACCTAAGTTCCATTTCTTTGTAACCTTTATTCAATGATGCTAGACACATCAAGGGCTGAGATTGGATGTTCAGTATGATGCCAAATGGGTGCCTTAGGATCTGTTTGGCTACATTTTCAAAAATAGTTCTGAAAAATTAGGTTTTTAGAATAGTTCTTAAAAACAGTTCGCACTTGTTTGCAAGAACAAAATTCTTTAGGGAACTCAAATATGAAAACAGTTTTCTTAGTTTATTCTCCCTGAAAGTATGGTGCACTTCCCAAAGTATTCTTCGTAATTTCAATTCTGTGTAGAGCACCCTATAAGAAAATTATCTGAAACAGCCTTAAACTTTTCCTTAAACACTTGTTTTCAGAAAAATTTCACAGAACCGTTTCAGTAAAAAAATTGCCAAACGTGTTTTTGAAGTTAGAAAATTGTTGTCCATAGCAATTTCCAAAAAAAAAACCCTTAGAATTTTCCATTTAAAAGTGAAGGGAATCATACTAAATGCATGGAAATCAGTTGCCCAAATAAGTTGCTCTCTTCATTGTAACAGTATAAGGAAGTGATTTTCCCGTGGAGAAGCTATTGCTGGATTAGCTTTTCAATTTGTCCATGTTTTTTCCATTATTATAATTATTTTCCTAAGTTAGTTATCATCCGTGCTTCTTGTAGTTCGGCCATCCGGAGTGGATTGACTTCCCAAGAGAAGGCAATGATTGGAGTTATGAAAAATGCCGACGCCAATGGGAACTGGTGGATACAGATCACTTGAGATACAAGGTTCAGAATCTCATATTTAGTTGTTTAACATTTGTTAATAGTTTCTCTGCTTTAGATAGTACTTGGTGAGGACATTAGCAAAGCCTACCTCCATCATTATTGATTTCCTTCCCTATAAATATATTATTTGTTGGTCAATATTAACCTACCATTTTAAGTTTGTGCATAGGCCTAATATGGATTGGGCCACATGATATTTGTCTTGTTCTTAATGGCTTAATCAAAATCTACATGGGCCTCCCTTTTATTTCCATATCAAATGTAAAGAAAATTCATGTTGGCTTGATGGCATGGGCTGCAGTAAGACACATGTGATGATGGACCCTTGCTCCTTGTGCCTCTCTTACTATGCATAAGCATCTGTCTAACATGTGTCCTATTGCATATTTGAATTTTATTTTTTTTAATTGGGCTTCCATGAGATATTAATTTGATTTTCTTCTTTGTACTTGGAACATGTCCAGTACATGAATGCATTTGACACAGCTATGAATTTGCTGGATGAAAAATTTTCATTCCTTGCATCAACAAAACAGATAGTGAGCAGCACAGATGAAGAAGATAAGGTACAGATGCTCTTTGGTAGTGAGTTATTTTTCAACCTAAAATTTTAGGAGTGGAACACTGATTTCTGTTCTCATATGAGCAATTGAAAAGAAGGTGCGCATTATACCTTAACTCAGTCTGTTATTTTCAGAAGCAGCCATACTTGTGCTGTTCATTGAACTTGAAACAGGAGAGTTGATAGGCCTAATTGATGACCATTTGTGTCAGATCTTCAGTTACTTATACATTGATATTATACAAATTATATAAGTGATTGAGAAAGATATCAGCTATTCTACCATAATGAGATGAGGGGCACAAATAGAAATATATAACAACATATATTTTGATACAAAATAAACTGTTTCATATTATTTATCTGGAGCTGGATAAGTCCCAAAATTGGTGTGATCCAAGAAACCTGCACCAGATGATTCAATTTCTGTCTGATGTGGACTTTAAACATGGATTAGAAAATTATCCTCATCAATTATGTTTCTTTTGATGGGGGGGCATTGTGGGGGAGGGTGGATGGGGTTTGGGTTGTATTTGTGATGGGATGGTTGTTAAGGGGCAGTTGGGTTTTAGCTTGTTGCATTGGTAGGATCTAGTAACTAGAGTTGTAGTTAAATTGCCTACAGTGGACTCATTCAATTCTGTTCATTTTTCTTAATGTTGAAAACATTGATCTGTTGTTTCACCTTGTAGGTTATTGTCTTTGAGCGTGGAGATCTTGTTTTTGTGTTCAACTTTCATCCAGAGAATACATACGACGGGTATGTATGTTTCTATCATATGAGAGGTGTGTGTATGCATGTATAAATGTGGTTCCATGTAAGATGTATGTCTGAATGGGATTCATGCAACTAAGTTTCAGACATAATGGATAAGGTTTAATGATGATAAAAGCATGTGTAAAGTTCTTTACACCACTTGTATTTGAAACATACAGGTACAAAGTTGGGTGCGACTTGCCAGGGAAATATAGAGTTGCACTGGATAGTGATGCTAGGGTATTTGGTGGACAAGGAAGAGTAAGGAATCTCTTGCAAAATTATTTTGCATGTTTCTTTGATGTTCAGAAAATGTTAGGGACGATTAATATTTAGTTTTTTCATTTCACTGCTGGCAATATAGGCTAAAATTCTGAGTCACCTAGGTGGAAAGAATGGCATACTGGTGCTGAAGGATTGAACTCTGTATGGTTTAATGTATCTGTGATTATATGGTCTGAACATGAGGTGGCTGCCTGTTTAACTTTCTGGTTACAAGTTCCATGATATTAGCAATTTCTTAGAAATTATTTCATTTCTGTGAGCTTTTCTGGTGTCCCTTGAATACATCCACCTAGCAAGAAAGGAAAAAAGGCCAAAGCCAGAATCTAGATACATCCCAAAACTTCTTTTATTTGCTTTGGTAGAGAAATCACTTCAAGGGTTCTAGGGTGAGAATGCTTGGATTATCATTTAAACCCTGTTTCTGCTTAACAGCTGATGTGTGTATGAGTTTTTACTTTTTATGACTTGTTGCCAGTTGCAATGGTCTTCCTGATGATCACCGGAAAATTCCTTATGGCAGGTGGGCCATGACGCAGACCATTTCACATCACCTGAAGGAATACCAGGAGTCCCTGAAACAAATTTCAACAACCGTCCCAATTCCTTCAAAGTACTGTCTCCACCTCGCACATGTGTGGTATGATTCTTCCTTCACTTTCTTCTGGTTTTATTCTTTTTTTGTCCTAACAGAGGAATGATGTACTTGAGGCTTGAGCTTGACTCTATGAATTGTTTAGTATATACATTCCATATGGTGGATTTTCCGGGCTCTATGATTGTTGCATCACCTTCCATTTCAAAATAATATCCATGATTATTACACCAGATTATGATCATACGATCATTACAGCTTCTAATCTTTCATTCATGATTTTTCTTTTTTTAGGTTTACTACAGAGTTGAAGAAAGTCTAGAAGAAAGCGATGATCACAAGTCTACTGGTGCCAATGCAACTTTAGCAGCAGATGTGGTTGCTGAGCAGGGGAGTCTTGAGGAACCAGCTTCTGTTAAAGACCATGAGTTCAACCCGAGAGTGATTGAAGGTTCAGAAGTAGAAGATGTGGTGGAAGAGGCTACAGATGACTGAGAATCTTTTTCGCTATTTGGATCGAAATGGCAACCTGTTTCTCCCCGCATGTCACCTTGTAAATAGTAATGGGTAAAGCAATGAATCACGGGATTTTCCTTTGCTTGTGAGGATTTTCTGTACAATAATGTGTGGCGTGTATGCTGGCTGTGTATAAAAAGAATCATAAGATGCTTGTGTACCTGTTGTTTGAGTGCGGAATAAAGTTCCCCATACCTTCTATGGGCAATCTCCCAGTCCAATGTAGGCCTGTTACTTGCGTCAGTTGGGTGTCACTTTTCCTTACTGAAAAAATTATTCTTTGAATTGTTTTTGGCCAGGTTCAGTATCGAAGTGTTGAATGTGTGGGTCGAAATTTAGATCTTAAATTTTAAAAACATAAAAAATCATATAACCCTAATGTACAAATATTCAATTATTTTTTTTATTAAAAATTTAAATACTTTGTCATGCTTAAGTAGTTATAAAATTATATTTTACCAATATATATATATATATATATATATATATATATATATATATATATATTAATATTTAAATTCTCAAAGTTAGCAAATGTTTTTCCTATTTCCAAAAGAGGAAATAAAAGAATTCAAATTTCATTCTAATTTTCAACAAGTATCATATCCGATAAAATTCATAACCTAAAAAAATTTTAAATATTCATTTTTTTTATTTATCAAAATTTCAACAATCAAAATGAACATCCAAAACCCTATAAATTAGAAATTGAAATTTTTTTTCTAAATGTCATGGAAGGTGATTGATTCAGTTTGGGAGAATCACTTATTGCAGAGAAGTGGATGATGAATGAGTCTTTATCTTTACAAAGAAGATAAGAAGTGGATGATGAATGAGTCTCTAGCTTTGTAAAGAAGATAAGCATCGGGCGTGAAGAATGAGATAAGAGGGTAAAATAGTAAATTTAGGTTATTTTATATTATCAAATGGGTTTAATGAATCAGAATACCACATACTTTTGATGAATTTAAATCCGACTTATAAGTTGGATTCGATTTCTACCTGAATAATTTTTTATTCAATTTCTGTCTTCTTAACATTTATCCAAACATAGGAATAAAGGAGAAAAGGAATGAGATGTCTATTCTTACTCCCTATTCCCGTGTACCAAACACCCCCTAAATGTGATATATTTCTTAATAATATATATTTTATTTCCTTTAATTTCTTAAAAAAATTTCACACAATTAAATTCTAAATTAAACCACACTTGATAGATATGATTTACTAATTTTAAAAATAATAATGATAATTTGAAACTCAATAGTGACCTAATTAATACCACAATAGATAAAATTTGTTTTAAAATGATCCTATTATTTTAGAACCATATTTAAAATAAAAATAAAAATTCTTGTTACATAAAAAGGCATTAAATCAAATAAAACTTAATATATTGAATCCATTAACAAGTTTATTGATTTTAAAAAATAATTTCCAACTCAAAAAACAAACCAATGACTATTTGTATTTAATGATCAAAATTGGTACAAAATGACTGTATTATTTCTCTTTTGTATATAATTATATTTTAATGAATTTTTATATTAAATAAATAAATTTTAAATTAAATAAGATTTAATGGGTTGAATTTATTAATGAGTTTAATAATTTTAAAAATAATTTGAAAATATTACTATAAATAATAGACTAAATGAAGTGATTCTTTTGACTTTTATCGGTAATTTGAAGTTTAAATAAATGACCCAAGTAATTATAAATTAAATCAAAATTAGTTCAAAATACTCTATCTATAATTGAGTATCAAAATGAACAAATATTATTAATTATTAATTATTAATTTTTTAAAATCAATTGGGCTTTTAATAAGATGTTAGTATTTATATTTTTATAATATATACTAAAATAATATAATCTTTTAGTAGAGAATATGACCATCAATTAAATTTAGGAGCACACCTCACATACGAGAAGAAGCACCCCTTGATCAATACGTCATAGACAAAAATGATACTAATCATGTCTCTAATCTTTGAGAAAATGATATTCTATCAGTTATAATTGAATATTAAATATATGCATATAATTAAAATTTTAGTTTATTTACATATTAAAAATTAAACTTTGTTAATTTACAAGTCTATTTAAATAAAATATTATATACTATTATTATTATTATTATTTTTAATAAAAATTTAATTATACTTTTATGAAGATGTTAATATATATATAGTATAATTTTCCAATAAAAATGTAATTTATGATTTTATTATAGTCAAACACTACTTTAAAAAAAAATAATACAAAAAAAACCTTTTTATTCTTTAATTTAAAAATAATTACTTAAAAACAAGTATTAGAAAATAGGGGAAAACCAGCTCATAGTTTTCAATTGTTTTTTTATATTTATGTTCTAATTAAAATTTTATTTTTAAAAATAATTATTTTATCGAAAATCATTTTAAAAAAATGTAGCCAAACCCAACGATACTGTAGCCAAAATTATTTTAAAAACGACCCTTGCTTGAAAGCAACATTACTGAGCCCACATTTATTGTATGGGTCTAAGCTAAGGCCCAGCCCAACCCAACGGATACCAGTTTGGGCTTGGAGCCCTAGTCTTAGCGGAGAAGTCAAGAAAGCAGGTGAAGAAAAGCAGTGAAAGAGAAGATCGGAACCGAGGTTTTGATCTGAAAGTGGAGCGTAGATGGAGAGAGCAGCATAAGAATGGTGGGAACAAGTATAGCATAATAGTCCCAACCTACAACGAGCGTCTGAACATTGCTCTTATCGTCTTCCTCATCTTCAAGCATCTCCGGTATTCTTTATTCCCTGTCTTTGATCGCTGAGTTCGTTCAATTTTTTTTTATTTCTAATGATCCTGCCCGTAGTTTGGTTTTTGGGAAAACTTTAAATCTTACGCTTTTGAGTTTCGCTTTCCACCCGAGGTTTTTAATTTATCGGGTATCTAAAAATGAAGAAAAAGAACATGTAAGATTCCAAATTTCAATTTCGTTTATTGTGCTAACTTTACTCGGCAACCAAACAGAAAATTGTCGTGTTTTTTTTTTCCTCCTTTTTGATCTTATACTCGATTAATTTTCTTATTCTGTTTTTGATTTTGTTTGTGGTTTTCTACATTTTTTTTTCCTTTGTTTGTTGTGTTGGGCCTTGGCTGTGGTTTGGAAATTGAGTTTTGAATTATGAAATCCATGGAAACATGAATCAATTGTATGAGAAGTGGCTTAAGTTTGGAGTCCATAAGATTTCCTGAAATCAAAATCTATGCCCTTTGTAATTGCTTGGGAAAGAAAATCCTGGGAGGACAGGGCCTGGTGCGGTATATGCAATTAAGTCCAACTGTAAAGTAGAGAATATCATGAAATTTCGATGAAGAAACACTGTAGTCTCCATGGGGATTCGAAAAAATAGTGCATTTTTATACTGGGTGAGATAATGCTGAAACCAGTGAGATATAAGTTTTGGTTGATTCCCTGTTTTTTCTGTATATTTGGGTTGGTCCTTGCTAAAACTGGTATTTTTCTTCCAGACCCTAGATCTTCCTCAATGGTGATCCTACCTGTTGTATGTATGCTATGTTTGACATTGTGCTGGTAATAGGTACAATTATTATATGTAGAACTTGGACTACGAGTGTGTTTATGTAATCATGTAAGAAACTCGCAGAATCTGATGCAACTTTTTCTTTGTGTGGTTTAGGGATGTCTGACTTTGAAATAATTATCGTTGATGATGGGAGTCCAGATGGGACTCAAGAAATTGTGAAACAACTGCAGCAAGTGTATGGTGAAGACCGCATTGTACGTACCATAATATTTGGAAATTGGACTGCATTTAGGGCAGTATAGTGTTTCCGCTTTGTTTTTTGATTTGTCATAACCATCCATAATTTTGGCTTTCTTATAATGCAGCTATTAAGAGCTAGACCTAAGAAGCTTGGATTAGGTATGTGATTATGCTTTATGTTTGAAATAAAAACAAGGAACTGGTCCTTGATGGAGACTTGATTTCAGGGACGGCCTACTCTCACGGCTTGAAGCATGCATCTGGAAACTTTGTTGTAATCATGGATGCTGATCTATCACACCATGTAAGTGCTTTTCATATGGTTTGGATGATAATATGGGACAATGTTGAAGATTTGGAATTGGATCATGGTGAGGCGAAACAATCCCCTCAGGAGAAAATCTAGGTTAGCTGGGGAACTAATCATCTAAAAATTTTCTTCAAATTGAAAGAAAAATTGTCAAAGATGTAAATCAGAGTTTATAGTCTTATTTAAAAGATAAAAAAAAAAAGGAAAGAAGAGTTCATAGATTTGATCATAAGAAATGTCTGGAATAGCTGTAGATCCCCATGGTTTGTCCAATTCAATTTTTGGAGGCCTTCCTTCTGGTTTGGATATCAAATCCAGGATGCAATGATAGTACATTTGCCCGATCAGCTTATGAACTACATTCGTAATAAAACTTATTGCCGTTTTGCATATGCTACAAGCTTCCATTGTCTGATGCTTTGTTCTTGTTTTACAGCCAAAATATTTGCCAAGCTTTATCAAGTAAGAAATGTTCTAGTCGATTTTTCTTTTTGAATTTTTTAGTAATGGGTTAGGATGCTTGGATACTCATGTGTGAATTCTTTTTCTGTAACTATTTATTAGGAAACAGTTGGAAACTGGTGCAAGTATAGTAACTGGGACGCGTTATGTTAAAGGTGGGGGTGTGCATGGATGGAATCTTATGCGCAAACTAACCAGTAGGGGAGCCAATGTTCTTGCGCAAACACTTCTATGGCCTGGCGTATCAGACTTGACTGGATCTTTCCGGTATGTGAATTAATTTGTAGTAGTACGCTAATACCTTTTTCAAACTACGATGATTTTATAATTGAATTTCTTGGTTGTTTTGAAGGCTTTATAAGAAATCTGTGCTTGAAGAAGTCATCAGCTCATGTGTCAGTAAGGGATATGTCTTCCAAATGGAAATCATTGTTCGGGCTTCCAGAAAAGGCTACCATATTGAAGAGGTAGAGATCTATTTTTGTCTTATTGGGGTTTCGATTAAGAATTGAAGTTTATGACCTTGAATCATTTTTTATTGTGTGTGTGTGTGAATGTATATTTCTTTGATCATTGAAATCCTAAGCAAGAAACTTAGGTGGTGTTTGTTTTACTTAATTTTAAATAGAATTTAAAACTAAGTAGTACTCAATAGTGTTAAGTATTAAGTTGTTTGTTTTTGTAATATTTTATTTTTATTTAGCATTAAAAAGCAAAGAAAAATCAATATGTTGCTTTTTCTATTTAGAAAAAGCCAAATATTTTGGTTTTTTCTATTTAGCCAAAAATTATAATAAGTCATGAAAAAAGTAGAAAAACAAACAACCTAAAGTCTGAAAGCAAATTGCTTTCAACAAAATGCTAAAAAAACAAACACCCTCTTACTCTTAGACACCACCACAAATCATCTAAACTTTTGAGCTCTGAATCTTTACTTAATTCCCTGTTCCTTTTTTACAGTTTCTTCCACTCTTGATGATGTATGTGAGTCTATAAAGGTTCTGATATTCAAAGTCAATTTTTTTTCTTTCTAAATAGCGAATTATCAAAACATGGTTAGACAGGTGGTATTTTCTCTTTGTTTAAATGATTTTTTTTCATTCGACCTTGTTTTCCTTTCCTCTTTTCATCTTTGTGATCATTATTTTGGAATCCTACCTTTTTGGGAGTCATTAGGAAGATCCCTTTTAATTGTAGTTGATATTACTGAATTTGATCTTCAATTTTTGCTCACAACTTTCTTCTGCTTAAACCTTCTGTAGATATCCAAAGGTGTCTATTTTTTCATTCATGTTTCCTTACACTAACTCAGTTCTAGTTCTTGAACCATGTAAATGTATAGGAGGAAGTAAACCCTAATTTACATATATGTTGCTACACACATCCTCTACCCTGCTTCTGTAGATTTATATCCAAATTTGCCCATTTGTTTGATGTTCCTATGCTCCTGTATACTATTTTTCCATTTTAGATAAGTGGATTGGGTCTGCAAAATATTGATCCTTAGTCTTCTCATTTGACTCGGGGTTTTACACATGTGGACAGGTTCCAATTACTTTTGTTGATAGATTATTTGGAACTTCAAAGCTTGGAGGATCTGAAATCGTGGGATATTTGAAAGGCCTTGCATATCTTTTGGTCACAACATAAAGTTCCACAGAAGATTATTACCAGCTAAACTATTTTTGTCCCCTTTGTGCATTATTCATTTGTTTTTCTAGTGAACTATTAGTCTCCAATTATATGAGCCAATCTCGGTTCTCAGTCAAGTTTTGCAATGAACATTCCTATCATCAGCCTTATTTTTCTTTTCTTTTCTACTATAATTGAAAACCCCTGTTCACAGATCTGGTTTTATAGTCGACACTGAGTTTTGGCCATTTTGTAACAACATTTCAAATGTTTATGAGGTTGTAATTCCTTTTCCTCCCTAGTGATGTAATCACGCTGTCCATGGACCATGATGGAAGGCTAGGGAACTTTTGCCTTGAACCGATTATCATGGTGATCATGATCACGATCATCCTACTTGATGGGTTATGAATGCTCGATGGACTGCATGAATTGAATGTGTCAATTGGGTCATTTATTTTCTTGGTACCAAATGTATATATATATATTTTTAATAAGGGTTAAATGCAGTTTACGTGGCGTATTTTATACTTTGCTTTCTCACATTCAAAAGTTAATATTTGTCCTTTATACTTAAACTTGTTAAAAAGTCAATAAATAAGTTATTAACTGAAGAAACAAAATTGAAAATTATCTATTGTCTAAGTTCAAAGCTATTTTTTTATATTTATAAATAAGTAAGCGATAGATTAAAAAGGTTAAAAGTCACAAGGCATATAGAGAGTATACACAGCAGCTTAACGCAAAAGATACAAAAAACAAACACCTTCATCGACCCTTAAGTGGACGTTAGCCACTCCAAAAGGCCTAAGAGAGACAAGGACTCTTCTATACTTAACAACATGCAAAAATCACAAATGTTAATGAGAACATTTGTCTTAAATAAAAACTTAAAACGGGTAGTTATGATATTTTGAAGGCACTTGGAAAATTCCACTTGAAGGTTGCTAATTCAAAATTGGTTCTAAGTTAAATTAGTGCTGGAACTAGAGTGTGGAAAAGAGTGATTCCTTTTAAAATTTTATGGAAGGTTTCTAATTGGGGCCAAAGTGTTGTCCTTAACAAGTTCAGGGGCATAGTATTATAAGAGAACAAAGTGTAAAACATGTTACAGATTGAAGAGGGGAAATGTATTTAATCTTAAGAGTTTTTGGCCCCATATTAAAAAGACAGTTTTTGACAATCATATCAAGAAAATTGTCATATAATTTAATAATAGAAAATATATAAAATATTCAGTTTGTATTTATTGGAATTCAAATCTAAATTATTCAAAATATGATAAATGACATCAAAATATAAATGAACAAGAGATTAAAGTATACAATAATGATATCAAGCAATAAAGAATATGTATGGGGTACAAAGAAAAAACAAAGGGAAAATAATAGGATTCAAATTAGTATAGTCTAATTTGATCATCCTTTTTGATACATACCAAATTAGTATTATAGTTTAATCCCTGATCATAGAGTAAAAGGATGTTTTATTTCTTTAGAAATGTATCTATTAATTTATGCTACTCAAATATTTCTTGTATTTGGAATAAGTTTGATGAAAGAAGAGTTTGAATTATATGAAAACCTATTTGGCAATTTCAAAATTTTAATTTCATATATTAAATAAAATAATTAATTGATTAAAAGAGATAAAATAATCTTCATATTTTTATAATATGTTTTAAAAGAAAGAGAATTCACTTACTAAGCAAAAAGATCATATGTAATGTACCAAAAATACAAAGAGGCAAAATAAATCCTAATGATTGATCATGTTTTTGTCTAAATTCAATCAACTAATTATAAGTTTTTTTTCCACAAAATGTAAAACCACTGAAATCAGTCTGAGACTGAACTGTAGAGAGATGCAAACCCTAACTGGAGGCAACCTTCAAACACCTTCTGAGATCTGAGAAACCAAAAACAAATTGTGTGAGATCCATTTCTCAGCTTTCAGATTTTCCGGACTCTTCGAGCTCCGATTTTCCGATCTCCGGCGACAGCAGACTTCTCCACGTTGAACGGCATTGGAGGTTTCTTGTTTTCTTTGGTGCTGCTTCTCAGCAAATACCTTGGATTCTCGCTTCGATCCACGGATAAAGCAGCAGGGACTGATTTCCTCAGGCTCTCAAATTTCTTCGTGTCCCTTCTTTTCGCGGGTTCCACGGTGACGCCGAGTTTGTACGGAGTTTTCCCTACGTCTCCAGTTTCGCCCTTCTTTCTCTTCAGTCTTTCGTTCCTTCTTGCACTGTACTCATCGTAGAACCTTCCTCTTTCGAACAGAGGACTCGAATTAGCACCGAGACTATTAGGGAACCCCTCGTTTTCTGAACTTTCGTTTCCTAGTTCGTTTCGTACTATCTTCGCTAAGGCTTGCAATTCGCATGAAATCGTGAGGTATTCAGGTCGAAGCCCAGATTCTTCAATCACCTGAGTGCGATTCAGGGTTTTCGTCAAAGAACCTGTTGAAAACCAACAAATTTCAGAAAAACTCCAACAGTCTCAACTGAAATCCATGGATTTGAGAGAGAGAGAGAAAAAAAAAGTTTGGATCCCACCTGGTGGAGTCTGGATGATGGTTGCACTGGATCGCAGGACCCGGCGAGAACGAAGCTGGATCGGAGATTTACCCAGCGGCGGTTTGCCATTCGATCGCATCTTCGACATTTTAGGGCTTCAAATAAAACTGAAAAAAATAAACTCAAAAACCAAGATCAAAGAGAAAGAATCTTAAAGAAGAGAGAAATCCCTCTGCGATTTTTGAAATGCATAAGGCTACAATGTTTCTTTATCCGTTTTTCCTTTTTGACCTTTTTCAATTCTTTTTCTAGGGGTTTTTTTTTTAATGATGGGAGATGGACGTTGGTTTGAATTTGAGGAGCGTCTCCAACGGTCATAATATTTCATCCAACGGTTCAAAATAATTCCATATTTAAAATGGGAGATTCTGAAGATTTTTCAGATCAGACTCAAAGGCTGAGGCAAGTATTTTGTCTTCTGGCATCCTGCCAATTCTAATTCCAGGATGATGAGAGTGCCTTCCCAAATAATTAAAGTTTCTCATTTTAATAATTTGAATTGGGTTTTGTTTACTATTTTAAATATTTTCTTTAATATCAAATTATAATGCCAGATAAAAGAGAAAAATTGAATAAAATAAGTGAATTTTTTTTAATCTTTCTATTTCAAATAGTTTTTAAGAATGTTTTGAAAAGCTAATGATTGAACTGAAAAAATTAATGTTTCCCCGTTCAATAGTTCAATCGTAATTTGCTGATACTATAAATATATTATTTTAATATTTTTAAAAATTAAATATATTTATTATAAATATTTATTTATTTTTTATCATTAATATTATCAAATTAACTATGAATAAATATAAATGTATTAATATTTTAAATTCTACTAAATAAAATAAGTATAATATTTAAATGTGAAAATACAAATTGAAATTGAAAAAAAACATCTGTTACTTAATTTAAAATTATTTGATAAGTTTTAAAAATATTATATTAATTTACATAATATATATATATATATATACATATTTATTACAATTTTTTTAAAATAAATTATGTTATTTTATTTATTATTTTACAGATTTAAGCATATAGCATTAGTTGCTTGGTGGTGTCTTCCTCATTCCTTCAATTTAAAGTCTAAGACAAATCATCAGTCATTCATCATATTTAAATATGGATTTTCCTTTAAATCATCAACCATCCATCCCAGATCGGCCGGAGAAAGATGAAGATGGCTTTAAAAGTTTTTCTTCGTTTATCATCTTATACATTGTCTAGCGCAGCCCATGGCGACCCAGCCTAATGAACTTCAAAATTTTGCAAAAAAGGCAACATTTTAGCCCATGAAGGCCCATCCTAACGTATGGGCTTGCCGCTTGCCTACCCAGAACCGGCCGACGGGTTCATCGATTTAATGGTCCAATCATCAGTCAATCAGGTTCAAGCCCGGGTCCGAAGTCTCTTCCAGTTCATTAAGCAACTTTTTTTATCCCTTACAAATTTGTTATTTAAAAAATTTTCTAATAAAAAACACTAGGCCCCATTTGTTTTTTATTTTTTTTTTTTGACTTAATTCTAAATAGGACTTAAAACTAATTTTTTTTTTAATAATTTTAAATATTAAGTATTAAGAAAAAAAAAACAACAAGTTTACTTTAATTACGATGATTTATCTTTAGTATTAAAAAAAAGTTAACTATTTTAATTTTTTTATTTAGTCAAAATATTTAAGAAATAGATAATAAATCAATAAAAAAATTTTAAAATAAATGATATGAGATATGAAAAAGTAAATTACTTTCAACAAAAAATTAAAAAAATAGACATTACTTAAAGTCATGTATATACCTGCATTTTCTCGTTGGTTTTAGGAAAAATATTAAATTAATTGCTAAAGGAGGAGGAAGCCCATTGCCATTGGTTTAATTAGTCATATTTATAATGAACATATTCATGGAGTATGTGCATGATCAAATTTGTTGGTATCCCCATTGTCTAGTGTGTATCGTACTTATCACACGGTATTAAAGACATTACTAGAAAGTTTTGTCAACAAAAACAATATAATAAATGAAAAATCATTCAACTTGTGTATAATGATGATGAAATATATATAATGGGTAAAACTATTAGTATGCTATTTAATACAATATGATATATGGTCCAGCATTTAAGGGGGTAACTGGGAATTAATGATAATGAAGCAGAGTTTTTGGATATCTTTTGTTGTTTTGCCCCAATATGATTGGTTTTAAATGTATGCTCTTATATCATCTATTGATTTGGAAGAAAGATGAATTAGAACATTTCTTTTTTTGAAATCTAGATCAAGTTTTATGCAGGATTTGGGTGTTGCCTTACCTCATCCCATTTAAATTATGTATATAATTAAATTAAAAAATTTAATTTAATTTTTTATTTTTCTTTGTTTACACATAAAATAAAAAGAATTTATTTCTCATGAAAATTTATGATAGTTATTTATTTATTTGTAAGTTATATTTATTTGTAATATAATTATTTTTTTAAAAACTAAATGAGGAGGGATGGGGTTATACCTGAAATTTTTGTACTTGCCTTATTTAGTCTCATTCCAAATATATAATTTTGTGTACCTTTATATTTTAGTTTAAAATTTAAAATGTTAAGAGACGAATTATTATATTTTGAATGTGAACAATCAAAGAAAAACTATATTAAAAATTGAGATTAATATAAAAAATAAAAAAAATGTAATAAAGGATGATATATACTATTATTAAACTAATATTATTATTAGACATACAAACGCTAGAACTGGCTTATACTAGAACTCTCTTGGTTAAGGTTCAAGTTAGGCGTAGGTCATCCCTAACTAAAGTTGGTTAGGCCTTTAAGGTGTGCCAGTAATTTAACTCTAACCTTAAGCTCGGTCATAAGTTAACTATAGTTATATTTACAAATAAAAATTTCACAAGAGTTGGTTGATGGTTTGAATGACAAATTAATTTTTATTTTTTCCAATGGTTCAAATCTCATTCCGTGTATAATATTTGTGGATTTCTCTTGGGTTTTAATGTTTGGATAAACTTGTAGGTTGGTTTGAGCTTAAAACTTAAGTTAGAATTGGAAATTTTGGACGGACTCATATTAGTCTTTAGGTCAATAAGTCAAATATACATCTATCATTATTACCAACATCGTTAGAATAATGAATGGTATGAATTGTTGCGAGGATATACTTCAATGATCTTTTACCGCAAATTAAGATGAAGATTTCCCAATAGGAATAAGTATGTGACATTTTAAATTGTTCTAGTCTTCTTAGCATTATTGTGCGAGAGAATACAAATAAGAATCTTTATATATGGTCAACCTCCTCTAGAAGAGCCAAATTATTTCAAAAGCCATACCATTTTTTTCTCTTTTGAATTACGACCCCCTTTAAAACTAGTGGAGGACAATTACATATGTGTGATTTTCTACTTTGCTTTAGTATTCTTCTTGTGGAAAAAAGATAAGCAAACAAAGAATGGGTGAACGGATTGAATATTAGAGCTAGACTTTAAGCATTCAGAGACAGCCACAAATGGCGGACTGTATTTCCCTGGAGACCACTAGCCATTGGATATCAAATGTAAAATTCCACATGTCAGCAAATAAAGTAAACAATGGGTAGGAAGTTTGGATTATTTATTTATAAAGTACATTTATTTTTTATATGATTGTTATTATTATTATTATTTAAAAAAAAACCTAAGTGGCGGTACTATTCTAAGAAATAATTTCCAATGGACCTTAAATTTTCCATGTGATGATCAATATCGAGAAGACACGTTCTCAATAATAATTTCTTTAAGGTTAATAATGATTAGTTTTTTTTATAATTTATTGAAATAATTTTATGATTTAAAAAAGACTTTAATTTATAAAATAGAAAAACACCTCTCCTTGTAAGAACTTTAAAAAAATTATGACAACTTCGGAGTAAATTGAAAAACAAAAAATAATTCCAAACAAGTTTTTAGAAATCTGTTTCGAGTGACTTATCCGATGACCTTGAACTTGGGACTTAGGTGGTAATATTTATTTTTTTTAGTTTCTTTTGTTCAACTGAAAGTAATTTATTGAGATGAATCAATATAATTAAAATGAACTTATTATTAATAAATTTAATTTAATTATATTAAATGATATCAATGTTACTTTTAATTAATAATATTTTTTATTTTAAAAAAAATAACCACTATCTTAGTCTAAATTGGAGGCGATGCCTGATAGCCTCAAGATTTTAGAGATGTCGAGTCTCACCTTTCTTTTTCTGTGACAGTAAGAGCATTCATTTATTCAAAGTCATGGTGAGTGGCGGTACTCTCCTTGCGCGTTGCTGATAATAAATAATATTTGAATCATTCGGTAGAGAAATGCGCCTACTTCTCAGTGAGTCAGTGACAATTACAGGCACCCATCCTTTTTTCCTATATAAACTTAATTTCTTACGTACTTTCTATTCCACTTATAACTTAATTAAGATCATGTACTGGTCTGTTTGGTGCTGTGTTGTAAGCTTGTTTATAGCAAGCATAATTCACTGGGTTTACAAATGGAGGAATCCTAAATGCAATGGCAAACTCCCTCCAGGTTCAATGGGATTCCCACTCATTGGAGAGACCATCCAGTTTTTCATCCCAAGCAAGTCCTTGGACGTTTCGAGTTTCATCAGGAAGAGGATGAAAAAGTAGGCGTGTATACAAATCATACAATTAAGACTAATTTGTTTTTACTTCAAGCCTATAGTATGGTGTTAGTACTGGTTATTAACAAAATTTATTATTTCTTTGTTTTATGCGTTTTAGATATGGTCCATTGTTTTGCACAAACTTGGTAGGACGACCGGTAGTGGTGTCATCGGACCCAGACGTCAACCACTATATATTCCAACAAGAAGGGAGGTTGGTGGAGATCTGGTACTTGGACTCCTTCGCAAGGCTTGTGGGTCAGGATGCTTCACAGTCTACCGCTGCGGCTGGTTATGTTCACAAGTATCTTAGGAACTTGGTGTTGGCTCATTTTGGTACGGAGGTCCTGAAAGACAAACTCCTTTCGAAGGCTGAAGATATGATACGTACAAGGCTGCATGATTGGTCCAAGTTGCCTGCTTTGGAATTCAAAACATGCGTTTCATCGGTAATTTATCAAGCTTTAATTCAAGCACTTGTCTGATCTCTCGTTATATCGATCATTAATATCCGCATCAATAACCATGATTTTTTTATAACCTCTCGCCTTATATATTAAGAGGATAGAAAAAGTGGCAAGTGATGATAGAATGTCAAAACTTTTATATTTAATATATATGAACTATTTTTTAACATATCTAATTATCGATACTTTTAATTTAGATAATTAAAAATAATGAAAAAATAGAATTACTTTATGTTAAAATAGATTACTCATTAAATATTCATTCAAATTATTAGCAAGATTATGTGATAATATAAACCTAGCTAATTAAGCTAAAAAGATCGATAATAATAAACTATATGATATAAAAAGTCGACTTCTTTTTCTTAATATTTACTTGATTAATGGTTTTATACAGATGGTATTTGATTTTACTGCAATTGAGTTGTTTAGTTATGATATGAAGAAGATGGGAGAAAATTTTAGTGAAAGATTTACCAATATCATACAAGCTGTTGCTTCGTTTCCTTTGAATATCCCAGGTACAACTTTCCATAAATGTCTTAAGGTAATTCTAAAACTCTTTTTCATTAAACTCTAAAACTTTTAAAGTTATAATTTTCATTTTTATATATTTAGTTTAATTAATTCCATATAAATTACATTTCAGAACCAAAAGGAGGCAATAAAGTTGATCCGTGATGTACTAAACGAGAGAAAAGTTTCACCTGAAAGTCGTAAAGGAGATTTCCTTGATCAAATTGTTGATGATATGAAGAAAGAAAAATTCTTATCAGATGACTTCATCGTTCTTGTTATGTTTGGGATTCTACTTGCTAGTTTTGAGACAATTTCCGCTACTATAACCTTAGCTGTGAAGCTCCTCATAGAAAACCCTTTAGTTATGCAAGAACTAATTGTAAGTGATAATTATTTAACAACCTTTCAATCTTTCTATTATCATGCTTTCATAGATAACCCTATTGGACTTGAACCTCTTATTTAATTATATATATTGCAGGAGGAGCATGATGCAATCCTTAAAAATAGGGAAAATTCAAATTCTGGAATTTCATGGAAGGAATATAAGTCAATGACTTTTACTCATCAAGTAAGTTGATAATTTTTGAGTACACATACATGTATGCCAATATAGATTTGTGCAAACTATTTGACCAAGTGAAAATGTAGGTTATCAATGAAGCTCTTAGGTTAGCAAGTGTTGCTCCAGGGATTTTGAGAAGGGCAATAAAAGACATTCAAGTAAATGGTAAGTGTAAAAATGAAATTTTATGGATTTAAAGTAGTATATTATATGATTTTTACCAAGCATACACATGCATTTGAATTAAATGGATCTTATAAAATGTGCAGGATATACGATTCCAGCAGGCTGGACAATCATGGTTGTTCCTGCAGCTCTTCAACTAAGCCCTGATGCTTTTGTTGATCCCCTTACTTTCAATCCATCGCGGTGGAAGGTATATATCACTTTTTATTTTCAATCTGTGGGGATGATCCCCTTGCTTTCAAACCAAAACGATGGAAGGTATGTAGTATATATACAAAATTAATGAAGTGTTTAGGTATCATTTGGATGCATTTTTAGTTTTCTGATTTTAGAAACCAAAAATAATTTTACTTAGCAAATTTTTTAAAGTTTGAAGCCGCCTTTAAATTGTTTTAAAAATTATATATATATTTTTTGAAGCAAGTCTCTACCATTTGTATAAAGTTCTCATTATTTTTTACTTGTAAAAAAATAGAAGATGTATCAAAACACCATCTTAGCTTTGTGTAGAATATGAAATTGCTTAGGATGTGAAATGACTATTTTAAAATGTGTACATACATTTCAAAGTTGTAAAGTCAACTTGGTAAAATCAGACAATATCTAAAATATGACAATGATAATTTTTTATTTATTTTGTTTTCCTTTTCAAAAGGATATGGGAGTTGGTGTTGTAGTGAAGAATTTCATACCATTTGGAGGTGGATCGAGATTATGTGCAGGAGCAGAGTTTACTAAGGTTCTAATGACAACTTTTTTCCATGTCTTGGTCACTAATTACAGGTAATATTTTCATTTTAATTTGACGCATATATTCCATGTATGACATGAATAATATAAAATTGACTGCTTAGAATCTCAACTTGGAAAGGTTGACGAAGATCAAAGGAGGACAGATAGCTCGATCTCCAGCTTTGACATTTGGAAATGGTTTACATATCAACATTTCAAAAAAGCATGGATGATTGTAACAAGCATAGATGAGACTCAAATATAAGTTTGATATAGTTATCTATACTATATATCAAAATCATATGACGATAGATGTACAAGGTTCTCTTGAAACCTTTATGGTATTGGTTTTGTAATTTTCTAATATATGTATGAATATGGTCTTTTTCTTGTAGACTCTTCCTTAATCATGAATAAAAGAGTGAATTAATTAAGTATTGTTGAATTATCATGACCTCTTGTCAAACTCTAACATCATGAATATGTATGAATATGATCTTTCTCTTGTAGACTTTTCCTTCATCATGAATGAAAGAGTGAATTAATTAAGTATTGTTGAATTACCATGACCTCTTGTCAAACTCTAATGTCATGTTAAACTACCAATTTTTCTAACAGTTTAAACTTGCAAGATTTGGACTTATAATATATATCATGCTCTTTAACAAGTATAATTAGGATTTTTTAGCTCCCTAATCCATGTTTAATATTTTTTTATAAATAGTATTTATGAATAAAATATTAGTTAGAATAATTATATCTTATTTCCTATTGAAGGAAGCCTATATCCTTGTTTTCCTTTCCATCACTAATTCAAATCTTTTCCTCCAATTTGAGACTATGGTGTCACTGTAATCGAAATTAGGTTATAGTACTCCACTCTTACTAGTTATGAATGTCACTGTTTTTTAAGGATTAATGTCATTTTCCCTTATGGTGGAAAAATTGTTTCATCAAATTTTTTCATCAAAATGACAATTTCTAAAATGAACCATAAAAATTTAATCCATAAGATATAATGGGGGTATGGATAATTAGACCAATATAAATCTAAAGACATCTTTAGGGAACCATCTTAGTTTTTTAAGAAGGAGCAATGAGGACATGGATAGTCCAACGAAAAACTCGTAAGTGAGAAATATTTGGTTATTGATCAAGTACAAGGCATAAAGATAAGTATTCATGGTAAGTAGAGAGCTAAAAACAAGGTAAGACACCAATATGGAGCATAACATATCCCCAAGAAGAAAGAGGTAGTTGAATACTTAAAAGTAATGATCAAACAATCATTTAAAGATGTTTGATAAAAGATTTAGGTAAACTATTTTGAGTATGAGTTATGAATTGAAATTTCGTCGATTTTCAATGAAATTTAAGGGAAACATTAAGATCTCGATCCCTATTGATATGAAAAAAGGTAAGAAAATTTGATTTTGCTAGAAAAATGTAGACAACACTTAGAAAAGTAAAGAGGAAAGTTAGGACTCAAACTCAATTCTTTCACGTGAAAAGAGTACATAGCACTAAACTATTAAAGGCAAATTTGCCCTTGTGATATATAAGCCTAAAATATTTATATTTCTATATTTTTTTAATACATCCATAAAAAACTTTAATAAGTAATTAAATTAATTTTAATTATCTTATGTTCAAATGTCGTTTAATTGATAATTAAAAATATTAAAAACCATCTTTATGATTTTTGAATAAGTTTTTCTCTATATTTTTATACTTGGTTATGATAAAAATAATGAAATCTCTTTGGCATATTCAAAGAGATTGAAGTGCAAAAAGAAAAAAAAAAAAAAAGAAGTTTGATCTCTGTATGATTTCATTGTTGATGCAATATTATGCAAATTTATAGCACTAGAAAATAAAAATAAATAGGGAACACAAAAGAGGGGCATACCAAGTTCTTCATTAACAAATGGTTGTGCTGAATGCCATTATTCATCATATCCATTTCTATTGCATTTATCCTTTTAGAAACATCCACCTGTCACAACATATTCCCCTCCTCATATGGCACATACACATTACCAAATAGGGAGGATAGTCGAAGGACTATAGCTGGGAAGTGGAGGCGCCTCAAGCCTAGTGTGCCTTTAACAACCATTGCCTCACACCTAATTTTAACTTATGCCCATAAGAAAATATAATTTCCAATGATATCTTACCAAAATTTGGGAATTTCACTTGTTAAGCAAATTACACATACACATAAAAAAAAAAAAAAAAAAAAAAAAAAAAAGAGATAAGATTTTTATTGTGGTTCGGTGATTAATGTAATCCTTACATCCATGAAGTGTATCAACACTAAAAAATCCGCTAATATAAAGGAACAAAAAGAGTTACAGTGGTGAAACTTTTAAAAATCACCTCTTAATTGCGGTCACACTCTAAAAAATAAAACTCTAAAACATAAAATGATTAAATATATAATAGTTATAAACTCATCATTTATCATATAAAAAATTTCTCAAGGGCGTAGTGCCTCCTCCAACCCCATAAGCTGATCGAACAACTTGATCATCGTGAGTTCAATGGGGAATTTGATCCCCATGAATTTAATGAAGAACTTGACTCTTGGCATTCCCAACGAAGTATAACAAAACTGATTTAAAAATCACAATAAAGCATTGGCTCATCTTAATGAGGAAATTCCTGAACATAGTGTATAGTTTTTTCTGCTACTCTAAGAATATGTCACAATAATATAAACAATCAAGACTTCACATAAAAAGGTTGTGCTACCTAGAGGATTAACTGTTATGCCAGTCCACAGTTCTAAGCATGCGCACATACATGTTGATATCACATCACTGAAAGACCACCTCAAAAGTCAAAACCTTCATAACAGGCATGTCTTTATATATGTATTTCCAGCATATTCATGCCGAAACCCTAATCTTCTTTACTTCTCATATAAAAAATAGTTAAGAGTCCTCAACATTACTTGCATGAGCGTCTATTTTGTTATTATCATCAGAGACAGAAGGTAAAGAATGTTCATTCTCGTTCATAAATCTCTTCAAGCCCACATCGCCATTCCTAGGTATAGAAATTCCAATCTTGAAGAATACAACTTTCCATCAGCACTTCTATTGATAAAGATGCTTCCATTGAAAACCAAAGCCACCATATGTTGCAAGGCTGCATAAGCCGATTCCAAATCTCCCAACCTTGTAAAGGACCAAATAAACTTCCGCAGAGAAAAGATGGAAATAAAAAATTCATGAGATGGACATGTACTGGATCAATTGGTCCAACAGTTGACTGGTGGACTTTTCGGTTGGATCCTCTTTGTTAAAAAGTTGGGCAATTGAATTGGTCACAGACCACCTGAACCAGCGAACTGCCTAGATCAGGCGGTTCCACATGAACCGAACGGTTCGATCCCAATTTTTTTTTTTTAATTAAATGGGCCCAATTTAAAACCCAAACTTCTTTTTTTAAAAAAAAAAAAAAATTCCAAGAGGCCCAAATAAAAGCCCAAGCCCTCCATTAAATGGTAATAGGCAAAAGCCCAATCCAAACACCATTGAATAGACCGCACCATGGTTCCATGCGCTGCACATATGACTTGGGTAAGTTGTGTACATAAGGGCCTTTTTTTTTCTTATCCACATCGGACGTGGGATACATGATTTTGGGTATAAGAAAAATGAATGAAGGAAAACTCACTTGGAGGATTTAAACTCGTTGAACAAAAGACATAAACCACCACTTGGTTGCATGGACCGATTGAAATGACAAATGAAAAAATATGTGTTTCTAAAAATATTTATTATATCAAATAAAAATAATATAATATTTTCTAAAATTATAAAATTAGTTAAAATATAATAATAAAATATTCTTTCATTTTGAAAATATTCACATTTAAATATTATATATATTTTATTTAATAAAATTCAAAATATTAATATTATTGATTTTTAATATATATATATATATATATATATATATATATATATATATATATATATATATATATATTATTTTTTATGTTTAATTTTATTAATTTATAAATTATATATTTATGACGTCATCAATTCAACCACGGTTTGATCATCGGTCAGACCACTGAACTGTGAGCTCATAAATTCAATTTTAAAAGCATTGGTAAAAACTATATGAAGTAGATGGATATGTGAGGAAGAATGAGAGATACCTAGTGGAGCAAGGGGGCTTGTGGTGTGGATACAAAAAATGAGAAAACATTGGATGTTTCGAAAACCCATTAATTGTATCTGGTTCGATTATTTGTAATATCCTCTATGATATATTGAAAAGATTCTTTTTTATCGGTGGATGTAGGCATGATTGACTAAATAACATTAAAACTTCGTATAACTTTGTATGATTGTTTCATCTTTGTATTTTTGAACTAATATGTTTGTATTAAAGCTTTTATTGTCACAACAAATTGGTATAAGAGCCTGGGTTAAAGATTTATGAAAGAGTAAAAGATTACAAAACATACAAGATGAAGACAAAATGAATCTCAATTGCTAAAATGAGTGTATCATGGTGAGATCAAAGATTGACTTGATGGAATTTGTAAGATTGTTAGAAAGTGTCCCAAATTTCTAATTAGTAAAGATTTTTTTGTAAAAAATATTGTATATAATATTTCCATAGTTGATATATTATTACAATATTAGATTTCTTTATATAATAAAGAAAGTTGTCAGGAATATCTCTACAAATATTTTAGGTTATGAGGGGAAAAAATAATGAGATGAAAATGGACTTATACAAACTATACGAAGTGGATAAAGATGTGAGGAAAAATGAAATATGTCCGATGATGTTTTGAAAACCCAATAGTTGATAGTTTCATAATACAAACTATACGAAGTGGATAAAGATGTGAGGAAAAATGAAATATGCCCGATGATGTTTTGAAAACCCAATAGTTGATAGTTTCATAATAGAAGATATTCTTGTAAGTGACTTTTGCTATTATTATAAAGGAAATATCCTATTATAAGATCTTATTTTAGGAAAAGACATTTTGACAATTATACATTTAGTTTCCTATATGAAATCTTCATTTGTAATTTGGGAAAAATATAAGAAGAAATTTTGACCATTTTCTTCTATCTTGGTGACTAACTAGATGTATTATTATTATTATTATTATTATTATTATTATCTTTATCCATATCTTGGTGACTAACCATATACTATTATTAAACTAATATTGTTATTAGACATGCAAACGCTAGAAGTGGCTCATACTTGAACTCTTTGGTTAAAGTTTGAGCTAGGCTCAGATCATCCCTAACTAAGCTTGGCTAGGCCTTTAGGTTGTGCTGGTAATTTAACTCTAACCCTAAGCTTGGTCATAAGTTAATTATAGTTATAAAAATTTCATTAGAGTTGGTTGGATGGTTAGAGTGACAAGTTTTCATTTTTTTCCAATGGTTTAAATCTTATTCTATGTATAATATTTATGGATTTCTCTTGGGTTTTAATGCTTGGGTCAATCTTGGATTGGCTTGTAGGTTGGCTCTTAAATTAGAATTGAAATTTTTGGACAGACTCTTGATAGGCTTTAGGTCAACAAATCGAATTTATGTCCGTCATTAATATCGATAGAATAATGGATGACATCAACTGCTGCAAGGATATGGTCACACAGTTGGAGTACTGCAATGGTCTTCTACCGCAATTATTATAGTCTTCTAAGCATTAAAGTGCGAGAGAATACACAAAACAATTAGGCCAGAAGCCATACCATTTTGTTCTCTTTTTAATTACGATTGACGAAATGTGTGGTGGACAATTACATATGTGTGATTTTCTACTTTCCTTTAATAGTCATCTTGTGATGAAAAGATAAGCAAATAAGAAATGGATCAACGGTTTGAATATTAGAGGTAGACGACTTTAAGCATCAGAGACAGCAACAAATGGGGGACTGTATTTCCCTGGAGGCCACTAGCCATTTGGATATCAAATGTAAAAGTCCACAGATCAACAAATAAAGTATATATTATTAGGAATGATGAAGATACCTCGACAAATAAAATAATTAATAAATCCTTTAAATTTGAAATAATTAATAACATGAACTATTAGGAATGGACCAACAACTTCTCCCAAGCTAGTCGGTGTCATCTCATGATTCACTCAAGTAAAATCAAATCCCTAATTCCAGCTGCTTCGGTTAACTCTCAATTAATCCCATTATAATAATCCTCATTTGTAATATTTTGATATTCATTTCCTTTGAATTCTAATTCTCTGTGTACATAATTAAATTTAAAAAATTAATTAATTTTTTATTTTTTAACACATAAAATAAAAAGAATTTATTTCTCATAAAAATTTATGATATTAATTTATTTATCTGTAAGTTATATTTATCTTTAATATAATTTTTTAAAAAAAAATTAAATAAAAAAAGTAAACAATGGGTAGGAAGTTTTGATTATTTATTTATAAAGTATATTTATTTTTGATATGATTATTATTATTTTTATAAAAAAAAAAAGATCTAAATGGGGAGGAATGGAGTGGTATGTGAAATTTCCCTACCTTTCTTAAACCTTTATATTTTGTATCTAAAATTTAAGATGTTATCGAAATCATTTAGAGTTCATTTGGCAGTAGTTTTAGGAATTACTTCTAACCTTTTTAACACTTAAATTTTTTTATTATTTAAGTGTTAAAAAGATTAGAAACATTTTCTAAAATCACTATCAAATATACTCTTAGTGTCATTCAAACACCCTTCATATTTTGTAATAATAATAATAATAAACTTTCATATTTTGTATATAAAATTTAAAATGTTCTAGAAATTAGTTTACTATCCTTCAAAACACATTTATGTGTACTTTCATATTTTGTGTCTAAAATATAAAATATTAAGAGACAACTTATTAAATTTTGAATGTAAACTATCAAAGAGAAAATATCTTAAAAGTTGAGATTAATATAAAATAAAATAATTAATAAAATGAAATAAAGGATGATACTATTATTAAACTAATATTGTCATTAGACAAGCAAATGATAGAAGTGGTTCATGCTTGAACCCTCTTGATCAAAGTTTGAGTTACGCTCAGACCTTCTCTAAGTAAGCCTAATTAGGCCTTTAAGGTGTGCCAGTGATTTAATAAGCCTAACCTCAATCATACGTTAACTATAGTTACATTTACAAATAAAAATTTTGCAAGAGTTGTTTTGATGAATAGAACGACAAATTTTCATTTTTTCCAATGGTTCAAATCTCATTTCATGTATAATATTTATGGGTTTCTCTTGAGTTTTAATTCTTGGGTCAATCTTGGATCAACTTGTAGGTTAATTCGAGCTTGAAGCTTAGATTAGGCTTGAAATTTTTGGATAGACTTATGTTAGGCTTTGTGTCAAAAAGTCAAATATACATCCATCATTATTATGAATATCAGTAGAATAATGAATGATATGAATTATTGCGAGGATATGATCATACAGTTGAAATGTCATAATGATCTTCTATGACAAATTAAGATGAAGATTTCACTATAAGGATAAGTATGTGACATTTTTAATTATTATAATCTTCTTAGCATTAAAGTGCAGGAGAATGCCCAAAAAAAATCTTAATGTATGGTCGACATCCTCTAGAAAAGCCAAATTAAATCAAAAGCCATACCATTTTTTTCTCCTTCTAATTACTATTGACGTTAAAACTAGTGGAAATGTGTGGTGGACAATTACATGTGCGATTTTCTACTTTGCTTAAATATTCATCATGTGATGAAAAGATAAGCAAACAAAGAATGGGTAAAAGGTTTGAATATTAGAGCTAGACTTTAAGCATAACAATATTAGATTTCTTTATATAATAAAGAAAGTTGTCAAGAATATCTCTACAAATATTTTAGGTTATGAGGGTAAAAAATAATGAGATAAAAATGGACTTATACAAATTATACGAAGTGGATAAAGATGAGAGGAAGAATGAAATATGCCCGATGATGTTTTGAAAACCTAATAGTTGATAGTTTCCTAATAGAAGATATTTTTATAAGTGACTTTGCTATTATTAAAAAGGAAATATCCTATTATGAGATCTTCTTTTAAGAAAATACATTTTGACAATTATACATTTAGTTTCCTATATGAAATCTTCATTTGTAATTAGGGAAAAATATAAGAAGAAATTTTGACCATTTTCTTCTATCTTGGTGACTAGTTAGATGTATTATTATTATTATCTTTCTCCATATCTTGGTGACTAACCATATACTATTATTAAACTAATATTGTTATTAGACATGCAAACGCTAGAAGTGGCTCATACTTGAACTCTTTGATTAAAGTTTGAGCTAGGCTCAGATCATCCCTAACTAAGCTTGGCTAGGCCTTAGGTTGTGCTGGTAATTTAACTCTAACCCTAAGCTTGGTCATAAGTTAATTATAGTTATAAAAATTTCACAAGAGTTGGTTTGATGGTTAGAGTGACAAGTTTTCATTTTTTTTCCAATGGTTTAAATCTTATTCCATGTATAATATTTATGGATTTCTCTTGGGTTTTAATGCTTGGGTCAATCTTGGATTGGCTTGTAGGTTGGCTCTTAAATTAGAATTGAAATTTTTGGACAGACTCTTGATAGGCTTTAGGTCAACAAATCAAATTTATGTCCGTCATTAATATTGATACAATAATGGATTACATCAACTGCTGCAAGGATATGGTCACACAGTTGGAGTACTACAATGGTCTTCTACCGCAATTATTATAGTCTTCTAAGCATTAAAGTGCGAGAGAATACACAAAACAATTAGGCCAGAAGCCATACCATTTTGTTCTCTTTTTAATTACGATTGACGAAATGTGTGGTGGACAATTACATATGTGTGATTTTCTACTTTTCTTTAATAGTAATCTTGTGATGAAAAGATAAGCAAATAAAGAAATGGATCAACGGTTTGAATATTAGAGGTAGACGACTTTAAGCATCAGAGACAGCAACAAATGGCGGACATATCAAATGTAAAAGTCCACAGATCAACAAATAAAGTATATATTATTAGGAATGATGAAGATACCTCGACAAATAAAATAATTAATAAATCCTTTAAATTTGAAATAATTAATAACATGAACTATTAGGAATAGGAATGGACCAACAACTTCTCCCAAGCTAGTCGGTGTCATCTCATGATTCACTCAAGTAAAATCAAATCCCTAATTCCAGCTGCTTCGGTTAACTCTCAATTAATCCCATTATAATAATCCTCATTTGTAATATTTTGATATTCATTTCCTTTGAATTCTAATTCTCTGTGCACATAATTAAATTTTAAAAATTAATTATTTTTTTATTTTTTAACACATAAAATAAAAAGAATTTATTTCTCATAAAAATTTATGATACTAATTTATTTATCTGTAAATTATATTTATCTTTAATATAATTTTTTTTTTTTAAAAAGTAAACAATGGGTAGGAAGTTTTGATTATTTATTTATAAAGTATATTTATTTTTGATATGATTATTATTATTATTTTTTAAAAAAAGATCTAAATGGGGAGGAATGGAGTGGTATGTGAAAATTTCCTACCTATCTTAAACCTTTATATTTTGTATCTAAAATTTAAAATGTTCTTGAAATCATTTAGATTTCATTTGATAGTAGTTTTAGGAATCGCTTCTAACCTTTTTAACACTTAAATTTTTTTATTATTTAATGGGTAGGAAGTTTTCATTATTTATTTATAAAGTATATTTATTTTTTATATGATTATTATTATTATTTTTTTAAAAAAAGATCTAAATGGGGAGGAATAGAATGGTATGTGAAATTTCCTTACCTATCTTAAACCTTTATATTTTGTATCTAAAATTTAAAATGTTCTTGAAATCATTTAGAGTTCATTTGACAGTGGTTTTAGGAATCGCTTCTAACCTTTTTAACACTTAAATTTTTTTATTATTTAAGTGTTAAAAAGATTAAAAATGTTTTCTAGAATCACCACCAAATATTCTCTTAGTGTCATTCCAAACACCCTTCATATTTTGTAATAATAATAATAATCCTTCATATTCTGTATTTAAAATTTAAAATGTTCTAGAAATTAGTTTAGTATCCTTCAAAACACATTTATGTGTACTTTCATATTTTGTGTCTAAAATATAAAAATATTAAGAGACAATTTATTAAATTTTGAATGTAAACAATCAAAGAGAAAATATCTTAAAAGTTGAGATTAATATAAAATAAAATAATTAATAAAATGAAATAAAGGATGATACTATTATTAAACTAATATTGTCATTAGACAAGCAAATGGTAGAAGTGGTTCATGCTTGAACCCTCTTGATCAAAGTTTGAGTTAGGCTCAAACCTTCTCTAAGTAAGCCTAGTTAGGCCTTTAGGGTGTGCTAGTGATTTAATAAGCCTAACCTCAATCATACGTTAACTATAGTTACATTTACAAATAAAAATTTCGCAAGAGTTGTTTTGATGAATAGAATGACAAATTTTCATTTTTTCCAATTGTTCAAATCTCAATTCAAGTATAATATTTATGGGTTTCTCTTGAGTTTTAATTCTCAGGCCAATCTTGGATCAACTTGTAAGTTGATTCGAGCTTAAAGCTTAGATTAAGCTTGAAATTTTTGGATACACTTATGTTAGGCTTTATGTCAAAAAGTCAAATATAGATCCATCATTATTATGAATATCAGTAGAATAATGAATGATATGAATTATTGCGAGGATATGATCATACGGTTGAAATGTCATAATGGTCTTCTATGACAATTTAAGATGAAGATTTCACTATAAGGATAAGTATGTGACATTTTTAATTATTATAATCTTCTTAGCATTGAAGTGCAGGAGAATGCCCAAAAAAATCTTTGTGTATGGTCAACATCCTCTAGAAAATCCAAATTAGATCAAAAGCCATACCATTTTTTTCTCCTTCTAATTACTATTGACGTTAAAACTAGTGGAAATGTGTGGTGGACAATTACATGTGTGATTTTCTACTTTGCTTAAATATTCATCATGTGATGAAAAGATAAGCAAACAAAGAATGGGTAAAAGGTTTGAATATTAAAGCTAGACTTTAAGCATAAGAGACAGCAACAAATGGTCCCAGACTCCCAACCTAGTCAATGCCATCTCATGATTCACTCATTCAAGTGAAATCAAATCCATAAAATCCCCTAATTCCTAATGTTTTATTCTTAATTATTTTCCATATTTGCATAATTGTTAATTAAAACAACTTTCAAAAAATAAGTAAAAATAACAAAAAAATGTTATTTAAAAATACTCTATTTTTTATTTTTAAGAATAAAAATTATTTACTATCTTCTAATTAATAAACATGTTTTCTTGTTTATTTTAGGAGGAAAAAAAAACTATTCATAGAAATAATTTCCAATGACCTTAAGACACATTCTCAATAATGATTTCTTTATAATTTGTTGAAATAATTTTATGATTTAAAAAAAGAATTTAATTTGAAAAATCGAAAAACACCTCTTATTGTAAAAACTTTTGAAATAATTATGACAACTTCAGAGTAAACCAAAAAACAAAAAATAATTCAAAACAAGCCTTTAAAAAATTTGTTTTGAGTGACTTATTCAGTGAACTAAAGCTTAGGATGTAAGGGGTGTTTGTTTTTTGACTTTTTTATTAAGTTAAAAATAATATATTGATATCAATCAATATAATTAAAATAAATTTATTAATAAATTTAATTTAATTATATTAGATGATATCAATATGTTATTTTTAACGAATTATTTTTTCTATTCAATAAAAAAAATAAACACTATCATAATCTAATTTGGAGATGATGATAATCTCAAGATTTTAGTGGACTTTTCGTTCACAATGGAGTCTCTCCCACTATTCAAAGAATTTATTAAAATAGGACTATCAATTACTTAATATGGATGGAGGTGGACAAGTGATCTTCAGACACGATGCCATTATCTTCTTCTATGACAGTAAAAGCATTCATTTGTTCAAAGTCACGGTGAGTGGCAGTCCTCTCCTAACACTTTGACCGGTAATAAATAACATTTATATCATTGGTAGAGAAATGCTCCTACTTCTCACTGAGCGAGTCAGTGACAATCAATGGTCCCAGACTCCCAACCTAGTCAATGCCATCTCATGAGTCACTCATTCAAGTGAAATCAAATCCAGCAAATCCCCTAATTCCAAATGCTCCGGTTAAAGTACAATATCCCCATTAGTAACATTTTCATATTCATTTCCTTCGACTTCTATCTAATTCTCTGTGTACATATTGTAACGTATTGTAAAATACACAACAATTTGTTCATCTATATAAATTTCCTCAGCTCTTTTATGGTATGGGAGCTCACATAAACACTCACGAGATTTTTATTTTTTTTTCTCAAATGATTAATTTACTTGCGTGAGAAGTTCCTGCCCCCTCCACCACCATGCAACAAAGAAAGCAAAGGAAAATATTATGCTATGTTTAGGAACTGTTTTCGAAAATAGTTTTATAATATTTTATAAAATAAAAATTTGTTTAACAATTTAACATATCTTTAAATATTTTTTAAAAATAAATTTTATATGTAATGTTTTATTCTTAATCATTTTTCATATTTGTATAATTATTAATTAAAATAACTTTAAGAAAATAAGTAAAAATAATCAAAAAATGTTATTTAAAAATACTTTTTTTTTTTAAATAAAAATTATTTACTATTTTCTAATTAACAAACATGTTTTCCTGTTTATTTTAGGAGAAAAAAAACTATTCTTAGAAATAATTTCCAATGGACCTTAATACACATTCTCAATAATGATTTCTTTAAGCTTAACAATGATTTCTTTATAATTTGTTGAAATAATTTTATGATTTAAAAAATAATTTAATTTGAATAATCGAGAAATGCCTCTTCTTTTAAAAAATTATGACAACTTTACTCTGAAAAACAAAAAATAATTCAAAACAAGTTTTTAGAAAATCTATTTTGAGTGACTTATCCAGTGACATGGAGCTTGGGATGTAAGCGGTGTTTATTCTTTTGGCTTTTTTTATTAAGTTAAAAGTAATATATTGATATCAACCAATATAATTAAACTTATTATTAATAGATTCAATTTAGTTATATCGGATGATATCAACACGTTACTTTTAACGGATGATTTTTTCTATTTAGTCAAAAAAATAAACATCATCCTAATCTAATTTGGGGTGCAATGCTCGATAGTCTTAATATTTTAGTGATGGACTTTTCGTTCACAATCAAGTCTCACCCAAGATTCAAAGAATTTGTTAAAATGTAACTATCAATTACTTAATATGGACGGAGATGGATGAGTGATCTTCAGACAAGATGCCATCATCTTCTTCAATGACAGTAAAAGCATTCATTTATTCAAAGTCATGGTGAGTAGCAATCCTCTCCTAACACTTTGGCTGATAATAAATAACATTTGAATCATTCGGTAGAGAAATGCTCCTACTTCTCAGTGAGTCAGTGACAATCACAGGCCCCCCATCCCCTTTTCCTATATAAACTTAGTTTCTTACGTACTTTCTATTCCACTCATAGTAAGCTTAATTAAGATCATGTACTGGTCAGTTTGGCTCTGTGTTGTAAGCTTGTTTATAGCAAGCATAACTCACTGGGTTTACAAATGGAGGAATCCTAAATGCAATGGCAAACTCCCTCCAGGTTCAATGGGATTTCCAATCATTGGAGAGACCATCCAGTTTTTCATCCCAAGCAAGTCCTTGGACGTCTCGAGTTTCATCAAGAAGAGGATGAAAAAGTAAGCAAGTATACAAATCATACAATTAAGATTAATTTGTTTTTACTTCAAACCTGTAGTATAGTGTTAGTACTGGTTATTAACAAAATTTATTGTTTCTTTCTTTATTTTATGTGTTTTAGATACGGTCCATTGTTCTGTACAAATTTGGCAGGACGACCGATGGTGGTGTCATCGGACCCAGACTTCAACTACTATATATTCCAACAAGAAGGGAAGTTGGTGGAGTTATGGTACATGGACTCCTTTGCAAGGCTTGTCGATCTGGATAGTACTTCACAGTCTATTGTTGCAACTGGTTATGTTCACAAGTATCTTAGGCACTTGGCGTTGGCTCATTTTGGTACCGAGGCCCTGAAAGACGGACTCCTTTCCAAGGCTGAAGATATGATACGTACAAGGCTGCATGATTGGTCCAAGTTGCCTGCCTTGGAATTCAAAACATGCGTTTCATCGGTAATTTATCAAGCTTTAATTCAACGACTTGTCTGATCTCCCTTCTTGTTATAAAGTGGGAAAAGCTCACTTTTCCCTTTTTTATAACCTCTCGCCTTATTAAGAGGATAGAAAAAGTGGCAAGTGATAATCGAATGTCAAAACTTTTGTATTTAATATATATGAACTATTTTTTAACATATCTAATTATCACTTATAATTTAAATAATTAAAAATAATGAAAAAAATAGCATTACTTCATATTAAAATAGATTGTTCATATTAAATATTCATTGAGGTTATTAGCAAGATTATGCAATAATATAAACCTAGCTAATCAAGCAAAAACATCAATAATAATAAATTTTATGATAAAAAAAATTGATTTTTTATTTATAAATATTTACATGGTTGATGGCTCTTACACAGATGATATTTGATTTTACGGCAACGTCGTTGTTTAATTATGACTTCAAGATGAAGGGAGCACATTTTAGTGAAAAATTTACCAATATCATACATGCTCTCATTTCGATTCCTTTGAATATCCCGGGTACAACTTTCCATAAATGTCTAAAGGTAATTCTAAAACTCTTTTTCATCGTACTCTAAAACTTTTAAAGTTATAATTTTTTTATATATATTTAGTTTAATTAATTTCATATGAATTAAATTTCAGAACCAAAAGGAGGCAATAAAGTTGATTCGTGATGTATTAAAGGAGAAAAAAGCTTCGCCTAAATCTCTTAAAGGGGATTTTCTTGATCAGATGATTGATGATATGAAGATAGAAAAGTTCTTAACAGATGACTTCATCGTTTATGTCGTATTCGGGCTTCTACTTGCTAGTTTTGAGACAATTTCCTCTACTTTAACCTTAGCTATGAAGTTCCTCACAGAAAACCCTTTAGTAATGCAAGAACTAATTGTAAGTGATAATTATTTAACGACCTTTCAATCTTTGTATTATCATATTTTCATGGATAACCCTATTGGACTCAAACCTTTTATTTAATTATATATATTGCAGGAGGAACATGAGGCAATCCTTAAAAATAGGGAAAATCCGAATTCTGGAATTTCATGGAAGGAATATAAGTCAATGACTTTTACTCATCAAGTAAGTTGATAATTTTTTAGTATACATACACATATGCCAATATAAATTTGTGCAAACTATTTGACCAAGTGAAAATGTAGGTTATCAATGAAGCTCTCAGGTTAGCAAGCGTTGCTCCAGGGATTTTGAGAAGGGCAATAAAAGACATTCAAGTAAATGGTAAGTGTAAAAATGAAATTTTATGGATTTAAAGTTGTATATTATATGATTTTTACCATTAATATGCATGCATTTGTAGTAAATGGATCTTATAAATGTGCAGGATATACGATTCCAGCAGGCTGGACAATTATGGTTGTTCCTGCAGCTCTTCAACTAAACCCTGATACTTATGTTGATCCCCTTACTTTCAATCCATGGCGATGGAAGGTACATATTACTTTTTACTTTCAATCTGTGGGAATGATCCCCTTGCTTTCAAACCAAAACGATGGAAGGTATATAATATATACAAAATTAATGAAGTGTTTAGGCATCATTTGGATGCCTTTCTAGTTTTCTGATTTTAGAAACCAAATAATTCAATATGTGGGAATGATCCCCTTGCTTTCAAACCAAAATGATGGGAGGTATATAATATATACAAAATTAATGAAGTGTTTAGGTATCATTTGGATGCCTTTCTAGTTTTCTGATTTTAGAAACCAAAAATTATTTTATTTAGCAAATTTTTTAAAGTTTGAGGTAGCCTTTAAATGGTTTTAAAAATTATATTTTTTTTGAAGCAAGTCTCTACCATTTGTATAAAGTTCTCATTATTTTTTTACTCGTAAAAAAATAGAAGATGTATCAAAACACCACCTTAGCTTTGTGTAGAATTTGAAATTGCTTAGGATGTGAAATGACTATTTTAAAATGTGTACATACATTTTAAAATTATAATGTCAACTTGGTAAAATCAGACAATATCTAAAGTATGACAATGATAATTTTTATTTTTTATTTTTTTTTCTTTTCAAAAGGATATGGGAGTTGGTGTTGCAGCAAAGAATTTCATACCATTTGGAGGTGGATCAAGATCATGCGCAGGAGCAGAGTTTACTAAGGTTCTAATGGCAACATTTTTCCATGTCTTGGTCACTAATTACAGGTAATATTTTCATTTTAATCTGACACATATATTCCATGCATGACATGAATAGTATAAAATTGACGGTTTAGAATCTCAAATTGGAAAGGTTGACGAAGATCAAAGGAGGACAGATAGCTCGAACTCCAGCTTTGACTTTTGGAAATGGTTTACATATCAACATTTCAAAAAAGCATGGATGATTGTAACAAGCATAAATGAGACTCAAGTATAAGTTTGATATAATTATCTATACTATATATCAAAATAATAAGATGATAGATGTACAAGGTTCTCTTGGAACCTTTATGGTATTGGTTTACACTTTTCTATTGTATATATACGAATATGGTCCTTCTCTTGTAAACTTTTGCTCAATTATGAATAAAAGAGTGAATTATATATATAAATATGGTCTTTCTCTTGTAGACTTTTCCTTAATTATGAATAAAATAGTGAATTAATTAAGTATCGTTGAATTACCATGACCTCTTGTCAAACTCTAATATGATGAATATGTAATGAATATGGTCTTTCTCTTGTAGACTTTTCCTCAATCATGAATCAAAGAGTGAATTAATTAAGTATTGATGAATTATCATGGCCTTTTGTCAAATAAAACTTTGGCATCATGTTACCATGACCTCTTGCAAATTCTAATATCATGTTAAACTACCAAATTTTCTAAAAGTTTAAACTTACAAGATTTAGACTTACAATATATACCATGCTCTTTAACAACTATAATTAGGATTTTTTAGCTTATATATATATGCCTAAAATATTTATATATTCTATATTTTTTTAATACATCCATAAAAAAATTTTAATAAGTAATTAAATTAATTTTAATTGTCTGATGTTCAAATGTCATTTAATTGATTATTAAAAATATGAAAAAACATCATTATGATTTTTGGATAAGCCTTTCTCTATATTTTTATACTTGGTTGTGATAAAAATAATGAAATCTCTTTGGTATATTCAAAGAGATTGAAGTGCAAAAAGAAAAAAAGAAAGAAGTTTAATCTATGTATGATTTCAATGTTGATGCAATATTGTGCAAATTTATAGGAGAAGAAAATAAAAATAAATAGGGAACACAAAATAGTGGCATACCAAGTTCTTCATTGATAAATGATTGTGCTGAATGCCATTATTTATCATATCCATTTCTATAGCATTTATCCTTTTAGCAACATCCGCTTGTGACAACCTATTCCCCTCCTCATATGGCACATTCACATTACTAAACAGGGAGAATAGCTGAGCACTACAGCTAGGCAATGGTTGTGCCTCAAAGCCTTATGTGCCTTTTAACAACCATCGCCTCACACCTAATTTTGACTTGTGTCCATTTTCAGTGATATCTTACCATAATTTGGGAATTTCACTTGTTAACCAAATTATGCATATACACAAACAAAAAATAAAGAAAAAAATAAGATTTTTAATGTTGGTCGACAATGAATATGATCTTTATATCCATAAAGTGTATCAATATTCAAGAACCTACTAATCAAAAGAAACGAGAAGTGTTACAATGGTAAAACTTTCGAATAATGCCTCTCAATTATGGTTACACTCTCTAAAAAACAAAATCCTAAAATATAAAAGGATTAAATATATAAAAGGGACAAACTGATCATTTACCACTAAAAATTTTTTTCAAGGGGGCATTGCCCTTTTCAACCCTCACAAGTTGATCAGATAACTTGACCCCCATGAGTTCAATGGGGAGCTCGATCCCATGAGTTCAACAAAGAGCTTGACTCTTAGCATCTCGAATACTATATAACAAAATTGATTTGAACATTGCAATCCAACATTACTATCATGAAAGCGTTGGCTCATCTTAACGAGGAAATTCTTGAACATAGTTTATAATTTTTTCTGCAACTCTAAGAATATGTCACAATAATATAAACAATCAAGACTTCGATCACATAAAAAGGTTGTGCTATCTGGAGGATTAACTGTTACGCCAGTCCGCATGGTTCTAATTATGCACACATACATGCATCACATCACTGAAAGACCACCTCAAAAGTCAAAACCTTCATAACAGGCACGTCTTTATATATATATATTGCCAGCATATTGATGCCGAAACCCTTTTATATCTACTTTACTTCCCATATAAAAAATAGTTAAGAGTCCTCACTCCTCAACACGACTCATCAGAGACAGAAGGTAAAGAATGTTCATTCTCCTCCATAAATATCTTTAAGCTCACATCACCATTCTTAGGTATAGAAATGTCCAATCTTGAAGAATACAACTTTCCATCACCACTTCTATTGATAAAGATGCTTCCATTGAAAACCAAAGCCACCATATGTTGCAAGGCTGCATAAGCCGATTCCAAATCTCCCGACCTTGTAAAGGACCAAATAAACTTCCGTAGAGAAAAGATGCTCAGACTAGAGTATGTCATATATTCCTTCCAAATTTCATCGGCGGCTGACAGGTTTTACTGCAAAACTGCAAACTGAAAGAAAAACTTAGAATAATAATGACGTGACAAATTTGAACGTACACTAATTTCAGTTCCACCCCCCACAATTTGACAAGATGAAACACTGGAAAAAAAATTAAAAAACAAAAAAAAAAAACAACTGTGTGGCACATTTACCAGTTTGAATATGGGAGTTTGACAATATGCAAACAAAAAGAATGTGACAGAATTTTCTAGATACTTCAAAAATCATGAGACACTATGCCAAATAACAGGTTCAGTTAAAGCAACACCCAAGAGTTCCACAACTCTCTTCCGCACACTTCCGTTTAATTTTCTCCATTATCATCATTTCTCTCCATTTTCAACTGATAAGATCATGTACTAGTCCCTTTGGCTTTGTGTTGTGAGCTTGTTTATAGCAAGCATGACTCACTGGGTTTACAAATGGAGGAATCCTAAATGCAATGGCAAACTCCCTCCAGGTTCAATGGGATTCCCACTTATTGGGGAGACCATCCAGTTTTTCATCCCAAGCAAGTCCTCAGACATTTTGGATTTCATCAAGAAGAGGATGAAAAAGTAAGCAAATATACAAATCATACAATATATATACTTACTAAATCTATACAATTATAGAAGGTAGCTACAAAGTTATGTATATTTGTTTTGTTTGCCTGAAAGATATGGGCCAGTGTTCCGGGCAAGCTTAGCAGGTCGAGGAGTTGTGGTATCTGCAGACGCTGAGTTCAATTCTTTTATATTTCAACAACTGGGAACGTTGGTGGGGGTTGGTACTTGGACTCCTTCGCAAAACTTGGAGGTGAAGATGAGTCTTCAGTATCTGCAAAACACCAGGTTCACAGATACTTCAGAAACCTGGTTTCGGGTTATTTTGGCATTGAAACCCTAAAAGAAAACCTCCTTTCCAAGTCTGAAGAAATGATACGTACAAGGCTTGAGGATTGGGCTAAGTTGCTGGACTTGCAACTGAAAGCCAGCACTTCAAAGGTAACGTCAGCATTGCTAGAATAGCGCATATCAGATATGAGCTCCTTGATCCATTGTTATTTATCATTTTAGGCGTGCGCATGATACGTTTCTTATTTTCTTCTTTCTGCTTATATGGCAGCAACTCATGTAATAATTCCTTAGTGAGCTTAGGGTCTGTTTAGTAACATTTTCCTTAAACTATCCAAATTAAAATATATATATTTGAAGATAAAATAAGTTTACACCTTCCTATAAACTTCTATATTTTATGTAGAAATTAATCAAATTATTACTATTAATTAAAAACGACCCAAATTTGATTCAAGAGAAGCTGACTAACTTGATAATTACTGTCCATCTTTAAATTTTAGCCTAACACATTCAAGTCGTTTTTACAGATGATGTTTGATTGTGTACCGCAAAACAGCTTTTTAGTCACAATTTCGAAACCTTGGAAGCCAATGTTAAAGAAAAATCGATCAACTCTCTGCAAGATTTTATGTCAATCCCAATTACCATTCCGGGTACTGCTTTCCATAAATGTTTAAAGGTAATTTAAGTAATTCTTTTTATCATTCTTATATATACACAATTAAAATTCAATTTTTTCTCTTGAATAATTAGTTTAATCAACTATGTACAAAATATTTTCTAGAGCCAAAAGAAAAGCTTCACCTGAGAAAAAGAGATTTTCTTGGTGAAGTGATTGAAGACATGAAAAGAAAGATTTTCTTGTAAAGATCATTTTCTATTCTTTGAATTAAAATTAGTTGAGATGTAAAATATTTTTACAAATTCTAATTTAAGTATTTCTATATAGTAAATATAACTCAACTTTTTTTTTTTTTTTTTTTTTTTTTTTAAAAATATTGGTTTTAAAAGGTATTTGCCCAAATATGCCAGGTTGCAAATGCCTTTACTAAAAAGGTAAAGCCAACAATGATACAAAAATTTGAGTAATTAAATATCACAAAGCTTTGACATTCATTAGCAGTGAGAGTGGATTAGTATAACCAAATTCTGATTTATTGTGACACCATAGTCTCAAATTGGAGAAAAATATTTGAATTAGAGATGGATGGAAAAGCTAAGATATAGGCTTCCTTGAATAGGAAATAAGAAATATCAATTCTAACTGATATTTTATTCATAAATATTATTTATAAAAAGAAATTTAAACATGGATCAAGGAACTAAAAAATCCCAATTACATTTAATTAATTCACTCTTTTATTCATGATTGAGGAAAAATCAACATTTGAAAGGTCATCCTCATATGAGGTCTAGCAAGATTCATACAATAGATACATATCAATACTATTAATTTAACACGGTAACATTTATTTAAAGGTTTCAAGAGAACCTTGTATATGCATCACCTTATGACTTTGACATATATGTCAAAGTACTCCATCAAACTTATACTTGAATCCCATTTATACTTCTTGTCAACATCCATGCTTCTTCGAAATGTTGATGTGGAAACCATTTTCAAATATCAAACTTGGAGACCGAGCTATCTTTCCTCCTTTGATCTTTGTCAACCTTTCCAATAAGAGATTTTGAGTCATCAATTTTATACTATTCATGTCATGTATGGGGCATACACATTGAATTAAAATGATGATATTACCTATAATTAGTGACCAAGACATGGAGAAAGGTTGCCATTAAAGCCTTGGTGAACTCTGCTCCTGCGCATGATCTTGAGCTACATCCGAATGGCATGAAATTCTTTGCCCTAACACCAGCTCCGATATCCTTTTGTATAGAAAAACAAAATAAAATAAAAGTTATCATTGTCATATTTTAGATATTGTCTAATTCTATCAAGTTAATTTTTACAGCTTGAAAAACACACACTTCATTCCTAAGTAATTTAAGCTAATGTGGTATTTTGATACTTTTTCCTTCTTTTTTTTTTTTAACAAATAAAAAATAGTGAGAACTTTTATGTAAATAGTAGAGACTTGCATTAAAATATATATATATATATATATATATATATATATATATATATAACTTTTAAAACCTAGGTCAAACTTTAAAAAATTTGTTAGCAGTTGCTAAAAATATAAAGTAAGTTTCTTCTTTTCACTCTCTTTTTTCTTTTATTTTTTTAAATAAAAATTATTATATTTTATATAGATGATACTACTACTTTTTTATTTTTGAAAATCAAAATGAAAATATGATATTTTTGCATTAAAAAAATGGTAATAAATACCTTCCATCGCCATGGATTGAAAGTAAGGGGATCGGTAAAAGTATTAGGGTCTAGTTGAAGAGCTGCAGGATAAAGCAGGATTATCCAGCCTGCTGGAATTGTATATCGTATAGATATTGTAAGATCCATTTAGCATAAATGAATGTTACATAAAAATCATGTAGTATACAACTTTAAATCCATAAGAATTCAGTTCTTATACTTACCATTTACTTGAATGTCTTTTATTGCCCTTCTCAAAATCCCTGGAACAATATTTGCTAATCGAAGAGTTTCATTGATAACCTACATTTTCATTTGGTCAAATAGTTTGCACAAATTAATTAATGTCAGCATATGTATATGCATGTATACTTAAAATAACAACCTACTTGATGAGTAAAAGTCATTGACTTATATTCCTTCCATGAAATTCCAGAATTTGGATTTTCCTTATTTTTGAGGATTGCCTCGTGCTCTTCCTGCAACATAATCAAATAAGGTTTTGAGTCCAATAGGGTTATGTATGAAAAATGATAATAGAATATAATTTAGACTAAATCTGATTTCAAGGTTGTTAAATAATTATCACTTACAATTAGCTCTTGCATTGCCAAAGGGTGTTCGGTGAGGCACTTTAGAGCTAACGTTGTGGCAAGAGGAATTGTCTCAAAACTAGCCAGTAAAATCACAAACACAAAGATAACGATATATTCATCCGATAAGAACTTTTCTATCTTCGCATCATCAACCAACTTATCAAGAAGATCTCCTTTACAACTTTCAAACGAAACTTTTCTCTCTTTTAGTAGATCACGGATCAACCTTTTTGCCTCCTTTTGATTCTAAAATTTAATTTCTATGAAATTAATCAAATGAAATATGTATATATACATATATACATAATTGTAACTCTAAAAGTTTTAGAGATGAAAAAGACTTTTAGAATTACCTTTAGACACTCACGGAAAGTGGTACCCGGGATATTCAAAGGAAATGAAAAAAGAGCTTGTAAGATATTGGCAAATTTTTCACTAAAATGTGCTCCCATCTTCTTGAAGTCATCACTAAGTACCTCCATCGCAGTCAAATCAAATACCATCTATAAAAGCCATCTAATCAAGTAAATGTTAAGAGAAGAATTCAACTTTTTTTATCATAAAATTTATAATTATTGGTCATTTTTGCTTAAGGTTTGTGTCAATTATCACATAATCTTGCTAGCTATTTTTTTCATTATTAATTTTCATTATGTTAGCATTTTTCTCTCAATAAGGTGAATAAGGTGAGAGGTGACAAAGGTGCAGAAATATCATAGTTACTAACTTGGATATATTTAACGAAAAGGAAGATCAGACAGGTGGTTGAAAGGTTGATATTACCGACGAAAGGCATGCTTTGATTTCAAAGGCAGGCAACTTGGACCAATCATGCAGCCTTGTACGTATCAGACCTTCAGCCCTGTAAAGAAGTTTGTCCTTCAGGACCTCCGTACCCAAATAAGCCAAGATCAAGTTCCTAGCATACTTGTGAACATAACCAGTCGCAGCATTAGATGAAGGATCCAGACCCACAAGCTTTGCAAAGGAGTCCAAGTACCATAACTCCACCAACTTCCCTTCTTGTTGGAATATATAGTAGTTGAAGTCTGGGTCCGATGACACCACCACCGGTCGTCCTACCAAGTTTGTACAGAACAATGGACCGTATCTAAAAGGCATAAAACAAAGAAAGAAATAATAAATTTTGTTGATATATAACCAGTACTAGTAGTATACTATAGATTAGAAGTAAAAACAAATAAGTGTTTAATTGTATGATTTGTATACTTGCTTACTTTTTCATCCTCTTCTTGATGAAGTTCGGAACGTCCAAGGACTTGCTTGGGATGAAAAACTGGATGGTCTCTCCAATGAGTGGCAATCCCATGGAACCCGGAGGGAGTTTGCCATTACATTTGGGATTCCTCCATTTGTAAACCCAGTGAGTTATGCCGGCTATAAACAAGGTTACAACACCGAGCCAAACAGACCCGTACATGATGTTTAGAGGGAAATTCAGAGAAGATGAGAATGATGATAACTCTTGGGTCGGTTATACACTTATTGTGGCTCGTGGGTGTCACTTTATATAGGAGTAGAGGCTGGTGGAATTGTTACCAAGGACTAAGGAGTATTAATTGTTTCTCTACCTTCTGCTTAAAATATCATTAAGCCAGGTAGAAGAAAACTCAAGTATTTTTCCTTTCTTTTTTTTTTTTCTTTTTTTTTTTCCTTTATTTATTTATTTATAAAACACATTATAGTAGTATAAAACTTATTTGATTACATTTTCAAAACAGACTCTTAAAATCGATTTGTATTATTTTTGCGAACAAAATTGTATTTAAATTACATAAAAATAAATTTTCAAAAAGTTATTTTTAGAAAAATATTTTTGAAGTTGGAAGACTCCTTTCTCTTCATTTTTACGAGTCCATCGACAATCATTATTATAATAATAAGAAGTTTTAAGTTATATATTAAGGATGATTGTTTTTTTAACTTTTTACTTGAAGCAATTTGCTTTTATACTTTTAATAGTTTATTTTTTTTTTATTTTTCATGATTTATTGTAAATTTTTTACTAAATAAAAAAACCAAAATATTTTACTTTTTCTAAATGGAAAAAGTAGTATATTAGTTTTTTTTACTTTTTAATACTTAATAGAAAGAAAATATTACAAAAATAAATAATTGAATACTTAACATTATTAAATATTATTTAGTTTTAAATTCTATTTAAAATTAAGTGAAAAAAAAACATCAAGTTAATTCTCCCCAATTAATTAGCTACTGACATGAAATTATTAATATAAAAGAAGTGGAAAATCCAAGAGGGTGTTTGATTGTACATCTGTTTATAAACTAGTAAAAATATCAGCAAAATTAGTACTTTTAGATTAGAAATATTTAGTTAATAGGGATGAAATAATCTCCAAATCAGAAATCTAACATTTTTCATGTTTTTTCTGGACAAGTAACCCATTTTTAATATAAATGTCATTTTCTATTTTAAGTATTTACATGTAGGTTTTAAAAGAAATAATTATTTTCACAAGAAATGAGGGTATTTTTATTCAAATGATGCCAAAAAATGGTGCAAGATTAAATTTCAAAAATTATATTTCGAGAGAACCTTTTAATCAAATAAATCTTTAAATTATTACAAACTACTACTTTTAAACTAGTGAAAACTAGTACAACAAGTACAAACAATTGCTTATTCTATTATTATTAAAAATTTATGGATATGTAAAAAAAAATATAGATAGATATTTTTGACATAAAATATTGATGATGATGTAAAAATTGGTTAAAACTATTGAAATATTTGAAAAGAAAATTTAAAAATCACATAAAAAGTAATAATAGATATATATTTTAAGATTGTTTTGTTAAACATATTTTATAGAAATTTATCTAATTTGAATGTATTAAATTATATATAAAAATATGATACATGTATTTTATTTTAAAATGTTAATAGTTTTATTGATAAATTTACGTTTATTTTATATATAATTATTATGCAAAATATATAATAATTAAAATTTATTTATTTACAATAATTTTATTATAATTAATTTATAATATATATAATTTATATTTATATATAAAAATATATTATATGAGATATTTATAATATAAATACATAATTATAGGATATTTACATTTATGAATATAAATAGACATTTACTTTATTGCAAATAATAAATGGTTCCACACCACCATTTATTTATTTTTCATTTCAAGATGAAATGCAATCCCATATCCACCTAAAATAAATCTCAAAAATTCATAAATTAGAGGGCTTTAAAATTAAAAAATGGGTGACGTGACTTAAAAATCAATGAAAATCTGCTAAATATTAATATTTTGTTTAAATCAATGAAAAATCAATGAAAATCTGCTAAATATTAATATTTTGCTGAAAATCAACGAAAAAAACGTGAATAAAAGGAAACATCGAGTAATCAACATTTCAAGGGGTATTGTCATATTGCCCCTTGAAATGCACCATATTTCAACAAAAAATTCCACAATATTTTTAAACCTTGCTACTACCACTACTATTATTATTATTAAGCCACTACTATTATCAACTACTACTATTAAGCATCTATATCTACTACTAGTACTATTCTTACGCTTATTATTATTAAATAACTAGTACTACTACTATTATTATTATTGAACAACCACTACCAATGTCATTATTATTATTAAACAACTACTTCTACTACCATTATTTTATGGTTGTGGTATTTTAACACATAAAAATAGGGAAAAAAAAAAAAGAAAGAAAGAAATGAGATCGATTTCACATGAGAAAATTAGTTTAGTGAATTTTTTAAAAAAAATGGAAAAAAGAAGAAATTGAATTTTTTTTATTCAAAAGATTATTTTTGGAACAAATTCAAGATAGCAATGAGGAGGAAAGATGGAGAAGGAATATGAAGACTCTTAGCTTGCTTCTTTGGAAGAGAACATGAATTTGTACCAAGAAAGGGGGATGGATTGACTTATACTTAACTAAGGTTGGTTCCATATTTATTATTTGTGATATCATTTGAATGAAAACTAACCGTATTGATTGGGAATATGACACTTCTTTTATCGGATGAACTTCAAATATAAATACATTATTTATAATGAAAACGATATTTACTGTTTGGGCATTGAATTTATCATCTCATACTTTGTATTATCCTGTTGAGAATGGTCAATCCAATTAATGACAAGAAGGGGCTTTAAAGGCTAATGTTTGGCTCATGGCAAACTATTTTTAAGAATTGCTTGATTGTTTATATGTATTTTAAAACATACTCAAACAAATCCCAAACTTTTATTTAAAATAATATTTTGTTTTTTGATTTAATTATAGGGTAAGTTGAAGTTAAAATCAAACTGAAACCGCATTAGTTATGAAATAAATTGTGTGAGTCAAGACAGAACTTCTAACGTAAAATTATATTTGTTATTTTTTTTTGTTACAATATTAAACATTTTTTGAAATCATACGCTTTTTAATAAAATTATCCAACTTTGAAATAGTAAATTTCCATAAAAATAAAAATCTAAAATAAAATAAAAATAAGAATCTCATACTTTGATAGGCACGGGTATGGAAAGTTGGAACTCCTCGCCTTTTTCAACTTAGAAAAAGTAAGAGTGTGTTTGATAATGTGATTTAAAAATAGTTTTATGTTTTAAAAAATGGAAAACTTTTTTTTTTAATTTTTAACAGTGTTTGGTTGTTATTCTTTGAAAATAATTTTTAAAAATAAAGTGAAATAAAATAATTTTTAGAGAATAAGTAAGAATTGTTTTCACCGATTTTAAAAACAAAAGGAAAACATACCATTTGAGCTTCTATTTTAAAACTTGTCTTTAAAAATTATTTTTAAATTAAAAAATAAAATACAAATTTTAAAAACAAGTTTAAAAAAACACATAATCAAATCAACAAATATGTGCATGAAAATTTGAATTTCAATTTGACACTAAGATAAAAAGTGGGGTAAGAAAATCATCTTTAAAATTCAAGAATTTTACCAATGACTTTCAATGTAAAGCCATTTTTATTAATTATTTTATACGATTGAATCACTCACATTTTCATCAAGGGCAACAAAGTGAAGCTTCATATTATTGGACCTTATTTAAAAACTTTATATTAAATAATTCAATCTAAATCACACTTCTAATTATTAAATTAAACTTTAAATAAAACTTAGTATGATAAAAAAAATTATGTAGTTAAAAATGAAAAAAAAAAATCATTGAACAATATTTTTATCAAATAAATAGTCCTTGGTTATTATAAAAATATAGTATATTAAATGATTTAAGATCTTATCATATTTTATTTTTCTACCACATAATAATTGAGCAACATTAACTAAATAATAAAAATGAAAAAAATAATTTTGTTATAACAAAATAAAAAGTTTGCATAACTTCAACAATACTTAATTAATTCACTTTTTTTATTCATGATTAAGGAAAATCCAACAAAAGAAAGTCATCCAAATTCAGATGGGGTCTTCACATACTCATACAAAATATATAAGGGGAAAAACTATAAACCAATATCATAAGACCATGTTTGGTTGATATGATAGGAGATGGTATATGTATCATAAAATATTATATCTCATTTGATAGAATATACATATCTTAAATATGATTTTCAATGGAATATGATATTTTTTTATATACATATTTTATCTTGTAAACAGAATATTTTGAGGTAGCATATCAAAGAGGATATGTTATATCATATTATATTATATTTATATTTAATTTATGAAATAAATAAAAAATAATATGAATGTATATTATTTTTAATATTTAAAATAAAATTTATATCACATTCAAATATTTTCTATTTTAAAAAATGAAAATTTTGTTATGTTTAACAATATTCCACACAATATAAATTTATTTTACGTTGTTTCCATGTATTTTGGGTATTTTTGACATAATGAGATAATTGTATCATTTAACTTAATTATATATGTTTGTTAACCTATGAATAGCTATTCCTAAAGCATAATTGTTCATTTAATTTTTTTTTTCTATTTTTTAAAAATAAAAAATAGTAAGGACTTTCAAATGAAAAGTTCATAATTTAGTGCTACCTTGTAGTATAAAAATTATTATTATTTTCTATTTTTAAAAATAAAAAAAAAGAAATATATTTTTAAATAATTGAAGAGAATAATAATATTTATTATAAAATATAAAACCCTTTATATAAAGTCTAACGTTACGCATATCGTACTTTTTAAACGCATTGATGCATATAGCATTAAAATGATTAGGAAAATGCTAACCATGTTTTGAAAACCGGATCAAACCGATCGGTCCAACTGTCGATTGGTGACTTTTCCGGTCTCGTTCGGTCACGGGGCCAGTTCTTGACGAACTAAACTGGTCAATGGCACCCCCTTTATTCATTCAAATAGGCCCAACCCGCCTCTCTCTTTTTTTATCATTATAATGGGCCCAATCCACCTCCCTCTCTTTTTATCATTGTGAAAGGCCCAGGCCCAAAAAGATTTGAATTCTGGACCTCAAACCCCTTAAATGGGTTGGAGATAATACCACTTAACAACGTCCAACTTGTCATTTTATGAAGCAAGCAAAAGAAATATATTTTTTTTGCTAAAAAAATTATAATATAAAATAAAAATAATATAATATTTTTTTAAATTATAAAATTACTTGAAATTAAATAATTATTTTAATTTAAACTAATATAAAACCAAAATATTATTGTCCAAATAACTTTAAACTTAATAATTCACTTTTTGCTCAAGTACTTAAAAAATTGTGAGAATGAGCTCAAAGCCTAATAAGAAATATTAACATAATTGCACGGATCAAATATTTTCAATTATGATTATGAATAAGAGATCAAATGTATAATTTTTTTCATAAAAACTTTTGAGTTCAAACATGTTAATACATCCAAAACTTTTCAACCAAACATTTTCATATCTACGTCAAAACAATTTTATATTAAATGCATTCAAAATATTTTTATTCTGATTATTGAATAACAAATGATGTCTGATAAGACTTTACTACTAATCTCAAATTTATCTCTTTTAAGATGGATAAAACCAAACACTATTAATACTAATAATCTTTAACTAAACTCCTAATTGTTAAGGTTTTTCCACCAAGAAATATAAAGATAGCTTATTATATTCCATTGATAAGAGTGAAAAAATCAATTATTATATTCCAGTAATTAGGATTAAAAGGTTGACTATTATATCTTGTTGATAAGAATCCAAACATCTTATTATATTATGTTGATTATGATAATAAAAAATCAATTATTATATCCTATTAATTAAAGTCAAACAAATTAGATTTAAACACTTTATTTTATTTATTTAAACTTACAAAAATATAATATTTTTATAATTTTCTATTATAAACAAAAAAATATTCTAACATATTTTTAATGCAAATAAATATATTTGATACATAAATAAAATAACATATACAAATAAAATTATATTTTTTTTAGCAATTCTATATTAATTTTTCTTACCTTAATAGTACTTAAAAACTTCGAAGAAATTAATGATGCAGGATTGACTTTTACTTAACAAAAAAAAAAGAAAAAAAAAAGCAATTATTACTAATTACTATTTATGTTTACAATCCTAAAAATTTTCAATATTAATAGTAATTTCGTCTCTATTATTTTTAACTTTCTAATTAATGATAATTTAATAGGAGAGTTTTCAAATTTTCGTATTTTCCAAAAATCTAATCCCAAAAATCCATCTCTTTCCAAAAATGTTTTTATTTTTTCATTACCCGTCTTCAATATTCTTTTGTCTTTTGTCTATTATTATTATTATTATCCACAAATAGTGCACAAATCATGCAATCAACCTCAATTTCTTTTCCCTTCCTACACACCGCACCATCCCACTTCTATTTCTTGTCTCAGTACTCCTAACATCCTTCCTCCCATACGCATCTTCTTCCTTTTTTGTTTTTTTGTTTCTATCACCGTTCACACAACCGCAAAACCCTTTCTATACAACACTCACATGACCTGTTTCGCTGCACAACACCCACGTGATCTCATATTTTTTTTCCTCTTTTACTTGATTTTTTTAAGATGTATGATTTCTTTTGTTCTATTCTATGTATTATTAATTTAATTATTTAAATATACCCATTTGAATATTCTAATTTAAAATTAAATAAATAAACCATAATTCAGATTGAGATCGTTCAAATTTTTTTTTTATTTGTGTAAAACTAATTAATAAATATTAAATATAATTAAAATTTTACTTAAAAAATCTTATCTCGATATAAAATCCTAAACTTTCAAATCTTCAATCTCATAATATACGACATTTTATAATTCCTCTAATTTCCATATAAAATGGTTTCTAAATAAAGAATACAAGAAAATTCTTATTCATACGGGAGGACTTTTAATGTGGAAAAACTTTTATACCTTATTAAATTTATTTAATTAAATTAATATTTTTAATTTATTATTTTACAAATAAAACTTATTTTCAGTGGAACGAACATTCAACTCAATAAAAGAAAAATGAAAAATATAATATTCAAATAATTAAAATATCTTATTGTATACATAAAATATTAGGAAAAGTATAATTTGATTCTCTGATATGAAAATATATGAAAAAAGGAATCCCAAAATTTTTAAATCATTTCATCCAAATCAATTGACAACTAAACTTCTCCGTGTGAATGTTTTCCTTTTTTTTAGATATTTTGTTATTGTTATTTTTATTATTTTATTATTTAAGAATTTTTTTTTCTCTAAAAACTTTATAAAGTAAGAATTTGAAAAAAAAAAAAGAAGAGTTTATTCTAGTATTAATAAGTTAAAAATAAATTCATATTCTTGATAATAAATAAATCAATAATATATTTGTATTTATTATATAATATTAATAATTGTTTGATATAATAAAAAACAAAATTTGTTATAAAAGTTTTTTAGATATAAAATATTTTACAATATAGATATACTTTGACATATACTATAAAAATAAATAAATAAATATTTTATATTAAATAAATGAATCATAATTAAAATAATTATATATTATTAAATTTATTATTTAATAAACAACCTTATTACTTTTTGGATTAGTAATTACGATTAAATAGAATTTGTTTAACAATATTTCTCTTAAAATTCTAGGAAATAAAAAAACATATATACTATTTAAATAAGAATTTTTTTTACAATATTTCTTAAACTTTTAGGAAATTAAAATAAGAATCGGTGTTTGTTTTCGGAGAAAAAAAAATCTCAAATAATAATAATAATAATAATAAAATATATAATATGAAGATAAATATCTATATAGAGGAGTCTAATTGTTAATCGATTTAAATAACATGATAAGTAAAAGTATATTTTTGGAAATAATTTGATTATTTATTAAAAAGTACATGTATTTTAAAATATTTTTAAATAGATGAAGTTAATATTAATTTAAAAAATTTAAGGTTTTTTTTTTTTTATATTTTTAAATTAACGAATCAAATATTTTTCCCTAAAAAAATTGCAGAAAATAATCCCTATTATGAATTTCATGATAAGTTTTTCTAAGTTATGATTGTTTTTTTTTTTTTTCACAAAATTACCCGCTGAGAACAAAAACTCTTTCTAGTGAATAAGTTGAGTATTAATTTTACATATTTTTGTGAATAAAAAGGAATTTAATTTCACTTACTTAGGTATTATGGGAAAACACAAACCAAAGGGAACGCAGTCAACACAAACCGAAGGGAACGCAGTCCCGCACGCATTATCGACTAGCTTCCGGCATTCCCATTATTTTCCTGACCCTTTTTCCTTATCATATTTCCTTTTCCCTATAAATTATCCACCTATCTCCCGTTTGGTCCACAGTTCCTTCGATAAACACAAAAGCTCCATGGAGCAGAAAAAGTCAGTGGAGTCAATGGAGGGCATGATCCGATGCTCTGCAAACCATGTTCCTTTGTCACCCATAAGCTTCTTGGAAAGATCCGCCAGTGTGTATAGGGACAGAGTGGCTATTGTGTATGGCCGTGTCAAATTCACCTGGAGAGACACCCTTGAAAGATGTACCAGACTCGCTTCTGCTATCACCCACTTGGGGATTTCTCGAGGCGATGTTGTGAGTTCAATTCTCTTCATGACTGTGCTGTGAAGTGGGTATGAGTATGTTTTCTTAGTGGGGGATTGATTTGATTTGTTTGGTGATTGTTCCTTTTTTTTTCTGCATATGGGTCTGCAATCGGATATTTGGATTTTCACTTTTATTTCAATATTTTGGGGTTTTGGACTATGGCTTATTCCAATACGGCTGGAGTCCAAAACTCTATATTTTGAGCTGGTAGAACCGTAGAAGGATAGCATATTTGCGGATTGTTGATCCATGAAATGAATATTGGAATCCCAGAAAAATAATTGACTTTCTTTGCAGTATATTAAACCTTCCATGTACTGCTGTACCTAAGAGTTACTGTGCTTGTTGCCTCGCCTCTGACTACTAGAAAGAACAGGAACTTCTTTATAAATTGTAATTAAAAAAAAAAAACAAAAAGTCCTTAGATTATGAACCCTCCTCAAATGGGATTCTATATGTGGCCTTTTTTGGTTGCGGAATCCATTGTTGTGTGGGTGAAATATGATACAAGGCAGGGGATAAATGAAGTCAACTGTTTGATAAAATTGATAACACTTCTAGAATCAGTTTACTGAAAAAATCTATTGACGTGAGGGAGTGAGGCATGTGATGTGATAACCCTCTTTAATAGCCTTAGCTTGTGGATAGGCTGGAACCCAGTGGTTTTTTGTGATGTTCATATGTTTATCATGGTTTGCAGATTTCTAATTTCATGTTAATTCTTGATTTTTCCTAATTCTTTTGCCATTTGATATTGTATTTACTTGCCATTTTCCTTTACGTAATTGACATATAGTTTGTGTTTGTTCTCTATGCTTAGTTGATTGGATTGGAATCATATATCTTTTATGCTGTTCTTAATCAGGTGGCAGGCTTTGCTCTTAAACATTGATGTTGTAATTGGCAAATTGCATACTAGCTTTGTAATCTCAGGCTGTTTTGATAAGTCTGCAGCTCAGATAAGGTCTAAGACCAAGTACTTAACCAGGGCATTGCTAAGAAAAACTTCCATTTTATTATTACTGTAAAGATAACTAAGCAAGCTTCTTGGTTTTTGTAATTTGGTATCAAGACATGTTATGAATGTGTGCTACAGTTGTCTTACAGATGAATTAATTTGCTCCAAATGTGGTACATGTCACTGGAATTGCTATAGTTTCTGTTATTTCCTTTTATACTGACTCACCAAATCCATATTGTCCTGCCCTCACAGTAAGTTTTTACATAATTTGAGCAGGTTGCTGCATTGGCCCCAAATATTCCAGCAATGTATGAGCTACATTTTGGGGTTCCAATGGCTGGGGCTGTTCTTTGTACCTTAAATATACGTCATGATTCGGCAATGGTGTCAACATTACTGAAACATTCAGAGGCCAAAATGATTTTTGTAGACTATCAACTTCTTGATACTGCTCGGGGAGCACTAGAAATTCTATCCAAGACAAGAACCAAGCTGCCCCGTCTAGTGTTAATTCCAGAGTGTGATAAACTACAGCCCACTATTAGCAACTCCGGTCCCACTGCTGCTGGAGACTTAGAGTATGAGACTCTTATAGCCATGGGAAAAACTGATTTTGATATTAGATGGCCGAACGATGAATGGGATCCCATTGCACTGAATTATACTTCAGGCACAACATCTCGTCCAAAAGGTGTTATTTATAGCCATAGAGGTGCCCATCTCAATTCCCTGGCTGCTGTTCTCCTTAATGAAATGGGCTCAATGCCTGTCTATTTGTGGACCGTTCCCATGTTTCATTGCAATGGGTGGTGCCTCACTTGGGGTGTGGCAGCCCAGGGGGGCACCAATGTCTGCCTAAGAAATGTGACTGCAAAGGGAATATTTGACAGTATTTCTCAGCACAGGGTTACCCACCTGGGTGGTGCACCTACTGTTTTGAACATGATCGTTAATGCTCCCGTCGGTGATCAGAGGCCACTTCCAGGCAGGGTGGCTATGATGACAGGCGGTGCCCCTCCACCTCCACAAGTACTTTTCAAAATGAAAGAACTGGGATTTAGGGTAACTCATTCATATGGCTTGACAGAAACCTATGGTCCTGGGACTGTTTGCACTTGGAAACCTGAGTGGGATCTTCTCCCTCCTGACAAGCAAGCAAAGATCAACGCCCGGCAAGGGTTGCATCATCTTGGCATGGAGGAGGTCGACATAAAAGACCCTGTTACTATGAAGAGCGTACCACCTGATGCAAAAACCATAGGTGAGGCTATGTTCAGAGGCAACACTGTGATGAATGGATACTTAAAAGATATCAAAGCAACAGAGGAATCTTTTAAGGGTGGGTGGTTTCGTAGTGGGGACTTGGGGGTGAAACATCCTGATGGCTACATAGAGCTAAAGGATCGTTCAAAGGATATTATCATTTCTGGGGGAGAGAATATAAGCACAATTGAGATAGAAGCTGTGCTTTTTAGTCACCCAGCAATCCTTGAGGCAGCTGTGGTAGGAAAGCCTGACGACCACTGGGGGGAGACACCATGTGCATTTGTGAAGTTGAAGGAAGGCTGTAATGCAAATGCCAATGAGATTATTAAGTTTTGCCGCGATAAGTTGCCCCATTATATGGCTCCTAAAACTGTTGTTTTTTATGATCTGCCAAAGACTTCCACAGGAAAGACACAGAAATATATTCTCAAGGAGAAAGCCAAGGCCATGGGGAGCCTTTCAAAAAGGAGCTCCTCTAAAATGTAAATCAACTTTTGATCAGCTGGTAACATATTTACTGGATCATCAAATTGTTGGAAGCTATTGAATTGTTAATCATGTGTCTGTAATTGTGCCTCAATAAAGTTTATGAATAAATTGTTCAGGATTGTCAACTGTAATCAAAGACTTCCACAAGTTTATGAATAAATTGTTCAGGTTTGTACCGTTGTTTTTTATGATCTGCCAGAGGATTGTCAACTGTCCTCTGTAATCATCCATCTATTATTAGAACTCTTTGTAGTCGTGGGTACCATGACACATTTTTTTCCTCCATTTCTTCCCCATCTTCTGAGAAAATCAATGGGGGGAAAGATGATTTTTAGGTGTTTTAATGTCCATATCAGTGTAATGGCCTGATATCCTTAAAAGGCTCCCCACTTATTAAAACGAATCCCAATAAGGAGTCCATAGTCCATTCGATGCCAACCTCAAACCGCCTTAGTGATTCATCATCTATGATCTTTTTTGGATGCTCTTTTTACCACCATCAAATTTAAGGAGCCATGGATGAGAGTGACAATTTTGCCGACCTAAAAAAGAGTGACTTGGGTTGCTTATTTTTGTCCTTAAACCAACTGAATACAGATGATAGGATACCCCTTTTCAATTGTCACTGACATTACTGGGACTTTATGACAGAGTCAGAACACTTTCCCTCGACCATCTTAAATGCCAGAGTCAGCCAAACCACTGATATCCTGAATACTAGTAACTTTAAAGCCCCCCTAGATTTCTCAATCCAATCCCCAGTTTTGGACACAGATGGAGAAGCGAATTACCATTGTTGGTGCTGGGATCAGTGGCCTACTTGCATGCAAATATGCAATGGAGAAGGGCTTCAATCCCATTGTCTTTTAGGCCAGGAGCAGCATAGGAGGGGTTTGGTCTCAAACAATTGAATCCACCAAGCTACAAACTCCAATATCCTACTACCGCTTTTCCGATTTTGCATGGGCGTCGTCTGTGACTGAGACTTTCCCTAACCACAACCAAGTGATGGAGTATCTTAAATCCTATGCCCTTCACTTCAACATCCTCCCTCAGATAAGATTCAGCTCCAGAGTCATCAGTATAGACTATTTCACACCCCGCAGTGAAGATTTTCCTTCTTGGGATCTCTCGGGTGGCACTGGTGAGCCCTTCTCACCTACTGGAAAATGGAACATCACTGTGAAGGTCACCAGGCATCCACTGGTGGTGACTCAGGCAAGGATAAAACTTTATATGATGTTTCATTTAATAAGTTATCTTTCTGGGGAAATCAAATTCAAGCTTTTCTGAATGGGGGTTTCTACTGATCTGTTTATTTTAGTAGAATTTTTGCAGAATATATTTGTTATTGGTTTATTGCACAATGTGAAGAATGGAGTTTACAAAAATGGTTGAAACATACACGAACAGGGACACCCCTTTTGTTTTGCACACTGATTTCAATTGTATCAGGTGTACAAAGTGGATTTTGTTATTCTTTGCATTGGAAAGTACAGTGATCTACCAAACATTCCTGATTTTCCAATCAACAGAGGGCCAGATATCTTTGATGGGACGGTCATACACTCCATGGATTATGCTGCCATGGGTGGTGATCTAGCCTCTGAATTTATCAAAGAAAAACGAGTCACTGTCGTTGGGCTTCAGAAATCTGCAGTGGATGTTGCTGCAGAAGTGGCTACAAGAAATGGTAGGAAGCATTTTTATGTATCAGGCCTGTTCATTCTTCTGTTTTTTTTTTCTTGTGCGTGATCCTTAAGATGAAGAGTCATGAGATCTGTTCCTATTTTCAGGGGTAGGACACCCCTGCACTTTGCTATTTAGGAGGGTCCACTGGCTGGTTCCTGAGCACTTTAATACAGTATCCTTTCAAAACCTCAATCGCTTCTCTGAGTTGATGGTCCCTAGACCCAGTGAAGGGATTTTCCTCTGGCTCTTAGCTTTTCTGCTTTCCCCTTTGGTAAGTTTCTCACTGGCACATTCTCGCTTCTCCCCAAAAACTCAGCTAGTTTCATCTGGGATAAGGCCTAAAACTGATTTCTATCCCATTTTATTGCTCCAACATATATTTGTCAATCATGAAGTATGCGATTGATTCCTGGGATGTGGGTTTCAGTTCTGGATGTTTACAAAATTGGTGGAGATATATCTCAAATGGACATACCCTTTGAAGAAGTACAACATGGTCCGAGAACATCCCTTCCTCAAACAGATAGTTTCGTGTATGTCAATGGTTATCCCAGCTAATTTCTGCGACAGAGTAAGAGAAGGAAGCCTCATCCTAAAGAAAGCACAGAGCTTCAGCTTCTGCAGAAATGGATTGGTTCTGGATGGCGAGGCTGCAGTACTAGAAACAGACATTGTCATCTTTGCAACTGGATACAAAAGCGACGAAAAGCTCAGCAACATTTTCACTTCAACTTTCTTCAAAAATTGCATTACCGGATCCTCAGCTCCTTTCTACAGGCAATTTCATTATTCTATATGTCCCATACTCCATTTAATCTAGCTAGAAATGAAAGAACAATGGGTTTTGGGCTTCTACCAAGATCTATATAAATACAACTCAAGTACATATACGCATGGATGTATTGCAGGGAGTGCATTCATCCAAGGATTCCCCAGCTAGCAATACTTGGATACTCAGAAAGCTCATCTGTCTTATACACCATGGAAGTGAAAAGCATGTGGTTGGCACATTTTTTAGCTGGGAATTTCAAGTTACCGCCCGTAAAGGAGATGGAAGACGATGTAATGAAATGGGAAAAGTGCATAGAGCAATATGCTGGTGATGGCTACAAGCGATCCTGTATCAGTGTGTTGCTACAAATACATGTAAATGATCAGCTGTGCAGGGATATGGGATGCAACCCCAGAAGGAAGAGATGGTTTCTGCCTGAGATGTTTGCTGCTTATGGTCCTACGGATTATGCAAATTTAACTTGGCCTGGTTAGCTAATTAGTAATAGGTGGAGGGTGATGTCAAGAGGTGTTAACTAGTAATGGTAAGAGGGTGATCTTGGGAGGAATTTGATGATCCCCTTGGTGTAATTCCTTTTGCATTGCTGAATAATATAGGCCTCGTTTGACTCAATTTCTTAGGACCAAAAACTCTTTTTTTAAGCTTAATATGAACTTCTATACCTATTCGGCTAATTTTGTTCAAAGAATTTATGTGGAAAGCTGGAAAATACTGTTTTTAGTAGAAATTTTATTTTGGTCGGTGAGAAAGTTCTTCCACATTAATAAAACTTTTATGATATCAATATTTTAGAATTTGTTACTTTGGCATCAACTTAGGCTTCCGGTTAAAGTTACGGTTAAAGTTAAAAACAAGAAACTATACCTAACAAGCCTATAATGTGACTAGGGTGTTGTGTTTTTTTATTTTTGTACACGCACACTAACTTCATATTTGAATATTAATGTATCAAGCTTTTAACCCCATCTTAATGTTTCAAGCTTTCACCCCTAAATAATGTTATCATCCTAAGTTAATTATCATTAAAGTTCTGTATGGTTGACGGGACAGAATATGTATATTTCACTATATCATTTTTAATGGTATTAATGAATCTTATACTTAATGGAAAAGTTATCCTAATGTATTTAACTGTCATGTTATGAGGTTTGCAAAATAAAGGGTTATATTATAATTGTAACATCCTCGATTTTTAGATAGAATTTATTTTATATTTTTGAAAAAAAATAATAATACAAAATAAATAGTTAAAAATCCAATTAAATTAAAAATAATTAGAAAAATTAAATAACCTCAAAACTATATAAATAAGGTAGAAAAGAATTATATTAAGACTATTAGGATAAGTACTATTAATTTAAGAATGTACCAAAAGTGTTACATGTCATACTTAAGGGTTGTCAAATATGGCACATAGGGATTCTCAAATGTCACATATAGAGAAATGAAGAATGGTTGTGAATATACAAGAAACTCCACATGTCACACTTGGTCAAGCATAGATGTGAAAATTTTGACACTAAGACAAGAGATGTATACTTTAAATAGGGTAGTTTAGTCGGTATATACTGTAGAGAAGGGCTTTTACGTCAACTCATATTTGAAAAGGAAATGTAAATGGGGAAAAATATAAATAAAAAAAAAGTTTCTTTTCTCTTCATTTTTTCCTAAAGATTTCTTCAACTCATATTTGAAAAGGAAATATAAAAAGGAAAAAATCTAAAGAAAAACCATCTCTCTTCTCTTTATTTTTCTCGAAAGATTTGTTCTTCTCCTTCTTCTTCTCCTTTCAAAATTTGTTGATAAAAGTGGGATTCAAATATCAATAGTAGAGATTTCCATCTCTACTTAGAGAAACAATCGGAGGTAAATAATTTCATCTTGCATTTATCATTTTTCAATTTTTTTCTTGTTATTCACCTTTTCTTGAAGCAAGTGTTGTTTGAGATTAGATTTTGCATGTGTGAACCCCAATTGGATGATACCTTTAAACCAAAAATAGGTGAACCCCAATTTGTTTTCAACATTGGAATGACTCAAATCAAGTTCAAACAATCTAATATAATAGATTGAGTTGGATTAATGGAGGTAATTTCATGAGAAAAGGGGATTTCTAAACAATGAAGGATACCTTGTTTTTTTATATATTCTAACCAATTGGTAATTTTTGAATTTTTGTGAATTTTGGTAAAGTATTAAAACCTCTTTTTATTTTTACCAAATAATAGACTTGATAATGAGTCTAACCATTCAAGTTACATTTGGACCACATTTATCCCATGAGAAAATTTTAGACATAATGGGAAATATAGGAGTGAGGTTCATAGGATAGTTTGGATCAATTATGCCTTTCAAAATTTTCATAATTATTTATATAAAATATTTTACTCAAAATCATTTTTATATGATATTAAACCCCATGAGGAATCTAACCTATAAATTTCACCTCATTTGAACATTAATAGCTTACCGTAAAAATTCTAAAGAAATGGGTAAGAAAACATAGTGATTCAACTAAAATAGCTTTGATCCTCTTAGGTTTCTTAAATTTCTAGGATATTTTAGTTAATTATCATAATTCTTAATTATTTTTATATATTATTAGAACAAAAAAGGAAATCATAGAATCCAATTTCATGCAATTCCAAATTCGTTTGAGTAAGAAAATAATTAAGGAAGCATTAAAGGATTTTCAACACGGTATGCTAAGACTGTTTTTATGTTTGAGAGTTTTGGTATTATTAGATTTTGCTTTAGGTTTATGAACTATTTTTAAAATCTTTTAGACTCATCATTTATTAGATCTAAAGAGTTTCATAATTTTTGAAATTTGTGTAATTGGTGAGAAAAATTGAAAAATTGAACAATATTGCAACATGCTCTGTTTTGAGCAATGTAGCATTAATTTAGGTTGAGGTTTAATTGCATAATTCCCTAGCGCTCAAGGCAAAGTAGGAATGTTGGAGCTAAGCAAAGACTTCAAAGTTAGTCATACCCATACCAATCCTTCCTTTAGCTCCATATGGAGATAAGGTAGGTTAGCTTATTTTAAAACCCTCCCAACTTTAACTCTATCTCGTGGGACTGAAATGATTATAAAACCAGTCCATTACTACAAGGCTAGGATAGATGATGCTCATAGGCTGACTTCTACAAACAAGAGTAGGTTTGTTTCGTCAACACGCTTCCTCTAGTTATAATAGGATAAAAGATGGATTACATTAGTTTATGAAAAGAGTTCTCTATAACAAAAGGAAATTAGAAGGTTAGCTGGTAAAGGGTTTGTTTCCTTTCTTCCTTCGACTCTATCACGCTTACAATCTCTAGCACCGAGGATTCAAGAGTAGACTAACTACTGGCCATAAGGGCAAGGATATACTTCTTACTTAAGACTCCTATCACCAGAGAATTCAAGGGTTAGCAGACTAACTACTAGATACAATAGGGTATACTGGTTCTAAGCCTACCTTTTCTTTTCCTTACCGGTCCAACTTGTGTATATAAATGAATTTCTCTCCACATAAAATATATAGAAGTATAACAAAATGAGATGGATTCTTCTACATAGCTATTGGTTATTGACTATATAATCCACATTTTGACACCTAAGATTCCATAATGAGTAGATACTTCTGCGAGAGCATAATCGATTTTTTGGTTAAATACATTGCGAGATGTTTTTTCATACCATACTTTCTACATTCAGTTCTAGCCATATTTGTGCTCTTTGATCGATAACCTTTTGACTCAAAAATTAACTTTCAAGATTTTTAAATTCATCAACAAACCATTTGGTTCAAGTTTCTCTTGAATTAGACCCCGTGTATCTAGCCTTTTAATTTTAGAAAATTTTCATATTTCTATTAGAGTGTTGTCTACTAAGAAAGAGTTAGTAGAACTTAGAATCATAATTTTCATTTGTATGGAATTTCCAAATTCTCTAAGTCCACTTAAATTTTCCTTTCTTAGGAGAGGATTTAGACTTAGTAGAGCCATCATATTGCGAGTGTTATTATACTTTTGATTACGAGAATTTGCTGCAAACATACTGCAACGACCAACTCTGCAGGGATATGGGATGTAATTTAATTACAAGAGCTGGTTTCTTCCTCAACTCTTTTCTTCTTATGGTCCTGATTATAAAAATTTAGGATAGTTTTGAAAGAGAATATAACTCTTGCATAAGATGAAAAAGGATTATTTTTTATGAAGTTTCTTAAAACATTTCTAAATTTTTTCAAACCCGTGTTTAACAATATTTTTATTCGAAATACTGATTTAAAAGTGTGTTTTACTTCTATTTCTTTGTATTTAATTTTCGTTTCTTTATATCTTCCTTTGGTACTCTTAAAAAAAAAAAAGCAATTAATAAATTTCTTAAAGAATTGTATTTTAATACACTTTTCCTTTCTCTATTTACTATTTCTTCAAATAGAAAATATAAATGTTTTTCAATTATATTTTAAATTTTTATAGGTATTAAACATGTGTGTAATTTCAATTTTATTTCATTTTTCCAAAACTACAAAATATGAGAGGTTATAACTATACAATACAAAATCTTTATAGTAGAAGAAGTAGAAATAGAAATAATTGCTATATTTAATCATGTGTTTGGTAAATTTATTTTAAAATTGAATTGATATACAACTTTTAATATTTTGAAAAATTATTAATGAATTTGAGTATAATTTCCAATTTTATTTGTTTGGAGAGTTTTTTAAAATTAAAAAAATGTAAATATTTTATAATTTTTGTTACTAAAATTTTAGAAAAAGGAAAAAATAGATTGAGGTAATAAAAAATTATATTTAGAATACCGATATTAAAAATGAAAATAATGGGCATATTTAGCAATTATTTTTTAGAATAATTTTTTATTTTTTAGAACGAAAAAAAAAAGGAAATACATTTAGTAAACAAAAAATTATTTTTTATTTTTTATTTTTAAAAATAGAAAAGTATATATTTTTATAAAAAATAATTTTTAATTATTTTCACTTATTTTTTTAAGACTATTTTTAAAAATAATTTTACAAACAATATAAATATTTCAAAAAAAAAAAATCAAATACTATTTTGGAACCAAAAAGGTTTACCCACTTTTTCCTCGACTTCGAGGAGGTTTAGCCGGTTCAAGGAGTCACGTGATGCCATCACGTGACTTTGGTCGCCCATACTTTTCCATATCTTTAATAAAGCATCTACCAATCTTACCCAACTTCAAATTTCATTCTGGATCATTACATAAATATACAAGAAATGAAAAGTCAAAAAATAATTTTTAAATAAAATTTTTTTAAAAAAAAAACAAAAAATAATTACTGAATATGGTACAACACATTGTTTTTCAACAATAAAATGATTTTTAATTGGTCATCAATTTTTTGTATGGTACTAAATTCAGTACCATATGGTGACCCTCAATTTTATGGATCGCATACAAATTCCAAACTAGGCTATGTTATCTCTATATTGTTTCATTTTATTTTATTTTAACGTCAAAAGTAACTACATACCCTAAAATGGGAATCTCAAATCTAGATTCTTAGACTATCGTCCTTGAATACGGTCTCCTAAACCAATGACCAATCAAAATGTTTTATTAAATAAATTTTATTATTTTGACCATGTTTTAATACTTATATATTCTACTATTTTCTTATTTTAAAAATGAAGGAAAAAAAAGAACATTAGTAGATAGCCAATTAACTTTGCCAATTAAGTCAGAATCGGCGGTCTTGGCTTAGTCATAAGCCCAACTATAAAATCGTTAAAAAAGTTCATTTAAAACATAAATAATATTAATTCACAATTCAATTAGTTAGACTAATCCGATTCGATTTCCAAATCATTGATTATAATAGGCTAATACCGTGAAGCACATTGTTAAAAATGAGTGATTAAGTTTTTCCAGTGGGCCCACAATCTCATAGGCATGACTTTCTTGTTACAATGGTATTAAAAAAATTCCCAACCCTAATGTAAGACTTTATATAAGTATTCTTATTGGCCCCACAATCCAATGTAAACCATGACATCTTATCAAGTCCCATCGAGGTGGTTGTGATATTTTATATCAAATAAATAAATCATTTTTAAGACTTTATAAGTAGTAGATTTCTAATGGCAATGTGAATATTTTGAAGTCATAGAAGTCATTAGGACCAATTATAATGTATTTACAAACACATTAATCACATTAGGTTTTGAAATTAACTCTTTTATTTTAAATATAAAATTTATTATAGTACACGTAAATGGTGTGCAATTATTTTAATAAAGGATATCAATTAACAAACATTTTTAAGTTTAAATTAGGTTTTGATTTGGATAGTTGAATTCAATTGGTGGTTAATTTCAACCTAACCCAAATTAATAAACATTCAATGATCTAACCCTATTAGGGATATCCAACGTAAATTCAATTTAATCATTTTTTTTTCAACTTCGAATTAGTCAAGTTAAACTAATAATAGTAAATTTATATCAACAAATTTTAGTTTAAGTTGAACCATAATAAATTTTTTATTAAATGATATCATATTTAAATATAAAAATAAATAAATGAATGTATCAATATAAAAAAATTGAAAATATATATGATATTTTTCTTTAAAATTATTTTAAAAATAATATAAAATAAGTATAATTATATTATAATATAAATTATAAATATTATAAAAACATTAACTCGATATCATATTACCATTATCATCGTATTGTTTAAACATTATTTAACTCAAACTTAATCAAATAAACACAATTTAATGTAAAGATAAAGGGCGAGTTGGGTCACCCCTATCTCAACTCCTTTTAATTATTCATACATATTCTCACCTCCGTCCTATTTTATATACTCAACTTATTTAAATTTTTTCAAACACTTTTCAAAAACTTTCCCTTTTAAAATTTTAAGTTTTATTAAAAATAAATATAATTATTTGAATAAAAACTATTATAAATATTTATAATTTATTTTTATGAAAAGTATTTATTTATATTTAAAAAGTCAAAATATTAAAAATAAATAAAGTAGGACAAACGTATATGCTAACCCACCCTGTACCAAGTTTGTAAAAATTTCTCAAAACTCATTTTTATCCTATTTACCTTCATCCCAAACCCTTTTGATTTGGGCGAGACGGTGCCAAAAAAAACCACCCGGGTCCTTAATCTGATGATTTTCGAACGGATTTCACTCCAAAGAAAATAAAAGCGAAAATGCAGAAGCCGTGGAAGGAAGAAAAACATCGTGGAAATATCACAACCTCGTAACATACACACACTTGTCAATAATGTCGTATAAATCATTTGCAGTCCTTGATTAGATTAATGTGAAGTTGGATTCATCGAAAATAAACAAGAGAAAAAAAGTATAAAATGGAGAAGCATGCGACTGGCATCCGATCTATGCCGGAAAATCACAACCGTTGAAGGTGCAAAATCAAAGACAACCTGACAAGTCTTTCTCTCTCTATGATTCAAAGTCTTCGTTCTGTTCGTTATTCCCAGTGTTCAAAATCTGGGAAACAGCCAACAAATTCAGACGAGATGAAGTGAAATGAAAAAATCAGCTCAGATTTCAGATGGGTTGTCTCCTTTCTCTCTCAAATCCTTTGCGACAGTTATTTTTTCCGTTGGTGTTCTTTGTTTTTTTCTCACTTGTTAATGGCAAGGATAATCTGACTCCACCTTCCTTTACGCCCATCAATGGCGATCTTTACCATTCCAGGTATTCAATTTTTGTTTTTATTTTATTTTTCTTTGGGTTCTTGGTTGCTGAATTGAGGGTTAGTTGTGAATTCGATGGCTTTTTGGGATAATTGGGAAGAAAATCTGGATGGGGGAGGAGGAGGTTGATCTTAACCGTTTGCTTGCTGAGAAATTGTGGGGAAAATGAAAAGGGAATAGGGTTGTGGAATCTTGGGTTTTTCATTATCTGGGGCCTGGGAAATTTTATTGGAGGGTTCTGTGAAATTTTGCAGTGGGCTTTTGATGGAAGAGATAAGAAACTTGGTCCATCGCCACCCAGATAAATTCACTGTAAGTGCTTTATTCTTGATGTGACTATTGTTTTCTTCCCTTTTCTTGATTCATTGCTCTTGTGTTTGGGCTCTGATGATTTATAAATGAAATAGATGGAAACAATTGAAACTGGAAATCAAGGCTACAAAGCGGAGGTCACTGTAGTTACTTATTCTCGAAATAGGAAAGAGATTGATGACAGGTCAAAGTTTCGGATCCTTCTTGTAAGTACAGGACATTTTCATGGTGTCGGTGTATATTTGAAGAAACCAATCATTGAGTTTGATTCATTGTTTACATAATTTGTTCAATTTGCAATTTGTAAGTTGATAAATTACAAAAGACAGATTATAAAGTACTTTGCAGGCCTTATTTTCAAATTTACATGTAGTGGATAGAATATCTCAGATTGGTATTTGCTGGTTTTTTTGACAGATGATTCCTTGTCTTCCAGAGTTTTGGGCAGCATGGGAGGGAGCTCATTACATCTGAACTTGCATTGCGGGTCCTATCAGTATTGAGTGAAGAACAGTTTCTACCCCACATGGATCCGATTTCTTTAAACAGCACACTCAATAAGCTTGTCATAAAGGTAATTTTTATTTGATCACTGCAATAGTTTCTTTCCTAATGTATTAGTATACATTGATGGAGCTGGATTTTGTTTTTCAACACCACCCCTTTACCTCGTCTGCTTGTCTCCCTCGTTCACTAGCTTTGTAATTTTATTGAACTAGAGTTTATGGAGTTCTAAATCTTGCCTATGCTGGATATCAATGTCCAATTGCATTATAATTTGATGGATTTTTAACACCATTTACTTTGTTTTTATTTATAGGGTCAATTTCCTTTACATTTTTAGGACACCATTATAAGCTTGAGGCTTTTGGGTTTCTGTGTTTTTCATGTTTATTTCTTTGTATCTTACACCACATATTGATCTTTGGTACATGATTAATATATTGGGAAGTCTGAAACGTGTCTGAGCCAGTGAAGAACTTCGGTAATACTTGGAATGCTAATCTCTAATGATTTATCAGGTGGTGCCAATGGAAAATTTGAATGGACGCAAACTTGTTGAAGCAGGAGAACTCTGTGAGAGGAGAAATGGTGCTATGTCTTACTTTTTTGTCCTTAAAACACAATATTTGATGGCTTGGAAATTTATGGATTACTCATGTTCAATTGTGTGGCAGGGAGAGGTGTTGATCTCAATCGGAATTGGAGTGTAGACTGGGGCAAAAAGGAGAAGGTTTGTTATGCATTCATTTACTTGCATTTTTAAAGCTTTATTGGTTATACTGCAGTTCTTACGGTGGATATGCTGGGAGCAGATCCACTTAAAAATGATTTACAGTGTGCTACTGCATTCATAATTGTAAAAGTTTTTCCATCCATCTCTGTATTAATCGCTTAACCATTTAAATGTTGTTTTGCAAATTCAGTGTTATGTTGTTTGGTGGTGGGACTTTTCCATTCTTTTTTTTTTTCTCATTTAATTTTTTCTTCCTCTGATTCTTTAATTATAGGATTATGATCCATATGAAGAAAATCCTGGAACTGCTCCTTTTAGTGAGCCTGAGACTCAAATAATGCGGAAACTCTCCATATCATTTGATCCACATATATGGGTTAATGTGCACTCTGGAATGGAGGTAAATCATGCTAATTTTCCTGTTAGTGTCCCATGTTGCTGTCTGCAGTGTTGATTTTTGACTTTAAGGTCCTATATTATTAGCCCTGTTCAGTCTCTGCTCAAGATCCCAGCCATTTCCAAATGGAGGTAGTTGAGGTTGGCCGACTTTAAGTTCAGATCCAGCTTGACATTAGTTTAACCAAGCCAATCTCAAACCATTGATTTCTCAGCTTGACTCAATCTTGACACATAGTATGGTTTCATTGTAGAAAATGGATTTAGAGGCACTGCCTTGGGATAATTCTATTTTCTTATCATACTTTTGGCTGATTATAAGGAACGAATAGGGGTAGATTGATGAATTCATTTATTTTTTAAAATTAATATTTGTGTTAAGTTGTTGACAAGATGTTTTGTCTTGATGCCATCAAGAGAGTTGGAGATTGAGTTGATTGTCAATAGGAACTTTTATTACTGATGAGATATAAAGTAGCCACATCCTGTTATTGACAAAGATGTGTTAAAAAGTATTTGGTTATTTTGTAACATTTTTCTATCATGTTCTGGTCGGTTGTAGCCAATGGGTTTTCTTTTATATTTTGTGAGTGGGTTTTTCTTGTTTTCCTTCTTCTATGGGTTGTTTTGTTATATACCTTCGGTGTTCCTGTTCTTACCATTAACTCTTGTTTTTTCAGGCTTTATTCATGCCATATGACCACAGAAACACGACCCCTGATGGATTGCCTTCACAACAGATGAGGCAGTTGCTTGAAGAACTGAACCATCTTCACTGCCAAGACCGTTGCATGATTGGATCAGGAGGAGGCTCTGTCGGGTTTGTATCCCTGATACTGAGAACCATATGTTTATGAAAGCATAACAATTAACAACCTTCTGATCCAAATGGGGTTAAGGCCAATGTCAATTCAAACCTAGAAATCTTTTACTTTAGGACTCAACCTGACCTTTTGGGTCCAATGCTTTTAGGTAGATCACTTTTGCATGTTAGTCAGTGGCATTGTTGTTGAACTCTATAAAGCTAGTTCCGGCCAAGTAACAAGCTTCTGGAGAAGGATTGATCCCGGTGCCCCCTGGTGTGATACCTCAAATAGAGGCAATGAGAGCCTCATTTCTCATTCAGTGCCTTTATACTAGGGCTTGTCCAGGAACCAAGCTGTAGGGCCATTAGGTCGGGCAATCTTCAGGGGTCATAGACCTGGGCAGGCTGTTGGTTACGTACCAGGTGGTCCTTGTCCTTTCTGTGTTATGCTAGTACTGCTAATCTGCCACCCACATAGTCAAGCACAAAGGACAGGACTGTAAGAGTGAAACCAGTAGCTGGTTATCACCGAACAACTTTGTAGATAATATCAAGGGTGTACCACTTTTACCAGTTCTTACTTCTCATAATAATGTTGTATAATCCAAGGCCAATTTGGAACTCGAAATAACAAAACCTTTTACAATTTGAACATGTTCATTGTTTTGCAAAACATTTAAAATTTGACCTACAATATGTGCTTGAATCAGGTATCTGGCTCATGGGACAGCGACGGATTACATGTATGATGTTGTAAGGGTGCCCATGGCTTTCACCTTCGAGGTTCGTGAAATGCAGAGTCTTTCTTTACTGTTATTGATTGCAGCACTCTTATATATGATGGTTCCTTGTCTTTTATGCATTCTCTGCAGATTTATGGAGATGGAACAGCATCTTCAAAGGACTGCTTCAAAATGTTTAACCCCATTGACCTCACCACCTTCAATGTACGTCATTTTACTAGTGAAAAAAAAAAAAAACTTCTCTTCTTCCAGGAAAAAAGTATGATAATTGTTTCATAATCACCCATTAATTTCCGGTTTCAGAGAGTTCTCAATGACTGGTCTGCTGCATTCTTTACTATCTTCAAGATGGGGCCGCAGCAGCTGCACAAAAAGCATTCAAAGCCTTCAACTACCAATTCTGAGAAGTGGGTGTCCATAGATGAGTACCTTGACGGGTATTTTATGGAAAGGAGAAACAGATATGGGAAGAAGGTGGAGGTTCTGGAGTTTGGAATGCAGGAGATAAGAACATATTTCAGGCTGTTCATGTTATCATCAATTCTGTTGCTGTTCATGTTCTGTTCCAGAATCTCAAAGAGCAAGTGCAGTAGGCCAATTGCTGCTGTCATGCCCATCTGATCTCCGTTTGAAGACACAGATAGACCCAAGGAGGAAAAGAAAAAGAGAAAAAAAACCTTGAGATAGTATAATTTATTAACCCATGAGATCATTTGTAAGTCCCCTGGTATACCCTTGTTTTGTAACACCAGAGCTGTGAAAGACATGTACCTTAGATTACTTATTTATTTAAGTGCACACCGTAGAGATATTTTTTTCCCCATTATTTCTGGCCTCTAATGAAATTATTCCCTTTTCAGTTCTCACCCTTTATTTATTTATTTATTTATTTTTATAAAATAAAGTTGAAAGAATTATTTAAATGTTTGTTGGTATTTGGTATCATGAGTTAATAAAGTTAAAAAATTATATATTTTTATAATGACATAAATAATAAAATAATAATAATGTTTAAACAAAGTAGTTATCATTTATCAAGTACACATATATTTTTTGCATGAAGGTGCTTTCAACCTATCTTCCAAAATGCACCTTTAATTATTTTTCAATGATGAGACTCATGTGCAAACATTAACTAATTCATTGGAAAAATTCTCAATGGACCGTCACGCCATGTCCTCGTAACTTGGACTTCACGTAATCGGACAATTTCCCCAGTGCAACATCGACGGCGTCGGTGAAGCTGAAATCACTACTGTTTGGGTGAATATACGTGAGATTTGGAATCAAATTTATGACTCTGTTTCTCATTTTCTGTATTTGATCGTTTGGAATCTTCAGAAGTTCAGCTTCTATGCTGGGGTTCTCGTCTCCGATGAAGACGGAGTAGGTGGTGTGGTCGGCGGGGAGGAACCATGAGTACTGAGAATACGCTGTGTGGGGTGAGACAAAGACCGGGATACAACCGGCGAGAACTGAGTCGAAGGTGGATCGTCGCGTGAACGAGTCGCCGGGGGCTTGGAGGCAGAACTCCGACTGGGTCATGACGTTGAGCACCTGAGTTGGCTCGTGACATTGACTAGCTCCGCTGCCGCATTTCAGGAGGTGGCACCGTGTTGACTCGGCGCACTGTTTTATGATCTCGTCCCTGATCGCCGCCTTCTCCACGCCGGTCCTCGGAGCGCCGATAAAAGAGAAGAGGTGGAGTCGCCGCTGCAGCCGCATACGGTTCTGCCACGTCAGGATCTCGTCGGACGTGGAGGGGTGGAAGTAGGAGGGATAGGGGATGCCGTACTGGTTCGAGCCTTCCCATGGGTGTCTTTCCACGGTCAATACCGACATGTTTTTGACAGGTGGCAGATTCAGGAGACGGTTTGCTCCAAAGTCAGTGCCACCGTCGGTTCTCATGAAGTCCCACGCCGTCCTCCCCAGCGCCAAGAAGTGGTCCGCGCCGTGATTCCGCCGCCACCACCGCTGTCGGTGGATATACTCCACCAGTTCCACCGCCAAAGCATCACGCGCCGCCAGGTTACTCTCCCGAAACTTGCTCGATGCGTAGAGTCCTCCATAAAATGGCACGTAGAACAAGTCCGCCTTCTCCGGATCGCGCGTGCGACATGGATGGTTCTCCATCCGCGCGTGAAATATCATCTCCGCGATGAACTGGTGGGTCGCGAACCAGCTCGACCCCATCTCCAAAATCGGCTGCCCAAGTCCACTGTTCGCCACGTGTGGACACATATCCGTGTACACATTCAGGCGGCGGCACTCCTTGAGGAGACCAATGTTGAACTTCGGCGGCAGTTCATAGACGTACACCAACACCGACGCTTTCTCCGCCGGCTTCACCTGGGCTTTCTCCACCGGCTTCACCTGAGCCTTCTGCGCCGGTTTCACCTTCGCCTTCTCCACCGGTTTCACCTTCGCCTTCTCCACCGGTTTCACCTGCGCCTTCTCCGCCGGTTTCACCTGCACTTTCTCCTCTAGTTTCACTTGCACCTTCTCCGCCGTCGGATTTTGCACATAACTATTCGAATTCTGAATGATGGGAGGAGAAACGGCCGGTTTTGTGGAGGGAAACCAGAAGAAAAGCAGAAGAAACCAGATGGTGAGAAAGAAAAAGAGATAGAGACCGTATTTGAAGTGGGGTTTCACGACACTCGCGACATGGGTGTCTTTGTCTTTGAAGGTGTAACCCTGATAACCATCCTTCCCCGGCGTGGGTGGAACGGAAGACAGAGATGGGTGCTTTCTGGAAGACATGGAAAACGAGAAAGAAAGAGTGGCGTTGGTGGAAGATAGACTTTTATGACATTAGAAATTTGGAAGTCGTCGAGAGAGGAGACTTGCTGCTTTGAAAAAGAAAAAGAAAGAGAAAGGGAAAAAAAAAAAAAACCATGTTAGCGTCAAATCATCAATATAGTGATTGGTGCATTAACTAGGACCAGTGTCCTGAGCTGAAAGGGGGTTAGACAAGCAGGACAGGTTGGATAAAGACAAGAGTCCGGCGCAATTGTGGAGTTAAACACGTGTGCGGGTTGTCAATTGCAGCAACGCTATGAATGGGACATGCACATGGGTTCCTTAATCATCGTCTTAAATTTTTGTTTGACGACGTGGAATCTTCAAGACAAAATATCCCATCTCGATATGAAGTATCCCTAGGATTCAAGAAGCATTATTTAACGCAAAGATGCGTTTTATTTATCAAAAATTAATGGGATGGTATAAGATTTTCAAATTTCGGAGAACCTAAAATTTTGAATTAGAATTTAACATGTGATTGAATTAGAATTTAGCATTATTTAAAAGCTTTTGTTTTAAATTTATATACAAATAGTAAAAGATGAACGTATTATTCATGAAAACCTTATAAGTGGATTGACCCTTTAAAAACATAAAATGATATAACAAATAAATCATTTTTATTAATTTTATATTATGATTCTTATTTTTCATTAATTATTTTAATAATATTATTCATATTAAGCATTTAAACCTCGCACCATTTATATAATGTAAAAGTTGAATATGTTAGGAGTTGTATAAAAAATTTAAGTCATAAGTTTTTTTATAAATAAACGAGTAATTTTGAATTTAAACTCAAATAATTATAACTTGATAGACTCTAAGAGAATATGTGTTAATATTGAGATATTTAGTTGTTTTGATATATAGTTGAAATCCTACCGCTATGTTTGATTATAAGAAAATTTGAAAAAAAATGTCGAAATAAGAAAATGAGAAAAAGAAAAAAAAATATATATTTAAAGTCAATAAATTATTTTTATATATTATCTCAAATTTATTTTATCTATTTAATTTTCTTATATAAATATTAAAATAATTTTAAAATATATAATTTGTTTTACTAATTTTAATTATATTTGACTTTATTCAGTATTTTTCATGATATAAGTAAATATGATAAAATTATTTTTTTATTTCCTTAATATTTTTCAAGAATCAAATGATTTAAGATTGTCACATGTTTTTTACGCATGGGATCATTGCAGATTAAAACAAATGATAATACATATTTATTTCTAAGATAGACATATGATATCCCGTGAATTTGAGATAGTGTCTTCCACCTAATCCTAAAACATGTGATACCAAGTATTCTTTGGTGGTGGTCTATTTTTTAGTGGGACTGTATTTCTATTTTTCTTAAACTTGCTGGAGAATAATTTAGGGGCGCTGTTGTTGAAACATTGGAGTCATTACAGAGAAGTTTCTACCAATGAGAGGCTATTGACTTTTATTAAAGGCGGGCATGGTGGTAAAAATACTATTCATGACCCAATGTCCCTTTATTCCTCATTGAATAAGACTTGAACATATAGTGGATGCTTGGAAAAAGAGGGCTTGTGCGTGCCCACTTGTGAATGGGAGAATTGGTCAAGTTAGGTGGGAACTCAAGGCAAATAGGTGAGCAAATTGATTCCCAAATGAGACACATCACACTTAGAATAAGGAAAAAAAACAACAAAAGTAAATGGTTCCTTCTACCTTTACACTATACTCCAAAAATATTTTATATATTCGTACCAACTACATAGAATAAATCATATCACTCATGCGAATGACTTGTCAAACAAAGGCCCAAACCGACAGGGCCACCTGCTCTATGTGTATGCTGACATACTCTCTATTGCAATACAACACGAAACATAAGATTAAAGAATGTATGAGTCGTTGGCCATGTTCCACCAAATCATAAAATATTTATGGATCCAAATTAATATCCAACTTATAAAATCCTGAAGTCATTCTTCTTAGGATTCCGATTTTATTATTATTATTATATGATATTATAACTCATCTTTTTTTCTTTTTTTGGCTATTTGATATAAAATACACCTCAAGAGGATGACTGAGGTGACTATCCAAAAATGATATTTTAATCTTAAGTCTGGTGGTTGGTAATTGGCTGGATGAGTCTTTTTGTCAATTGTGACTTCAGTGTTTACTTCATGTACATCTACTGGTTCCCAATAGATCTATGGACAAGATAATTTAGCTAGAAGCTAAAGTGAAAGCTTTAGATGGGAATGAATAAGCATAAATCCCTTTGTAATCTAAATTTTCATTTTTTTAAATTTTCTTTTAGGTTTACGTTTAGTTCCAGAAAATATAAAGAAAGAAAAATAATTTTTTTATATATATATCGTCTTATGAAAAATATCAAAGAAATTTAAATATGATAAAAATTAGTTAAAAATTTATGTATTTTTAAATTTTTAATATTTATATCGGTTAAAATAAATAAAATAAATTTAAAGTATAAAATAAAAATAATTTATCAACTTTAAATTTTTTTTCTTTTTCTTTTTTTGTCTTTCTATTTTTCTTTTGTATTTTTTCTCTTGCGTTTTCCCTCAAAATTTTCAGGAACGAAAAATAGCCTTAAGCATTGTAGAATAATAGATAAATCATTTGCAAAAGACAATAATTTTAGCTGAAAAATCATTTACAACATTTTATTTGATACAAAATCATGAGACTTAGAAATTATAGAGTACAAACTCACTATTGAAATGAAAGTATACAAATTTATTTTATAATTATAACTACTATCTTGAAGTCTTATTCTTGAGTATTTGTACTAATCTTCACATTCGTAATGCAGTATCACATTTGTTCCTATTGAATACTTTAACTCCCTGAACTATTAAATACCTTAACTCTTTGACGGGATGCATAACTCTCTCACAAATTTGAAAATGAGAATCGCAAATAATCTAAGAGTAGTGTGATACAAAAAAAGGCTACATTCTTAAAGTTAAATAAATAAATGTTTTAATTAGAAATGAAAAAATAAAAATTGAAAAGTTGGAAAATTTTATCTCAAACATGTTCGAACTTGGAGAGACTATTTGAATTGCTCTTGCTAGCTTGAGCTACTTTTACTAGCACTCGAATGCAACGCTTGAGCTGCCCTTGAGCACTTGACCAATTTTATTTTATTTTATTTTTAATTAAATATTTATAATTATTTTAAAAAAAAAAACAGAAAGTCCACTCTATACTATATTTTAACCAAATTAGTCCCTTTTTATTTTTTAAAATCATTTTATATTTACTTGTGACATTCTCAATTGATGATGTAACAACCTTCAGTTTAAAAAAATAAAAAAATAAAAAATAATAAGTTGTCAAACTTAAATTAAGTAACTTAATGGACTAACATAAACAAAAAAATGTTAGAATTTTCTATTTTATGTGGTTATTGATTGGACCATTAATTAATTTGTGAAAAATAACGTAGATTTTAACTTGAATAAGAATCAATTTAGAAGTGATTTCAATTAAAGCATTTTAAAGTTATAACATTTTTATTAAAAAAAATATTTTTATGAAAAATTACTTCAACCATGTTTGATTTAAAAAAAAGTATTAAGTAAAGGAAAAAAGTGATTAAAAATTTATCTTATTTGGTTTGTTATGAGAAATATGAAAGAATAAATAAAATATAATAAGGATTAGTTAAAGTATTTTAACTTATTTAATTCTTATATATAAAAAGTAAAAATAAAAATTTAAAAATATATAAATAATTTATTAATTTTAATTCTATTTTTTTTATTCTACTTTAAGCATGGAATACATGGGTGGTGTTTGGATACAAATAAAATAGTATTTTGATAGTATTTTCAATCATGTATTATATGATAAAAAAGACATATCTACTAAATCATTGCTCGTGAACGACTTCAAGTGATTATATAAATTTTATTTATTTACATGAAAAAGGCTTTCAAATGTTACAGGAAATACTTTTAACCCTCTCAAACTCACTCATAATCTGGTCTTTAAACCCTAGTTGATTACTAGCCTTGTTACATCTCGTGGGACATTGGCCCTAGATGTGATGTTTTTAATGTAAGGCCACATACATTTTGGTAATGGCTGAAACTTGTATTTAGAACATTAAAGAGTTGGGTCCTTTTACCTTCAATTAGAAGCGGCTTTTCCCATTGAAAGTCAAGATATAAGGTTATTTAATTGAACAAATATCATGGCTTCAACTTTAACAGACGTATCTGAAGTGGGCGGTTCTCTCTCTATGAGTCCGAATGATGGGTGGTGAGAAAGAGAGAAGAGAGTCGAGGTGGTGGGAAACAGGACTTCAATGGCGTTGGAAGCGAGGAGAGTTGATAATGTTTAAGAATCCATGAAAACTCACATACCATAGAAACCCCAACCTCAAGTTGGGTTTGACGTGGGTCAGAAGGTAATCAAATTGCAGGCCTAAAAATATGAGGACTTAGGGCAAATTGATAATCAAATTGCTTCCCTGACCAGACAACATGTTTATTCCATAGAAAGAAAAGTAAAAAACACAAACTAATGGTTCCCTCTCGTCTTTACACTATACTTGAAGATAAAAATATATGCATGCAGGCTTGCAGCCATAACCATTCCCTACCAACAACAATGAATATATTATATTATTCTTGTGTATGACTCGTCCAGCAGAGGTCCAAGGCCACCAGCCTTTCTGATATTCTCTCCATTACAAAACAACCCAAGAAATAAAATTAATGAATATATGAGTGCAAGGTCGATGTTCCACAACATGATACAGTAATGATTGAGATTGATGCAAATATGATAGAAGACACAGGCATGCACCTGAGCTGCATTGTGTCTATTTCCTTTGGTGCATGTGAGAAAATCATTATACATACTAAATTGAGATGGGTTTGGTGTTTGGTTCTTCAATCTTCAAATCCTTCCATGTGTATCCGTTTCCGGTATTTTCTTGCCCTGTTTCCAGAATTCTGAACATAGTTGATCTTGGAATTGAATTTTTCTTTCTTCAGTTACAACAACAACTCCTGCAAAGCAGCAAAAGAAGAATTCAGTCCATAGAGAAAGGTTCTGTATAGCCTTATATTGGATGATGATAATGCTGTGTAAGACAAAGATGATAATGTCTTCTTTGGGATATTTTACAAGCCTTCTTGTATGTCAACAAAATTTGAACTTTTAGAAAATTGTCTTCTTTGGTTAGGGGTAAAAATAAGGTCAAAACCGAATTTTAAAACCTTGCATGACATAGGAACATAGCAGCTAAGGATCGGCAACACCAACCTCAAATAGACCACCATTGACTAGACCAAACATGGCATTTAATTTTAGTCCTGTGGTTTGCTTTGATTGGATGACTTGACTCTGCTTGTCAACTATGATTTTAGTGTTCGCTCCATGTATCTGAGAGCAGACCGCAACATTGCTCTGGCTTTCCTATCTGGAGTACACCCAGATAGAGTCATTTCTTCATAAACAGCTGGAACCTGAATATTGAAATACAAACCATTTAGGGTCAAATTCATTTCAATATCGCATATAATTTAAACACTGAATATATTGATCATAGACATAAAGGAGCAATAAACATGGTATCATTCTTTCTTTAATACAATGATTTCTTAACTAGACCTCAGGAGATTTGATGGAGCAAGATGAGTCAGGTAACAGCTAAGGGCATTGAAAACGTTTGATGCATACTCATAATCAAAAGTCTATCCAATCACATATACTCAAGCTTTAAAGTTTACTATGTACCGAAGTATAAAAAAGGGGGCTTCTGGAATCACAGAATATTCATTCTTTGAGCAGAAGGGATTACATGGGTTTAAAGCTTAACCACTTTTGGAAGATCTGTGAATCCAAATTTCAATACAAGATGAGGAAAAGGCAGCTGGGCCCCCACATGCATTCCAAACACAAGTTGGAATAGTTTTAAGTGGAACTAAGCCCTGCTCTGCCAAAAAACATGGCTTGTATTCTTGTTAGCTTCTGTTGTACAAAAAAGACTGAAATGTACCCCTTTGGGTTTTATCAACAAGAATTGTCACAAAACATGATAATTGAACAGCTAGATCATGTCACCAATGCAACGCCAGTGTCTCACAAGAATATGACATGCACAAGACAGCAAGCACAGCATGAGCTAGAATCCCTTGATATCTAGGTTGGTAAGCTTTTCAAAAACTGGTATGCTCAGTTGTGAACCACTTGGGATCAGGTACATTTTTACCATTCAGCTCTATCTGAAGCGATGTCCCTCCATTAAATCTTTGGCAATCATGTTGTTTCTCACTTTGCTTATCTCTTGTTCTTTTGGTGCCCTAAACTTGAATTAAATAACTCTGCCCTATACCGATGCATTCATAGGTCTTCTCAGAGCCATCACATTGCTCCTTAACTTCTCTTATTTGGTTATTGATGCAAACTCTACAGAGATAAACAAAAATATCGAGTAGACAGAAAAAAAGAAAGACTAGAACTTAAATCATTGGAACAAGGCAGGAGACACCAAAAACAGAAGTAACAGTATTAACTTGGATAGGTTGGAAATGAAGTATATAATAAATAAGGAAAAAACTAACCAGCATAGAGAGGATGATTGAAAGATACAAAAAGCACAAATAGAAAAAATCAATTGGGAAAGCAGTTGAGAGTTGTCATTTCTGGTCTTTGAAATTAGGAAGAACAACAGAACAAGTTTATCAGTACCTTATCAAACTTCTCAACCCGAATTAGAGCTTTCATAAGTGTAGTATATGTAACAACATCTGGCTTCAAGTCCTGAAAATTGGAGCATCAAATGGATATCCATAAGATGGAAAAACAAAGAATGTGTATAAACAAGAAAAAGAGAAAGAAGATTAGTAAATTAGTGTTTGGGACAGTAACTTACATTTTCCTTCATGTACTGCAACACAGAAAAAGCATCAGCATCCCTTCTATCCTCACCAAATGCATTAATTAAGGAATTGAGAACCAACACACTGGGCTTTAGACCATCTGCTCTCATGACCCTAAATGCATTTATTGCTTGCTCAGACAAACCCTATCAAAAAATGGAATGAAAAATTGTTCATGCTCGCAAACAATATTATACATAAGAAGATAAATCTGACTAGAAAAGTAAGATTGGAGGGACTAAAGTAATATGCAGAGTATTTCAACCCAACAGCTCATTCACCTGTGAACTCCTATTGTCCTGTTCTTGGACTCCCCATCCACCCCAAAACCTACAGTCTGTTGTTTTTTTTTTTTTCTTTTTTTGAATTATTTGTAGCTATATACAAAACTAACTTTTAAGCTCAGCTGAAAATTGTTGAAGGAAGCACAAATTCTTTCAAGCTCTTTGAGATTATGGTGCACCAAGCATCTACTTGAACTTTCTCCTTTTATTCTGTGCTTACCAAGACATGGGCTGGTCACTATGTAAATGAAGTTTAAAATTGCTGACCTAAAGCTTCCATGATCCAATACACTAAAATCTCTGTTCTGGGCAACAAATATGTCAATGAAGTCTGGAATTGCTTATTAAAGCTTCCATGATGATAAAACACTAAAAGATCAGTGTCACAACATTAAGAAGCCTACTAAAGTGACTTGATGAGTAATTGAGCATATCCTTTCTAATGGTATGCAGATCAGAAACTACGACACATGCTTCAGTGTGATGGATAAGTGGCACTGCAATCTTGGCCACGTCAATACAAGTACATGTATCATGGAGAAGAATTAAGTAACCAAGTGGTTACATTGTAATAGTACATATATGACTGGTAGAAGTAAGTATCACCAGCTGCAATGGTAATTCCAGTTTGAGAGTGTCAATGTTTGAAAAAAATTGAAACTTAGATATTCATCCCACCAAAGAATGACAAAATAGGTTCATGCAAGTAAAGCTATCAAAACAAAATTCCTTATTCACCAGCATATCTAAAAGCAGATGTCTCAGAAAAAAATGGGAAAAACTAAAATAAAATTCTCTGGCTAGCATCTAATGGTTTCATGGTAAGACAAAAGATATTCGACCTCAGACTGAAATCAGTTGATCAATAGGGGATAGTTTCTCATAAGTCACTATGTCACAGGCATGCTCATTAAGAGTTGACTATTAAAGTGATCATGCAGTGAATTGATGTAGGTAATCAGGTAAAAGCTTACCCTTTGTGCATATGCATTAATTAGTGCATTATACATGGTTGAGGATGGCTTCAACCCAACAGATTTCATGACCTCCAAGCACTCTATTGCATCCTTAAATCTCCTGATTGTCCATAAATATCAACCAGTGTGGTGTATGTAACAACATTGGGCAGCAACCCCTGACTCTGCATCTTCCCCAACAAGGTCTTCACATCCTCCCATCTCTCCTGCTCCCCAAAAGAATTAATCATAATATTATATGTTGTAGTGCAAGGAGAGCACCCACTTTCCTGCATTGCTTCAAACAACTCCTCTGCTTTATTGTGGTGCCCAGACTTACAGTGACAATCTATGAGCGTATTCCAAGTGACAGCATCAGGCTGTACACCCTCCATTCTCATCCGATCAAATGTGGCCAGTGCGTGATCTAGACAATTACACTTGCCAAAAGTATCAATCATCACATTGTAAAAATGCCTATCAGGGGACACCCCGCTATTCCTCATCTCCCTCAGAACCTGAAATGATTTTTGCCATTTTCCTCTATCACGATAACTTGCTAAAATTCTGCTAAAAACATAAGAATTAGGCCGTACACCACTTGCTTCCATTTCCTTCAACACAATTCTTGCGCTTTCCCACCTACCCGCATTTGCATATGCATCAATAAGAAGACTATAAGTGTGCTCATCTGGGGAAAACCCACTCCTCTCCATCTCCGACACAATGGATTCAGCATCTTTCAAAGAACCTGTTTTCACGTACCCTTTGAGAAGAGCATTATAAGCCCTTGTCCTTGGCGTCAATCCACCTTCTTTTAACTCCTCAAAAATAGCCTCCGCCTCCACTGTCCTACCAGCATTCCCCAATGCAGTTATAACTGCAACAAGAGTAGCAGTTTTTGGGCTCAACCCATTGCCCTGTACCATGGCCAGAAAGGACATTGCCCGGTTCACATCACCAGATTTCGCAAACCCCACGATTATATCATTCAAGAGCTGTCCATCAAGCTCGATCTTATCTGACTCAATCTCCGCATAAATTTTCTGCAACATTGAAGAATCACTCTTGTTAGTACGAGTCAGCGACTGAATTATGAAGCTGTAATTCACGAAATCCGATGGGTAACCATCACGGCGCATCCGAGACATCAAATTTAGGGCTTTTTCGAGGTCATCGTTACGAGCACAGGCCCCAATTAGGGCATTGTATGTCAATGGAGTTAGGGTTTGTCTCTGAGAAAGCAAGAACGCTTCGTAAAGCTTCTCGGAGCGTCCCAGAGCGTGAATAAGAATCGAGTAGAGCAACTCGTAAGAAAAACAGAGATTGTGCCTCTCAAGCCATGTAACTAGAGAATACGCAGTTCCAATTGAGGACGAATCTGAGCATAGGGATTTAATGAGCGAGTGCCACAGCGGAGCCGGCACGGCTCGGTAAGACTCCACGAGCTGGAACTCATTGAGGTCCAGCGAGGTCGGAGGAGGAGACTCGACTTCGGCTTCGGAATCAGAGTCGGATTCTGAATTGGACAGAAACCGGAGCAGTGGAGTGAAGTCGTAGCGGCGGTTCGGCACAGAATTAAGGTCGCCGCTGCTGCCGTATTCGTTGAGTGGCTTGGAGAACTGAGTGGCTTCTCCAGAAGCGGTGGTGACGGCAGCAGAGGTGGTGGCGAGGAGTGGTGGCTGGAGAATGCGGTGGTCGCGGAGAACCGGAGATAAGAAATGATACGAAGGGAATCGAGTCGGAAGTGGCGCCGGCAGAAGAAGCATGTTCTCCTTAGAGAGTGGAAGAGAGCTTACAGAGAGAGAGAGAGATAGGTGGTTCCGAACGTGAGAAGAGAATAGTTTATCGTTTGGATATTTCTTGGAGACGACTGGTGAAGTGGGTGAAGGAGATGAAGTTGCAGATTTTTGTCGTGGCCGCGAAGTAGTGGATCTTTCAACCGTAGCCATTCGCCCACAAATTCCCACGTAGGCATACATTTAGGATTTTTTTTAATGTTTAGAAATTTTTTTTAAAAAAAAGGATAAAAGGATAAATTTTATGTTTTATCATTACATTTTTGTTAATAAATACAAATGGACATTAATTTCCAATTTTACTCCTTAAAAATAATTATTTTCGAGTTAATAATATTTTAATTATAATAAAAAAAATTAAATTATAATTATAAACAAGAAAATGAACACGAAACCCTAACGGTCCAAAACAAGAAATGATTTACATATATAAAAAGGAAACAAGCGGCAATGAAGCAGCAAAAGATATAGAAACCCTAGGGTTTAAGCACCGACTTTACATCAACGGAGATGTTCTCGCCGGCGATACATTAGCGCCGCCGCTCATTGAAGTCCATTCAGACTTCTTCGACGGTTGACGGAGGGGAGGAGATATATGTTGGATTGGGAAGTTGGCGATCGCCGTCAATCTTCCTCTTTGAATTCGGAGTGTTCTCGTCTGATGAGTCGCTAGGGTTTCGATTTCATTCTTGCAAAAGTCATGGGCGGATCTCGAGTTCAGGTCAATAAGGCCCACAAGACTCGATTCTCTTCCAAATCAAGTCGTCAAGTCCACAAAACTTCTCTCCAAGGTGGATACCCTATAGCTAGTTTTCTTTTCTTTTTTTCCTTTTGGGCTTTTATTTTCTTTGATTGATCAGAAACCCTATGAAACAAAGAAAAGAAAACCATGTTAAAGAAAATTTTGAATCTTGTGTTTTCGGATATTATGCACCCTTTGTAATGGAAATGCCTATCTCAAATAGGGTAAATAGTTGCGTTGAGTTTTGGTTTTCTAGCATTGTGCTTGGTATGATTTTCATGGTTTTTATGAAGTGTCGAATGTTTCTTTATGTTCTATGTGGGTGAATTAGAGAAGAGCAGGATTACAAAGTCGGGAAGCAATGTTGCCAAGGGAGCAAAAGCTGCTCGCCTGCAACGGAACAAGATGGTAGTTGATCTTTGAATATCCTTCATTCTCTTCCCATGTTTCAATGCCATTGTGCCTTATTATGTATATTGGCTGCTGCAGATACGGGACCAAAAACGGGCAGCTATTTTGAAAGAGAAAAGGGCTTCAAGTGGATCCACAAGCCCTCCCCGGGTTATTGTGAGTATTCTTTATATTAGCTACTTATAAATGCTTTGATCATATTGTGATTCGAATTATGAATTTACTCATATATATTATGACATTTATCTTTCTGCATGTTCAATTCTGATCATTATCTTTAATTTTTATTCTTGAAACCAGAGTAATTAAAAAGTTAAGTGAATTAATTGCTCATACTAATTTCTTGATCCAAGTTGTGATCATTTCAAGAAATGGTTTAATGTTCAGAAAGATAGCCTGAAATACCGACCACATTATACTTTAGAAACTTTAAAGGTTTTCTGGACCTTGGAAAGTTGGAGGAAAAATAATAAGAAAAAAAGATATAGGGAACAAAAAAATGGAAGCAATGAAGAAGTGAAAGGAAAATAAAATATAGTTTTAAACTCAATTTTTTTTACATGTTTCTCCAAATTATTTATCTTCTTTCTTCTTTCATTTAAAGGAGGAAGAATTTGAAAGTATATAGATTTTAGATAATTTTCATTTTATTTGATTTTCTTTCGTACTCACACAGAAAACCAGAGAATTTGAATTCTATCCTACTTTTTTCCCCTTTCCCTTATACTTTTTGTGATTCTAATAGAGCCTAAGTAATTGGTCATGTCATTATGGAAGTTTTGGAAGGTCTGTGAATCTGTTAACCTGAAATTATCTAATCATTTTTATGTATTTTGGGTCTGAATTGGACTTTACTAAAAAGAAGGGCAATATACAGTAATGGGATCTTGGCATGGAAGACATGCAAAGAGTTGAGAGGAATTTTAAACCCTAAGCACTAAATAGGGAAAGTAGATACATTGTAGTCCATTTGACAAAGATTATACCACTGTGGTACATCGTATACAATACACACCAATTGTCTGTTATATAGTGTATAGTGTGGGTGAGTTGTTGTCCTGTTCATTATCCTATGATGGATGTTCTGTATGTTAGTTGATTTTTCCATTTTTTTGTAGTTTGTTGAAACTGGAATTGCTCTGATCATCAGTAAACTTGGTTTTGATAACAGTATGTACTATATGCTATTACAAGTGTGTCATATGAGATGAGTAGGGAAATTCCTATAAAAATGCGAGATGCCCTACCCTATGTATTTCAGGGGGAGGCTGGAACTGAAAAAGACTTGGTTCCATGCCACATGAGACAGCCAGAACAAACAGAAAATGGAGGTGTCCTATGAGGAAAAATAAAAAAATAAAAAAAACGACAGAAAAAACAGTGCTAAAGAACTTGCCATTCGTTTTCAGAGGAATAATCCATGTAAATTTTCTTTGGTTGTTGACATTACAGATGCTTTTCCAAGAATAATTATTTTATCTTCTTTCATTAACAGGTTCTTTTTGGTCTTTCCACCTCTGTGAACGTAAATTCAGTGGAGGATGATCTCTTAACATTATTATCTTCAAAGGGAAATGAACCCATGTTTTCTACGGTTGCTTCTTCCGAGTACAAACTGAGGACAACAGTAGGTTACTGCACTATGTTTTCATGCACTGGCTATATGGTAGCATAACTTTGTCTGCTGTTTAGCTTCCTAGCAAACTTAAAAATAGATATTTGAGTCTTGCTTTTTGTGCTATCCAAATGAAACTCATTTTAGCCCAAAAAATTATAGAATACTTGATCGATCTGATTATTGTTATTATTATTACCATTTTTTTGAGGAATTGAGATATCTGAAGACATAAGTTTTCTGTTTCCATTGCTTTCATTTATCAGAAACCAAATTGAGCATGAGGAACTCTAAAAAAAGATTGCAGCATATTTTGTGTCATTCTTTGCTGACGTTGTTCTTTTGACTCTTTTATGGAAGAATGAAGTTGAATATGTGTTTACGTTGGAGGGAATCTTCTTTTGTGATTTTGTACTTTTGATAGATGCCCTCCTCACAGAATCATCCTTTTTCCAACATTTGTTAATTGGTGATGGATATATACTTGCTCTTTACAGTTATGCTATTTACCTAGATTTTTAATTGGGACTTCTAAATTAACTATACAAAACAACTTCTTGGTAATCTCTATCTGTAGGGTCTCTGTTTTAATTGTCCTCGATCTCCTTAAATCATGCCAAACCTAACAATATGTATTTCTTTTTTCCTGAAGATGTGATCTTATTTTCTCTCATTATGCTATATGGTCTGAGGCTCCACTATTTAATGGGGAACTTGTTATCTTTGACATGAAAAATTCTAAATTTCTAATCAAACTTATTGGCACTAGGTACTGAAAGCACCTCATGGAGATTTGTCTTCATGCATTGAAATGGTTAAGGTAATTAGTTATCTCCCACCTTTGGTTTCCTCCCCTACTTCAGCTGGATTGCCCTGTGTTCTTTTTTGCATTGTTTGTTAAACTTGGACTGTGTAAATGTAGGTTGCCGATTTGATTGCTTTTGTAGCATCTGCCAGCTGTTCATGTGAGGAAGGCACTTCCAATTATTATATTGATTCATTTGGCACTCAGTGCCTTTCTGTTTTTAGAGCTCTTGGTTTACCAAGCACTGTAGTGTTGATTCGCGTGAGTTATGCTGATTTGCTTTGCACATTTAAGAAGTTTCCATAAAGAAAATTCTGTATTACTTGGACGTGGAGGTTAAACTTGCTCTCTATGCCTTTAGGATCTACCTCCTGAGCAGAAACAAAGACATGAGTTGAAGAAAATGTGCAGTTCTTCCCTTTCTTCTGAATTTCCTGAGGATTGTAAATTTTATCCTGCAGATACAAAGGATGAGTTGCATAAGGTAAATGTTAATAGTCTATATGCTTTGTTGGGTTATATTTTTCAGTAAGGATTTGATGATACCTAAAACAAATGGCATCTGGTTATAACTTGTGTAGCTATTTATATATCTTCACACCTACGCATGGTTTAAAATTTCTCATGTTTCTCCTCTAATATGTTGGCTGTAGTTCATGTGGCTTTTCAAGGAGCAAAGGCTTTCAGTTCCTCACTGGCGTAATCAACGGTCATACCTTATGGCTCAAAAGGTGTTGATTGCATTTTTTTTTCCAAGTTCATGATTCAGATAGGATTCAATTCTTCTTTCGGTTTCTTGGTTAATTTGTTGTTATTCTAAATAGTGTTTTTTATGAGAAACATCTGAAGAAAAATTATGTAGCAAAGAAATGCTGTGTTGCTTTTACTTCTTTACATAATAATTCCACTTTTCATTTGAGAGTTTAATATCTGTGAGTGCCTAATGTAAAGTTGATGGTGTTTACTACTAATGATGTCATTCTATGTGGTCTGTTTGGCATCCATCTTTTCTATTGCTATGGGCTTGGTGTGTGAGTGTTCACAGAATTTGTTCCTTTAGGTGAAGGAAGGTGCTCTACCCTTTTTGTTTTTTTCTATAATCTTTTCTGTAGGGATGGGAGTTGATTTGGGGCTGTTTGGGGACCCAATAGGCCTTTCCTTAATAAAATAGTATAGATTGAAGTTTCTCATCGATGTCTTCCATTTGTTAACTTCAGAACATGTTGCTTTTTTTAAGTCACCTTTCTTCAAAGTCTCAATCTTTGAAGCCTTTTATTCCTTAGACTTAGATTGCCTGTATGGATCTATCTTGTGTTCCATTGCAGGCCATTATGCCCTTTTCACTACCTCATCTGATTTCCCATTGGCCTCTCTCTTCTCCTTGTGTTTTCAACTTGAATCAATTGCTTGTCTTTATTGGTTTGGAACCCAAACCATCTTAGAGGACAGGATTGATTTATTCTTTACATTTGTGGTGCAGACAATAATTGAGTGGTGTAGAAAAGAGGCTTAAGCATTACTAGCCTGAAGTTTCTTCTTTTATGGCCAGGCGTTTTACTTCATTTTGATGGCGGAGTATACAACCAGCCGCTTAGTTGGTTACTTTGGAACTATTGCCATCTGGTGGTTGTTCCCATTGATACTTCAGAGTTATCGATGCTTATAATGTGGTATTCCAGTTTTTGTGGTTTATACAGGCTTCAGAATAGGGCATACTGAACTGCATAAGTACTGTAATTATTCTATGTGAAAGGATTTCTCAGGAACATAAAAAGGAAATATGAATAATAAGAAAAAAATTGGAAGTGCTTAGATTTGTTGGTTCTTGGTATCTCTTTTAAATGTGTCTACCTTTTCTTTGTGTTTACATTCCTATCGCTCCCCTCTTATGTTAAATTTTCATGCTTATAACTTCGATCTTGGGTGAGAGTCGTGAGACCATCTTCATGGTTTCTTCTAAGATTTCATCCATTTTTGCATTTCAGGTTGATTTGGTATCCGATGATTGCAATTCAGGAAATTGTACCCTGCTCCTTACTGGTTATCTGCGTGCTCATGGTCTCTCAGTGAATCAGCTGGTAATTTTTTAAGCTTGGGGGATGCTTTTTTTTATTGATATGGTGGCTTATAGTCTATCTTCTTTGAATCAGGTCCATATTTCAGGTGCAGGGGATTTTCAGTTGTCCAAAATTGAAATTCTCAAGGATCCATTTCCTTTGAATGCAAGAAAAGGACAGGATCTTATGGATTCGGATGAATTAAATGATGAGCAGGTATCTTTTCCTTTTAACAATTAAGTAGGTGAGAGTATGAAAATGAGCATGTGACCCTTCTTCAGTAGGCACCTTATTTTACTTCTTTTTCTTCTCCCCAATGATATATTTGTGTGGTAAAGCCTTTAAACTTGTAAGAAGTAGTTTTAACAATTAAGTAGGTGAGAGCATGAAATGAGCATGTGACCCTTCTTCAGTAGGCCCCTTATTTGACTTCTTTTTTCTCCCTAATAATATATTTGTGTACAGTAAAGCCTTTAAACTTGTAAGAAGTAAAATATTACAACAATCTTCACAGTTGTCATAGCTCTGGACTTTACTAAAGTTAACAAAGCCATATTTTTCCAATAATTGTCAATGTGTGATTTTTTTCTAGGCTGGCATATTCTGTGAGATATAGTTTCTGCAATGACATAGACGTAAATTCTAAGTGTTTTGGTTCAAACAAGTCATGCATATGCGTTCCTGGAGTCCCATCAGTCTGAGCTATGTTACAGTAATGAGCCATAATTGTGCTTGTTCCTTTTATTTTCTTTTTTTGGAGTAAAAACTAAAGCACTTTTAGGTATATATTATATTCGTCACTTCTTTGTTTATCTCTGTTGAAGTTATCTGGTTTTTAAGCATCTTTAAATTTAAGGTTAATTTGTTCATGGATAAACAAAGAGTTGGTAGCTTCAATTCCCTGTGAAACAATGATGTCGAAAATTTTAGGGATGAATTTAAAGTATAAGCTAAACAAGTTAATCTGATCTTATATGCTGCCATCTTTATACATATTTCTTGTTATGTGCTGATTGTGACCACCAGTTATCTTGTCTGTGGCAATAAGCCAAGGTTTTTCCATTTACACACAATGGTTATGTGATTCATTCAATTGTTTTTTTTTTTTTTTTTTTTTGATAAGTATAATTCATTCGTTTGTATTGCATCATTTCTCACACATTAGCAGCAAAAAGAAAATTGAAAAAATGTGCATGATACACATTTTTTAATCATTTGATCTGATAAAAAATTTTATTCATTTTTTTCTGTTGGCAACATTTTTTATGGAGTTTCTGGTTGTTTTTCAATTGTTTAATTGACAATCTAGTGATGACTTGCTGATTCAGTTTCAGCATTCTTGTGTTCAGATTTGGGATTTGTCTATGAATTCATCCTAGTGTTTCTTCTTGTATTTCTCAGGTTATTCGTTCCTTAGCTCCTGATCAGTTGAAGCAAGAGCCCTTAATCATTGAAAATGTTCCAGATCCTCTTGCAGGAGAACAGGTATTGGCAACATTTTTGGCAGAGGAAATGAGTGGCAACTTTTCACTTCATCTGAATCTTAAAACCTAGAGAAATGATCCCATGAGCTGATTGTTATAATATTTTCTGTTGCTTGTTTGCTGCCTTCCTGCCAACTGTTTCAGATCAAGTGAGCTGTTAGCTTGAGCTTAAGCTTTTGGGTTAGGTGGTAGTCTATATGGTATCAAGCTAATCACTGTAAATGGAAAAAATTGCCTGTAATTCAAAACTAATAACAGCAATATGGTTATATTGGGATTAGAGATGGAGGAGGAAGAGGAGCCAAGGGGAGCGCCTAAAGGCGGTAAGTGTTGGTTTGCTGTAGAGTCTAAGACTTTCGAAATCACCATTGAAGTGGGTAGAGGTAAGGTGCGTGGAACTATTATGGAAAGAAGCAAAGGATTCTCCTCTTGGATAAGATTTGGCGCAAAGAGCTTAAGTCTTCTGCTGGAAGGTGTGGAAGCATGGTGCAGAGGCGAATCAAACTCTAAGCGTCTAAAAGTTTGGGAAGAAGGAGGAAGAAAGTTCAGGTTGGAAGGCCGTTCTAATGGGGCTGGTAGGTTCTTACTTTGCTCAGTTAGAGATGAGGAGGCTAAGAAGTTCTGTCTAGTTTTCCCAGAAGGAAAGGGTTTAATAGGGGGCTGGTTTCTGTTGGCCAAGAAGCTAAGGGCTCTTGGGATCTCCACTCCAGCTGTGCGGAATAGCTATCAGTTTGCTCCTTCTGATGTGCAGCTGGGGAGCAGTGTCAAAGGATTGGAGAATGAGCCTGGTTCTTTTGTAGAGGTAGCAAAAAGGAAAATAGGAGCTTCAGGGAACCCTTTAAGGGTGCTCCTAGGGAACCGGGATCTGTTGTGCAGAGAGGAGCAACTTGAACGTTGTCTGGTGGGATGTTTTGGGGGCAGTTCTGAGTCCATTCCCCTATTACATTCCTTGTGGAGGTGGGCGTTGGAAAGTTGGTTGCTTAAGGGGGAGTTAAGAATATCCAGGTTGGGTGGGGCCCTTGTGCTATTCGAATTTCAAAACAAATGGGAAGCTGATAGGGTGTTTTTAAGAGGGAGCAGAAGGTTCAAGAATAGAGATTTTCAATTGCAAAGGTGGGGGCCGGAAGTGGGGTGTACCAGGATTGAGAGCCATTCCAAGGAGATTTGGGTGAGGGTTGTAGGACTTCCTCTTCACCTTTGGAGTAGAGAAGTCTTTAAGAGAATCGGAGAGTGTTGTGGGGGGTTTGTAGCTGTGGACGAGGAGACTGCTTTCTTCTCTCAGTTGCAGTGGGCGCGGATTTTAGTTAAAGTCTCGGGGAAGAATTGGCCAGGGTCGGTGCAGGTGGAGGTTGGAAATTGTTGCTGGGAGCTCAGTCTGTGGTGGGAAGCTTCACCGAGGGTGTTGAAGGCTGAGACGAGTCCCTGGTTGCAGTTGGAAAAGGGGCGCGAGGTCAGGGATGAAGGTGAGGGAGTTACACGCGCGGGAGAAAAAGTACGGGAGCACCCATTTGAATTTCAAAACAGAGGTACAGCGGTGCAGTTGGCGTGCGACAGTGGGCAAAGACAGGTTGACAGAGATCGTGGTAGGATGGCTGCCGCTTCAGCTGAGGACTGGTCGGTGTGTGGGCCTGGGCCCAAGTCTGATGCCTGGGGTGCTTTAAAAGAGGATAATGGGCTAGTTTTAAAAGGGGGTCTGGGCTGGGCCGAGGGCCACCCCTCCCTTATCCACTCTGTTGGGCCCAAGTTAGTGCTAAAGGAGATTGGGCCGGTATTTAAGGGAGGCTTGGGCTGGGCTGAGGGCCATCCCTCCCTTAATCCAGAGGGCGCGGGTGGGGAAAAGGAGTTAAAAGCTCCCTTTGGGCCTCTGGGTCCCGAGGCCCATCCAGATCTTTTAAGGGAGCCCGTTCATTCTAGGGCTCCTGCGGAGAAGGGTCGGGATTACGAGAGGTGGGAGGAGGAGCTCATGGCTGTGGGAATTTTCGACGCTGTGGGTTCGGATCGGGGCCGTCTAAAGCTGACTGATGACGCGCTTCTGGCTGAGGCTTCCAAGTACCCCTCTCTTCATAAACTCTCTCTCCTTCCCTGGGGGCTTGGGACTTCTTCTCCTTCTACTCCTTTCTTGGGGCCCATCGCTGTGTTGGGAAAGGACGGGACTCCCAGTGAGTCATATGGGGCAGCGGAAGGTGATTGGAGTGTGGCGCCACTGCGAGACGAGGTTTCAGAAGCTTTGTCGGCCCGTGAAGGTTGGATATCCCCCCCGCGGACAGTACATGGTGGAGCGAGTGGATCCGAGCTAGCGTTAGTCCCTTACGGTTTGGGCGTGGAGAATCCTTCAGCGGAGAGGATAACCCATCAAAGGAAAGAGGGGGAGGAAGAGGAAGGATGGAGCTCCAGTTGCCTTGCGAAATTCAGCCGTTGTCTGGGCATGCCGACAGAAGGATTTGAGGAGGAAATTGTGTTCCTTTTGAGGAGAATGAAGGGGAGAATTGAATATAAGAGCAAGGACGGGGAGTATAGAAAATCCAAGACTTCGGTGTCTAAATCCAATAGGGAATTAAAGAAATTAGAGTGGACAGTAAGCTACAAGAAGGCTAAAGTGTCCACCAAAGTGGGCTCGGATGGAGGGGCTTCTGGTTCAGGATGCAAATGAAGATAAGGATATTGTCTTGGAATGTAAGAGGGGCAAACGATAAGGAGAAGAGACAAGTCATTGAGTCGGTTATAAAATCCAACAAAGCGGATGTTGTGTGTCTGCAGGAAACGAAAATTAAGGAAATGAGTATGGGAATAGTCCGAAGCCTTGGGGTGGGAAGATTTTTAGAATGGAGGGCAATCAATTCTAGGGGGGCAGCTGGGGGTGTCCTGGTGTTTTGGGACAATAGACTGATTCAATTGTTGGAGGTGGAAGAAGGGACGTTTACAGTCTCATGTCGGTTTAAGAACTGTGAGGATGGGCTGAGGTGGGTGTTTACTGGAGTTTATGGACCCGTGAACAGTAGGGATAGAGAGGCTTTCTGGGAGGAACTTGGGTCTATAAAAGGTTTATGGAGTGACCCCTGGTGTGTGGGAGGTGATTTCAATGCAATCAGATACCCAGAAGAGCGTAGCAGGGGGAGAGGCCTCTCTACTTCAATGAGGAGGTTTACAGAGGTGGTGGAGGAGCTGGAGCTAAGGGACTACCCTTTACAGGGGGGTCCGTTTACTTGGCGAGGGGGGTTAAATAATCAGTTGCAGTCTAGACTGGATAGATTCTTAGTGACAGATGACTGGGATAGATTGTTTAATGGGGCAGTGCAAGGGGTCCTTGCCAGACCAGTCTCTGACCATTTTCCCATCCTCTTAGAAGGGGGAGGTTTGAAGAGGGGCCCTTCACCGTTCAGATTTGAAAACATGTGGCTGGAAGAGAAGGGGTTCATGGATCAGATGAAGAGGTGGTGGGGGAGTTTATCTTTCACTGGGTCTTTCAGCTTTGTGTTGGATGCAAAATTAAGAGCCCTGAAAGATATCTTAAAGAGCTGGAACAAAGAAGTTTTTGGTTTAATTGAGTCCAAGAAGAGGGAAGCTCTAGGACAGGTAGAACACTGGGATGAAGTGGAGAAACATTCTCCCCTGAGTTTGGAGGACTGTGAAGCAAGGAAGGAGGCCCAGGAGGCCTACAAGTCTTGGGTGTTGAGGGAGGAAATTTCTTGGCGGCAAAAGTCTAGAGAGCTGTGGTTGAAGGAGGGGGACAACAACACCAGATTCTTTCACAGGATGGCGAATTTCCACTTCAGAAGGAATTGGCTGTCCAAGTTGAAAGTGAATGGATGTTGGCACACAGAGGAAAATAATCTGAAAAGTAGTGTGGTGGGGGCGTTTAAGGCTCTGTATACTGAAGAAGGGGGGTGGAGGCCTAGTGTTGAGGGGCTGCCTCTCAGGAGGTTAGCTAGCTGCGAGGCAGAGGGGCTAGAGACTCCTTTTTCGGAAGGAGAGGTGTATGCAGCACTGTCAGATTTGGGCAAGGATAAAGCCCCCGGCCCGGACGGCTTTACCATGGCCTTTTGGCTGTTCTGCTGGGACGTAGTGAAGATGGAGATAATGGGATTCTTCATGGAATTCCATGAGAGGGGAAGATTTGTCAAATCGTTGAATGCTACGTTCTTGGTCTTAGTTCCAAAGAAGGGGGGTGCAGAAGATCTAAAGGATTTCAGACCAATCAGCCTTGTAGGTAGCCTTTACAAGTTGTTGGCCAAGGTTTTGGCAAATAGAATTAAAAAGGTGATGGGGAAAGTGATTTCGGAGTCTCAAAATGCTTTTGTGGAGGGAAGACAGATTCTGGATGCAGTATTGATTGCAAATGAGGCTGTGGATTCAAGGTTGAAAGATGAAGAGGGGGGAGTGCTTTGTAAGTTGGATATAGAGAAGGCCTATGATCATGTATGTTGGAAATTTTTGTTGGCAGTTCTGAAAAAGATGGGTTTTGGGGAGAGATGGCTGAAGTGGATTGAGTGGTGTATCTCCACTGTTAAATTCTCTGTTCTAATCAATGGCTCTCCTACTGGCTTTTTTCAAAGCTCGAGGGGGTTGAGACAGGGAGATCCGCTCTCTCCTTACTTGTTTGTGATAGCCATGGAAGTGTTCAGTTGTATGGTGGGAAGGGCTATTAGTGGGGGCTTCTTATCGGGATGGAAAGTGGGAGGTAGGAGTGGATTGGGGTTGCAAATCTCTCATCTGTTATTTGCAGACGACACGCTGGTTTTTTGTGAGGAGTCTGCAGATCAGATGACCTATCTAAGCTGGCTTCTCATGTGGTTTGAAGCGTGTTCAGGGCTGAAGATCAACTTAGAGAAGAGTGAGCTGATCTCGGTGGGAAGGGTTCATGATATAGAGGGACTGGCTCTGGAGTTGGGTTGTAAAGCGGGTAGGCTCCCTTCTTGCTATTTGGGGTTGCCTTTAGGGGCACCTTTCAACTCCTTGGCGGTGTGGGATGGGGTGGAAGAGAGATTTCGCAGAAGACTTGCTATGTGGAAGAGGCAGTATATATCTAAAGGGGGGAGACTCACCTTAATCAGAAGCACCCTCTCAAGCATGCCTATTTACTTTATGTCTCTTTTCCACTTGCCAAGAAAAGTGAAATTGAGACTGGAGAAGATTCAAAGGGATTTCCTGTGGGGTGGGGGAGACCTCATCCAAAAGCCTCATCTTGTAAGATGGAATGTGGTGTGCTTGGGTAAAAACAAAGGCGGGTTAGGTGTGAGAAACTTAGCATTGATGAATAGTGCCCTCCTGTGCAAGTGGAATTGGAGGTTTGCTAATGAGAGAGAGGTGCTGTGGAGGCGAGTAATTATGCTTAAATATGGCGAAGAGGAGGGAGGGTGGCGCACCCGGGATGCAATTGGGAGAAACGGTGTTGGGCTTTGGAAAGCAATAAGAAAGAAAGGGCGGCTTCTGGATGGCAAGTTAGACTACCAAGTGGGTAATGGGAAAAGAGTGAAATTCTGGAAGGATAAGTGGTGTGAAGATGGACCTCTTTGTGAGTCCTTCCCTTCTCTCTTCTCAATTTCCTTGACCAAGAATGCTTGGGTTTCGGAGGTTTGGAACCCTGTTAGTGATGGGGATGGCTGGACCCCTCTTTTCACAAGGGCGTTTAATGATTGGGAGATTGAATCGGTGGAGCGTCTGTTACAGAAGATCCATGCCTGCCGGGTTCAAAGGGATGAGGAAGATAAAGTGATCTGGACAGTTTCAAAAAACGGTGCTTTCTCGGTTAAGTCTCTCTACTCCATTCTGGAGCGGGGGGGTTCTTCTTTGTTCCCTAGCAAAAGTATTTGGAGGGTAAGAGTTCCTCCTAAGGTAGCTTTCTTTGCTTGGGAGGCTTCCTGGGGTAAAGTATTAACTTTGGAGCAACTCCAAAGGAGAGGGTACTCCTTGGCAAACAGGTGCTTCCTTTGCCTCTCTGAAGCTGAAACGGTGGATCACCTCCTTCTACATTGTGTTAAGACGCGGGTATTGTGGAACCTCCTTTTTTCCCTCTTCGGGGTGGCGTGGATTCTTCCGTGTTCAGTGAAGGAGACCCTTATTGGTTGGAATGGAGGGATTGTGGGGAAAAGGCGCAAGAGGGCTTGGCAAATGGCTCCCTTATGTATTTTTTGGTCAGTGTGGAAAGAGAGGAATAGTCTAGCTTTTGGCAATGTAGAGCTATCGCTGCAAAGGTTGAAATATTCTTTTGTAAGTAGTCTTTGGTGTTGGGTAAGGGCTTCCTTAGGAGCAAATCCGTCTTCTATTGTAAGTTTTCTAGATTGGTTGGGCTCCTAGTTAAGGAAGATGATGTGTATACTCCCTGTATACGTGGAGGGCACCAGTTTTTCGGTGTTTCCTCTTTTTGATTAATATACTTTCTTTACTTATCAAAAAAAAAAAAATATGGTTATATTGGTTGCGTTGTTCAGATATGTGATCCTATGATCCTGAGGATTCACATGGCTTCTTCATAATGTCCCTTAGCGATATTCATTCTTATCTTATGATGACATACCTATCAAAAACAAAAAAACAACATCAATTACAGTTCTGATTTATGCGGGGGGGAAATATTAATGTTCCTGTGGATTTTGATCTTTTTAATCAGACGTGGCCAACAGAGGCAGAAATGGCTGAGGCTGATAGGAATCAAAAACAAAAAAATCTGAAAAAGAGGATTCTTCCTCGAGGTACTTCAGAATACCAGGTATGTGTTATGATTAACCCTTATATTTCATCGTTAGTCTTTTATTTATTTATTTATTAAGGCTTCTGTTAGTCTTTGTTGGTATGCCCTAACCTGATAGTAATAGTTTGAGAAACTGTGAGTCTTGCAGGCTGCTTGGATTGTGGATGATACAGATGTGGAGGATTCAGATAGGAGTGATGATGATGATGCTGGTGATGGAATGGTGTTAGATGAAAATGAAAGTGGTCTTCCCGGTCATGAGGGAAACAATAATTTTGACCTCGATGATGACCAAACTTCTCTTTCACTTGACTCCAGGGACAATGATGAACAAACTGATGTTGATTCAGTAATGATGGTGAGTTCTTAACCCATCATAGATGCATTAAGCAATAGTTGTCTCTTCCATGGGTTCACCTGTATTGGTAGGATTATGGTTAAATAAATTAATATCCCTTTTTTCTCATTCTATCTCAGTATCTTCTTAGTCTAAATTGAAGTTTATAATTAAGATAGAATGTTTAGCGTGAGTCCAATATTATTTACAAAGAGATAGAAATGTTGTTCCTTTTCTTTGTTGGATGACACATATTTTACCAATAGGCAATGTCAGATACATCTCCCATACCAAACCTTTGCCTTGTCTCGTCTGAAATGGTACTTCACATACTTTGAAATGTCCATATTACATAACTTAGAAGTGTACGAGTAAGAAGAGTGAAAAATATCAAAGCTGAGAGAAAGAGGAGGAAAAACGGAGTCCAATAAGTTGAATGAATTTATGGTTCCAAGCACCCATACCCAATTAAAAAAGGAAGAAAAAGTAAGGATCCAAAAGCCTAATTACAATAACCTACTTAGGATTCTTTCTTTAATGTAGTTGTACTGCACAAGAATGTTACAAAATGATTGATGTACTGATGTTAGACATGCTGTTCTGGATAGATATTTAGTCTAAGATCTGGAAAAAGAGAAATGCTTGCACCTGTGAATCCTAGCCCAAGATCTGAAAAAAGAAAAAAGTCAGGGATCAGTTCCTTAATTCAGCCATGAGATCTGTAGTTAGGCAGAGTTTGACACCTAGAGACATGCCTGCTCCTAGAGGCACATACTAGAATCTGTGTGACATAACCTGGGGCTTCAATATGTCATTCTGAGGGAATACTAACTAGGTTAGGCCAGGCTGTTGTGTCTGTTAGATTTGTTTGAGGATGATTTAGAGGTCCAATAATAAAAATGTGTGTACGTGTGTGTATGCATATGATGGTAGTTTTAGAAACGGGGACCCTGGGTTCTGACTCAGGTGGCTAGCAGTTGGGTTGGAGATGAGAAGTTCTAGATTTGATCTATTTGCTATTAAGGGGGAAAAACCATTAAAAAATTAAAATAAAATGAAAAGGGTCTTGTGTTTTGTTCAATTGTGAGACAAAAAAAGGTGGAAAAAGGAAGATATTTGGTATGCAAAAGAAAATAAGTATTTCCTGTCATTCACTGGCTTCCATTGGTAAGAGTACTCGCTGATTCAGCAAAGGAACATGGATCTGCTGTGACTGAAAAAATGTTGCAAAGGTTGTATATTATTTTGATTCCAGATGCGAAGGTTGTATATTATTTTGATTCCAGAAATGAACTTGCTGCTACTTAGTGACTTGCTAGATGTGGTTTAATCTCCTGACAGGCCCTTGTTGAAAGTTTGATGATTGTTGCATGATCATCTTTGTTTATCAATGTTCCAATCAAAGAATCTTTCTTTATCGATGTTGAATAAATCTGTAGCATATGTTTAAATCTCGAAAGTTTTAAAGGAATATCCTTGTAATTACAAATCTATTCAGGACTATTTGGTTTTGCTTCCCAAAGCCACTAAATGATTTGTTCTTTTATATATTGCATTATTAGTCATTTTCTCTGTGGTTTCGGGTGTTGTTTTGGTTTCAGGCTTCGGTTTGTTGTTTCTCTTTTCCTTTGCTTGCCTTTTGGCACTTTTTGTATAGTTCGTGTGTACTTGGTGTGCCATTTCCAAGTGCTTTTAATATATTTGGTTGTTCACCTAACAAAAAAATTATTAGTTGCTTTTCCCTCGACTTTCTTAATGCAAAAAGCTTTCCTTTATATTGCAGGAAGGTGAGAACTTGACAAGGGAGCAGATCAAGGATGAAATTAAAAAACTTAAAGATGCGCATGCTGAAGATGAGGGTATCTCTCTTTTTTCCTGATGTTGTTGTTGTGGGCTCATTGGCATTGGCCAGTAGTCAAGTGATGGCCTGTAGAAACATGCAGTTTCCTTCAAACATACTTGCTGATCAGTGCATTGTTTTTTGGGAGGATTTCTCATCCTTCTTTTGTATTTCTTTGTCCTTAATTTAATACATTTGTTGTTTCTGATAAATATAAAATAAAATAAAATAAAAAATAACAGGAAAGAAACATGCAATTTCTATGAGGCAAATGCTTTGGTTAGTTATTGGGTATCTCTCAGAGTAGACTGGCTCCGATGTTTTTACTCTTGCATGTCCTGATTTGGGTTTGAGCGCTTAGCACTTTAAAGTACTAATACTGCCGTTTAGACATCCCTTTTCTATTCATTGTAAATCGAGACTTTGTTAAAAACTTTTCAAGCATGATCAGGATGCTACTCCATTTCATCTTTGAGTGGCACTGATGAAAAGGGTCTGGTTGTTATTTCTTCATTGCTTGCTTTGTTTTCATTTGCCCTGTCCTTTTTTCAAGGGAGTTAATGAGCCTTAACCTCATAAACCTGAATCAGTTGTCCAGGGGATGTAATGGGATTGGTGGCTTACTCACATTTAATGAGCCACTAAGGCAGATTTTTGTGGCACAATTTTTAATGGAATCTTTGTATTTTTCTTTTTTGAAAGACTGCTGCACTGTTTTGGCCTCAGATCTTTATGTATGGAAGTAGAAAAACTTGCTTGAAATACTAAAAATTATAGTTATAAGCCCTATGTAAATTAGCCTCTTGCTTAATTGCCTTTCTTGCAATCTTTCCTTTCCATCATGTACTCATTTAGATGCTAGCTTACCAAGATATTAAACCATGTGTCTCACCCTGTGATCAGCCTGTTGTCAGCATTTTATATGTGTGCTAATGCATTTCTTAGTTGCTTATTAATAATTACTTTGTTATGTTTCAGAGTATCCTGATGAAGTGGATACCCCCTTGGATGTTCAGGCGAGAAAGCGTTTTGCCAAGTATAGAGGCCTCAAGTCCTTTAGAACGTCTTCATGGGACCCTAAAGTTAGTAAAATTATGATGATAATACATTTTGTAGCTTTATTTTCTTTCTAAACATTCGAAGTCCTCTAAATATGCCAATTTGTCTGCATTCAGGAATCTCTACCTCCAGAATATGCTAGAATTTTCTCATTTGATAATTTTGCAAGAACACAAAAGCATGTTCTTGCAAAAGCTCTAGATATGGAGCAAGGGTACATGGATGACTGTGTACCAGCTAGCACATACATAAGGCTTCATATCAGGGAGGTACCGGTTAGTGTTGCCTCCAAGTTATGTATGCTTGGGAAGAGAATGCCAGTGATTGCATGTGGCCTTTTGCAACATGAGTGCAAGATGTCAGTCCTTCACTTTAGGTAACTTTCTTTTAGCATTTCCCCTTTCTTATTTTTTCAGTTCTTTTGTAAACAATTATCTGCTCTGTCATTCCTGTTGTGATTTGGAACTTCCTCATTTTAATTTTATTTTAATCTAATTTTATCATTTGATGCTTTTGCAGCATAAAGAATCATGACACTTATGATGCTCCTATCAAATCCAAAGAAGAACTAGTATTTCATGTTGGTTTCCGCCAATTTGTCGCTAGGTATGCGACAACACTGATGGTAGCCTTTTTAAATTTCTTCCAATATCTTTTCCCCCTTCCCTGAAGTAGTGGGCTCATTGCTGTCATTTGCAGGCCAATATTTTCTTCTGATAATATGAATTCAGACAAACACAAAATGGAAAGATTTCTTCATGCAGGACGTTTCTCCATAGCATCAGTTTATGCCCCGATTTCCTTTCCTCCTCTTCCTTTGATAGCCTTGAAGAGTGTGAATGATGTTGCTGCCTCACCTGCTGTTGTTGCATTTGGTTCTTTGAGAAGTGTTGACCCAGACAGGATTATTCTGAAGAAAATTATCTTAACTGGGTAAGAAATCCTTCTGATTTGTAATTGAGGATATGACCTTCACAAACATTTAGTTCCCCCATCCAGCCCATCCTCCCAATATCCACATACACACACACATACTTGAACACATGTACCCATACACAAAAAATTGTGCATTTTATTGCCCCCATGTTTTGATTTATTAAGCTCTATTAAGCATTTAGGTATTTGTTAGTTGTGAATATTATAATTATCAGAAATACCAATTTGATAACCTTGACTATATTCTGGTGCAGTTACCCTCAAAGAGTGTCAAAACTGAAAGCCACAGTAAGATACATGTTTCACAGCCCAGATGACGTGAGATGGTTCAAGGTAAGAATCTATTGGGCAGATGGCACACACACACACCTATACACATGCAGCATTGTCAGAGTTTTCATTCATGATTGGAGTTTCTGATGTGGATGGTTGTTGCAGCCTGTGGAAGTGTGGACAAAATGTGGTCGCCGGGGTCGTGTCAAGGAACCCGTTGGTACACATGGTATGGTGCTTTCTGTTCCATGTTAAATTTTATCAGAAATCAAAGGGATACCTTTCCCTTTCTTGCATTTTAGGGAGGGGGAGGAACAGAATGGATCAATTAATTATCTCTCTTTTTGTTTGTATAATTCCCCCAGGGGCCATGAAGTGCATTTTCAATGGGGTCCTTCAGCAGCACGACACAGTGTGCATGAGCTTGTACAAACGCACCTATCCCAAGTGGCCCGAACATGGGTTTCCACTTCTTTACGCTTGATCAGAAATTGCCGGTACTGAACATGGGTTTTTGATAATATGGATTTTGCATTTTCTGATAGCTATACGGTTATATGTATAGTGTGATTCTCTCTAGAAAAATCAAAGAAAGCCAAGATTGTGATTGACGGGAATGAAGCCTTTGGGTTCGGATAGACATTTCAGATTTTTTGTGTTTGCTAGTAGCTGCCTGCTAGTAAGTCACACCCAGCTGAGAAATAAATTTTTTTTGCCTATCTATTGTTGCTTGCGTTGTGTAAGTTTGCTCTTTTTGGACCCAAACCTATTGATCAAAAGTCCCTGAGCTTTTTTCATTGGAATTTATGTTACATGTTTTTTAAAAGATTAGGTTATTTTTTAGGATTGTTGTAAATATATTAAATCATCATTGGTTTTAAATTTATTCGATTAATATTCTTATAATTTTTTTTAAAAAGAATAACATTAATTTTTAGAGAATTCTGAAATATACCTTCCTAATTTTATTTTTTTACAATTTGAAACCAATACTAGTTGCATGCATCGACACTAAGCTTCGAGGGATTTAATTGAAATTAATTCTTATTTTAATATGATTTTTTTCCACTAGGGTTTTATTATGACATGTTGGATGATTTACGGGTCATTTTCACAAATGGTTATGTGAGTAAAATTCATTTACCTCCCGTGAGGTTTAAGTTAACTATTTGAAAGTATTTAAAGTTAGTCGAACTGAACTAAATTGAAATAAAGTACTTAAAGATCAATTATTATTATTAAATCGGTTTAATCAATTTTTGGTAAATAAAAATTAATTAGATTGGTTGAATTGGATTTTAATACACAAACCGGATCAATTCTTACTCTATACCTCGAAATCTTAAAGGCGATGTGAAATAAAGCATCTTTGTCTTTTCTCTCTTTATTTACTTTTTTACTTCAACGAAAAAGGAAAATAAAAAAGAAAAGAATGTTGGTGAATTTAACGTCACCAAATCATAAATGCCTAATGTAGCCCTAGTATTTTTTCTTAAATACGTAAATGCCCCTGTCAATTAGTGACGTGGCACGATGAGGGGCCCTCTATAATTGTACTATACGCTCCTCCATTGAAACTCCGGAAGCTTAGGTTAGAGAGAGCCTAGGTTTAGGGTTAGGGTTTTGCAGAGGGCGGGAAAAAGGGAGAGAGATAGAGAGATAGAGGAAACGCCATGAGCAGAAGCTTGGGAATACCTGTGAAGCTTCTACACGAAGCCGCGGGTCATGTGGTGACTGTGGAACTGAAAAGCGGTGAGCTTTACAGAGGAAACATGATCGAGTGCGAAGATAATTGGAACTGTCAGCTTGAAAACATCACCTTCACCGCCAAGGTACTACTCTCTCATCACTATTGAAACTACATTATCTGTAAATTGCAATTTTAGTCTCTTTCTTCCTCATTTGCTTCACATTTCTCATTTCTGGCCTTCTTTAGTGTGCTGTGATCTCTGCGGTTTTAAAAAACCCTAGATCACGCACTGTTGATGCAGACCTCGTTGATCCTTAAAGCACTGAAATTTCTTAAATTATTAAATCCCCGCTAAACCCTAAGACTAAGTTTGGATCTTGGAAACAGGGAAAAAAAGATGGACAATACTGAAAATTGATGCTAAACCTAATGAATTGCTTGTTTCTTGGAACTGATTTTCTTTTTGTTCTAGGGTGGGAGAAATTATTAACTTAAGAAATATTTGATTAAAATGGATGAAATAATGCCCATCTTTGAAGAATAACTTTCATGTATTGAAAATTGCACAAATAACCCTTAAATTTACTCATCCTTTTTTCTTTTTTTTTTCCTGGCGATATCTAGAAGCCATTTCTTTGCAGCTAGAATAACACATTTGAGTTTGTAATTTTTGGTGATAATGGAAGCATTGTAATTTGATAGGGCATAGCATTTGAAGTGGATCCATTTAAGTTTTTAGGAGATGTGAATTTCATCTGAAGGTGTGCGAAATGTATTGTCTGGAGATTATTCTGTTATTTTCGAAATCACTTGGTTTGTTATAAAAAAAAGATCCCTGAATATTGCTTTCTTGTTCTATGGTCGGTGCCACAATCATACCCCTGTACTGGCCTTATAAAGATCTTGTTTTCAAAATCATTGCAATACTCCTCCCAATTCTTACAAAACCTATTTTAAGGCTTCTATTGAACTATTCGGAAAGATGGATGTTTTTCCCACATTGGGGAAGTTTGGGTTTCACTTTCTCATGGTACCTCTCATCTGTCCCAACTATCCTCATTATTTACATTCTTATCTTTTTATTTTATTTGTGGTATAGGATGGGATATACGTATTAGTTCCAATGAGATATGATATATATCATATTCATTCAATATTGATATTTTAGTATATTATGTCTAATAAAATATTTTATAACATACTAAGGCATAAAAATTAGAAGGAAGAATATATTTTATCCCAATATTAATATACTGCTTGGTATTTTAAAAAATGTGAAATTATTTTTGCAATTTATTTTAATTTTAAATTTTTTATTAACAATATTAATAATTATAATATTTAAAGTTTTATAAATAAAAAATATTATATTGTCCAACCCAAAATTTAATTTTTAATTAAAATTTTTTGTTTTGCATAGTGATTAACATGAAAAAAGAAAATTAAAATAAATGAAAGAAAATAATTTATGATCCATGGGATATATGTATCCCACCTCTTCCTATGGGATTATTAAACCTTATGTATAAGGGATATGAGGAAGATGATGGATATGTCATACACCTCTTATCTTATTCCATTATTAACCAAACATAGGATAGGATATCCCACCTCCATCTTCATTTTAATTTTGTTTAAATTTTTGTTCACAGTTTGTCTTTTTGTTAATCCTTACTTATTGGTAGTATTAGATTTTATGAGTTACTTTGCTTACATAATATTTGTGGTCCTTCACATTTAACACTCAACTCGAGAAGGCCTAATTCCATCAGCTTGTGATTGTGACACAAATAATTTTTTTGCTACCCAGTTCTATCTTTTGCTAAAGCCACTATCAGATGTTTGCTGAGTCAATTTCCTTGGTGTAAACCTGCCATCGGAGTTGATGTAAAAGTGGCTTTATACAGTATTCTTCTTCCTCATCTAGCTTTATTAGAGGAAAATAGGACCAAATATTTCAATTTCACTTTTCCTATGGTCTGGATGACAACCTTAAAAGCACATGTGCCTTGTCTATTGTTGAATGCTGATGTTAGTTGTTGAATGTCAATGGATGCATTCATCCTTTTAAGCTCTTACAGTAGCTGAATCTTCTTATCCATGTTCTCTTTTTCCATCAGTTGCTGATTTTGTTAGTTCCTCCACAGGATGGGAAGGTTTCACAGCTTGAGCATGTTTTTATCCGAGGCAGCAAAGTCAGGTATCAAAATTGTTCCATACATGAGATGATCTATTCACTATTAGACTCATTGTTTGAAACTGACCTGAAATACCACTAGGTTTATGGTCATTCCAGACATGCTGAAGAATGCTCCAATGTTCAAGCGTCTCGATGCTAGAATCAAGGTACTTATGCATTCACAATCAATTAGATTCCAAGTCAAATACCTTTTTTTTTCTCTTTACTCTTCTGATCTGTTCGAGTGCATAAAATTCTTGAAGGGCAAGGGCTCAGCACTTGGAGTTGGCCGGGGTAGGGCCGTTGCAATGCGTGCTAGAGTAAGTTTCTGTGTCATCTTGTCATATAATTTTGTGTTATTGTTGTATATGGTTTGGTTCTGAAAGAATGAAGATTATTTATAATTTGTTATCTCCTATTAACATTAAAGAAACTTGGGATTCCAAATGACTTCAAATCTAGTGGGCTGGCACATTTTTTAATCTAACAAGGCCATGTGTCAGGATGCTGGAGATTAATTGTTGAATTGTATACGACATTGTCCTCTTGTTAACAGATATGAAGCTGACTCTCCAACTCTATTTTCCTCTGCAGGCTCAGGCAGCTGGTCGTGGAGCTCCACCTGGTAGGGGTGTTGTGCCACCAGTACGGAGATAATAGAATTTTCTTAATAGAATCAAATGCCCTTCATTCAGAACTTGTAGGTTATTTATAGCCAGTTTTCTGAGTACTTTCTTCCTATTATGATCCAGGCTCTCAGTTGACTAGGAAGAAAAAAAATGTTGTACAAGGACGGATAACTACCTTTTCTCCCTTTCATTAGAAAGTATATTGCCTAGATTTTGTCCAGCCTATGTGCATGTTGTCCGGACTGCTAACGTTTTCATTTGAATTAACCTTTTATCATGTTTGTTTGGCCTTTCAGATTAATTTCCAAGTTTGAAGTGTTCTACAGGAATTGATTTCTACTCCTAATAGAACAAGGCACTCAGCTTAGCACGGATTGTTGCTATTTATTTTATTTTATTTTTGTGGTTTTGGGGTGGGGTAGCGGTTCTGTTCAACTCTTTGTTCGGCACCATGATGCTCACTATTGAAAATCCATGGAGCTGATGCCTGCATATGATCACCTAAATGAGGTATGCGTTAAGCCTGAAAGTGTTTATTTATGAAACTAGCAAAAGCTCTTTGGGTAACTTTCTTTGCTCCCAAACAGCATGTAAAGGTAGGCCCAGAAAATTGAGCAGGCAGCTGGACTGTCCTCCCCATTCCCAGCTCCAGCTCCAGCCCCAGCCCTTACTTTGAGTACCTCATGGTGAACTCTTTGCATCATCCTCGTGCCAAAGGCCAGAACGGAATATTGAATGATCCAATATTAGAAAAAGGGTGATAATCTAAAAGTTATGATGTTTAGTCATTTACTTGATTGCGAATTAGATGTAATAACGTAAAGGGAAAAAAGGAATTTAGGGGTAGATCCATTAGCTTTACTCGAACAATGTAGGAAGATCACAAGTGCGCACAACTGGGAAGTGTAAATATGATTTAGCCAAATCAGTGGAAGTAGCCGTACAGTTCCAGGAAGCAAATGCAGAAGTTCCATGGGTTAGAAGCATCAGAGGTGGGACCTGTCAGAATGACCCTAAAGAATCTGAAGGGAAGTAGTGCATTCGGTGCCATTATAGGCCATGATGCATACTGACCGGGCTTGCACATTGTTTGATCATTCTCATGTACTCTCAAGTTTGTCCAAGCTTGCCCATCCAACGACCCCTGTGGTATCCATAAAATCTACTTGTTAAACACCATTATTTACTAGGAAGAAAAAAAGTTAAAAGAATCATTCTTTACCTGAAGATTCCAAAATCTAATATAGGCTCTCGATCCATCCTGTCTTAAGGTGTAATAGTTGCACATAAGCTGCACCAAGTAAAAATCTCCAATGTTACTACTGCCTATAATAGACCAGACATTTTTTGAAGGTCATGATGCCAACCCGTCTACAAGTCCTCCCTTATCTTTTCTTTTACTAGCGAAAACTCTAGCCAATACATCATGATGGTATTTCAAACTTTTTTAGAATGGTTTCTGATATGACAAAACGTAAGAAGCTTGTGGGATTTATGTGTAGCGATAAAAACCTGGTGATCTTCGCCAATGTCAACCATCCACCATGAACAGTTCTTCCCATCTTCAACTCGAGGCCCAGTGAAAGAGGTTCCCTAGTGCACAAAAACTCAAAATCAATTACCAATCAGAGGAGATTATAATGCAAGATTTGCATTACAAGATTGAGATTATCCTACCTGATAAGTCCTTGAGACTAGAACCTTTGGGTCAGTATGTCTCGAAGTTGGACTGCTTGCAGTAATAGTAATCCTCTGATACATGCAATTTAAGAGCATTAGGAGTCATATCAAGGAATTTCTGTTGGCTTCAAAACAGGAATAATTCCAGAAAGTTTACCTTGGCTAGAATGGGATTTACCCACTGATGTTCCCCATATGATGTGCCCGCAAAGTGTAGAACTCCATTGCTGTCCCCATCACATATGTACTGGAGCTCCTTAAAGCTAGATCGCCTATGTTGAAATCTTGCACTGCAAAAAGGTGAAGCCATGTTAGATATGATTCCCTCTGAACACGAAAACACAGAGAAAGTGAGAGTTGATGACATTGAGGCGCATGAGGACCATTCCCCCCTTTCCCACTTCCATTCTCAGCCAACCCACCCACCAAAAAGATTAAAAATAAACAACTTAATTAATTAAATTAAATAAAAAATCAGTTGCTAGATTAACCATACAAGAAACTAAAGTCATCAAGGAAAATTTGACTACTTATATTTATTAAAGCATGCTATACATTGTGAGTCAAGATCCTAACATTTTAAGTCTTAAAGAACATCGATAACTCAGAATTGAATTTCTGGTAACCCAATGGTCTCAGGATCAAGTCATTATCTGAGTAATCTTAGAATCTACCAGAAAATAAGTGACAATATTGTTTAAGTTTCTAAGAAAATTGGCTAGAGTTTTGGTCAACTGGAGGTCTCGAGTTCAAGTCATTATCTCAGTAATCTTGGAATCTATCATAAAATAAGTGGCCGGGTCAAAGTCATAACTCATATATGGATCAAAGGGTTGCAATAGTGATGCAGGAATTTGGAGCAAGAGGCGGCCATGGAAGCATTAGCCATGGTGATGCCCATTTCTTCATAGTTTTCTATACCTTCATTGGAAGACAGAATAGTAGGTCATAAGGCTTAATTGTAAACTAGAACTTCCATTTTTTGATCTCTAAGTTAATAATGGAAATTTTGAGATTTTAACTTGTATTATCTTAGCCTATGAGGCACAGATATCTGGTTTCTAGTTGTTTGTGTGGTAATTTAGCAAATCCTATCCTACATGTTATATTCAACAGCATTTTAACCCATGAAGCAAGCACCTTCTAGTCAAGAGATTAGTTTCCAATAACATCAATGTGAAAACTTACTTCTGGTCATTTTCTGGCCTTGCCAATCCAAATTCTACATAATTGATTGCCTCCTTTACCTGTAGTTGTTTCAAGAAACATAACATCAATTTAGAACTTTTCAGAAACAATATGCACTGAAAATAGGCAAGAACAAAAGTTCAACTCACAAGATCATCAAAAACCGGAATCTGTCTGCTAAGGCTGCTCTTCTCCAACTGCAAAATCAATTTAATAAATGGTAACAAACAAGCTAAGATTGCAATTGCTCTCTTAAACAAATTGGCTTCTAAATCTTTTGTCTTGACCGTATCTATATCCAGGTTCAACATACCTTCTTGAGCAAGGGATATGGCAGTAATGGAAACCGTATGAATGGCAACAAATCAATGACTGAGTGAAGCCTCTCTCCGAAAAGGAGTTCAGGAGTTGAATATGTTATGAGTTCATCCACTACCTCCCACCCATGCAATTCCTTTGCTTGCATACACCACAATAAGATTGCATTGAGAACTCTTTCCTCGGACGTTACAGTCAGATCTGGACGCTGCAAAACGCGTAGCTCTATTTTAAGAAATGATCCATATATGTTATATAGATTTTCCAATATGTAGTAGGAAGTAATTCCCAATGAAGAAGTTTGATTTGGCTTGGAAGCAGGAGATTTTCTATCTGAAATCCACAGTGATAAATCATATTCCTATTTAAAGGAACCAAATGGTGTCTCCAACTCCTTACAGGTACCATATTTCTATCCGAAGGTGTCTCCAACTCCTTCAGGACATCAGTTTACCAGATAGAAACCATTTCCACCCCTACAACATCATGAGAAATTAACGTCCATTTCTCTTTCTTTTTTTTTTTCTCTACTTTCAGTAACCAGTAATCTCCACCCTCTTTAAGTGAAGCATATGTAATTCGATTCATGGAAAACCAATCAGTGAACCTCTTGGAAAGTGAAAACCAACCTGAATAATACTGCTAAAAGTTGTCTGATCTAACAAGATGAAGTCAATGCTTGCAGTTGTGTAATAATCGAAGTGCATTGAAAATTTCCTCAGGCATGTTTCTTCAATAAGTTTACATGACGGAACTGATGAAACCACTTGGAGAATTGGACATACTGAGTCCTGCAACAAAGTTCAAAAGTTAGCTTCAAAAGCAACAACCCAATTACTTTGCCAAAACTGTCTGCTTCGCCGTCCATTTAACTTGTGCATAATAGAAAAAGTCTTGTTGTATGACCTTCTTCCACTAGAGAACTCCGTCCCTGCATATAATATGTAGATGAGAGGTATCAATTATAATCCATTCTCATAAAAGGGTCGCTTCTTTTGTTTTCGGAAGTTCGAAACCGCAAGTCACTTCTCCGTTCTTTTAATTCTAGTCATACAACTAGTACTTTGGAATAATGACAGATCAACAATGTAACTGTGACTAAAATTGATGAACTAGAATATGTGGTAAAATAAGGATTACCATACTACCTCTGATAGGCATTCTAAAAGAGTTTTGCAGCATTCCTGATGCAGGAGAGCAACACCAAATTGATCTGCCAATAGAAGAAGCTGGAGTAACAAAGTCCCCGTCTCCATGGTATCATCTATATCGAGTTTGCCACTATACATGAATTCAAGCATAGCATTGAATGCTTGTGGCGACACATCCCTTAGGCAAACCTTTGAGGAAATGCTCTCGCTCATTCCATTTGTGAACATCTGCCAATACAACTATTGCCTTCAGTAGGGATATTATTAGATGGTAAAAGAGGAAAGAGAAAAAAAAGCAAGCAAACAAACAAACTCAGACACACACATGCGCATGCACGCACAAACTAACCACAACCCCATATAGAACTCCATTACAAACCATCAGGTTCCTTCCATAACATGGAATGAGCTAACATACCAGATAGAGAGGCATAGCTACGGAGGCATGTCTCGATTACACCTATTCCAGCCATTTTTCATGTCAATAATGCTGTATAAGCATGTCATTTATATTCCCACAAGCATGATCTTTAATCATGGATCAAGAGCAGTGTCCATAGCAAAGCAAGAAAAAACAAAAGGAAACATAAAATTGCTCAAGGCTTGTTGAAATGCAAATTCCCTAAAATTGCTGATTTTTGGCTAAAAAATTGCAAGGCATTTCTGTATCTTCTGATTTCTACAAACAATGTGAATGAATTTCTAGGGGGAAGAAGTAATCTTGCAAGATTCTACTAAAGGTTTGTAGATCCTATAACCCACTGAGACAAAATGCCAACTAACCATCCAATCATCCTGCATAACATGCATCTTTTTCCCTGTAACTGTAATGCTGCTTGAAAAGTTCCTAAACCCAGGAAAGACTGCAATGGTACATTTCCTACTATATACAAGGAACATGAGAGAGTCAATCTCAAAAAGCACATTACTGAGGTGGAGATATCAAGTCACGTCACCTTTGCAAATGGAGCACTCCATAAACCAAGGATAATTCTATGTGGCTGTGCAACAAGACCATGACCCTCAATGTAGATGTCCACATCACAGTACTTTCCAGTAGAATGCAATTTTTTGAGCCTCGGCATATCCACAGGGAGTCCAGATAGGAAAGATGTACAGCAATGGGGCCAAGAGTTTGGAAATGATATCTCAACATTCTTACCCGAGTCAAATAATTTCTTATTCAGTTTAAAACGTTCAATAATCTCTTCACACTGCTTCAGCAATGGTATCACTTCAAATTGTAAGCTCAGAGCCCTCAGGGATACAAGTTGTGACTCTGGAATCTGCATCAAGCACAGACACGTGCACTGTTAGAAATTCAAGCTTTGCAACAAAGTTTAAAATGTGATAGATATTTACTAGAACAGATGATTATGTCACTGTAACTTTACCCTCAAAAGAAATGAATTATCTTATGCACAGACTAGATATAACGAACACGGTCTATCACAAGGGCAAATGTTTTGTTTCATTGCTCTAACCACAACCAATCATCAATTTGTCAGATGTCAAGATGTGTAGCACAGGTGCAATTAGAGATGCTATGGACAAACATTTTCGGTTGTCTAATAAGTTGAACAGCTCTGCTTTCAAATGATAAAAAGAAGCCATTACCATTCTTTAATATTACTTAAACCATCCATATTCAGCAGGGGTATTCACAATATCTGGAGCTGTATCTATAGCCAATTATAAGGAACGCTTAAGAATGGTTTGATATGCCCCTATTTTCTTAACTCAAAACAGGTATAACAGTTGAGGATGGACAACACGGGAAGTGAAAAAAGGATGGGGCCACCAAAAAATTACAAAAATAAAATATGCCATGAAATGACAACAATATCTGTACTGGATCATAATAATAATAATAATAATAATAATAATAATAATAATAATAATAACAATGAGAATAACGATGAGCTTTGTTCCATTTATGCTCCTAAGTATATCCAAGTCACTCTAATGCTATTCTCAGAGGTTCTCCTATCCTTCTTTCAAAACAGAAACACCATGCTTCAACAAGTGCATCCAAATGGATCCTAGATAATTGACCACCAACTCTTCTACCAACTAGCAACTTCCAAGGGTGATTTGTTTATCCAAGCAGTAGAAAGGACAAAAGAATGAAGATAAATGAGGAATGAATGGAAAATAAAATACCTGGGTCTGGCCCATATAGATATATTGAAGGAATGCATGAAGAACTGGGTAGGTTACCCCTGGGAGCTGGACAACCTCTTCATCTGCTGAAGTGAAAGAAAAATTACCAGATGCCCCCAAGATAACCTTGTGAGCCGGTACAGCCCTTTCCTCCAAACCAACAATGAAGAACATATCAGATAGTTCCCAACTCTCAAGAAAATTTTCGAGTCCCCATTTTTCATAGCTCGCATACTCATCCTCCAAATCCTCTTCACCATCCTCCCCTCCTTCATATTCACCATAATCCACGTGCTGCCACAGGGATATATGGTTATGGGTTAATGGCAATACATTGACATTTCTATAACCCACATGCTTATCCCAACTACTTAGGCCAACATACTGAACACTACAATTGGGATTGGAATCAAGCCACTGAAACACAAGATTCTGAAAAGGGTATCTTCCTTTGCCAATACTAATCAACCCATCATAGATACTGATCCAATAGCTCTGAAATGCCGAAGAACAACAAAGCCCAATCCCTGCCACATCAACTACAGTCTTTCCATCCACCTCAATTTTCAATCTCCGATTCCGATGACTACCAAGAATTACCGTATAGTGTGGACTGTTATCCCTTTTATAATGGTAGTGCTGACTTCCCACATTCTCCCGAAAAACCAACGTGACATCATTGTAGGCAAAAGCTTCGAATGCCACACAGCCTCGCCCAGCTTCCCGAAACCTCAGGTCCTTGCGCCAGGCACACTCAAATGGTGCCACAGTAAGAAACTTCTTCTGCTTCTTCTCGATCATCTCTCCCTATAATAACTACCTTTGTTCACTCAATTTCTCGGGCACACTAATAACCGAGAAACGCCTCCATTTATATTTCGGGCACACTACCTATGTGATGTTTTACATAGCCGAAAGAAACACCGCCTAAATCTCTTTGAAGAAAAAACACAAACACCTGTCCTCCAAAAAAAATCCATCCGAGCCGAATCAAAGCAATACACCAAACCATGAGAAAATAAATCACATGGAATTTCCTAATTTTGCTTGACGTATTAGCTGAGTCAGCAAAACCAACAAAATAGGTTCAGAAAATCTACTCACGGCTCATTCGTCGCTGTCTGACAGAAACTCAGAAATTGCTAGAATCCCACATCAAACAACGACCAAACATCAATTCAAACAAGAGTTCCTATCGATCCTACGCCACATCCTTATCCTCTGTATACAACACTCCAATCAATTTACGAAAAAAATATCTAACAAGAAAACCCAATTGACACCGAACAAGAAAAATCGATAAAGAAGACAAAATGAAAACGTAATCAATAGAGACGACGACAACCAAAATATCGCAAATGGAGCAATACCCACCTCAAAAATTCAACAATTATTTGAAGAATTTTATCTGGGTTGTATCCTTATTTAACTTCTATCCGCATTATTACTGATTCAAGGGTCTCTGTCGCTGAAAAACTGATCATAACCACGAAGAGACAGTTGAGAATGAATTTACAGAGATGGTGAGTGGAGAGAGAAACTTATGGTTATTGACGCAGTAAAATGAAACGTGGCCGGCAGAGCGTGGGTGTTGTAGCTTTTCGAACCCGAGTCTCAGGTTTCAAGATCAATTATTTTCTTGACACGCAACTGTCTTCTCCGTTTATGAATATTCCTTTAAGGGAAGGTGTAAATTCTGATTTTCAAAGAAATGTTATGTCGCTTGCGATAAAATTTGAAACAGAAAAGTAGTTTGGAAAAATGTAAGAAAAATATTTATAAAATTAAAATTTTCTACCAATTTATATGAAAAAAAGTAAAATTTTTTTAAAAATATTTTAAAATTTTAAAGTTTTTTAAAATAATTTTTAAAGATATAAAATAAAAATTAATAAAATATTATATTTTTTAACTTTTTTTCTTACATGTGGAGAATCCTTTATTTATTTATTTTTTTTTTATCTAATTGCTATTTGTAACACTACTTTTATTAATGCATTATTTTACATTCCTAAATTATCCTCCCTTATTCTTTTCCCCCTCTCTCTTCCCCAACCACATGTCCCAATTGCACCCCTTTTTATTTTTTATTTTTTTTTTACAACCCTCACCCCACATTTTAACATTTTTTTTCTTTTATTTTTATCTTCTTTTTCATCTCTACCCACTCAACCCTCCATCCCACATAAACTTTGTTTATTTTTTTTCTTTTCATTTCTTTTATTTTTCACACTCAATTGTTTTTTATATTCTTATATTTTAAAACAAAATAATTTTTTTAAATAATAAATAATAAAATAAAATTTTCACTAAAAGTATATTATGTAAAATGATTTTATTATATTCAATATTTTAATGTGAAATTCATAACTCAATTTTTTTAAATAAAAATTATTATTAAAATTTTAAAATAAATAATATTTGATATATTTTTTATTGTGTCCAATATAATTTTTTTTGTAATTCAAATAAAAATATTGTATATAATTAGAGATTAATTAAGAATATATTGAAATAAAGTTAGAGGGGTTTTTTTTTATTAAAAATGATATATATATAAAATATATATATGATAAAAAAAGTGTTATATTTAATAAAATGGATATTGCGAATTGCAACCCATATACCATCGTTATCTACGTGAATCCATAAAATATGAGAGGAGTCAATGCGACGTAGGGCCCATGAGTCAAGAGTGGCAATGTGACCCTACGTAGATCCCAAAGGCATGATTGTCTCCATGTCATAACGGGGTCTGCTCATCCTGTGTATAGCCCCCTTCACTCAATCCTATATTTAGAAATTATAAAGTTAAAAATATTTTATAATTCAAAAGTTAAATAAAATTATACACCAATATAAAAATAAAATTCAATTTATTTTCTAAATTATGTATATTATAATTAATAATTAAATTAATTAATATTTTAAAATAATATTGTTGTAGATTCAAAGTTTTAAAGAGGTTCAACCGATAATAAATTAGAATTGTGTTAATAAATTAAAATAGTATTAATAAGTTATAACGGTTAAAAGGCCTTTCAAAAAGATTATCAAGACATTGATTTGGTCGACCCATTTGTTGAAGCTATATTGATAGTGAATTCATGGGGCTCCTATGAAGGGATACGTAATCCAAAAAGGTAATTGCATGTAACCCTATAAATAGCATAATGGATAGAATTAATAAGAAAAGAGGAGGGATAGAAAAGAGACTTAAATGTCAATTTTATTTATTTTTATTTTTTTAAGTACTTTTCGTGACCATACACGGCTTTAATGTTTCAAAATTAGTTTTTCGCTAAAAGCTTCTCTGTTGTGGTGTATGAGTAAAGTAACAGTGATTCTAGGTTATGTTTTCCGCTTGATTTGGAGTTGCTTTATGAAAACAATATGCTTTCTTGGCTCTCAACTTGTTTTGAAAGGACTTTCCCAGCCTTGACATTCCTTTACGTGGGCTGAAGAGCCCACCGTCCATAATACACGAAAATAATATGGTTTAACTGGGCTGAAGAGCCCAATGTCGCCCATTGTGTTATACCCAAATAGCTGGTTTGAACTGGGCTGATGAGCCCAATGAATAATACCCAAATAACAAAGACGTGTAATAATATGGTTTGGACTGGGCTGAAGAGCCCAATATCGCCCAACATGTAATACCCAAAAGCCGGTTTGAACTGGGCTGACGAGCCCAATGTGTAATACCCAAATGGCAAAGAGGTGTAATTCCCAAATAGCAAAGAACCATTTTCAGCCCAGTCCCCCCACTTGTGATACCCAAATAGCATTCCTTGATATGAAAAGGAATTAAAAATTTTAATTTCCGTTGCCGGGACTTGAACCCGGGTCTTTCGGGTGAGAGCCGAATATCCTAACCAACTAGACTACAACGGAATTGATTTTTAATTATTTGACTTAATATATTTAAATTATTTTAAATGCACCTAAAATTGTCTATTTTTTAGTTCATTTCATGTCCTTAAAACAAGGAATACGCATGTTGTTTACTTATTTCGCTTATTAGGCTTGGTTTTTATTTATTTCATTAATTCGATTCCATTTTTTAATTTATTTATATATTCAAGTCCAAAATTTAAATTATTTCACTATTCTATGATCAAAACAAATGACACACGTTAGCCCCTCAAATAAATCGAAGGTTTTGTTTACCTAAATGGCGGTGCCGAAATGGCGGATGGAAAAAAGGGATTGAAGCCGAATCCCAAGAACACATCCTTATCATCTTTTATTGGAGTCCCTGAATGGTCAATCCTCATCCTCTTTTCTATCGAAAACAACAGACATCGAGGAGTGTGATGTCAACCACTGAATGCGCACAAGGTTTTTTGTGTGATACCATCATCATTCATGCCCCTAAAGCGGCAGTGCGGCACACCGATTAAGGACTTCCCTTCCTATACTCAACCCACACTTGCATTACCAACTGAGTTTTTTCTTCTTTTCTTCATTTTATCTTATGCTATCGCCAAAGACAATCAAATTGACCTAACTTATGTCTTTGAGACAGTCTGGTTATATTTAATAATTAATTGGTTAAAAAAATGAAATAATCTCTAAATTTGTAAATCCATCTCTTCCCATATTTTTAAAAAATTAATTAATTTTTTTAATGCAAATCTCCTTTATTATTTCAAGGATTAATTAATTAAAAATAATGAAAAAATTTTCAAATTTATAAAATTAACCTCTCGTGTTTTTAAACTCGAAGAGTAATCCAATTTTGATATAAATTCTCTTCAACATTTTCATTATTTATATACGTGTTTTAAAATAAAAATGTGATTTTTACAAGAAAAAGGCAAAAGTATTTATATCCATTTTTTTTTTTTTAATTTTAATGATGACATTTTTTCAAAAATAGGTGATTATATTTTCAAATTTGGTTAACTGAATATGATATAGAAAAAAACAAGAGAGAATAACATGGCTTATTTTATATTTGATGTGTAATAAGATAAGATTAACTATCTTAAATAAAAAATGAGAAAGGACAAGTGGTTTAATTATACTATCCATCGTTTTATTTATATTCTTTTTACATGAGATAATTCAAGTAGGATATATATATTTTATGTGTCGTAATTTTTTTTATATAGCTTGTTTTATAAAATAATTTTTTATTAGAAGTTAAATTTGTGATTAAAAAACTAAAAAATATTTTATATATATATGATTTATTTATAAATTTTAAATATCTCATTTGTGAATATTATTAAAGGGATGCAATTTTTCATATTTTTTTACATAATAAATATTTGAATGCAATGTAATTTTTATTTAAAATAAATATTTGATATTAAAATATATATATATATATTCCATTATTATTTTATTTTTTTATAAACTAAATACAAGTATAACATGACATATTTAATTACATATACGTATTAAGATTTTATATCCAATATTCAAATCATATCTCATTTTAATAATATTTAAAAATATGCATTTTTTATTCAATATGATGTGATATATTATGAGATAATATAAGAAATAAAATAACATATTATAATTCATATTTAGTTGATGATGAGATATGATGAGTTATCTTATTACTTATTTGATTATACGATCAACTATATATGAGATAAAATAAATAATAAAATATATTATCTACTATTATTTTTATATCCCTTATATGTTAATTTTAAGATAAAATTAACTAGATATAGTATGAGATAAGATGAAAAAGAATAATATATCATTTTCTATATTTTATTGATAACGAGAATTTACCTGATCATATCGTATTCTATTGGAATTTAAGCTTAGCTTTATTTTAATCATATATTAATTTAATAACTATTTTATATTCAACTTAACTGTTAAAAAATTGGAGCTAATATGCTTTTGAAATATTTTAACATAACTCATATATATATATATATATATATATAATTTTATTTATTTTCATTTTATTTTTATATCATTAATCTCTAGGTATTTATTTAAAAAAAAAAAAAACTTTTCTATAATATCTTTTATTGAAAGAAGTTCATGCGACTCGTAACCAAGACCTGTAATACTAATTCCACTGGGTTTTCACGAGGAAAGCGTCATTCATGGCTGCCATTCGCTTTAAACCGAGCCCACCATGATTTTTGACTAACAAAGCGGCTGCCAACCGACCAAATGGTCCAAATGTACTTTCCGCTGATTTGTTGATGTAGCGCTTAGCAACGTCTCCGAACGGTGACCATGTTAAATCCGATTATTTAAATAACAAAAAAAGGGTTAATGGGCCCACAAGTAAATCTTGTTGTGGCCAACTTTGTTTTGTGGCCCAGCCCAATCTTGTCTCTCTCTCTCCCTCGTAAAACTCCAAAACCACCTCTTCGAGACCGTTCGTGACGCATGTGGCTGGAGCACACGCTTCAAGGTGTTATGTACACGTCGCGGATTTTAACAGGTACAAGTCATACTCTCGCCATTAAGCGGCTGTGGCGATTTGAAGAAAAACTACAAAACCAGGATAAGGAATCGCGAATTCATGACGTTCTCACATATTTTCATGATTTTTTTCTATAAAAACAATCGATGAACGAAGATAATGTTCCGATTTAAATTCATTTTCATTTTCATAGGACACAATTGAACACATTACAAAAACGATTTTCCTTTTAAAAAAGCATAAAAATTGTGAATATTTTTTATAATTTTTTTTTAAAATGATTTTGTATTTTTTTATATAAAATTATTTTCTAAATAAAAAAAATATTATAGAAACATATTTTTAGAAATAAAAAACCAAAAAAATTCAATTGAATATCATAAATTAGAAAAATTGAAAATAGTTATAATTAGTAATGATAAAATTACTATATAATTTTATAAATGTAGAAAAAGCCACGTTTACACAGTCGTCAAAGATAAGGCAGTTGAGGCAGGGGACCAGACGTAAGAGGGTATATATAGAGAGAGACATTTGGGTTTTGAAGGCGCAGAAGCCTTGCACTGTACCGCATCGTACCAGACTCTTTCTCCAGGTCGTCTTCGCCTCTCTCTATTCCGGCGATGGATCCGTACAAGGTTTCAATCTCATCTTTTTTCTTTTCTTTTTTTCTTTTTCTTTTTTCAATGATTTTTATTGTATTTGTGTTTGATTTATCTTCCGTTTGATATTTTCTGGTTTGATTTTAACTTTGGAAAATAAAAACAAAAATTCATCTAATTTTTTGGTACTTCTTCATCGATCTTCTTTTTTTTGGTGTTACATTTACCGGAGTTTTCTTAGTGATCTGGGTGGGAAAGCGTGATGCGTTTGGTCGCCGGGAAATGGGAGGAAAATGGAATAAAATTTGGAACCGGTTAAGTTTTTGTGGTTTTACTTGCGGAGAAAACGAGAAAAATGGAAATTTGTTTTTTAGGTACTTGGAAGTAGAATAAGATTGTTTTCCTTTTGGTCAAACAGAAAACAATCGAAATATATTGGAGTTGGGCTAGTTTTTGGGTCAAATTTTGTTTTTAAGGAACTAGGAAGCAGAATAAGATTGTTTTCCTTTGTTATCTGGATTTTTTTCTCGGTCACCGATCAGGCCTTGTAGTTACGACTGTGGATTTCGGTTTTCTGTCTTGGATTCTGGCTATTGTCGTCGTAATGATTGTTGTTCTGGGGTTAATTATTTTTTCTTGATTTGATGCAGTACCGCCCTTCAAGTGCTCACAACTCCCCCTTCTGGACCACCAATTCTGGTGCTCCTGTCTGGAACAATAACTCATCCTTGACTGTTGGACCAAGAGGTATTTGATTACTACTTGTTATATATATATATATATATATATATATAATTCATATGGTTTTTATCAGTATTGTTCATCTATATTAAGCTTATATAGGCGTGATTCTTCTTTCTAGTGGGGAATGTACTCTGTTAGTGAAATTGATTTTCTTTTTTCATTAATTCAAACTCTGCACTCTTTGTTTGGGTCTGTTTTATTAGGTCTGAGAGACTGCTGATTAAGTAAAATTTTTACTTACTGAATTGTCCCAATCTAAACATTAGTTATACAATTTTTTATTTTGGAGTACCTTTTTTCCCTTCTCAATAATATTCTGAATTTATGCCCTGGGAATAAAAATGAGAATCCTTGTTCATTATGAAAGACTTGGCAGATTTCTTCCCAAATTTCATCAATGGTACTTTTTCTTCATGCTGCCACAGATTGTATTCAAACATTTTTGTGGAATTTTCAAATGACTGTGTTTCTTAGTAAGTTGTTTCTGATTATCATTACGAATAGGAAAGTTATAATGCGTCAGCCAAAGCTAGGGTCTGGGGCTTTGTTCTGTGATGCGGTCGTAATCATGGCTTAAAAATTAATAGAGATTTCTGGAGCTATGTTCATTATTTTGAATTCTGCTCTTTGACAGGTCCAATTCTCCTAGAGGATTATCACCTGGTGGAGAAACTTGCCAATTTTGATCGGGAGCGGATCCCAGAACGTGTTGTGCATGCCAGGGGAGCCAGTGCCAAGGGTTTCTTTGAGACCACCCATGATATTTCTAACCTTACATGTGCTGATTTCCTTCGAGCCCCAGGGGTCCAGACACCTGTCATTTTACGTTTCTCCACAGTTATTCATGAGCGTGGAAGCCCTGAAACCCTGAGGGATCCTCGAGGTTTTGCTGTGAAGTTTTACACCAGAGAGGTGAGGATTTGTCTAATTGTTGCTTTCTGTTAGTTTAGTTATTGGATGATAGGATATTCTTTTGATATTGCCAGGTGATAATAGAGATTATTTTGACAGCTACTAATTTGATGGATGCACCAAGACTCACTGAAACAATGATGTGCAAGACCTTGCCTTTTGCATTCCCCAATTGTTAATACCCATGCCAAAAGTTTTAGGTTTTACAGAAATTTCTAGAAGGAAAATTTAAGCCTGTGCAAGTGATGAAGTTACCACAACTTTTAGGACCATAACAGTTTTAAAGCTCTATATGTGGAGCTGCTGCAATTGGCTGGTCTTATCAGTTGAAAATTGGAATTTATTCTGTTGTTGACTGATGGGCTTTGCATTGCATGTGGGAATGGCTTAAGTTAGCACCGCTGACCAACCTTGAGGAGCTTCTTCTCATATTAAAAAGATATTTTAGATGGCTGCAAAAGCACACTTTTGCAGGTTATCGGAGAGCTTTCTATTTTCATGTATAGGACATTGTGTCCTAGAAACACAAGTGTGTGAATACATGTGCAACATTTCAAGATCAGTTTTATGTTCAAACATTTTTCCATAACTAATAGTTGCTTTTTGGTAAACAATTGGTTTTGTGTTACTCTATGAAATTTCAGATTGTTTGAGCTTTTAAGATTTATACTCCCTCTATACTCCCTCTATATACTCACTTTGTACCATTTTCTGTGGACACAGGGTAACTTTGATCTAGTGGGAAACAATTTCCCTGTCTTTTTTATCCGTGATGGAATGAAATTCCCAGACATGGTCCACGCTCTGAAACCCAATCCTAAGTCCCACATCCAGGAGATGTGGAGGATTGTTGATTTCTTCTCCCACCACCCAGAAAGCCTGCACATGTTCTCATTCCTCTTCGATGATGTAGGTATTCCACAAGATTACAGGCACATGGAAGGATCTGGTGTGAACACCTATACTCTGATCAACAAGGCTGGAAAAGCACACTATGTGAAATTTCACTGGAAACCCACTTGTGGGGTTAAGTGTCTGTTGGAAGAAGAGGCAATCAGGGTTGGAGGAAGCAACCACAGCCATGCCACTCAGGATCTCTATGACTCCATTGCAGCTGGGAACTATCCTGAGTGGAAACTTTTCATCCAAACAATTGATCCTGATCATGAAGACAAATTTGACTTTGACCCACTTGATGTCACCAAGACCTGGCCTGAGGACATACTACCCCTGCAACCAGTCGGTCGCCTGGTCTTGAACAGGAACATTGACAACTTCTTTGCTGAAAATGAACAGCTTGCATTTTGCCCTGGTATTGTGGTTCCTGGTATCTACTATTCAGATGACAAGTTGCTACAAACTCGGATCTTCTCCTATTCTGATACTCAGAGGCACCGCCTTGGACCAAACTATCTGCTGCTCCCAGCTAATGCCCCCAAGTGTGCTCATCATAACAATCATCATGAAGGTTTCATGAATTTCATGCACAGGGATGAGGAGGTACTTTATTATTTTTTACTCTCTATGGACAAAAAACTGGTGTTTGCATTTGTTTACTCTCTCTATACCTTGAAGTCTGAGTGATAATGCTATTTGCAGGTCAATTACTTCCCTTCAAGGTATGATCCCGTTCGTCATGCTGAGAGGTACCCCATTCCTCCTGCTATCGTCACTGGAAGGCGTGAAAAGGTCAGGCTCTCTAATTCATTGGTTAAGTTTAAATTTCATGTGGAATTTTAACTCAATAAACAATATAATACCAGTATTGGGTTCAAACTCATTCAATTTTATGAACCCAGTGCATTTATTAGTTTGGAATAGGATAATTTTCATGGTTGTGTGGTGACATCTGAAGTTGTGGTGGTGAGTGTTTTGTGGTTATATTAACTTTGTGGGGATTGTGTTGGCGTGAGCTGGTGAGGATAGTTGGTGGATTGAAGGCAAAAGGCCTACATTGGGTGTGGGAGCCACCCTCCCCTCCACATTGATTAAACCCGTAAGGCATCTACTTAAAAGTGAAGGTTGGTCATGCATAATTCTCCCACTCTTTCTAATGTGGCAGAAATTTTTAGCTTACTTGGTGTGGAGTTGTGACAGTTTCCACATCCTAGACACACTTTGGAAAGAAAAAATTGCTTTTTAAAACAAATAATGCTTTCCTTCAACTAAAATACACTTTTTTCTTTGTTTGGGTTCTTTAAAAAAATGCAGTTTTAATTTTTAAATTCCTGCCAAACATGATATTATTTACCTTGCTTGCCTGTTGCTTTTAGAAAGAAAAGTAAGAGGGCGCCTTAATTAATGGTTACATTGTCTATATATTTTGGGTCCATTTTGGATTTTACTGGTTGAATGAATTGATTAAGAAATAAACTAAAAAAATATATATGCAAGTGTCTGTTAACATATATTTAGACAAAGACTATTGGATAATGCAGTCCATCATTCCAAAGGAGAACAACTTCAAGCAGCCAGGAGAGAGATACCGGTCCTTTGCACCAGACAGGTAACTGCAGCTCCTCCATTGTTTTTATAACTAAATGACCGGCTAATCCATAACATGAGTTTCATCTATCTGTACCATTTATCAAAATTTTCCCAGGCAAGAGCGATTCATCCAGCGCTGGGTTGATGCTTTATCTGATCCACGCGTCACCTATGAGATCCGCAGCATCTGGATCTCCTACTGGTCTCAGGTCGGACCTCTTTCTCTTGCAAAGTTTCTTGAACCTTTCTCTAGTAACATAACTCCTTCTGTCTCAAATCAAGTACTAATGTCATTGCTCCAAACTTCAGGCTTGCAAGTCTCTGGGTCAGAAACTAGCATCTCGTCTCAACGTGAGGCCAAGCATTTGAAATGCAGCTGGATGTTTTGAGTTACAGAGAGCAAGCCAGCTAGATCACATGTGGAGCAGAAGGGACTTGGTTGGAAGCATAAAGCTAATATCAATCGCTTGATTACTGTGGTATATTAATATCATAATATACTAAACAAACTCACTAGTCATGTGACTCTTCAAACTGATGTTTTCCGCCCTTATTTTCATTTTGTTTGCTTCCATTATTCATGGCTTTGGCTGCATCCATACGAATCGTAATAGGGTCATGGTGAATCCTATGGTTAAGCAGCATCCTTCCCATCAGAAGTGCTTCATAATCCTATGGTTAAGTTGCATCTTCCCATCGAAAGTGCTTCAAATTGCTTAGAAGAACGAGTACGTTTGATAGCCCTTTTATTCAAATATTTTTAGTGGACAAAATATTTGTAGTATAAAAAATAAAAATAAAAACATGGATTTTAAACGAGGTTTTTATTAAATTGAATTCGCGAAATAGCTTTTATTTTTTGGTCATATGATTTTAATACAATTCAAATGAGTACCCTATTGACTAAATTCATATTACAATGCAAAAATTTACGTTACAAAGAAACTAATAGATATATAGATAAAATATAGTCATGTATGTAAATTATCATTGACAGGATTCTATCTATTTTAAATTTTTTAAATAATAAATCATGATAAAACCAAAATTATGAAGAAAAAAAAAAAACTAATTAAAATCAATCTATGAAAACGATTTTTCCAGGCCATTCAGTTTTTTCCTATCCTAGTTGTCTCACTCAAGGCCATCTTTGTCACAATAATCTGACTTTTTTCTTAGCATAGAAGGGGACAGATATATGGAAACTGGAAAGCAGATTTAGGGACATGGTGGTCCAGAGGACATGATTTGGGGTGGGTTGGGAAGCATCACTGAAGGGACCAAGCTGCCCCAACAGAGGGAATGTTTTTCCAATCATCTACAATCCACCTTTACGACTTAGGGGAATGTTTTATACTAATATAATAATATTCTGTGTGCCCTCAGTGCTTCCCAGCCGTGGTACCTCTGTACCTCCCATACTCCTAAAATATTTCCTTTTCTTGGAAGGCTGCCATGGGCCATGACTATATTGACTTGCCCTAAATTACAAAATCCACTGTGTCACCCTCACGCTCTAATTAGCCCCGAAACCTTTTTTTGTTTTTAGGGAAACATAGATGGAATCAATTTTTTATCATATGGAACTTCTAATTTGGATTTGTTAAACCTATAGTAAAATTTAAAGTACATTTAACAATGATTTTAAAAAGTGTTTTTAGATTTAAAAATACTTTTTTTTAAATTAGATATTTGGTAAAATTCAAGAGTCATTTTTAAATATTTAAAAAATCACTTATAACTTTAAAAAATTATTTTATAATATTTTTTTTTAATATTTGATGAATAATTCTTTTAAGAGTGTGTTTGGTAATAATTATAAGAAATATTTTTAATATTTTAACACTTAAATTTTTTTTTTTTATCTTTTTATGTTATAATGGGCTAAAAAAGCTTTTTATAATTACTATCAAGCAGACTCTATAAATATTTTTAAGTAAAATATTTTTACTAAAAATATTTTGAATAAAAATATTGTCAAATACATTTTCCAATTGTTGAATTAAGATATAAATAAATAGAATCAATATAAAAGAAACTAAGATTATAATTTAAAATAGTAAGAGCATTTACAAAGTAATAATATTATAAATACAAAGTAATGCAATTGAAATGAAATTTAGATATATATGTGACACTTTTTTATTTATGATATATTTTTATATAATATTAAAAAATATATCATTTAGTATTGTCGTTAAACCCTTTTTAAAGTGGTGTTGGTCCTATGTCATATTTAAATATCTATTAATTTATTTGATTAAAATTTTTTATTAAGAATAAATGACGAAATCCATATATCACACATGATATTTCATTAGAACTCATATATGATGCCTATATACTTTTCATGTTATTTTTCTATCAATTTCTAATAAATTGTGGCACAAACAAAAGTTAACTTCTAACTTCCATAAACTTCATATTCTCTAAACCCACTTCTTTTCTTTTTTTCTTTATAAAATTTGTCTTTTCCCATGACTGAGTACATCTGTTCAGATTCTTTAGAATTAGTGCCCACGGTTTTTGAATTAGATGCCATTAATCAGAGCCCCCCTTTTCTTCCCATTATCATCTACGACCCCATTGAAAAACCAAGATCCATCAACTAATATGCATCCTCCACTTGGTGGAAAATCATTAATCAGATTCCGGTCTCTGATTCTTTCCCTCGGTCACTTATACTGCAATTGTTTATAATTTGGCAATTTTCATCATCACCATTCAGTTACTTTTTTTTTTTCATCCATTCAGACCCGCCACATCATTTCATATCACATGTGACAGAAATTGGATTTTGACTTTATTAAATAAAGGGTTCTTGGTGGGCATGACCAAATCGCAAGATTGAATTTTTGTAACCCAATCACGTAATTGAAATAGATTGCATCAACCCTTTGCTATCTTTAGGGCCTTCGTAATTATGAACCTTTCTATAATTATACAAACTCTCTCATTGATCTTGGAAGATTAAAAATTTAAAAGTATTAAATAGTTTAAGGTATTATACATTTTTTTAGTTGGATAGAAAAGGTTAAAGTAATTATTTTTATTAAATTAAAAAATAATATATTAATATAAAATAATATTATTAAATTAAAAATATTAATAATAAATTTATTTTAATTATATTAATTGATATTCACCAATTAAGTAAATATATATATTTTTTATTTTTTTATTTATCTAAAAAATAAATAATACTTAATAGTATTAAAATTTATTGAAAGCATGATTAGATAATGTAGTTCAAATAAAGTTTAAAAATCATATATTATTTACATTATATATTTTATAACAATTCATATCTAATAATGTAAATATCGTATGTTTTAAGTTTAAAAGGTTTTTATAATTTTAAAATATATCTAAATAATTAAAAGGAACCATTGGAATAACACAAAACTATAATATAAAATCTTGGAGAGATGAATATTGCTTCCAAAATGGGTATAAAATTTCAAAATGGTTTGGAAAATTTTAAGCATTAGAAAAGCGATTCTCTTTGAATGAGATATTTTTCACTAATCCCTTGTAGTATGTGAACAAATGATTAAAACAAAGACATGATATTTGGAAATTGAGGCAGCGATATTCACATTCAATTTAAAGTGTAAAGAGAGCATCAGAAAAGAGCTAAAAAGCCTAGCAGAGAAAGTGGGGGAAGACCCCATTTCTACAAATCCAATTTGGTCACTTCATCTCGGATTCCAAATCAAAAGCCAATCCCGAAGATCAGAAGATCAGCACACAATCTGTAGTTTTCTCTCTATATACAGATACAGTTGGCTTGGGTACCAAAGCTTGGAGAGGAGAATCTTCCCACATGCAAATGCAGTAAACTTGGAATCAAATATGAAAATAAAAATAAAAATGGAGAGCGGTGAAGAAAGGCAACAACCAAGAGAAAGTGGTGGCTGTGATTTCACAAGTACGCCATACCCTCTTAAAATCCTTGTATTCCTGCTTCTTGGGTTGACACAGATTTTGGGTATTCCAGAGTACTTACTATCTTTTTCTGAATATAAGAAATACCCATATTTCATTTGGGAATCTTCAAGATTCTCTACACAGTGAATCAAGGTTTTTTTCCTTTATAGGTTTTGTGGAATTTGTGATTTTGATGTAATGATTTTGGTATCCTTTGGTTTTATTTTCCTAGAACTAGAATCCTGAATAAAAGTGGAATCTGTTGAAAGTGAGCCGTTATTGGTTTTCCCCCCTTTTTCTTTTCCGTTTCTTTTGGTTTTGCATCTTGAATTTAGTTTAGTTTGATGGATTTGGGGTTTTGAAATGGATTCTCATTTTCTTCGTGGATGTTATGATGTTGAACATGTATATCAGAAAAGGGTAAACCTGATCTTGATATGAATTTTATCTCTGCTTAGATTTGCCTTTCTTTTAACTCACTGCTTGTGAGTTTGTTTGTTTTTTTTTCTTCTTTGAATTTAATTTCCATAGATTTTTGCTGAGGAGTTTTTTTTTCCTATTTGACCAGATTAAGAGTGGGAGGAGGAATGTGTCCTGAGATTTCCCTTTTTGATGTTGCATTTCACATCAAATTGTTCTTTGGAACCTGAAACCTGCACAATTTGGATGGATTAGGACTTGCCTGGTGGGTTTTTGAAGAAAGTTCATTATAGAAGATGGAGCAATTTGGATGGCTTAAGATTTGGTAGGTTGGGTTTTATAGAAAGATCATCATGGAAGATGGAGCACTCCCACCCGAAACTGCTTTGGGCACTGCTCCTGATTCCTCCATGGATTTGGGTTTCATGGATGGATTGTTTTTAGGAGGATACTGGTTAGAGACAACTGATGGATCTGAGTTCTTGCTACAGAGTCCATCTAATTCTGGTTCTGTCTCTGATCCTTCATCTTTATGGCCTACTTTTGGATCAAATAATGTCGATTTGAGTGCAAATAAATCTGCAGATAACATCCAGGAAGAGAGGCAAAAATCAAACTTCCCTGGGAATGCTGTAGAAAGCACTGATAACACTCAGTCTCTTAGAGGATGACAAATGTTGCAGGGTATCCAGTTCAATCAGAAAACTATTTAATGGATGATTTTGATCTTAGTAGAAGGTGGTGGATTCGACCCAAGTCAAGTCCAGGCCCATCATCTACTGTAATCAAGAGATTAATTCGAGCACTTAGTTACATACAAGGTTCCACAAAAAATAAAGACGCACTTATTCAAATATGGGTGCCAGTAAATAGGGGTGGCTGGCGAGTTCTAACAACTAATGGCCAACCTTTCTCGCTCAATCCCAGCTGCCCGAGGCTTGCAAGGTATAGAGACATTTCTGTGAACTATCAGTTCTCAGCTCAGGAGGATTATAATGAATTGGCAGGACTGCCTGGTTGGGTTTTTTTGGGTAAGGTTCCTGAGTGGACTCCTGATGTTCGCTTCTTTAGAAGTGAGGAGTACCCAAGAGTTGACTATGCTCAACATTTTGATGTCTGTGGAACTCTTGCACTCCCAGTTTTTGAACAAGGCAGTCAGACATGCTTGGTTGTTATTGAGGTTGTGATGACCACTCAAAAGAGTAACTATTGTCCTGAGCTTGAAAGCGTCTGCAAAGTACTTGAGGTTTGTTTCTGTTGCTCGTATTCAGAATTCCATTATTTCTGTTTGATTCCCCACTTTCCTTTTGGATTTGAAGTTTTGTTTTTGAGAATGTGAAGTGCTTGGAGAATTGCCTTTTATTTTGGTATGAACATTGACTTGAGGTGAAAGGTATTGTCATTCTGCAAAAGAAACAGTCTAGAATTCTATATGTCCAATCAAAACATATTGGGCCTTAGTATAGGGTGTAGTTTTTGTATGGCTAACCATATAATTCAAAGGATCCACGATTGTCCTCATGATTGCCTTGTGAACAATATTTTGGGCCATTCCATCTCAATACTGTTAATTTCTTGCCTAATTTTTGGGTTATGTAATTTCCTTTCTTATTTTTGCTTTTTTTATTTATTGCTTAGATTTGAGCTTACTCTAGGTGGCTCTGACTTGAACTGCTACAGTCATGTAGCCATGCCCTTGATCATGTGTATTTGCTGCAGATGGGAATGGAATGCTTATCCATTGAGCTTTCTTAAGGTATAACAATTCCAAATTTAGGCTTGAAGTGCGGCTTCTTCTTTCATGGTCTTGTTTTCACACAAGGAATTGAAAATTCATAATTTTTTCATGCTGATAAAGCCCACTTTGGTCTTCAGTTCACATCTTTTGGTCTATAGCCTGGTTATCTCTCTGCAGCTGAATATTGAACGCTTACCTTGGCTTTTATGGTTATCAATTTTAAAATAATACTGTATCCACAACCATCATTATAGCTACCGGAAGACAGTTGAAAATCTAGAACATTCAACAACATAGATTTGTATTTGGGATTTCCATAGACGAACAATTTGAACTTCTCTGAAATTAGTACCTATATTAAAGAAAATTTTGATTATTGAAGATATTAATGTAAGCAAATAAAATTATTTCTGTACATGTGATTGCTGTGAAAGAAGAAAAGTAAAATTACCTCAAAAATTGCATTAGATTCAATTATAAGCTTGATCTTCATCCATTCTTGCTCTTCACTATCAGAAGGAGTTTTTGGCCTCCTTCCATCGAAGGTTCAAATCAAGGAAATTTCAGGCATTTGAAGCCCTAATTTTATTTTATTTTTAAAAAATTTTGGAACGGGAAAAGAAATTTTGTGGTCCCTCGAGTTCAGAATTTCCCATTTTTAATTGTTTCTATTCAGGTTGTTATGCTTTCTCCTATCTTTCGTTGTAAATAGTGTAAGAATTAACACTGATATTATTTAGATGAAGTACCAATACACTCCTTCAAATTTTTTCTTTTATTTTTTCCCTAGATTTAGGTTATGCTTTTGCTTATGCAATTAATGAGGATAAGGGAAACACATGTCTTGATGTTCTAATAATTTTGTTTACTCATAGGCTGTTGATCTGCGGAGTTCTGAAGTTCTGAGCACACAGAATGTAAAGGCAATTGGATGATAGTTGCAAAAGAAAATTGGTCAATAAAAAGATTTCCTTATCGAGATTATGATTAGGGTTTTTTTTTGTTAAATCAGGCATGCAACGAGTTTTACCAAGCTGCATTACCCGAAATTCTAGAGGTCTTGACATCTGCCTGTGGAACACATGAACTGCCTTTGGCTCAAACTTGGGTCCCATGCATCCAACAAGGTAAAGGGGGTTCCTGGCACACTGATGAGAACTACGCCACTGTGTTTCCACTGTGGATTCTGCTTGCTGTGTAGCTGATCCCCGTACCCAGGGGTTTCTCGAGGCTTGCGCTGAGCACAACCTACTGAAAGGTCAAGGCATTGCTGGAAGAGCATTCACAACTAATGAACCGTGCTTCTCAGCTGACATAGGCTCCTTTAGCGAGACTCAGTAACCTCTCTCTCATCATGCGAGGATGTTTGGACTATGTGCTGCTGTTGCAATACTCCTGCGGAGTATTCACGTTCCTTCTTGGAGTTCTTCTTACCTGTAGACTGCAGGGATGCTGAAGAACAGAAGAGGATGCTTTGTTCATTGTCCATCATCATACAGAAGGTTTGCCCGAGCCTAAGGGTTGTCAAAAACAAAGAGCTGGAGGAGGAAACTCCTTCCCTGGTTAGTGAACTGACAGTCCTCTCAGATGGTAGTCCCGCCAGGGATGAAACACAGAAGCTGCAACATACACCCACTGAAAAATGTTCCCAAGAACAGTCATCCTGGACGGCCTGTCTCAAGGAGGCCCAACAGAGTAGCGGTATTACCCCGCCAGTCCAAAGGAAAAAGTGAGGGAAAGGTTGAGTGAGAGGTACCCCATTCCTCCTGCTTTCTGCACTGGAAGGCGTGGAAAGGTCAGGCCCTCTAATTCCTTAGTGTTAAGTTTAAATTTGATGTAGAATTTTAACTCAATAAACAATAAACCAGTATTGGGTTCAAACTCATTCGATTTTATGAACCCATTGCATTTATTAGTTTGGAATAGGATAATGTTCATGGTTGTGTGGTGACATCTTAAGTGGTGGCGGTGAGTGTTATGTGGTTATATCAACTTGGTGGGGGTTGTGTTGGCGTGAGCTGGTGAGGATAGTTGGTGGATTGAAGGCAAAAGGTCTGCATTGGGTGTGGGAGCCACCTCACCTCCACATTGATTAAACCGGCTAGGCATCTTGCCACATTTGATCTACTTAAAAGTGAAGGGTTGTCATGCATAATCGTCCGACTCTTTCTAATGTGGCAGAAATTATTAGCTTACTTGGTGTGGAGTTGTGACAGTTTCCACATCCTAGACACACTTTGGAAAGAATAAATTGCTTTTTAAAACAAATAATGCTTTCCCTCAACTGCAATACACTTTTTTCTTTGTTTGGGCTCTTAAAAAAAGGTAGTTTTAATTTTTAAATTCCTGCTAAACATGATATTATTTGCCTCGCTTGCTGTCTGCTTTTAGAAAGTAAGAAAAGTAAGAGGGCGCCTTTTGGGTCCATTTTGGATTTTTACTAGTAGAATGAATTGATTAAGAAATAAATTTGAAAAAAATATATACCCCAGTGTCTGTTAACATATATTTAGACAAAGACTATTGGATAATGCAGTGCATCATTCCAAAGGAGAACAACTTCAAGCAGCCGGGAGAGAGATACCGGTCCTTTGCACCAGACAGGTAACTGCAGCTCCTCCATTGTTTATATGACCTAAATGACCGGCTGATGCATAACATGAGTTTCATCTATCTGTACCATTTATCAATTTTTTTTCCAGGCAAGAGCGATTCATCCAGCGCTGGGTTGATGCTTTATCCGATCCACGCGTCACCCATGAGATCCGTAGCATCTGGATATCCTACTGGTCTCAGGTCAGACCTTTTTCTCTTGCAATGTTTCTTGAATCTTTCTCTAGTAACATAACTCTTTCTGTGTCAAATCAAGTACTAATGCCATTGCTCCAAACTTCAGGCTGACGAGTCTCTGGGTCAGAAACTAGCATCTCGCCTCAACGTGAGGCCAAGCATTTGAAGATGAAATGCAGCTGGATGTTTCGAGTTACAGAGAGCAAGCCAGCAAGATCATATTATAATATACCGAACAAACTCACTGGTCATGTGACTCTTCGAATTGATGTTTTGATCTTAAATAAAGTTAGGATTCATATGCAAGTGATACGATGATCTCAGGTTTTTTCGGCTTTTCTGCCCTTATTTTCATTTTGTTTGCATCCAATATTCATGGCTTTGGCTGCATCCATACGAATAGTGAGTTAGTAACAGGGTCATGGTGAATCCTATGGCTAAGCAGCATCTTCCCATCAAAAGTTCTTCATAATCCTATGGTTAAGTTGCATCTTCCCATCGAAAGTGCTTCAAATTGCTTAGAAGAACGAGTACCTTTGATACTCTTTTTATTCAAAATATTTTTAATGAATGAAATATTTATAATGAAAGTATTTTAGAAGAGTAAATCATTCATGTGCTTTGTTAGAAAATATTGTAAATAATTTTTAAAGTTTTTAAAATTTTATCAACCGTTATAATTTTTCTTTAAAAATATTTCTTGTGTCATGAGTCCATTGTTTCTTTAAGGAAAAAGAAGTTTTTATTAAATTAAATTCACGGAAAAGCTTTTAATTTTTGGTCAGATTATTCTAATACGACTCAAATAAATAGCCTATGTGGCATAATTACAATAATTTATGACTAAATTCATATTACAATAACACAAAAGAAACTAATAGATATTGAATAAATGTACTCGTATATATGTAAGTTATCATGGATGGGATTCGATCTATTTTTAATTTTAATAAATCATGATAAAACCAAAGTTATGAAGAAAAAAAACTACTTAAAATCAGTCGATGAAAACGATTTTTCCAGGCCACTCAGTTTTTGCCTGTCCCAGCTGTCTCACTCTAGGCCATCCTCTGTCACAAATTCACAATCATCCGAATTTTTATTTTTTATTTTTTTTACCGAGGACTGAGCTGCAAAGCATAGGCTCATAGCATAAAAAGGGACAGATTAGGGACACGGTGGTCCAGATGACATGATTTGGGGTGGGAAGCATCATTGAAGGAGCCAAGCTGCCCAAACCGAGGGAGTGAACCTTTCCAAATCATCTACAATCCACCTTGACGACTTTCTGGAATGTTTTATACTAATATAGTAAGTAATATTCCGTGTGCCCTCAGTGCACCCCTAAAACAATTCCTTTTCCAGCAAGCCGGCCATGACCATATTAATTTATTTGCCCTAAATTACAAATCCACTGCTGTCAACCTGACGTTCTATAATTAGCCCTAAAACCTTTTTTTTTTTTGAGAAAAATAGATGGTATCAATTTAGTAAATACTGAACTTCCAATTCTGAAGGATTAAATATATAATAAAATTTATATTATTGAATTAAGATATAAATAAATAAAATTAAAACAAAAAAAAAAAAGATAATAATTTAAAGTAATAAGAGCATATTATTGTAAGGCAATAAATATAAAGCAATGCAATTAAAATGAGATTGAGACGTATACGTAACATTTTTTTATTAATAATATATTTTTACATTATTTAATATTGCCTTGATAATCCCAAGTGAAATCAAAATAGTTAATATTTATTTGACTGAAAGTTTTTATTAAAAATAGACGGTAAAATCCATGTATGAGGCATGATATTTCATTAAAACTCATACATCTTATCATGTGATTTTTCTATCAATTTTTAATAAATTGTGACACAAGGAAACGTTAACTACTAGCTTCGATAAACTTTGAATTCTCCGAAGTCACCTTTTTCTTTTTTTCTTTTTTTAGTCTGTCTTTTCCCATGACTGATAAGAGTGTAAAATACATTTGTTGGGATTCTTTTAGAATTAGTGCCCACCGTTTTTGAATCAGATGCCATTAGTCAGAGCCCTTCCTTTTCTTTCCAAAATCATCCATGACCCATTTGAAAAACCAGGATCCATCAACTAATATGCATTCTCCACTTGCCCAAACTAGTGAAAAATCATTAATCAGATTCCTGCTCTTCGATTCTTTTCCTCCACCACTTGTGCTGAAAAATTTTGTAACTTGGCATTTTTCATCATCAGCGTTCAGTTACTTTTTTCCATACTGACCCACCACATCTTTTCATATTACATTTGTGTTAGAAATTGGATTTTGTTTTCGACTTTTATTAAATAATGGGTTCTTGGTGGGCTTGGCCCCATCGCTTGGAACTATGAAGATAGAATTTTTCTAACTCAATTACGTAATTGAGATAGATTTCATCAGCCCATTGCTATCTTTAGGGCCTTTGTAATTATGAAGCTTCCTATTATTATACAAAGTCTCCCATTGATCTTAAAAAAAAAATATTAAATAGTTTAATAATATTAAAATTTATTAAAAGCATCTTTAGATAATATAATTTAAATATAATTTTAAAAATTATGCCTTAAAACTAAGATTATGTTACAAATTTTGGGTTTATGGGATCAACATATGTCTATGATTAAGTGAAACTCATTTTTATATAATATTAAATACAATGTTTTTGTTCAATAAAATTACAGGGTTAAATAAACTCTAGATTTATTGTGATACTTATGTAAAATAAAAAAATTTATTTTTTATTTGATACGAGATATTATAAATTTATTATTTAAAATAATAACTTTTATTTTTTTTAATTAAATATTAATTTAATCAAAAAATTGGATTATTATGATATTATTGACGTCATTGAAATACTATAAAACTATAGCATAAAATCTTGGAGAGATGAATTATTGCTTTCAAAATGGGTATAAAATTTCATAATGCTTTGGAAAATTCTGATCCTCTTTGAATGAGATATTTTTCTTTAATATCCCTTCTATTATGTAAACAGATTAAAGCAAAGCCATGATATTTGAAAATTGAGGCAGCGATATTCCCTAAATTTGACCGTTGTGGCAGTCACATTCAATGTAAAGTCTAAAAGTGCTAAAAAGGCTTACAGAGAAAAGTGGGGAAAAACCCATTTCTACAAATCCAATTTGGTCACTTCGAAGAAATCGGATTCCAAATCAAAAGCCAATCCTGAAGATCAGAAGATCAGCTCATAATCTTCTCCCTGTATACAGTTGGCTTGTGGTGTTGACTTCAACGAGAATCCCAAGGAAGCTGGGTGGGTCCCAAAGCTTGGAGAGGAGAATCTTCCCACACGCAAATGCAGTAAACTTGGAATCAAATCTCAATATAATAAAGAATTTAAAGGAAATGAAAAAATAAAAATAAAAATTGGAGAGCGGAGAAGAAAGGCAATAACTAGGGAAAGTGGTGGCTGAGATTTCACAAGTACGCCATACCTTCTTAAAAGCCTCGTTTTCCTGCTTCTTGGGTTGGGACAGATTTTGGGTATTGCAGAGTACTTATCATCTTTTTCTGAATATAAGAAATACTCATATTTCCTTTGGGAATCTTCAAGATTCTCTACACAGTGAATTAAGGTTTGGGTCTCCTGTTAATGTTTTTTTCCTTTATGGGTTTTGTGGAATTTGTGATTTGGATGTAATGATTTTGGCGTCCTTCGGTTTTATTTTCCTTTTGGTAGAACTAGAATCATGAATAAAAGTGGGTGGGTGGGAAAGGTATTGATTGAAGCATCTGTTGAAAGTGTGCTGTTATTGGTTTTTTTTTTTTTTTTTTACCCCTTTTTCTTTTCCGTTTCTTTTGGTTTTGCATCTTGAATTTAATTTAGCTTGAAGGATTTGGCGGTTTTGAAATGGGTTTTGCTCTTTAATCACTCTTCCTATCATTTCTTGAGTGATGTTATCATGTTGGACATGTATATCATCAGAAAAGGGGAAACCTAATCTTGATATGAGCTTCATCTCTGCTTAGGTTTTCCTTTCTTTTACTTTTTTTTGTTTGCTTCTTTGAATTTAATTTCCATAGATTTTTCATTTTTGTTGAGGATTTCCTCCCCCCCTGTTTGACCAGATTAGGGTTTTGAAGAGTGGGAGGAGGAATTTATCCTGAGAGTTCCTTTTTGATGTTGCATTTCACATCAAGTTGTTCTCTGGAACCTGAGACTTGCACAATTTGGATGGGTTAGGATTTGCTTGGTGGGTTTCTGAAGACAGTTCATTATGGAAGATGGAGCAATTTGGATGGCTTAAGATTTGGTAGGTTGGGTCTTATAGAAAGATCATCATGGAAGATGGAGCACCCCCACCAGAAACTGCTTTGGGCACTGCTCCTGATTCCTCCATGGATTTGGATTTCATGGACGAGTTGTTTTTAGGAGGATGCTGGTTAGAGACAACTGATGGATCTGAGTTCTTGCTACAGAGTCCATCTAATTCTGGTTCTGTCTTTGATCCTTCATCTTTATGGCCTACTTTTGGATCAAATAATGTCGATTTGAGTGCAAATCCATCTGCAAATAACATCCAGGAAGAGACGCAAAGATCTAACTTCCCTGGGAACGCCGTAGAAAGCACTGATAAAACTCAGTCTCTTAGTCAGAGTATGACAAATGTTGCAGGGTATCCAGTTCAATCAGAAAACTATTTAATGGATGATTTTGATCTTAGTAGAAGGTGGTGGATTCGACCAATGTCAAGTCCGGGTCCTTCATCTACTGTAATGGAGAGATTAATTCAAGCACTTAGTTACATACGAGGTTCCGCAAAAAATAAAGACTCACTTATTCAAATATGGGTGCCAGTAAATAGGGGTGGCCGAAGAGTTCTAACAACTAATGACCAACCTTTCTCGCTCGATCCCCGCTGCCCAAGACTTGCAAGGTATAGAGACATTTCTGTGAACTATCAGTTCTCAGCTGAAGAGGATTCCAAGGAATTGGTTGGACTGCCTGGGCGAGTTTTTTTGGGCAAGGTTCCTGAGTGGACTCCTGATGTTCGCTTCTTTAGAAGTGAGGAGTACCCAAGAGTCGACTATGCTCAACATTTTGATGTCCGTGGAACTCTCGCACTTCCAGTTTTTGAACAAGGCAGTCAGACATGCTTGGGTGTTATTGAGGTTGTGACGACCACTCAAAAGAGTAACTATCGTCCTGAGCTTGAAAGCGTCTGCAAAGCACTTGAGGTTTGTTTCTGTTGCTCGTATTCAGAATTCCATTATTTCTGTCTGATTCCCCACTTTCCTTTTGGATTTGAAGCTTTGTTTTTGAGAATGTGAAGTGCTTGGAGAATTGCCTTTTATTTTTGTATGATCATTGACTTGACAAGATGAAAGGTATTGTCATTCCGCAAAAGAAACAGTCTAGAATTTTCTATATGTCCAATCAAAACATGTTGGGCCTTTGTATAGGGTGTAGTTTTTTTGTATGGCTAACCATAATTTAAAAAATCCATGATTCCCTCGTGAACAATATTTTGGGTTATTCCATCTCAATACCATCAATTTCTTGCCTAATTTTTGGATTATGTAATTTCCTTTTTTATTTTTTCATTTTTTTTTAATTACTGGGATTAGAGCTTACTCTTGGTGGCTCTGACTTGAACTGCTACAGTCATGTAGCCATGCACTTGATCATGTGCGTTTGCTGCAGATGGGAATGGAATGCTTATCCATTGGGCTCTTTCTAAAGGCAAAACAATTCCAAATTTGGGCTAGAACAGTGGCTTCTTCCTTCATGGTCTTGTTTTCACACAAGGAATTGGAAATTCATATTTTTTCATGCTGATAGAGCCCACTTTGGTCTTCAGTTCACGTCTTTAGGTCTATAGCCTGGTTATCTTTCTCTGCAGCTGAACATTGAATGTTTACCTCAGCTTTTATGGATTATCGATTTTAAAATAATACTGTATCCACAAGTATCATTATAGCTTCCAGAATACAATTGAACATCTTGAACATTCGACAACATAGGCTTGTATTTGGGATTTCCATAGATGAAGAACGATTCGAACTTCTCTGAAATTAGTGACTATTTTAAAGAAAATTTTGATTATTGACAATATTAACTCATGCAAATAAATTTATTTCCTTACATGTGATTGCTGCGAAAGAAGAAAAGTAAAATTACCTCTAAAATCACATTAGATAAAATTATGAGCTTGATCTTCATCCATTCTTGGCCTTCACCATCAGAAAGAGTTTTTGGCCTCCTTCCATCTAAGGTTTAAATCAAGGAAATTTCAGGCATTTGAAACCGTAATTTTTTTATTTTTTTTATTTTTATTTTTTAAATTTTGGAATGGGAAAAAAAAAATTTGTTGTCCTTTGAGTTCAGAAATTTCCACTTTTAATTGTTTCTATTCAGGTTGTTATACTTTCCCCCGTCTTTCATTGTAAATAGTGTAAGCAGTAACACTGATATTATTTAGATGAAGTACCATTACACTCCTTCAAATTTTCTCTTTTATTTTTTCCCCAGATTTAGGTTATGCTTTTGCTTATGCAATTAATGAGGATAAGGGAAACTCATGTCTTGATGTTCTGATAAATTTGTTTACTCACAGGCTGTTGATCTGCGGAGTTCTGAAGTACTGAGCACAAGGAATGTAAAGGTAATTGGATGATAGTTGCAAAAGAAAATTGGTCAATAAAAAGTTTTAATTTCTTTATTAAGATTATGATTAGTTTTTTTTTTTGTTAAATCAGGCATGCAATGAGTTCTACCAAGCTGCATTACCTGAAATTCTAGAGGTCTTGACATCCGCCTGTGGAACACATGGACTGCCTTTGGCTCAAACTTGGGTCCCATGCATCCAACAAGGTAAATGGGGCTCCCGGCACACTGATGAGAACTACATCCACTGTGTTTCCACTGTGGATTCTGCTTGTTGTGTAGCTGATCCCCGTACCCAGGGTTTTCATGAGGCTTGCTCTGAGCACCACCTACTGAAAGGTCAAGGCATTGCTGGGAGAGCATTCACAACTAATGAACCGTGCTTCTCAGCTGACATAACCTCCTTTAGCAAGACTCAGTATCCCCTCTCTCATCATGCGAGGATGTTTGGACTGTGTGCTGCTGTTGCAATACGCCTGCGGAGTATTCATGTTCCTGCGTCTGACTTTGTCTTGGAGTTCTTTTTACCTGTAGACTGCAGGGATCCTGAAGAACAAAAGGGGATGCTTTGTTCATTGTCCATCATCATACAGAAGGTTTGCCGGAGCCTACGGGTTGTCACAGACAAGGAGCTGGAGGGGGAAACTCCTTCCCTGGTTAGTGAATTGACAGTCCTCTCAGATGGAAGTCCCGGCAGGGAAGAAACACAGAAGGTGCAACATACACCCACTGAAAAAAGTTCCCAAGAACAGTCATCCTGGATGGCCTCTCTCAAGGAGGCCCAACAGAGTATTGATATTACCCCGCCATCCCACAAGGAAAAAGTGAGGGAAAGGTTAAGTGAAAAATCCTTGGAGTTTAGGCAGCATCAACAAGATTCAAGCCAACAAGGAAGTTTTGACTGTAGAGATGATTCTACTTTTGGTAAGGGTAGCTTATCTAGTGTGGGTAAAACAGGAGAAAGAAGACGTAGCAAGGCAGAACAAACCATCACACTGCAAGTTCTTCAGCAATATTTCGCTGGGAGCCTAAAAGATGCTGCAAAGAGCATTGGAGGTAAGTGAGTCTTTTGTGGCTATGATAAACTGCGATTTTATTCAGTTATTAGGAAAATTTTAATTGGAAAAGAATAATTAATATATCTTCTCTGGAATTGAACTGTTTTTTTCTATGTTGAATTATGTTTTACTTCTAATTGATGCTTTTTGTAACCGTTCTGGCTTCTTCAATTTCAGTTTGCCCCACAACCTTGAAAAGGATATGCAGGCAACATGGGATCAAACGTTGGCCTTCTCGGAAAATTAAGAAGGTTGGTCACTCCTTACATAAAATACAACTTGTGATCGACTCAGTCAAAGGTGCATCTGGTGCTTTTCAAATCGGTAACTTCTATTCAAAATTCCCAGAACTGGCCTCGTCAAAGTTATCAGGAACCCGCCCATATTCAACTTCAAAGCTTTTTGATCACCAAAAGCCATTAAGCGTGCAACCTGAGGGAGACAATTCCAGCACTGTAGTTGCTGCATCAAAGTCTCTTTCATCTTCATGCAGCGCGAGTTCCAGTTCAAGTCAGTGCTGTTCCACTGGGACTCAGGAACATCCTTCCACATGGAGTGTTGCTGGCAGTGATCCTATGGTCGGGGAAAACTCTGCAGAAGGTATGCTAAAGAGGGTCAGAAGCGAGGTGGAACTGCCCGTCTCAAGCCAAGAAGAGCTAAAGCTCCTACCAAGATCCCAGAGCCATAAATCTCTCCCCGAGTGTCCTAATCTGGAGAGTCATCCAGCCATACCACAAAGTGGTGGCCGGGCATCTCAAGAAGGGGATGCCTGGAGAGTGAAGGTCACGTATGGAGATGAGAAGATCCGTTTCCGGATGCAAAGTAACTGGGGATTAAAAGACCTGCGGCAAGAAATTGGGAGGCGATTCAATATAGATGACAGCAGTGGATTCCATCTCAAGTATTTGGATGATGACTTAGAGTGGGTGTTGTTAACATGTGAGGCCGATTTTGAGGAGTGTAAGGACATATGCGGATCGTCTCAGAACCACGTGATTAGGCTGGCCATTCATCAAGTTTCTCATCATCTGGGAAGGTCTTTAGGTAGTACTTGCCCTTAGTGAAATGCTTTCATGGAGGTTGTGATAGAAAATTGGATTGTGTTGTTTACATGGATTTAGCTATTCATGTTGGGAAGTTGCTTAGTAGACGAGTTTCTGTAAACATCGAATTCGGTTTCAAATTACAGAGGATTGTGAATGGTACGCTGGAAAAGGACCAAAGTAAGGCAGGGAGGCAGTTCAAAATTCTGGTAATGGAACACTGCAACTGACGGCGAGAGCTGAGAGACTTGAGGTTGGTAGGCAACGCTGCAATTTTCTTTTGTTTTATTTTCGTTTTATATATATGTATCAATTGTCAGCCTGTATATATTTATGGAGGTAATGTAATGAGCCTTGGACTGCCCTGTCAATCATAGATAGATGAAATGGAAATGTCATTTTTCTCTTTAAAGCTAAAACGGTTCTTTCCAAGCTCAGTTATCAATGTAAGCTGCATTAGCGTATGGAAGATGGGCAGTGGCATGCTGCCGAGGGCACAGGTTTGTTGAGCATCAACTAATTCTCTAACTCATAGTAACTGCCGAGGTCCAAGATTGTTGAAAATTGAATTTCTCTAAAGCACAACTGACTGCTAGGAAGGTAGTGGCGTGTTGCCGAGGGCACAAGATTCTCCAACTCTTGGTAAAGCGGATGTTATATTAGACTAATGTTAGGAGGATACTAGCATGCTGCAGAGGGCTCATTACTGCAATTGTTATTATGAGTCACAGCTCACTACGATATTTCCAATTTACCATAGAATATCCAGGGCTTTCCTAGCTGCTCTAGTTTTGGTTTCATATCCCTTTTAAAAAGAGATCAGACAGAGCGAGGGCATTGGCACTGAGAACGGGAGACAGGCTGCTTTCTAACTTCCCCACCTCCATTCACCATTGATTCATTCGGGCACTAATTGAGAGTTTCAAGTTTGTTTAGACGATATAAGTAATTTTCTCAAAACCCAAAAAAAAAAATTAATAAATAATATCCTTTTCGTTTTCTCCTACGGACAACAATTCTTTCGAGATCCTCGGAAAGTACGCATCGGTACAACTGTTGCTTTGGCGTATGACTAACGGTTTACAGCTAATAATCATGGGCTGTGCTGCATGACTCAAGCAAATGACTAAACTGTCCTTACCCAAGGCAAAGAGAGTTCCAAACTGTAAGGGCAATTCAAGTAAAAAATGAATACCGGCCATTGCGGGCCAATGCCCGAAGGTCGCTGCAGGTATCAGCGACTCAACGGTTTAAGATTCGCCCTCTGGAAGTTCTGAACAGCTCCCACTCATTCTCTCTATTCTGTTTGTCACTCTAGGATTTTCTCACTTTCTCTCTCTAGAACCAAGAGAAGAAGCTCTCTCCCATTTTTGACTGGTTCAGGTGATACTTCTTTGGTTTTCGAATCCTCCCTGATTTTCTTTGATTTATGCCGCAATAGCTTCTTTCCTACATCTGTTTCCTCTGAATTTTCTAGGTTTTGTTCTGTCTTTATGGTTCGACTAGGATATTATGAAACTAGTTTCAGTTTTTTTTTTTTCCCTGGGACGATCATTTTATTTTTGCTGCTTTTCGATCTTCCAAGAAACTTTCAATTGTCTTGTAATAGACTTTTGGTGTTTTCAGCGCCGAATCCAAAGATCTTAATTGATTTATTATTTGATTTGAATCTTTTTGTTTGATTGTTGTCTTGTGTTGTCGTTGAATCTGAATATTAGAAGAGGCTTTAGTTTTTTCTCCGATCAGTGTTCATTTAATTACCTTTGTGAAATTATTATTAAATCTGAGGAATGCAAGTACTAGCTTTAGTATGTTCAATTAATGCAGATTTCTTTGATTTTATTGTGATTGATTATTGAATCGGGTGACTATTCGAGATGCTATTTCTTTGATTTTTATCCTAATGATTCTTGAATCGGACGACTATTCAAGATAGTATTTCCTGTGTTGACTAATCCGACTTTGGCGGTAATTTTCCCTTGATTTTGTGACTCTTTAGATCTGAATTCTGAACAGAAACAAACAACACAAGCTTTTCTTTAATGTTATAACTGGATTATCATTTTCCATGACTCATGTTTCCGAGGCAAAGGCAGAAAGACATTTACGTGGCTCCTGACTGTATTAACTATTAATTATTTATTATTTAATTATTAATGACTAAACCCTAAACCCTAAGAGTTGAAGGAGAAGGTAGATCTGTAGATCTTTGTCTAAAGCAAGGTGTTTCTTCCTACCAATCCCTTGAGAGCTTGACTAGTTACGTCTTTCTTCTTTCAGTTTCAAGGAACTCGTTCGTGACTGGTAGATGGTCTTTTGTTGTTTTTAGGAATTCTCTTCTGTGAGCTTTTCAAATAAGCTGGTGATGAGATATCTGGTTTTTATTAAAAGATCTGTTGGCTAGATTACTTCTTTAAGAATGTGCTTAAGGATTATATCCTATTATTACCACATTGATATCTCTATGCTACAAACTACTCCATACCAAAATTTAGAGGTGATTTCTAGCAATTCTTGAATTAATTTCCCTCAATTTCTAGTTCTACTGTTTTATAACCGACATCTTGATGCCCACAAAATATGCCAGATTGAGGGCTGGTCCTTGAGTGTTGCCACATTTAAGTAACTGTCAATTGAAAATAAAAATAAAAAAGGTATTTTATATACTGCGGGGTCAATAGTCTTGTCATAATGTGGCAAATGCATTTGGTTATGGGATAGTGTCCTATGGGATTAGTAAATTTTCATTGTTAATAGATAATTTTAAATTTCAATATATTATGGTTGGTGGTTTATGACGGAATTCAGGTGATGCCTAGGACATTTGGTATCCATGGTTTTGGCATGGACCAGGAGATAAAAATATAAATTTTTATTTATCCTTTCTTTTATGCATTTGCACATAGTTCTGAAGTGAAACATTCATTCTTCATCATGGACAATGGAGCTCTTGTATCCATGAGAAGATAAATAATATATTACTAAAAGCTCAATCTCAATTTCATTGCTTCTTATATGATGTCAACTTATGAGTACAAGCAAAGTGTACTCAAGTGGTGCATGGGAAACTCTATAAACCATGTAGAATAAGATAAACTGATCTACAGTATGCTGATTCTTGAAATGCATAATTTTCTCGGTGATGTTTGTTTGGGTCTTTACCATTTAAATCTAACACTTGTTTGGTAAATTACTTAAATAATATATATAGAAAAGCATCTGAACTTCTATTGCTTTCTTTTATTGGTTTTGATTGGTAAGAGCGGGGGTTACTAAAAATTTTTATAAAAAACTTTAGGACTCGGTGTATTTTAATAACCGAGGAACCATTTCAAATTCTTTATGCTAAACTGCAAGTTTGCAAGAGCTGTCCAAGTAAATTATGCTACTTCATTCTGTAGGTTGTTTGGTGGTGGTGTTGTAACTATTGGCATCTTCCAGTTAGAAAAAGAAAAGAAAGAAAATGACAATAAGCCAAATAAAAACTAAACAACCTCAAATTGAGAGTCTATTACCCCTTGAAATGTATAACCACCCTCTTTTTATGAGCATTTGTGGCTGAAGTGGCCATCCGTGGACCCAAAAAATGATCTTCTAAATAATTTTTTAAAAAACCTACCTTCTCTTGCAACAAATTGGAATAGTTCCAAAGCTTCCTTGCCATTCTAACCCAGTTGACAAATTATGGCTCTTCCACCAGGACATCCTCCTTAAAATAATCACATCAATTTCAGCTCTATTTACAATTTTGACTCCACAGGATATGGCCATTATGATCTTTGTGCTTGCATTTTTGTAGTTTTTTTTTTTTTTTTTTTTTTTGACAGCTATTTAATTTTATTTTTGAATACTAAATTCCTATTCAGGGAAATCTTTGGCCCATGCAAATTCAACTTAGATAGCTGGGTATACAATCAGACTGACTTCTCCTAAGTCTCTTACTGCTTAGTGCCTTTAAGAGTGTGGAAGGATCTGATTATGAAGGTAATATGACTGAAAATTCTAAAATAGACACTACATATATACATGCTTGCAGAACCGTTACAAGATTTATCTGCTGCAAGATTATTGTTTGCCATCCCTTATTCCGGCTGCCTGAACTTCTAAACTCTTTCTCTTCTTCTCTGAACTGATAGTCTGGTAGAAGTTTGTGTTTGAGTTCCTTATTACAAACTTTTTTGTTTTACTGCATAAACAATGCTTTTTCCCTAGGATATACACTATTTGCAGTAAGAAAGTAACTAGTCAAGCACAAAAAATTTAAGTATCTACTGACATACATTCAAATCCTCAATCAAGCAGGGCCCAGACAGTAGAAGCTTGTTCCCAAATTTACCTGATCATGTCACTGCAAATGGAGAACGACTGCCAATAGCTGCTTCTAGCATGATTTGTTCCCACAGTGTATCTGGTGACCTGTACGGTGTTGCGCCTGATCCTGTGCAGCTGATATTCTAAGAAAAGAGCCATAGCATGAAACTTTTGTATGGCTTAAAATTACCCGAACTGGTATGGACTCCCTCTTCTCTCCTTGCGAACTTCCATCCTTAGCTGCTGTGTTTTTCTCTGCATGGACAAACTTGTAAATGTGTGGAGTGCTTTGCTTTCAATATTTTATGGATCATTGCTTGTGTGTGTTATTAGTGTAAAGTATGCAGCTATTAATATGATGGTATGCAAGAAAAAAAATTGAGAGACATAAGAAACAAAATAGTGATGAGATTTTGCTCAAAATTCCTAGCGCAAATGTTCAAAATTAAACCAGACCTAGCCTGTGGTTCAGTCATGCTAGGTTTGATCAGCCCTTATGCTTTATGGTTTGCTGAAACTTTAAAAAATATTTAGTTGAATTTTTGAGAAGAAAATTAAAATGATTTTAAAAAAAAAAAATCCAAAAAAATGGTTGAATCGTCATGCTTATAAGCTATTCTGGTTGTTGCTGTTGTGTTCTTTCTCTGCTTGGTTGGAGAAATGAATTTTATCCCTTCGCTTATTTTCCGCATGAGAAAAATTAAACTCATGATCAGCTCTCCCTTTCTGCATTCAACCATCAACCAGGAAGCTGGCTACACTTTGGTGTAATCTCCATCATCATCTTTTCTACTGCAATGCCAATTTACCTAATCTTAAATGAAATTTCTCATGAATCAAAAATTTCCAATGGATTTTCATAAAATTCATGATCTAATCCCCCCATTGAAAAACTCCATATTCATCCCTCCCGTCTCACAGCATTTTTTGCTGCAAAGCATAATCTTTTGTAGAGTCAAAGCTTATGCGACCGCATGTTGGTAGTTCAAAACCTCAAACAGACATATAATTGATATGGACCAAAATGGGTGGGCATATGGTCCATATAAAGTTGCCAAAGTTGAGTTGAGGGTATTTTAGTGTGGAAGACTTCATAGACTGATATGTTCACAATTAGTTATTTCTACAAGACTCTAGCGCCAGGTGCAACCGTTCCTTTTGCTGTTGAACATATTTGAGATCCTAAAGTGCCTTCCATGGTTGGCTTTTTGCTTGGATGGCATTGTGGGAGAAAATCTTAAACATAGATCAGCTTATAAGATGAGAGTGGACCTAGGTGAAGTGGGATTGCCATTACAAGCAAAATGAGGAGATGGCTGATCATAAAATTCATTGTGAGTGGATCTCTTGCTCTTTGCATTTCTCTCTTTGGGGTGGGTTGGGTTCTTCCCTGGGAATATTTTTCTAAGATAGCTCAATAGTTTCAGCGTAAAGAATCACAAAGCAGTTCAGAAAATGGCTCCACTAATTTTGTTTTGGATAGTTTGGAAAAAGTGGAAGTGATGAACCTTCGAAAATTTGAAGCATTTGATTTTGGTTGTTAAGAATCAGTTTCTAAATTCTTTGTTTTTTTTTGGGGGGGTCTAAAGGGCTCTGTACTGATGGGATGCCAACTTTAGCTTTGTAGATTTTGTTAACAGTTTGGGTTGCTTTATGTGCGTTTCTTTTCCTTTTTTTTTTCAATTAACAGAGTGGATGTGTATGGGCCTGTGTATTTTCATTTCTCCATTGACCATGGTTATATCCCTTTTTTGTTAGGTGCCTATGCACATACTGATTCATTTATTGCCATCAGTCCAGTGACATAAGTTTTATCAGGCAAAGCTGCTTATTCTGTTTTTCCAAGATTAGATTAAACAGTAGTCTCTAGCCCCTCCGGGGCAGTGGCCAGCTTAACTCGTAGGTACTTTCAGTTCAGGAGTGGTGGGAGGTTCCAGGTTCCAGTCATGGGCTTACATAATACGTGGTTCTGGTGGTAGGGGTAGTTTACTGGCGGCCGTCCCTGGTCTTGCAGAATACACCATGTTTGTGTTATTTAACAAAATGATCTTAGAATCTTTGCATTTTCAAGATTAGATCCTTGTATCCTTTGAAACTCCAACTAAGCCGATCTATGCAGGTCCTGCAACATGTAGAATTCAGAAGTGAGACCAAATTAAATTGACTTAATCACCTATTTCTTGTGAGAAAATGCCCCTTGCAAATGTTTGCTTTTTTGAGTGGATGATCAAGCATGTTGCAATGACGTTTTGGCATATTTGTTAAAAGACGTGTCTGTGCTTTTTGGCTCAAGGCACAACTCCCCAATTGTAGCCACTCCCTACGTAGGCGTGCAAATCGTGTGTTTTTTAAACCACTTTTATTCTTGAAATTTCTTTATATATATATATATATATTTTTTTTTTTTTTACTTGGATTAAATTTTAAATCATATTTTTTAAAATTAACATGTACCCTTAGTTGCAGCTCACTTATGTTCAGCCTTGAGGTCTCCTTTGAAATGTTAGACAACCAGAGAAAAGAGGGGAGAAGGCATTTCCCATTCTCATTCAGTGTCTCAATGGGATGCCTGAAGTGATTCATTCGAATGAAAAGCAACCCAGACAAAAAAAAAAAAAAGAGGCAATATACCCAGTAATCTATTGTCAGCCAGCATTTGTGGAGGTAATGTAATTACTAATTAGATAGACGAAATGGAAATGCAATTTCTCTTTTTTAAGCTTGCGACTACTCTCTCTTTCAAGTTGAAATGGAGATTTCATTCTTTCCAATTGGAGGCGTAACCTTTTGTCACGAGAGTAAGGCCTGTTTGGTGCAATGAAAATGGGATAAAAAAGAAAAGAATCAAAATCATGACAAGAATAAGTGTTGATTTCTGTGAGAATAAAGTTTTCATTCTTATTCTCATTACTGAAAGCGGATCCATTCGCATTCTCTACTCTGCCATTTAAATATGCATTTAAGAGAATATTTAAAAACCTTGAGATGGGAGATGGAACGGCAGTGGCAATGGATGAAAAAGGGAATGTCAACGGGAGATGGGAATTGGGCTGAGCCTTTACCAGCAGCAGTAGGCTTGGGCCTGGCCTGCTCTAGGCAGGGCTAGCCCTTGGGCCTCAGAGAAAGGCCCTACTTCTCCTCCCGAACTACCATCTGGTGAAGGTTCACCATATATTTTTATATATTTTATACATTTTATATTTTTATGACAATATATTTTATATATTTTTCCCTTTTCTTTTCGGAATATCATATTTATAATTTACACATGACAAAGCTAGTTCAATAGGTCCTTACACAGTTACACCGATTATACATTCAATAGCAAAATATTAAAACAACAGGATTCTAACCCTACAAAAAGAGCTCTTTTGGTGCACCATAACAGCTACTTATAGCTGTGATGATGGAGATGGCTGATCTTCTCGCTTGTCTATTAACACACATCTTGAAGGCGGACCACACATGCTCAATACAACCTGTGAAACAGATTTGTAATGATTTATTAATGTGACTTTACCATTCGCGTAACCCTTCTCCCGGCAACGTTTCTGAAAACAGTTCTTAAAAATCAACTTTTAAAGAACAGCTTTCAAGAGTAAAATTTTGTTTAAAACTTCAAACATGAAAAACAGTTCTTGACCTATTCTTAGGTAAAAAGCATTGTACATTTATGTACAAAGTAAAAATTCTCAACCTATTCTTTGCATTTTCTTTGATAAATGTTTTTTTGAAGTTAGAAAACTGCATTTAAAAAAATGTCTGGTGCAGGATTCCAAGCTTGTTCTAAAATACAGTGATATCAATTGGGTCAAGTAGATTATTCATGACTTTGAACTACCTCTGGTGAAAGACAAACATATAACAAATGACTGCAACAAGAATATGCAACCAGGGATACTCAATTAACTCACAGGTAAAAATACAAGCCCATGCAAGAAGCCAAGAAGGACCAGGGCCAGGTACATTTGGAAGTAATACACCTACAAAATATACAGAGGATTTAGAGTACTGGAGAATTGCAGAGTATGTAGTTGATAATTGAGAGTAAGTTAGATACCACAAAAACTTCAGTCCTGGAGAAGCAAAGAACGATAACTCCAACTAGCTTTGTGAGTGTAATCCCACTGCAAAAGTATGTCATATACAAATCATTTTTCCAATGAAATCATCTCAAGTGGAAAGAAAATTTTGCAGAGTAAATAATAGGTGACCAACATTGGACTTAATGAGATTTTATGATGGAAGGGTTCAGCCTGTATGGGTGAAGGGGTGCATGATATTTTGTCTGAACAGAAGAAATTGATGTGTTTTGGGGGGTGGGAAAAGAAAGTTTCCAACAGAGAGGAAAATTACATGGCCATGATATCAGAAATCATCACCCATGGTTGATTTACTGCATCAAATCACTGTTTTCTATCATCTAATAGATCATTAAATGATTTAAACAGACACATACAAATGCTTTATGAAAAGAGTCTTGGACAATGAAAAAACATGTCCATGACACAAATGTAGCAAAAGGGAGAATTTTGAGATAGGATGCCTGGCTAGATAAAGAAAATATAGAATGCCTTTGGAAGCTGTTTGCAAGAAGGCAAAAAGAACATGGGTTTGATCTAAGAAAGGACATCATGGTCTATGTTGCTTGTATGTGAAGCTGAGTCGAAGTGGATTTTGTGCAGCCCCCAGAGTGGTTACTTTGTTATTATAGTTGATAGTAGGCATTCATCACTAAATAACTAATCAAAAGTGGTGCAAGGCTTGCAAGAGAGGAGACAGAACCTGAAGACAGAAGCACCCATTGTACCCAAAGCCTCCTTCATGCGTTGGTTTCTATCTCCACTGCTTACCTGTACAAGAAATGGCATAAGAACACACTCGCTAAAGACTTGTCATATGCATGGGATTAATGAAAATGTATCATTAATATGGAAAAATAAAAATTACAAGAATCATATGAATCCCAACACTTATCACCTCACAAATCATATAATCCATTCCCTCATAAAAAAGGCCCTAAATTTTTATTTTTTTGTATATTTTCTGATTTATAGAAAAATATAATGATACTTATTTGCATTCTTCTTTCCAAACACTTAGTAAAGATGTTTAAGATTTCTATTGATATGAAATGGCTGAATTCACTATGCTGAATTTTTTAGCCTAACTATTAGATGAGACATTGTGACACCATTATATAATAGGTGCCTACCTTTTTGCAGGCTATGCACTCTTCCAATAATAATATGGATGTATTATAATTATTAATATTGTTATTATTTATTTTATATTTTTCATACCCTTGATCTTATAGATGAGATCCAATTATTTGAGGGCTCCCAGACCCATCTGTTGAAGTGGCCAAGTTCGAAGAATCATCCTACCATACCAATTTGGACTGTTTTATCTGTTAATTAAAACCATTGGATGAGGGATCTTGATACTACTGTGATGTATATGGAAGGAGTGGACCTTATGCATCTTCACTAAAATAAAAAATCGAATGTGTAGCAACCAAGTGTGTTTTGCTTTATTTATACTCAATGTAATGATGAAGATGGAGAGCTCCTCAAATATAAAGATGAAGACAGGTCACTGAGGTAAAATGGGAAAAATGGTTTGATACTGACCGAGAAAGCATGTGTTATATGCACACAAAACTCAACAGCAATGCCCACTGCCATTACAAGGTTCACAACAGAGAGTGCATTCAGTTGGATATTCAAAATTGCCATTACTCCCTGCATAGTTTCATACTGTTAGTGGCAAAATCAAATAGATATGCACTGGATTGATTAAAAGATGAGTAAAGTATACACTGTATCACTGCATATGAGAATAATTCCATGGATAATTGTCAGGGAAGAAAAAGTACCATAAGATCCACAACGATCATTGCCAATACTAGTAAAATGATTGCTGAGCTCCATAAACTGCATTTAAGAACCAAAGGTTTAAACAATATCAACCGTTTCCTTTCCACAACTTTTATTGTCTCAGGAAGCAAAAAAGCCGTACATGGGACTATTGTTTAAACAAAGGGCTAAAAAAAGTACACCGACCTGCACGTGATAACTAAGCAGACAATAAATACCGCACCTGTTAGATTATCAAAAAGATCCAATTAATGCTTTTAAGAAATGGATGCAACAATAAGCTATACACAACTACAATAAATATGAATCGTGGACTGCTGACAAAGTTGACAGCAGCTAAAAAGCCAGCAATTAGCTATATGTGATTTCAAATTAGGTACTTGCTAGTTTTTAAATTCAGAGATTCATCACTGCTCCTTACTGCTTTATAGTAATAAGTATATAGCATTTGTGAAAAGATTTAACTGAAAGCAAGGTTATAAGGCAATAATACATATAGCAAATAAGTAAAAAAAAAAGGAAAAAGAGCCCATCAAAAGGCAACTCAGTAGGAGAGAATTTAAATGTTAATCATGGAAAATGGAGTGTACCAGGAGCTTAGTAAAAAAAACCTAGGACTCAAGATATTCAGTCAGAAACCAGCGCACATACAATGATTAGAGTTCTCAAAATTACTAACCAATAGCAATAGCAAGGTTGATCAATGCTGTCCTCCATATGTCAAGGTATTGCTCGAAAAACATATAAAACACTGAATAAGGAAAGATCTTAATCTGCACCAGGAAAGAAATGTCAGTGTGTCAAACTTAATATAACAGGTAAACACTCCTGCAACCATACATTTTGCTTAACGTCATAGAAGGGTTACATGAGAAGCTCAAGATATTCTTATCTATCATAGTCCTACAGAAGTTTCATAATCATTACTGTCCTTGTGCCAATAATAGAAGAGAGTATTTTTAGGAAGAGAAACATATTCTTAAAACATGATCCATTTCCCATCTAATAAGGAGACAAGAAAAAGACTCTTGCAGAGTCTGATACAGAAGCTTTTGATTTAAATTATGTTCAAAGAAAAGTGGCAGAAGCAAAACCATATGGTAAAAGAAGTTCACAGAGATATCTACTCTTTATAATGGTAAGAACCAAGAAATATACTCTTCCATTAAAAACAAAGCTGAGGAAGGTCCCATACAAGGATCAATTTGAAATTTGGTGACATCATTTAGTAGCAACCACACTGATTTTCCAGGAGACATAATTTTAAAGTCAATTAGTGTAATGTGAGAAGTATCAAAAACTCACTTCCTATGTTTTTCATTTCATATCATGAACATGAGAATGTGGTCAGTAAGAACCATACAAAAGGAATTGTCAAAATGAGAGCCTCTGCATGGTGAGTTTTGTCGTGCAAAACAGGCAAGCAATCTTTTCTATGTGTATGATGGACTATTAGTTCAGCCAGGAACTTAATTGAACTAAGCTCTCCCAAGTGACATGCCTTAGAATTGGTAAATATTTTTTAAATCCTTGATGCAAAGAGCTAAACAGATATATTTAGGGTAACAGATTGCATTTAGTAGTGGATGAATAAACCATGAAATCAACAGCACAGTGATTCCTGCACCATTGACAGGCCACCTTATTGGTAAAATGTATCACTACCACCGTGCTTCATGATTGATGGTGCTAAAGGTGTATCTTTCAATATATTACAGCTGGAATACAACTATACTGTTAATTTCATGGTTTCTTCATCCTTCATTGAACTATTTGAACACAAGAAAAAAAGATTCTCTTCTTTTTTCTTTTCTAAAATTTCACACCAGCTTTCAATGAATAATCAGGATAACATGGAAGCTAACTCTATAAATAATGAAATTCTGCCCTTGCAGAATCGGAATTTCACCTTCAAAGAATCAGAAACCCTTGACGTGAACTCTCGTGCAGCCCTCATTGAATTAACATAGTCAATCTGAAACAATTTATAGAAGAATAAAAAATAGGGTTCTCTATATAATAAGATGAGGAACTCAACAAATAACACTATCGTACTTGCTTGTTGAGGGGGGTGTGATATGTGCGAAAACTTGATGCTTGAATAATTCCAGTCTCAAAACCTGATGACAGGATAATATCAGTGGCAAATTAAATACAAGCCCAACCTATGATTGATCATCTACATCATTACATGCCACAGAAACATAAAAGACTTACCTGAAGAAGCATACTAGGAGTTATTATGGAAGAAAAACTATGTAGTCTTACAAACCTTTCAATTCCACACTGCTGGTGTAAGCCCCATGTCCACCTTTAGAACAATCAGCAGAAGGTAGAGCAGTAAGGAACCATGGAAGTTTCTCTCTAAATTGAGCCGTAGATGGACGATCATTATACAGATCTGAGTGACGAAAACACTGAAAAATGCCAAAAAAATTAGTTTAAAACCTCCTCATGTCAAGTTGAGAAATGATTTCATAACTAACATAACAATGATACATTCACCCTATAAAAGCAACCAAACAGAAAATTCACTCAAAGCATTTCTTGAAAGTTCAAGAATGAAGATTACCGTGGTGCAATCCTTGCATAATCCATTCAGATCACAAGAACCATCTTCAGAAGCACAGCAAGGAGGCTGGGAAAAAATTATTTTCTTCAGTAAGTTTGTAGCATGAGATTGATGAAAGACCAAATTTAAAAGTTAAGAAAATTGACTGATAAGACATGATAACTATTATATCCTTCATTTGACTGCCATGAATGGTTGCATGATATTATATGCAAAGATAGGACCAGCTTTGTTCAAACTCAACATCCCAGCATCGGACACTAAAATTTCAAAAAAATTTACAACTACTCCAGATCTCAAGCCTCAATAATTTCGTACCTTTTGAAATTTCAAACAATTCAAACACATTTTTACACAAGAGTTATAGAAATTTTAATTCAAAGTTTTCAGGATCTCATCTTGATTCTGTCCTGAACCATAATTGGTACAAGGCTAACATCAAGAACTTCATCAACAATCATGATTAATGGATCCTGTCCTGAACCATAATTGGTACAAGGCTAACATCAAGAACTTCATCAACAACCATGATTAATGGCCTGGAGCAATCATATGTCTCATAAGTAAATCAAACCAAGGAAACATAATATTTGACATATCGTTAACAATTGGGACTGTTTCAAAATGTTAAAACAGCAGGTGAAGAGTTCCATGTCAAAATCAATAGATACTGAAGATGAGAAATTTATTGACCTGATCATTAGGGGGACAGTAACTCCCATTTGTGAACTTCCGACAGCAACCAAAAGCTTCCGGTGATATCCATACAAGAAAATCATCAAGCCAAGAAGCAGCTGGCTTAGCTATGTAGCTTGATTCTGGCATTAAGGATGCTCTTGCAATCTGAAGAAGATAATAAAACATTCATATCAAGGAGAATTCAACTATGTGGACAACTAAGGGTTAAGAGAAAGCAAAAAAGTATCAGGATCACAGAGATAACCATTCACCACAGAAGCATTTACACACCATATCAAAGTTGAGGCCGCATATGAAACATTGAGAAAAAACTGACAACCCTAATGTTCTTATGACTTACCCTACATGATACTGACATGAAATAAACAGTGTATAATATAAGTAAAAAATTTCAATGAATTAGATCCAAAAGAACTAGTGAAACCATGTGCTTTACCATCAACGAATTTTGTAAATATGATTAGCATATCTTATTTTCCTTCAATTAACTGCTTCCCAGAAGGACTATGATTAAATTTTAAAAATCACAGTTACTGCAATGCATGAAATTGGATAATGATTCACCACATGGTCTTAACAAAAATAATTTGGTCCTGAATTCTAGAGAAGATCCTAATCTCTTAAGAAACTAAACTACATCATTTACATTAAACCATTTGATTAATAAGATCACTGGACAGGAACTACACAATGTGGTATTCACCACTAAGTTCACCAACCAATGGAATTAAACAAGAATCTGTTTTTAATTTTCCTTTTTTAAAATATAGTCAGAATCTCAATTAAAAGGGAAAAAGCAGAAGATCAAGAAAAGCATAAAACTCAAGAGAGAGAAAAACATGAAAATGATCTGATGAGAATGGGGTAATTATGTAATATCAAACTCAATCAAAACATATTTTTGTATATAGCCATGACCAACAACTTTATTGATAAGAAGGCTTGTATGAGTGTAGAGTGATGATTTAAAGCATGAATAAGATACAAGGTGATGGAGGAGAAGGCATGTTTCTATAGATAAAAAGGATTCAAATGCATAAACAAAAGATTGCCTCATATCCAAGGGAAATCATTTACCTCGTTTAAAAGAGAGTCTGAATTACATTGACTGATGGAGCACAACTGATTTGTCTGTCTTGACTCTGAGCTGTGGAGGAACAGTGATGTCAGCACAAAGAACCATGAGAAAGTCCAACAATAATTTTATACACTGAGTTCACAGTAAAAAGTTGGAAGGCAAGATCTTTCCTTCAAAATTGACAATTTGAGATTTGTATATATATATATATATATATATATACACAAGAGGAAATGTTTGTGATCCTTCCTTCAGGATGAAAGGCATTTTCTGTCATGTCTTCCACGTAAACTAGCCAAGTGTGGAAAATTAAAACAGATCATTTATGTCATGTCTTCCACATAAAACAGATCATTTATATTATATGTCATATACTATGTCAGAAGGTAAAAATACTACCCAGGTATATGAAACTTTATCCATTTGCATGATCAGAATATTGAAACCAGTGTACAAAAAGTTTGTTGCGTTTCAAATCAGAGATTCAGGTATTCACTTTTTTTTCTTTTTTACTAATTTGATTGTATTAGCTGAGATTTGATATACAGCACTGTATACCAAAAAGTGCACTGTATACAGCATAATTTGATTGTACAAAATGTGGCCATTTGCCAATGATAAGTTTTCTCTTATCTAGCATATGTTAATATTTGTATAAGATACCTTATCCAAAATTCCTAAAAAGCCAATAACAACCATGTATTAAAGGCTCTCCATATGTTATTAGATGTTAACTATATTCTTTAAAATGAAATATTTTGACCTCCAAAATTCCTAAACAAGTAATACCAATTCTACCGAAGTACATAAACAGGCAGCCAAAGTTCTGAAAATCAAAATTATATCAACTCATATGGGTTATGGTTACAATTCTAGCAATGCCTTAGGCAGCTGGCCATTATTTACCTCTTTGCAGTAAGAAAACAGATCTACATAAACATGGACAGATACAAACAGAAATTGGTAGGAGTTTAATTCTGAATAAAAGAGAGATAATTAAACAGTTTCCAACAGCAGAAAAAGGAAAATAAATAACCCTGTAAATTTTTTTTACCTATAATTATAGTTCTTCACAACAAAATATATAGGTGGTCCAATTCTCAGATACTCTGAAACATTATTGAAATACCCCTGAAAGAGATTAAGATTTCCATTTAAATGCTGAATAACAAGAATATTCAATGATATGCACAAGTCATGAAACCAAAAGGTATCACAAAATTAAACCTGAAGATATGAGTCCCGAGGAAGAACAATCTTCTGTTCCAAACCAGGTTCGATTCTTGTACATAATGCCTGTGGGGTCCAAACAATGAGAAATTAATGTATGAAATCAAAGAGGCACCAAAGAGGAAGATAAAATGCGATCAGCACAAACAGAGAGGTAAGATAACAAGGCTAGAGCAACTCACAATGCTAGCCAATGCAAAAGCCACAAAGACGGAAATGACAACTAATTTGACCCCCCAAAGACTGAGAATAGGTGCATGGACCTCCTAAAATAGGAACACAAATCCAAGTGATTAAGAAATTAAGGTAAGAAAGAAAAAGAAAGATTGTTAAGAGAACAATGACACATAAATAACATGTGCATGAATGTACCAAAAAGATGTTGGGAAGATGAACACTTAGCAAATATAACTTTGGAAAATGTTAAAAAGAACACGTTTACCCACAAATAGCTCAAATTTAAAAGACATGCATGTCTACAATATTAAAGAAGAACTTAGCCAGTGAATCTACAAAAAAGCCAAAATATCTCAGAAAATGCTTGATTTGCTATAGTAACTAAAGTCATGCATGAGCATGATCGGCATGTAAGTCATTAGTTTTAAATGTCAGTAGAGAAGATTGTTCAAGCTCAGGAGAAGATTTGAAATTAGGGTAGCAGCACATCAAGCCATATGGCTTCATGTATATATACATACAATTCAATGAAGCCTCATTCCAACAAGTGGCAGTAGGCAGCATAATGTGTGCTGTATGCATAACTTTCATTCTATTATGGTGACTATCAGTCTTGACATTCAAACATTACAGTACTACATTATTAATATTGATTACAATATTATTAACCTAATTTCTAAACTGGAACATCTATAACACCATAAAAGGGAACAGTCAATGCTCCATGGAATCATCATCCCTATCTTTTAACCGATGATGTACATTCCAATAACATAATAAATCATTTAATAATCAATTTCAATATGAAAAGAGAAATCTAACACCATGGCTGCATAAATACACCCAGATGATAATCATGATATCACATCATAGATTTGCGGACAAAAACGGACATAGAAGAAAGAAGAAGATGAGAAGTTTGATTCTCACATATCTTTCAGTTCTCATCTTCTGAGGCTTTACTCTAAAAACTAATAAATAATAAATAAATAAAACCACATTACATTGTCCCTAATTGATGATTAAGGTCTCATCTACTGAAGCTTTGATTTAAAAAGGGAAAAACCCCAATTACATTGTCCCTCACTGATGATTGATTTGATTTATCAATGGATAGGCTTCATAACTGCAAATAATAGATGAAGAAAACCTCCATAAGAGGAACTTAGAGGTCTGCATCACAAAAGACAACCCTAATCCTCCCTTTACCCATTGATGGAAAGCAAGAAGCCCCAAAGATATTTATTCACTGACTTTCTAAAGTGGCACAAAACCAGGAGGTTTGCCTGAACCAGTGACCAGTTCCACTGGTTTACAGGTTCAATTGCCAGGTCTGAACATCACAAAATTGAGAGGTTCAGTTAAAACAACACTGTTTTTGGAAGAATCTCGACCAGAATGAAAACTAGTTGAACCACCAGGACCAGTCCAGGTTTCAAAACATTGTTATTAGACTACAGCCTTCATGCTTAAGCCTCTTAAGTTAGGCATATAAGGGATATGTACTCCTCTAAGCATATTTGGAAGTAGTATTCCTACTGTGGAAGTCTTCCTTATTATCTTTATGATACAAAAATATATTGCTTTACAATGAAAGATGCAATGCTTGCAGGTTATCAAATTGGCATGCATAGAAATTAACTTAGGCTTGGTACGATAGAATAATTAGTGAACACACTCACTGACACACTGAACCAGCTGCACACACACATATGAAATTCTTGCATCAACCTCATCATGTAGAATCGTAGATTATATGTGTCTGCAATATAATGTGCTTATATAACTGTCCTTCAATCATAGTACTATCCAAGCCAATCTAAACAAAAAGTAAGGTACCAAAAATGTACTTGGGACCATTGGTTCCACAGCCACAAGGATATGTGCTACCACAAAAATTCTATACAGAAAATCCATTTACCTTCATATATCGTGCCAGGAGTCCAGGTTTTCTCTGACCAAGACCTACACTTTCAGAAGATATTGTTCAATCAAAGTTCTCAACCAAGTTAAAAGAAACAGAAAAATGAAATGAAAAATCATTGCAGAAAAAATTGATAGTAGCAAGTGATGCAGGTCAATCCTAGCCAGAATTTATGGGGGGAAAGTAACACAGTTCTTCAGGTTGGTACATCAAATGAAGGTGAATAGGAAAACTCTTACAAATACCTTTATCTGAATCAGCATATGACGAAGAAATTTTTATACAGGGAAAACAATCAATTCTTCTATCCTCAGCTCTCAAAAAATCAAAAACAATTAATGCAACAAATGCAGTAACTTGCAGAAGGAAGTCCAAAAGAACGGCCAATGCTGCAAAAGAATATGCAGGTAGCTATCATCAAATATATCATAATAATAATAATAATAATAAATGAATTCTATGTTATGGTAATTCAACTATTATGGAGGAAAATTCTAACCAGCAAACATAGAGAACACACGGCATGCTGGCATAGGAATAAAAGTTCCAACAGCAAATGCTAAAACCTCAGCAAGGCTAGCAAGTGTTATGGATGGTCCAACTTCCACAAGTGCATTACTTATTCGTCCTTCCAAAGGCAACTCCAATGGTTGCCGTTTAACAGCATGTACCAGTATACACATGTTATCAACACCAACCTGAGATGTCACATAGAAGTTGAATAAATTCTAAGCTGCAACTGAAATTGGTGACAGAACCAACCACAACTGACTATGGTGAACTGGATAGATATTGTGCTGGTATTTTCAGAAATAGATCACATAATGGAGTCATCTAAAAACCAAAGCAAACATTTTTAGAATACTTGTAAACCAAATGGACTGAATCCCTGTTCTGTACCTACTACATACGGTTCAAAACAGGGTTCAATGATGTCTTCTCACTCTGGAAACCTAAACTGAGACATAACATTAGCGCAAACATCACATAATATCAACAAGAATAGAAGGATGGAACTTACGGCTAGAACAAGAAAAGGAATGACCTCCATAATGATCAGTGTAGATTTCACTCCGATGGCACTGAAGAATCCAACTGATCCAAGAACAGAGAGCATGACAAGCATAACTCCTGCAAGACCAAGCAATATCTGCATCCAAACAATTTGGGCAACATAAAGGGAAACAAAGTAAGTTCTCAACATGAGAAAACTAGCTGAATTTACAATATAATGCTCTAAAGATTAAAAGGAGGCCAAGTAAGTCAAGGAGATTATTTAACCATTCAACATGAACTAATTGGAACTTCACTCCCTCAAGCAAACAAAAAACTAAATATTCCTTCCAATTTCAAAATGCCTTTTCAAAGCTGATGCTGCAACTATGGTCTGCATATTTCTTCAAGAAAAACTAAAAGCCCCACCTTTTTAATAAGTGGGAAAAAAAAAATTAAAGGAATTGCATAACATCTCATAAGTCAAAATTCCACAAAGAACAATTTAAGGTCTATAATCCAGTAGATTGAGGAAAAAATACTATTAAGTTCAAAGGAATTGAAACCACAAATCAGATCATACCTTGGATGAAATGTAAAAAGAAGATAGACGAGGTGTATCACCCAAAGTCAAAGATATGTAAGCAAACATAACGAGATAGCTTATCTGGGACAAGAAATTAGAAGAAACTCTTATTAGATGAATCACATTAATAAAAAATGGGTTGGAGTAGCTTATTGACACAATACGCACTCTAAAAGATGTAATCACCCACAAGAATAGAAATAACACAAGTGGTAAACTTTATATAAGGAAAGATGCAAACATCATTCCCTTGCAAATAAATGAAAAGAGAGAGAGAGAGAGAGAGAGAGAGAGGCCCACCGATATAGTTATGGCATCTGCAGTACTTTCTCTTTTTAATTCTTCCTCAATTGAGCTTTCGGATGAAAAGGAAAGCGTTAGATTTTTAGATTGCACCATTGGCAATAGATCATCCTGTCAAAAAAAACTGACTCAAATTCTAGTACTAGCTGCACTGACATGAGGAATTGTAGGGTGTAAAAATAGAGATCAAGAAGAAAATAAGCTAAGACTACAATGATCAAGCCAATGATAATAATGGATGATATACAACTCCTGCGGCAAATTTCAACTCCCCACACCCATCTAAGGAAAATTCCCTGTTGTCATCCGTGCTATCTAGGGCCATACCTCCTATTTAACCTTGGACTACAATGTCTTTGTTCATAAAATGTTCCTATTGCAATCCAAAATTTAACAACATTAACGTATGAAAAGTGTACAACTTGGTGACTGGTACCTTCGACATGCACAACTTTAATAGTTCTAGGCATTTTTCCTAAACCCAAATTCATAGTCTCTAAAATGCTAGAATAATCATAAGCGTTAATTTCATTAACCTCCCTAAGTTTTTGGCTAAATACACCTAGCTCCCATTGGTTCGAAATTTTATCAAATACCTCCTTTATTTTGAGTGAGAGGGTAGGTGAGTGAAAATAAAAAATAAATGAATATGAAAAATATTTGATGAAATTTCAAACCAATGAGGGACAAGTGTAGTTAGTCAAAACCTGTAAGAAGGTAAGTGAAATTAACCCTAATTATAAACAAGCAAAAAACATTGTTCTCCATTGTCTTATGGAATTTATCACAATCTCTGCTGCTGATAACCAATTCTCAAAATAACATTATGATAATCAGATATCCCTTTTTTTTTCTCTGTATCATATTTACCACTCTAAACTCAATAAAAACCATAAATGGAAACTGTGTTTGCACAATTAGGATTTAAAGACATAGCATAACCATAACTTATAAGTATGACTCAACTGAACAATCTATCCAAAACCTTAAAGCATAAAACATCTAGGGTGAACTTGGAAATCCAATGCAAGATGAATGGGCCAATTGTGTTCTAAATAGCAGTTAATGAGACTAATCAGATTCATCATCTAGAATTGATAATTATATTCATTCCCCCAACAATTGAAGTAAATACTGAAGATTGCAAATGTCGCAAATTCCATCTTTTACTATCGTTTTTCTCTTTTTATTGTTGGCATCCACCCTTTGTCTGGTCACCTCCACAATGATAGATTTGTGCATCCAAATGAAATGTAAAATGCAATGGAAGCATTTAAATTTTATGGGAAGCCCAATTAAATGCATATCATAGGCCTGGAAAAGAAATCAAGGCTCTGTCTAAGAATTATCTTGAATTTATACATGAAAAGCTATTTGTATGTGACCAATAGAGTAGGCTACATAGGAGCATGGGATAATTGATTTATTTCCTTGAAATTGTGTTGTCTTCTGCCAATCAATCTTAAATAAAACAACTTACTAATCTGAACTTGAAGAAGAGAAATATAAGACATCCTAGTAATTACCATTACTAACAAAATTACTTCCCTAGGCAGAATTATAAAAGGAAAAAAGCAAAACATTAAAAATATATGTTTCATAAGAAATGAAAGCTCTGTCAAGAAAAGGAAAAGGAGTACACCAAAAAGATGAGAGATCATTCAAAGCAAAGGGAGAAACAAGCAACAACAGAAAATCTTGGGAACACTCTTGGAAGTCGGTATCATGTAAGGTTAGACCAAAAAGTAACTGAAAAATTAAAGAAACATGAGTCCATAGTCCAAACCTTCACTATCTGAATGAAGGCCTTTTCCCAAGCCACTGCTTTCCCGGTTTCATTGCCTTCTTTATCAATTGCATTATTCACAGGATATGTTACTATAAATGCAGAAGCCTGCCATCCGATCATGAATACAGGGTTTTTATAACTACCAATATATTTTCAACTTACAAGAGTTTAAAAGATTACCTCAGAATAATTATTCCCAGAGAAACCCCCTAGCGCAGTGCTAGGATCTAGCGGGGCTTTAAATGCACTCATACATGTATCTGCAGATGTATAATGCTGAAAGAAGCACAGAGTAAATGATTTTGAATAGGCATTTATTTTGCAAATATCATTAAAAAATTATGTTACAAAATACAGATGCAAAGCTGGAAGTTAAAAGGTTAGAAACTTCTTCCTCCATGTCTAAAGGTCAATAATGGAGAAAAACAAAAGGAGAGATTACTGAGATGGTTTTTTTATCAGAAACAAAGATGTACTAATTATAGTTCAAAACAACATGGGAAGGATGAGGAGTCCTCCCTGCAATTACAAAAACCTGTTCAAAAAATGATTGACCAACTCCACTATACAAGGAGGCCTATACAATAAGGTTAAATCCACTTAAGAAAATACTGAGATAGTTACATCCTAGACGTGTCAATAGTATTATAATTATCCAAAACCGATCCAGGGAAGGAAAAAAAAACAAAGGCAAACTATCTCAGTCCAAAACGAGATAAAGGTTCACATAGCATAATGTCCATGGATCAACAGATGGAGTGTGGTTAACATTTAAGAACACCTTCACATAGCACTATTCAACTCATTAGCATCCAATCTGATCATGCTTGTAGGTACCTTTAAGAACAAGGACTACTTTTGATAACACTTAATGTTTCTTTTCTCTGGGAGTGGAGATTGTTCAAAGTAGTGATTGAATTGGCTTGAATGATTAGCAATATAACATACCTAGTGGTTCTCAGTCAGATATAAATCTATTAAAATACTTGTAGGATGTATTTCTCTTCCCAAACAGAATACCATATATCAGATTCTCCACTGATCACAAAATTTCCATATAAGCTGTCTCAAGTAGTTTATCTTGGAAATGAACGACCCTAGCAGAACAGCTAGCTTTTGAGCTTACAGCCACATGAAAATGAAGATCGTAAACATATACCTGAAAGCAATATTCAACATGTTGAACTCCTCCATAATCATCATAATGTCTGGAATCCATTTTGAAATACTATCACCAAAACAAAAAGGGTGTGATCACTTGATATTAGATAGATGTCAAGATGCTCTGGCTGTAATTATACGACAAAAAATGCTTCTACATACACAGGTTGTATAAATATAAAGATATATAAAATATAAAGATGCACAGTAAGGACACAATCAAGGGTCATGTCATTTCAATACGCGTCCAGCACACATAAATCTCAACGCGTGAACATGACCAAAAAACCAATAGGAGTATCCTTACTACAGAGCAAGTACACTAAAAATAGAACTTAAAAACTTCATAGTGTGACTATGTCATTTGTACACTTTAATATGACAATATTCAACCAAAAATCATGAAATGATTGAGCTTAAAAACTGAGTAAAAAATTACCACCAAAGAAAGCAGCAGGTAATGGAGTATTATGGACATTACAGTCTATAGAAAATAGGAGAAAGATTAGAACTTATTACAGAGAGCATTTTACAGTACTATTGGTTCTGGAACATGAATCTTGCTCTGATATTGTAGTCTAAAAGGCCATGCTTCCAATTAAATAATGAGATTTTAGATCCATTCTTTCTGATACTGCCCATATTCTATCGGCCTTCACCTCATAAATTGAAGTGAATAAACTCAATGTGACTCTTTTGTTCTCAAAGGTAGAAAGGACTAAACTAGTCAGAATTGCTCCTTATGAATAAAAACTTCAGCCAAAAAACCCTCAAAGTGTATATTTCAATCTTAGTAACAGTCATAAATTTCATAGATACTTTCTCATTTGGTGCAATATGGAATTCAACATTCAGGGGGAATATCAACAAATAGAAGGCCAATCAAGTAAGTCACTAATCTATTCATATTAATATACCATGCAATCAGCAGGAACAGAAAGATACCAATATCAGGATTCAGGACATAAGAGGGCCACCCACCACTTGTTTTTGTATAATGAAATGGAATTGTAAATCTTTATAGCAGGAGATGGTTATATATGCCACATAATTCATTTGAATGTATGTTAGCTTTATTTTAACAGGGTGTTGATAGTAAGTGATCCTGCGGGAAAGAAGCAAGAAGGGAAAAAAACAAGAAAAAAGATAGAAAAGGAAAAGAAAGTCGGTGCATGCATTTAGCCTGGACATTACAAAGGGGTAGTCAAACATTGCAATTAGTGTTTCTCATTTCATTTAGTCAGCTATCACTTGGAATTTCACAGTGCTTATCAGAAGTAAGTATTCCTATGCTTTCTCTGGAGGTAAGGTAAACTTGATGGAGCATTGATCAATTAAAATTCTCTGTGGAAGGAGAAAAATGGCCAAAAGTTTTTAAGATCAGATTTCGAAGAAGAGTAAGTCATGTCTTCCATTTTGGTATGCACTTCTTAAAGAATTCAAAAGGGTGAATTGAACCATATATAACTTCATGGAAATCTAGCATATGCATCACCTGTTTGAAGACCACATTTAACTACAGTTAATAAACAGGCAACAATGATACCTGTAAAACACTTTGAGTGGCACAATCCTGGCCAAGTGGCTTCATGCAAATGTCAGTCAGAGATATCATAGAACCAGAAAAATTTGCACGAAGACCATCAACCTGTCAAAACAATGCACTTAGAAAAAAAATGAGTAAACATAACCACACTTGTTCTTTCTTTATTAGGGGTGTGTCTTTCTTGTGAGAATGTCATATTACAAATTTTCTTGAAACCTAATTAAACCTTATTGTACATTAGTATGCTTGAAATTTCAACCTCTAACCTTAAGTCAACTGAGAAGCTCGCTATATCCCATTAAGCAACAGCTAATTGTTTATTTGTTGAAATTATGTTAGACAATATGACCAAGAAATAACACAAAGCATTAAAATTACCTTCTTTTGTATTTCAAAAAGTAACTTGATATTGTTCTCTGTCACAATACTTGGTGATATGCCATTTGCATCTGGAATTGTCGCTAATACGAGCTGGAAAAAATATAGGTGCCATTACTTCCTTGAAAAGTCACAACAGGGTGGCCTATTCGAGACAATAAAAAGAACATCGGAAGCAGATAACAATGGGAAATAAGAGGGATAGAGGAAAATCTGTTCATTTAGTGATCTTAAAAGACATTAAACTCATAGAGTCAGTAAGATCCAAATTCACATCTGATTGTATATCCTCACAAAAAATTTTGAAACAAAATCAGACAGATGGTATTAATCCAATATAGAACTCAGCCTCAAGCTCAAAATCCAGATTTGACACAGATCAGAGAACAAAATGTTGATGTTTAGGGTTTTATTTCTAACTTAGGACGCACCTATAGTTCTTAAATATTCAAATTATCCTTATCTAAATACATATGAAGGGTCCTTTCCTAAGTACCTGAATTTATCTTATATTAATATATGAAAAGAAGGGGGGGGGGGGGGGCATTTTTACTGGAGTTGATACTATTCACAAAAATACATACTAAGATAAGTAAAAGAAAACAAAGTAAAGAAAGAAAAGAAATGGGGTAAAAACTGAAAAGGTAAGCACCAAAGATAAGATTGAAACCCGTATTCCATACAAATCCTAGATAGCTAAGTGAGAAAAGTCCGAAAATATGAGCACCACTACCTGCAGATTTGGTTAAATCTAGGACCAGTTGGATCTAGATTCATAGTCAAATCAAACCAGCCAAATCCTATGTTTGATACGATTATCATAGAACATCATTTGAAACAAAATTTATATGTTCAATGCTGAATTCCAATTTAATCAGGTTGAATTTAGATAATGAGCAGATTGTGATCTGCATTGTTGCCCACAGTTTTAATAGGAGCCATATTTTTCTCTTATCTATAATAATATTTTACTGTACTTAATTTGAGGTTAAAGAACATTTTTACTCATATTGAACAAATTAATCTACCATATTCATGTCTACTAAACTAAAATTTTGAACTCGATAATGTTGAACCAGTCCAAAACAACTTTTTTCTTGGTCTTTAATGCATTTCTGTCTAATAAATGCCATCTCCCTATACTACATATTTGCAAAGAACAGTAGAAGAATGATGGGGAATAATCAGCAGCAGACTTCAAAACCCTTTGTACTGGTCTAGGCACAGAAAATTATAGTGAAAAAGTTGATAACTGCTTACATAAATCGAATATACTAACAAAAACTAAGCTCTACTATTTGAGGTGGGGAAGTCAGTCATACAAAGCAAAATTCCTTCTGGAGGATGCTGTGGAAGAATGCAATCTGTACATAGGCTGGCAAATTGGCTAAATTAGGGAGGTTATGGCTGTATAATTCAATAATGAAGGAGAGGATTGGCCAATCCTGTAATCAAGGGAATCTAATGTAATTAGGTAAGAAAGATTCCTAATTTTTTGTGCTAGGAATAATTGCATAAATATGAGGTTTTTTGTACAGATTGAAATCAAGGAAAAAATTCATCCTCTTTATTCCTTCCAAGATTCTTTATATTCAACATGGTATCAGAAACAAACAAAAGATATTTGATTTGCAGCACTCAAGCATGAAAAATAGTATCATTCAACAGTGCATAATACTAATAAAAACATACCCAATGCAGACATGAACAGTAATCACTGTTATTGTTTCTCAAACAGAAACATGAAACGGAGGCAAGTAAAATCATAACAAGAAACTGAATAAGATGACTGTTAAAATCACAATAAATAAGTGGTATAGTGTGGAACCTGCTCAATTCTGTAAAAAGGGGCTAGGTGGCTATCAAAAAATTGTTTCTCTTCTGCAGCTTTACTCCCAGGACCCACCCATAGCTGAAACAGCGCATGTATTAAAGGTTGGCTGGTATTTGGACAGACCAAGACCACAGTAACAAACTAACACTATATTGATTAACAGTGGATAAGAATAAACATCATAGAAGCCTTGTCAAAGAATTATCAACAACTCGATGTACAATCTGCTAATGGGTTTCAAGAAAATAAATCCGCCCCTTACTCGCACTCCAACCTTCCTAAAGAGTGCCTAAAGCATGAATACTTCAACATTATTTTGAGTGCTGCCATCTTAATGTCATTAGCATCTCGCAAATATTTCCAATAGTTTCAATCAAAATTCAGTTGTTCTTAAAATTTTCCACAATTCTTTTATCAAAACAGGCACATCCAGTAGAAATTCCCACCAAGGAGTCTTAGCTCTGCTCATTATTTTGTGATGAGTGCTAGGTCCGACAGATTGAGTCTTATAATGAATTTCTATGTATCAGAAAAAAAACCGATATTTGCATATTTTTTTTTACAACTGTTATCATGCAATGTAGCATCAAAGCCCTGCTTGACCCAATAAATTAACTAATCATGTTTTATATCATTCAAAAACTTTTTTTATAAGCACTCAATAAATAATATATATAAGAAGAGATAATACAAAAAGAGCTGCAGCTAAGCACACCAGAGTACACAGGGAGTATACTAAGTGTGCCAAGAAAAAAGAACAATGAGCATTCAAAAACTGTCCTTTTCTTTCTTGAAGTTATAATCAGGTAGAGACAAAAGTGATGCACTTTAAAAAGATACAGGGATTTTGGGGATAACCACCCCCAAAAATCTAGATGCAGGGAGACAGATTTATACACATGCTGATCAATGGGCTAAATGGAGAACACATTTGCAAGTTCCCAAACTAGAGTCAATATGTCAAAACCCACGTTGTGTGGACAAATATCAAAGGATGTCATTAACAAAAGTCTCCTATGTTGCTATCTTACAGGGACAATCAAACTTGTGGAAGCATATTTGATAATAATGATTCCCCAAACCCAGGCAGTTGACCCTGTGAAACAGATTATTTAATTTACCCTGGATAGCTACACAGGTTCCAAATCATACCTTCTCAGGTCGTGTCTCCACCTTAAAACGAATTAGACCTAAACAAAGTACAAGAACTATAGCCAATGACGAACACAATATGATGGTGGGATGTCTAGCGACCCATGTTCCGTATCTCCTGAACACAAACATTAGAACCATAAAGTCAAAAAATCATTCTGCCTAAATTAATACAAGTATTAATAGGATAGGCAAGACCTGTAAAAGTTTGACATGTATCCTTGCACAATTGAAAGTTGAACCCCATTTCTAATTTGGGGAACATCCTCAAGCATCTGATAATGAATAAAAAAAGGAACTTGTAATGAGTTCATATTACATCAAAGAACGTACAGTTACTCTTCAAAAAGGTAGGAAAAAAAACCCTCAAATGAAGAAATCAAGTTGCAGCAAGCAAAGCCCTAATGCAAGGGATATTAATGTGAACTAAGGACATGTTCTCTTTTTCCCAGAAACTGAACTACAAACTTGTTTATTTTTTCTAATAAGCAACACAAACAAGTTACTTGAAAGCATATAAACAAAAAATTTGGAGAAAACTCAAAGCATAAAACATGTTTGTAGATCATATTCTAGCAACAAACAAACACACTAACAATATACTTTTAGTAGCACCACAGAATATTCTAGGCCACCTGTGGTTGTTGTAACAATCAGAAGATCCATAATACATATTGCACCTATGTCACCAGAATACCTATTAATGACAAAGTTTATATGCGAATTAGAATAGTTCTACAGATCATAATCTCTTATGTATAATGACAAAAAATGCTGCTTGTGCAAATGAACCATCTTGACAGATCTGTATTTTTTTGCTTATGTACTTGGAGTCTGTAGGAAAGCAGCAATTCTTGACCACCCTTCAAAAAAAAAAAAAGGAAAAGGAAAAATTGCAGGTGCATCACTGGCAAGTTCAATAATACATGAACAGTCTAACACAATTTTCTTCAACTATAGGAAGATGGTACTGAAGGTAGAAAACCAGACAAGGAATTGCCTCTTCACTAGCACATGGTTCATTTCTCATCAATGGCCACATGCTGAAATATTATGACCATAAAAAGGAAGACAAGAAGAAAAGAAAAGAAGAGGAGATGATAGGGAAACCATAAATCACCATGCCTTCCCTCTTTTATCTTCTATACCTTTCCATTGTCCTCATAAATTATGACTCCAACACAATTAACATACATAATAAATCTCCACCAACTCAGAGTAATTGTAGCACTAGTCTTCCAAAAACTGAGTCCACACTTTTGAGGAAATATCCACAAAGGCTACACTCAAAACAATGCAACTTGACGCACCTCAAAAAAGACTTGAATAATCAGAGTAGTTTACTGCAGTGAACAAAGACTATGAAAAGAATACTCATTGGTAATAGATAGAAAATTTGGAAGCACCTGTGAAGAGAGATTCTCATCCTTTGGCCTGTTCATGGAATGGAGCTCGCTACCATCCATGACATTCAGCATTGGTTTCATTCTAGGAGCTGGGTTCCTTTCTCTAGTTCGATGAAACAAACCCCATCCAAAAAAGATAGTAACCAGTATGATATATAGGATTGCTAAAGAAAATTCAATGCATTTGGCCTGCAGTCATCAAATAGAGGGACCAAATCAACTAAGCCATAGACAAGCCTGAAGTCAGATGATGCAGACTTAAAATGCACATTGATATATCTAAAAAAATCCCCATTCTATGCAAATAAGTAAATCAATGCACCACCTTAAGGGACCCAATTCTCACTGAACATGAACCCTCTTTGTGTAGGGAAGGAGGAGCATAACCAGAGCAGACAGAAGCTGAAGGGCAATCACCACAAGAACATCCCAGTGAAGTGTCACCACATGAATATGTGGATACATTCATAGGTTTCATCCCAGATGACTCAGCAATACTTGGTTGGAAATTAATGGCATATGGTGAACCTGGCACACTGGGGGCTGCTCGTGTACCAATAAAAGCGAACCATTCTGCCAGAAGCATAAAAATCATAAACAAGTCCCAATTGTGCAGAATGCATTCAATACCACAAACAAAGAGTAAAGAGATTTACTAGTCATAATCCTCACAAATAAAAGCCAAATGCACATAAATCTATCGCTAAAATGACTACTTTTGTTCAAAGCTTTAATAATACTTAAATATGAACAGAAGGAATTTCATGCCATCAGGAGTTATTCCAAACCGTAGAAATGAAAGTTCAAGAAAGAAAAACTATTCAACAGACCGGAGAGATAGAATGTTTAAATATTATATGGTTGATATCATATTTATTTTGAGGGTGGAAAAAGAAATTCTAGAAAGTACCACATAAGACAAAAAGATAACTAAGATACAAAGGATTCAAGACCATCACAACCAAACCAAGAACCTTGAAGAAAACCTAGAGCCTGCATTTCTCTATCAATGACCAATACATCCTGTCAATTTTCTTTAAGACCATAAAATCCGAAATTTGGACTTAATTTCCATAGATTTCTTAAACTGTCTTGAATTTAATTATACTTGTACCTTTATGTTCCATCTAAAACAAAGATTCAGCAACCTCTTTACAATTTCACTATACACGTGCCCTTTTGGTCCATTTAACAATAATTAGTCATGTATATATTTTGTCCAAATCCAAAATTTTCCTTTGCTGACAGGTACAAGGTTTTCAAGGTGTAAAATTATTTAGATGAATTACCCAAATTTCTTGATTTTTTTTTTGTCCAAAATCCTGGCTGAATTTATTAAAATCTTGGAACGACCATCTTCTCTAATGAATCTTGTCCCAGATTTTACTATCCATATTCCCCAAATTTAATAATAAATTGTTTCTAGTAATTTCTATTGGAAGATCTTTCATCCTTCTTTGCATATCCTATATATATAATGATCTCTAATCCAACCAAACCTTGATCCTATTTCAATTGGGCACCTTTTCAACAAAGAATTCATCATATTGGATAAAAACATAAAAACAGTAGAAGTGTGATTAAGTTGGCAAAAGACGAAATTTACAGAACTATTTAAACTTTAAACTTGAACCTATATATATTCTGAAAACTTTCATATTTGATTGTTAGCAAAGAATGGCAGTTTTAAGATAAGAATATTGCTGTTGACAAATACCATTGGGTGGATGTTGAGAGAAAGTATCCAGTACTAGTTTAGGATCCACTTCCAATGAGTTTAATTATTAAAGATGGTGAAGTTAGTTTCCCTTTCTTTTAAACACTATTTTCCCCCACATGCATTTTAAAATCATATTCCTTACTTCATTGCAGAGTCAATGCATACATGCGTGTGTGTGTGTGTGTGTGTGTAGGAGAGAGAGAGAGATAGCAAACTTAGGATGCAATTTCAAAAGAACTGATTACCTTTAAAAGTTTTAGCTCCAGCACCAATAAAGTCAATTGCTCGAGTATTCATTGTACCAAACTTTACATCCTTACAAGAGTTATACAACCCTTCACCAAAAGCATCAGTTATAATAAAATCAATCCCATCCACAGTCAAATTGTTATTAACCTGAGAAAAGAAAAAGAAAATAAGTTCCCTCATTAAAACTGCTGAATGATTCAGCAGTTCAGGAGAGTATGAACTAATTAAAAAGTCATCTCTCAAACTTGAAATGGACAAAAATAAGTTTCAGACAGAAATGTTCATCATTCAGCAGTTCAAGAGAGTATGAACTAATAATTTAAAAGTAATCACTCAAATTTGAAATGGAATAAAAATAAGTTTTAGACAGTTATCTTCGTCATAAAATGCCAATGAATAAAAAGATTGCACAATGAACATATGGAGAGAAGGGGATAAGAACTAAAAGTGCCCTCCTGGAAACATAGAAAACCAAGGTTTTGTAGGGCATCTTTCAAAGGCATCAGAGTTTGATTAGGAGGAATTCCTACCTTGGAAACAGAAGTCACATTGATAAATAAACTCTGATTGGGAGAGCAGGTAAGCTCACAGAACAAATTCAAAAAGTTCCTCAGGCATGCTGGACAGCCTACAAGAAAAGGAATTGCCTGCAAAATAAATTATAAATTAAGAATGTCGCTGCAATTGAACGTCACAATAAAAATATAAACAAAATGTAGGAGTAGCACTAACTTATGTTCATAAAATCAACAAAAATTGAAAATAATGGATTGGCATGAAATAAAAAGTGCTTAAATCAACTCAAGTTATTTATTTTCCCAAACACTCCCTTCAACAAAACTAAAAGAAAGGCAAATTAAAATATGCCTTTTTTTACAGACAATTTACCAAATGATGATCTATTGGATGACCAGAAAATAAAGATTATATCATGACAACCACAATTATTTATAAAAAAAACTATAAAGTTCAATTCTCTTTAATTTTTTTTTTTTTTTTTTTTTTTTTTTTTTTGGTGTCATTCTTTCACAAAATTTTCACAGTGGACTATCAAAGTAGTAAACCAATGGCACTTCCTTAGTCTAACATTGCTATAAAGGACAAATCACTACGAGTTTCCCAATTAGTAAGCAATGATATGTCATTTGATATCAAAGCAAAATACTGCAAAGAGAAAATCAGGATTCAGTCAATGATATCAAAGAAATAAAAATAACCAGAAAAGCTTGACAAGCAACATAAAAAATAAAGAAACAAAATCTTACTTGTTGGACTTGTGTCCGTAATGTGTCAAATTGAGCTTCTGTACAACAAACATTACCACTGATGGTTGGACACATACTTTGGATCTTTGATGAAAGCAGATCATCTGGCTGGGAAACATGAGAAGGAAAAGAATAGTCCAATCATCATATAATTTCAAAGTTAGCAAATTCTTTCAACTGCATTTAACAAAAAAATATAAATTTAAACCAACAAAATCCAGAAGTAAGACAGGTTTTTCATCCATCCTGATTACGAAAACAAGGACCAACATACAAAGCAGACACAATGTTTGATGACTAAACAACTGAATATAATATAAAAAAATAAGAAAAAGAAAATAACAAGCCAACAATAATAACATTACTGTGTGAACAGCATAAATCCTTGCACCTCATACCTTCACAGATGGGGAACCATAAGGACAGTTCAATACTTTTCCATCACTACGCTTCCCACAAATATCATACATTGCACAATATTCTTCAGAATGTCTTTCCCTAAACAACAGGAAGAATTAGATTCATTCCTCAATTATGTAAAAACAATTGAAAAGGTTCAACTTCTTGATCATATATAGCAGATATGTGATAAAAATCATTACGCAACAACATGAGTCAGGAAGACAGGGAAAGGGGATACCTCTTTCCAATCATGTTGAATCATTGAGATAGATAACACAAAGCAATTTGTTTTAAATTTGCCAAAAATAATACAATTAAGGGCATGGGAGAGCATAAGGTGTCTCTATAAACCTAATTCTGGTAAGTTCAAACAAAGAATATTTCATTTTTTAAAAGGAAAATGTTTCATGTAACTTCCAATTCCAAGTAAGAAAGAGCCTTACCCGGCTGACGCATTGGATGTCAAAAGAAATCGGGTGTCAGACCTCTCTGCACTTGTTATAAATACAAGAAACAATACCTGCACAGAAAAATGCAAATTCAGTAGAAAGTGATGCATCCTCTTTCCAAATTAGAAGAATACCCTTCTTTCTGATTTCAAATGATAGATTATACCAAAATTCAACCAAGATAATGTAATCTATGACTCTCTGCAGCCACTCATAAATCTGAGGAAAATAAAATCGAAAATCATTTTTTGTAATTTTTATTCTGGAGAATTAAAAATAATACATTCCACCTTTTTTGCTTTTCTTTCCTTTTATTTTATCTCCCCATTTGCTAAAGTAGTTCTTTTCTTTCTTTCCTTTTCCTTTCCATGCATCTAAATTTAAAGAAGAAAAGTGATAATGAAACTTCAATAATTAAGAAACAAAGAAATATTAGCTTATATTCATTAAAACTAAGACACCGATCTAAAGATACAGAATGACTTTAAAACCTGTCCAAGAACCATAACTTCAAAAAATAAAGAAAATGCAAGAAAGACTCCGGTCAATCCTCTTTCTTTGATTTTCTCTCCGCTCATCTACCAATATTTGTCACTTCAAAAATAAAGCAAATACAAGAAAGATAAATTCAACTCTCTTCTTTCTTCTTCTCTGACGCTACTGAAATTCAAAACCAAAATCAACTACCAATGCTCCCAACTTCAAGAAACAAATTTTTTATAATAAAAAAAAAAAAAAAAAAAAAAAAAAAAAAACACTATGACGAAGATTGAAATATTAAAAACACAAGAACCTTAAGACCTACCAAGAATCATAACTTCAAAAAAAATAAATACTCAAGAAGCGTAACTTCAATTTACAAGAAATAATTTTACTAAAACCGATTCAACTGTGTTTTTCTTTCTTTTTCATCTTCTCCTGATGAAATTCAAAACCAAAATCAACTACCAATGCTCCTAACTTCAAGAAACAAATTAAAAAAAAAAAAAAAAAAAAAGCTCCCTGCAAAGCTTCTGATTCCCTACACCTGAATAACTCAAAAAAAAAAAAACTATGGCCAAGATTGAAATATTAAAAACACGAGAACCTTAAGACCTACCAAGAATCATAACTTCAAAAAAATAAATACTCAAGAATCGTAACTTCAATTTTCAAGAAAGAATTTTACTAAAACCGATTCAACTGTGTTTTTCTTTCTTTGTCATCCTCTCCTGTTGAAATTCAAAACCAAAATCATCCGAAAATCCTCCAAAACTTTCAAAGAAACAAATTAAGTTTTCTTAAATAAAAAAATTAAAAAATAAAAAAAAAAAAAAAGTTGCTAAGTATCCTTCCTGAATTCTGACAAACTAAAAAAACAAGATCGTATCACCAAGATTCATCGCAAATTCACTTCCTCAAGAAAATTAGACGAGAGATCGACTGTAACTTCGACACTTGCAATGCCTCCTATTCCTCAAATAAACTCACAAAAACCAGCACCAAGATTCACCGCAAATTCACTTCTCGACGTAGTTAAACTTGAGATCGAACAAGAGAAGAAACAAATCCTTGCCTGGAACAGCGAAATCCGCAAGAGAAACCCTAAACGAATCGCCATTTTCACCTCAGACTCTCACGATGCAGAACCGGAGAGCCAGACCGAGAGAGCGTAGCCGTTGTAGAGAGTAGAGCGAGGTAGTAAAGAAACCGAATTTATACTTGGCCAGGACTGGCCAACTCCCTTCACCGTTCTCGATGGCAATCAAAATCAAATATTTGATCTTCATTCGTATTTACGTTACTGCCCCTGCTTTCGGTTACCCTGTCGGATCAGTCCAATATATAGTTCGTCACTCGTCAGCGATTTTGACTCATTCACTATTCACTCACAAGTTCACACCATGAATGCTCTAGTCTAGTATGGAAATTTAATTAAAAGGGCAAATTGGTAAAACAATAGTTCTAGAAAAAATGCGTGTACGGCTATTGTCGTTTCCTTTAAAGGCTGCTAGGAGAACTGTGGGTTTGGCCAAACTTGTGAAAAAGTATTAGCTTTGAATTCCTCTAGAACGTGTCTCTAATATCTATCGCTAGTCTTAATTAGGAAATTAATGTTATTACTGTCTATGAAAATGACTTTTCAGATTGAAATGAAAAAAGTTTTTCTGTCATATAGTAGATTTGGATTGTGTTGGATGGGATTGGATTCTAACTAAAATAATATTAAAAAGATAAAAATAAAAATTAGATTTAATATTACAAAGTATTTTTATATTTTTTAAAATAAATTAATTGCTTTTTTCTTGATTAAATAATTTAAACATATATCAACGTTTAATTAATTTAAATGTAAGAAAATCATTTCCCCAAACATATTTTTACCTTTCTGAAATAAATATATGATTATTTTTTTCAAACAACTCCTTCAAATAATTTTATCTACATATTTAATGGACATTATAAATATATATATATATATATATATATATATATTCAATGCTCTCTAAATAAGGCACACTGCACTTTACATTTGACTTAAATAACAATGCAATGTGTTAAGAAAAAAGGAAAGTGTGTGATTATGTGATTGATATTTTTAAAAACATTTTTATGAATTTATGACCACTTTAATAGTTGAAAAGGAAGTTGCTTAGTTTGAAATTTGAATGCTGAATTTTAAAATTATTTACATTAATTGTGTTTTACACTCTGTCCCTCGTATTCAAAATATTTATTAAAATGTAACACTTTATCCCTCTAAATTTATGAAAATATTAATAAATATTAAATAAAGATAATAATGTTAAAATAAAAAAATCTATTATCAAGTTCAGAGCTGTTACGCTTTAGGATCACACGTAAGAACAATGAATAATGGTGTGAACATTTTTCAAAAATTAAAAATTAAAACTTATAACTACTATATTTTGAAAGTATTTGAAATTTCTAACTTAAAAACTATTAGTGGCAGTTTAGTGCATGGAAATGAAAAGTAAAAATAGAAATATCATTTTTTTCTCTACCTCGTTTCAATGTTTGAACAATTTTTTAGAAGATATGAATTGAATAAAAAATGATTTTAGTAAAAATCAAATTATACCTATAGGTGAGATTTTAATTTATCCCAAATAGGTGGTATTATGATTCATTTATCTCATAATATAATATAAAATAATCTAAAATTATTTTTTACCCTTGTATTTCATTCATTAAGCTTGGATGTCTTCTCATCCTATAATAAGACTGTTTTTTTTAGTCTTATTATTTAATAACAAATAAAAAATTCTCATAATTTATTTTTATTTAAAAAAAAATTAAACCATATGTAATCTTGAAATCATAGGTGTATCCAAACACTTAGGTGGTGTTTGTTTTTTTGGCTTTTTACTGAAAGTAATTAAGTTTCAGAATTTAGATTATTTATTTTTCTAATTTTTCATGACTTATTATAACTTTTTTACTAAATAGAAAAATCAAAATATATAAATTTTTCTAAATATAAAAAATAACATATTAGCTTTTTTTTTTACTTTTTAACACTTAATAGAAATAAAATACTACAAAAACAAACAACCTAATATTTAACACTATTAAGCATTAAGGTTCTATTTAGAATCAAGTAAAAAAAATAAACACCACCTAAAAATTGAATCACTAAATTTATTTATATTAAAAAAAAATGAAAACAAAATATTTATTTTTATTTCCTATTTTTATATACCAAACAACCCTTTAATTTAAAGTATGTTTTTCCTAATTTCATACTAGTGTTATAAATAAATGGCAAAAAAAACAATCTATTTTATAATTGTACGTGGTGTTTATAATTGGAATCAAAGTGTTTATATTTAATAAGTTTAAGGGTTGGGTTTTGATCAATAGAGGGACAAAGTTTAAAACATGAGAAAAAAAGATTATGGGGGTAAAATGTATTTAATCTGAATATTTAATACTATCTAATTATATTTAAATTATATATCGAAGAGATAATTTTTTATCACATTTTTATAAATTATCATATATTATCATAAAATTTAAATTATCTTTATAAAAACATGTTTTAAAGGAGCCGAGCGGTAGGTAGAAATACAAAAATTTTGAGACAACAAGTGGCGTGACGCACTGAGCTTACCTACCCAAAGCCAAAAGCGAGATCGTGTGCAAGTGTTGATTAGGATATGCATGCATCACAACAGCTGTAACAGCATGCAATGTGGTTCTCATTTAGTTGCGCATGTCTTTATGGTAGAGAAAATTTTATAAGCAGCCATGTGCCACTGGCCCAACTCGGGTTGCTCTGTCCACTACACTTCTCTCACCCAAGTCATTTCATTTTTTCATGATTGTAGCCATGAGAGCTGTTATTAATGCATTTAGATTCACACCTACCAACAACATTTCTGTTCTGACCATTAATAAAATGGTAGATGAACGACCCAGAGTAGTCTTGTAGCATTTAAGAACCTTACCTATAAAACCAACTAATGGTTTGACTTCATGCCCCCCCCCGCCTTTTTTTTTTATGGAACAAATTAATTGATTTATATGTTTGACTTCCATGATACCAATTAATTGTTCTTGAATTTTTCTACTATAAATAATTTAATTTGTATAATTTGAAACAAATTTCGAATACAAATTCTATCATATGAGGAAATACCATCCCAGTTTTGATACTAATCATTAAATTTTAAATTTCAATATTTTAGTAATTAATTTAGCATCCTATTTCATATTATTAATTACATTTTTAGACTTATTCTTATTTTATACATTTTTTAAAGGAATCCGACAAGCAAATGTAACACAAATACTCGGCATATTCAATTTTAAAAAGTACTAAAGAAAGAAAAAAAATTAAATTTTAATTTTTTTATTTGATTTTATGATTAAAAAATAAAATGTAATTAAAATTAATTTAAATCTTATATTTTAAAAAATAAAAATTAAATTAAATAAATTTAAAATAATATATAAAAATAATTTATTAATTTAAAATTTATTTTTTATTCTACTCTTTTTTTTTCTCTTATTTTACTTTTTCTTTATATATTTTTTCCTTCGATGAAAAGGTGAAACTATCAATCCTTAGATTTCTCTAAAAAGTAGCTTATTTTTCATATAAATATCCATCAATAAATATTTTTTATTTTTGGGTGAAAAATAAAATAACCATACTTGATTATGGGAAAATTGAAGTTCAAGAGACAAAAATAACAGGGTGTTTGATATTTTGCATTGGTACAAGGGATGGTTGACTCACAAAGTGCATAATTGAGGTAAATTTTGGAGTCTCACTCCACTCTAATGCTTTTATTTATGGCATAATGAAGTTTCATGTAAGACAATCAGAGCACCAAAAGCAGAAGAGTGATGGACCATGTGATGATTCAACATTATTGTTGGGCAATGACTTTCAATTCTTATTCCTTACTTGGTCGTTGACCACCTTGGATAAGACCCAAATAATGCCTTACCAAACACATTCAAATGTATTCCATCTCACATTTTGAAAAATGATCTCTAAAATTCAATCATTTATGCAAAAATAGAATCATTAAAAAAAATTCAGTTTGACAATATTTTCAAAAAACATAATTTAATAATAATTATTTAAAATATTTTTAAATTACTATCATAAACAAAATTCTCCTTGTAAACTTGAATAAAAAAAAGTCATTTTTTTAGCCTATATTTTCATTCAATATTTTTATTTTATGTAACATATATATAAAATATTTCATATTTTAAATGGTTTTTTATAATACTGTAAATTTATTATCAAAAAATTATTTTTAGAAAAAGTTCTCAAAAAAAATTATTAATTTTTTTTTGGGTATAATTCTGTACGACGATTCAAATAAGAAAAAAGGTTTTTTAAACTTATTGTTCACAGCTTATTGGCATTTATGGAAACAGTTTTGAAATAAGATGTTTTATTATAATTACCGACCGTGAGAATAAAGAAAAGTCAAGGGATTAAGGGCATTTAAGTAACAACACATGGAATAGGATCAAAAGACGTGAAAATAAAAACAAGAGAAGAGGGAGGGGAGGTGAGTGGGAAGAATGATGTTGAGTGCGACGGGTGGGCCCCGAAGAGTCATTGGAGAGATTCTAGACAGTGGGCCCACCCGCGCAGCCCAGCCCAGTGAGTCCCAAATTCCAACTTTATATATATAAATATATAAATACGTGTAAAAAAGGGCATAGAGCGTCATGATTGCAGTACATCTGACGTGATCATAACTATCGGCACCACGCCTCGATCATACAAAACACACACGCTACTCCCTTGCTCCCTTTGCCCCCTCGCCGTAGAAGTGGCTAAAAGCCTAAACTGGTAGGATGCTAAAAGTAGATTCTCTCTCATGCTGCTCCAGTGACGATGGCCTGGTCTCGTTTCACATGCTCTTTGCTTTTCCCACAGGGAGTCAAAAGTGAAGTACCCCTGCCAGATGGATTTTCTTCGTACGTATTATTATTTAATTTTCGGCTTGTGTGTTGGACCTGTTGGTTGGTTGTGATGTGATCAGATGAGACCGTGAGAGTGCATGTTCAACTTTCCTTTTTCTTTTCACTCAGCGGGGGCAATTGCAATATTTTCACGAGGTTTTCTGCGCATCCTCGTTTTTATATATATATTTTTAAATATAAAATTAATTTATATATTTTTCATTAAATGTTCATTTTTTATATTACATCTTTTAAAAAATATTTAAATATATTTTAAATTTTTTAATTAAATTTGAAATCTAAATTAATCCATCTCCCTCCCATCTATTGTTTAAATCAAATAAATTTAGAGTCTAGATAATATTTTAAATAAAAATATTTTAAAAGAATTATTTATCAAATATTTAAAAATATATATATATTATAAGTATTTTTTTTCAAAAATTTAAAATTATTTTCTAAATTTTATTAAACACCTATTTAAGAAAAAAAAAGGTTTCTAAATTTAAAAGTTTTTGTAAAAAAATATTTTCAAATGAAATCTTAATTTGATATAACATTTTCATCACGAATAAACATAATTGATATAGCAATTTTATCACAAATAAATATAATTTCTTTATACTAGGAAAATGATTACTTTTTTTGAGGGTTAAATACATCGTTATCCCTCCAACCTGTTCTCCAATTAATTTTGATAGACCCGTCTTTTTTAAGTCAACTTGTAATTAATTTCATAATGTATCCATTATTCAAAAAACCTCCCTACCATAAATATATTTTTTTATAATTATGAGTGTTCGGACCAACTCACGCGCATTGCAATTAATCCTGTGGGGCCTAAAAATTAATAACCAGATAAGTCCTTCAATGGCCTTAAAGAGGCTTGATTAAAAATAATTAATATTATAATTAAAAATTGGATGGAAAAATAATAATTTTTAAGAAAAAAAACTCACATCTAGCTTGCCTTTTAAAATATTAATTGATATAATATTTTAGTCATATTAGTTTCTATTTATTTCGTCTTAAAACCACTGTTAATAGTTGGTAATTGTATTTTTAAATTTAAAATTATAATTATAATCATTAATTATGGTTTTAAAATAAAAAAAATAACAAAATTATACCAATATATAATTTTCACAAATATTTTCAACAGAAGTTAAGATTATTATTTTTTATTTTTTAAAAAGGTGTTACTTTGACTGCAGCTTCCATCGTTGGAGTTTGACATCCACATGTCGTCAAGGGTAACCTTTGGACAATCATTTGTGAAAAAAGTATTTGAAAAATAAATAAATATTAATTTATATATATATTATTTCATTTTGATCGTACTTTTGAATAACCAAACATAATCTTATTTTTCAGTTTATTTTCTATTTTGCTTAATCCCCAATTGGAATTGGATTGTATCACTCGCATATGCCACATGTAAATTGATACTCGACCACACATAAATCTAATTTAAATTTGACCAACTAAGACTTTTCCCTACATCTGGTCCAAAACATTGAATAAGCAAAGCTATTTATGGGGAGGGGCTTCTACGTTTGACCCCGAAAAGCAGGCATCACATCATTTTTTTTTCTGTCAGAGACTCATCTTCTTTACTCCATCAGTCGACCACTCTTTTTATATTTGTTAAGGAACAGGTCCAGTATACGTTGCCATGTTGCAGTCATTTAAGTGCTTTTGCGAGGTAGACCAGAGACATTACAACTTTCCATCACGTTTCAGTTTTTTCGCAAGACGAGTGGGGATGGTCCATGACGATTGCAGACTGCATTACTGCAGTTTGAGTGAGATTCGAGAAGTGGGATCACGTGCCATACCAAAAAAGAAAAAAGATTAGATTATGTTACATCCTTGTTGAGATAATAAAAATATTATCGGGAAAAAAAAAAAATGTAAAGTTCGAATGGCTTTTGAAACAAAGTTGGTCAGTGTTTTTGGAAGATATTTTTTTATATTTTTGTTTTTAAAAACAGAAACAACTGGTAGGTCTTATATAAAATATAAGAGTTTGTTTTGAAACATTTTCTCGTTCTCTTATGTTTTAAGTATTGCATAGAAAATCGTTCCAACGTTTGAAATTTATTTTAAAAATAATTTATTTTTGGAACAGTTTGTAAATTTCCGTTAAAAAATATATCAAACGTGTTTTGTAAATTAAAAAACTGTTTTTTGATTTCAAAGTAAAAAAAAAAAAACATGTTTTTTAAAAAATGGAATTGAATGACTTGGTATTTGTTTCGAAAATAAAATTTAAAAACTATTTTTTAATTTTTGTAAAATAAATTTTTATTTTAAAACTTAAAATATATTTAACATATTTTTTATATTTTTAAATTTATTTTATAAATAGTATTTTATTTTTAATTATTTTACATGTTTATATAATTATTTTTTAAAATGATCATTTAAAAACAATAAAAAATAATTAAAAAATATTATTTGAAAACATTAATAAATATGCTTTTTATGTTTTTTATTTTAAATAATATAAAACTATTATAAAAAATAATTTTCCAATAAGTCCGAAGGTTTTTATTAGTATCATGATGCTTAGCAAACCGAACTCTTCATCTAATTCTCTGTTAATAAAATGAAATTAAACATTTTTTTTAATCAAGGAACAAATGTTAACATCGTTATATTATACAAATCATAAATTTATAATTTCCATGTAATTTTAAGAGAAAAACAAAAATCTAACCATATTGACAATTTGAACGCCCAACTACCTCCCAACAATCATTGACGCAATATGGTTGTATTAATATATGACAATCAACCATTCTTCTTCCTTTTCATTTTCATGCTTTTTAAAATTTAAATTAGTGGCCCTCGTACCCACTGTGTTTAAAAGCACACGACAAGTTATTGGGATTGATTTTGAAAACGTTTCAAAGCATTTCCTCAAGTTTGGATGTGAAAAGTGCATTTGAAGTGATTTTAAAAAATATTTTATAATATTTTTATTACTTGAATTATGAAAATTTTTAAGTATTAAAAATATTTAAAATAGTGTATTTAATAGTGATTTTATAAAATATTTTTAACACTTAAATAATAAAATTTTTAAAGTATTAGAAATGTTAGAAGTTTTTTTTTTAAATCACTATTAAATCGATTCAAAATTTATTTAAAAGTGATGGTAGGAAATGTTTCTATATTTTTTAATATTTTAAAAATAAAAATTTTCAAATGTTAAAAATATTATATTTATTTATTATAATCATTATTAAACGAGCTCTTATAATGTGTTTGATTAAAAAACGGTTTAAAAAATTTGGAGCATCAGTTAAAAGATTATTTTAGAATTGCTTGGACCTAAAACCTCTAATAAAATTAACCCCTTCACAATCAACTTAAACCCAAAGAAAAAAACAAAGGTAAAGTTCCCAACTTAAGAAGAGCTTCCAATTCTAAATACCATGAAAGCTAATAATTCACCATCATCGCATCATGATTAACCTATAAAAACGCATCGGGTGGCGTTCTCCATCGGGATCCAAGAGCATCATCACCGGAGGGTCCACCCACCATCAAATACATGCAGACTTTTAAACTTTTTAAAACTATATCTATCATGTAAAGGAGCACTCTAGGAAAGGGGCAGGTCAGCGTGCATCATATGGAATCATGTTCCTAAACTCGATTGCTACATTTTAATTACTTATTTTTCATTTCTTTCGGGTTTTTTTTTTTCAATTCTGTATTTAAATTTAATCTGGCCTTAAAGTGGATTGTATATTTAATTATTATTACTCTTTTTATGCTTTTATTTATTTATTTGGAAAATAAGTCAGTTGGTTTACAGTGAATCTATGGCTTGCATGTTGTACGTGATAATTATTATTAGCATGCAAGCTTATTAGAAAAGTTTATAACTTTATCTAGATCCAGGTGGGCCAATAATCTGGGCAATTCGGATGATAATATATTCAAATGGGCCACGACACCAGGTCCAATGATTGTGTGGGCTTATCCTAACCAAGGCCTTCCGAAATTGGAGTTGAATGGGCTTCCGATCAGTCCCACTCTAAGTGGGTGTTTGATAACACCAAAGATGAAAATATCAGTAATTATGGATATATCGGTATTTCTATTTTATGGATGTATCGAATATATCGGAGATATATCGGTGGATATTTTGAAAAAAAATATCGATAAGCCTAAAATTGATCAAAATTTATAAAATATAAGAAAATTTTCATAAAAATATAGTTAGAAGTATAATGATATTTTAAAGTTGTTTTATTAAATAATTTGATATATGTATAATATGATTTATCATATTTGATAATAATATCGTATACATCGATAAAAATATGAATTTTATAAGTGTACATATGTTATTAAATTATATTTAATATTATGATATTTGATTATAATATGTATAATTTTAAAATATATAACGCTATGTTGCTTGTTTTTTTTTAACTTGATTGTAAATAAAACCTAAAATTAAATAATATTTAATAATATTAAGTACTAAAAAAATAAAGAAAAACCAATATTTTACTTTTAAAATTTAGGAAAAATAAAATATTTTAGTTTTTTGTTTATTTAGCAAATAAATTATAATAAATTATGAAAAAAATAGAAAAATAAACAACTAAAATTTAAAAGTAAATTGCTTTCACTAAAAAGTAAAAAAATAAATAAATGCCCCTAACTTATTAAATTATTTTATCAAATATATTTAATCTACTTAATATCTTAAATTAAGTTATTAAATCACTTTAAGTCTTTTAATTTCAAATACTGTGGGTTAGTTTTAGGATATGAAATTATGTTGTTTAAACTTTGAACCTATGACAATCTAAGGCCTTGTTTGGATTGGCTTCTAGTAATACAAAACTTTATTTTCGAGCTGAAGGATTTTATATTTGGTTCACGTAAAGTTTAAGAAAGAGAAAATTACAATTGAGTGATTGAGTTATATTAATTACAATTGCCAATTTTTAAAACAAAAATATGTAACTATGCTATTATGATGCTAGCCATTGAGTGATATTATGATGTTATTGTTACTATTCATCTATTTGTTAGCAATTGAGCGAATGAGAAAACTATTAGTTATATAAAAAATATAAGTAAAATTTCATACAAAAAATTAATAAATTTAAATTATTTTGATCACAATAATTAAATAACAATAACTTTGATTAAAAGAAGAAAAAGAAATGAGGTTTATCAACAAGATTGAAATATAAAAGCAAAATAACCTCAAGGCCTAGCTTGTTTAATAAAACCGATTCAACCATCTTTTTCTTTCTTTAAAAATAAAGCAAATACAACAAAAAAAAAAAATCATAAAATTATGTAATCTCATATCTTTCTTACCTTATTACTTATACCATCTCTATTTCTTTATATTTCTTAGTAAAAATTATACACATAGGTTGACACACATAAATAAAGAGTCAAAATGAACATCTCATTATTTTATTCCTTCATTTTTATATTTGAATAGCTTAATTATCACGAGATTATGAATATTTTATATTAATTATAAGTGAGGTATACTCAAGTAATAGAGTATGTTAGTCTATCTTAACCACTTAAATAGCGGGTGGAGCGACTTGAACTCGAATCCATGAATATGCCACTACCCTGTGAGATGTCTTGTCTGAATAAGATAAAATAAAATATTTTATTTATCTATTTTACTTTTTTTTTTAATGTTTTTTAGTTAACATAAATGGAAATTACGTCTCCACTATCACTAAAAGCTAAAAACTTGGAATTTCTTTTATTTTCCAACAAGGAGAGGAGTTTCATGTACCAAGCGCCAACAAAATAAAATAGATTGGGCCTGTTATCGGGCCTTTACATCAACAAAAGTTGATCATATTACAAGACTTTCCACTCAACCTACCTTTGGTGTCAACCTTTCCTACCCGTACGCCCATGTGGAGGAGTTCGAGCTCCGATGCCAGCGCTGGCACCGCCATGTTTTGGGCGATACGGAGACCGATGATGGTGAAGCTGAGGTCGAGTCGTGGCGGCTTTAGCTTCTTTGCGATTTGGTTTTTCCTTGATTTCATTTATGCGTTTCAAGGTTTCTAACACCTCTTCCATGGATGGCCTTTTTTTGGGATCAGATTCTAGGCAATTGAGTATAAGCTCGGCTACTTGGGTTGCTGCTTTTAATGGGTACAGGTCCCGTAGCCGTGGGTCCATGATTTTCTTTAGCTTTCTCTTGTTAGGAAGCGATGGCTTAGTCCATTCCACCAAATTCTGTTGTCCCGCTGGCCGGTTAATGTCAAGGGCCTGTTTGCCTGTCAGCATTTCCAATAGAACTACTCCAAAACCATATACGTCGCTTTTCACGTACAGATGACCTATCCAAACAAACAGTAATGTTAAACTATTACTTTCATCCAAAAGCTTAAACCGTCACGTCCTAATAGGCCTTAACCTAATTATCCTATTTAAAATAAGATTTTAATACAATATTAAGCTAATAATTTGACTTAAAAACTCAAATTATTAGGTAACAACGTACGACAATGTAAGTGAGCTATTTCTAGGTTACAATTGTAATAATTTCAAGTTTTTCGAGTTTAATATAGTATGAAAGATATGATATTTACCTGTGGCAATATATTCTGGTGCTGCATAGCCATAGGTGCCAACAATTTGAGTTGTCACGTGTGAATCACCATCCGATGGGCCTAATTTTGCAAACCCGAAATCTGAGAGTTTGGCATTGTAATCCTGTAAAAAAAAAAAAAAAAAAAAAACCCCTTCAAATTTAGAAAAAATAATAATAATAACGCATCAAATGTAGCACAATACTGAATAAATTGAATTATTTAATTACCCCATCCAACAAAATATTGGAGGACTTGAAGTCTCTGTAGATGACTGTCTTCTCAGAAGTGTGTAAAAAGGCTAGACCTCGAGCTGCTCCTATTGCTATTTTAAGGCGAATTTCCCATGTAAGTGACTCTGCTCCAACTGCAATATCCGCGTTACAACGCATTATCAAGATTTGAAAGTTATTCGTTTCCGCTTTAAAAAACATATTTTGACAATTTTTTTTTTTTAAGAATTTATTGAAAACAAATGATTTTTAAAAATAAAATCAAAATGTTTTTAGCTATTTTTTTATAAGGTGTTTTGAGAAATAAGTAAAAATATAAGAAAAGGCATTTGAGAATTAAATATTGTTTTTTATTTTTTATTTTTAAGAATAAAAAATAATATATTTCAAAAATAAATATTAAAAATAGGATTAAAAATATTTTAGGTGTTTAAAAAAACTTTTATTTTATAAAATATTATAAAAAAAAATTATTTATTTTTTAAAACAGTTCTCAAACACTCTCTGTATTCATTGTTCCAGGAAAATAAAGGCTTCTTACGTGTAAAAAGATGATTCTCTAAACTTCCCTTGTGCATGTATTCATAAACAAGGAGGAATTGCTTATCCTCGCAGCAGTAACCCAGAAGCTTCACAAGGTTGGGGTGACTGAATTTTCCCAAGAATTTCACCTCAGACTGCACCCAAAAATTTATATAATCAAATTCAATCCAAATGCCATTGGGAAGTAATTTTGATAAATATGTTTTAAATTTATAGAGATTTCAATATAATAGCATTTTTATTACAAACGCCTTCTCGTAAATAATTTCTAGATAATATTTTTATAAGAAAATTTCCAATGGAAAATAAAATGACACTGGAATATAAAATAAAATAAAAACATTTTAAATATAGAATACAAGGATAAAAAAAGTGATTAGTGTGAAAATTTTTAATTATTAGAAAGAATTTATAATTTTCTTAAAATCTAACTTCAAAGGGTATTTTTAATTAAATTATTATTTTAAATGATGTTTTAAATTTTGTCTAACAATAGGTAATAAGTGCTTACGTGGGAAAGCGATTTTCGTGAAAAATAATTAAAATATTGGAATACAAGAGAAAACGTTCAAGACTTTCAGATTGAATTTATGTACAAAGCCAAGTCAAACGTTAAATCAAGGTGGAAAACTTTTGTTAGAATTATCTCTTCATCATTTCTCATTTCCAATCGAGTCTATACTACAATTTTCAAACGTATGCCCCACAAGTCATATCAAAGGTAGAATAATTCCGGAGCAAATAAATTTTCACTTTTAAAGTGTTTGAAATTTCAATATTTATTTATTTTTTTTTTTTAAAAAATAGGCACTAAAAACACGCATTCCAAATATGCGAATATATATAAAGATGATTTTTGTCGTAATTTATAATAATTTTTTTATTGGAAAAAAATGAAAAATGTAAAATAAATTACTAAAATCTAGATTTTATATATTTAATTCCAAATATTTAAATAATTAAGATTTTATGTACTCCTTTCACTTTTAAAGTGTTTGAAATTTTAATATTTCTTTATTTATTTTTAATTTTGATTTTTTATTTCAAAAATAGACACTAAAAACACACATTCCAAATATGCGAATATATATAAAGATGATTTTTGTCGTAATTTGTAATAATTTTTTTATCTATGACTCGTTCAACTCACCTGCCATTCTTTGAGGCCTTGTTCGCTCTCTGGATTGGATTTCTTCACTGCAACTGGTATGCCGACGCAGACCTTTGTCGGGGCGTAAGTCTTTTCATCGACCCATCCCTTAAAAACCCTGCCAAAACCTCCTTCACCCAACATCGTGCGTGGCATGAAGTTTCTGGTGGCTCTCTTCAGCTCTGCGAAAGTGAACATCTTCAAATCGGGCGTTATGATTGTCCCCGTTTCAGCTGCCTCGGTTTTTTCGCTACCATTTGAGCTACCATTTGCACTGCCACTGCCGCTTCTTTCTTTAATCGATTTATCTTGTTTGATGTTATTCTTCGACAGCTCTGCTAATAATAGTTATTTGAAAAAGTCATGATCAAAAGCTAAAAGACCCATAAAAGACGGTTTCTTCGATCAACCCATTTCAATAATTGCAGTAAAAGGAAGGGAAAGTAAGATTAGGAATTAAGTCGGCGTTTTTCAAATCAGAACAAAAACTTCCTCTTTTCCCACCTTGGTTTTCTCTGAAAATCCGCAGAAAATTGAAGGACCCAAGAAGAAGAAGTTTGAATTACCTGGACTGGGAGGTTTGCTGGACGCTGGGTTTACGTTCGCTTGAGCTCCGCAGCAGTTACCCATATCGATGGGATGATGATGGTGGTGTCTCTCTTTTTTAGCTTCAGAGCTTTCTCTTTCTGGATTTTAGCTACTTAGAAGCAGATCGATGTGGAAATATATTTTTTTTTTCCCATTTGACAGACTCCCGGTAATAGAGAGGAGGATGAAGAAAAGAAACCAAGTGAGAGAGCCCGAGATAAAGAGGGCCAGAGTCAGTCTTGGGTCGTTTAGACTTTTTGTGGGCTGTACCTGTTCATACATGTCACAACTCACAACCCCCTTTTTGTACGTTATTTTGATATTTTCTCAAAAATTTAAAATTGAAAAGAGAATTAAGGGGAAAAAAAAAGAAAAAAACATTAAAAGTCAGTCCACGCTCATTTCCATGGAGAAATTCTGGGTTCTGCAGGGCCCATTTGCCTTTCGGCGTTCCCCTCTACACCATCCGTATTCGAGGGAGACACCCTCCACATTTTGTTGAGTTCTACTGAATTCATTGTATCCGTACCGTGATAAAATTCTCCATTTCTCCCTGTAGAGGGTTTTCCCCTAATGAAAAAGGGTGCAGCCTTTCTTGCTGACTCGTATGGATCACGTGTTACACTAACACTTGTACGAATAAATACCCACTTTTGTTTTCAATTTTCTAAAAATTAAAATTAAAAATAATTATATTCTCTAAGATAATTATTTTACCCATATGAATTTAATCCTTAAACTTTGAACGTGTTTGGTTTTTTAACCTTTTATTAAAAATAATTTGTTTTTAGATTTTAGGTTTTTTTCTTTTTAATGATTTATTATAAATTTTTTTATCAAATAAAAAATGTTAGATATTTTAAATAAAAAATTTTAATATATTAGATATTTCTTTATTTTTTAATGCTAAATAAAAAGCACGTAAAGTCCCCAACTTAAGAAAGAGCTTCCGATCCTAAATATCATGAAAGCTAATAATTCACCATCATCGCATCATGATTAACCAATAAAAACGCATCGGGCGGCGTTTTCCACCGGGATCCAAGAGCATCATGACTAGAGGGGTCCATCCACCATCAAATATATGCAGACTTTTAAACTTTTTATTAAAACTGTATCTATCATATAAAGAAACACTCTAGGAAAGGGTGCGTCAGGGCAGGTCAGCGTGCATCATATGGAATTATGTTCCTAAACTCCATTGCTACATTTTAATTACTTATTTTTCATTTCTTTCGAATTTTTTTTTTCAATTTAATTTGGGCCTTAACTTGGATTGTATATTTAATTATTATTATTATTATTATTATGTTTTTATTTATTTATTTGTAAACTGGGTCAGTTGGTTTACAGTGAATCTATGGATTGCATGTTGTACGTGTTAATTATTATTAGCATGCAAGCTTATTAGAATAGTTTATAACTTTATATAGATCCAGGTGAGCCAATAATCTGGGCAATTCGATTGATAATATATTTCAATGGGCCAGGCCACCAGGATCCAACGATTGTGTGTGCTTATCCTAACCAAGGCCTTCCTAAATTGGAGTTGAATGGGCTTGCAGTCACTCCCACTTAGAGTGGGTGTTTGAAAACAATATGTTGCTTGTTTTTTCTATGAGGTTAAAATTTAATAGTATTAAGTATTAGTTTATTTGTTTTTGTAATATTTTATTTTTATTAAATATTAATAAATAATTAATTAATTAATATTTTACTTTTTTTATTTAAAAAAAGTAAAATATTTTAATTTTTTTATTCAGCATAAAAATTTACAATAAATTATAAAAAAACATAAAAATAAACAACTAAAATCTAAAAGCAAATTACTTTAACCAAAAAATTTTAAAAACAAAGGCCCTTAACTTCAATATTAAATTATTTAATCTATTTAATATATTAAATTAAATTATTAAATCACTTTAAATCGTTAAATTAATTTATCAAACACTTTCAAATAGTGAGACTTAGTTTTAGGCTATGAAATGATGTTGTTTGAAGTCCGAGCCTATGACAATCTAAAGCCTTGTTTGGATGGGCTTCTAGTAACACAAAACTTTATTTTTAAGCTCAATAATTTTATGTTTGGTTCTCATAAGTTTAAGAAAAAAAAATTATAATTGAGTGATTGAGTGATATTAATTACAATTGCCAAATTTTAAAACAATATATGTATGTATGCTGTTATGATGCTAGTAATTGAGTGAATGAGAAAACTATTAGTTATATAAATAATAAAATAAAATTTTAAATTTTAAATTTATTTTTATCATAATAGCTATATAACAATAACAATTTGATTAAAAAAACGAAAAGAAACAAAAGAAATGAGGTTCATCAACAAGACTGAAATATAAAAGCAAAATAACCTCAAGGCTTTCTTTTCTTTAAAAATAGCAATTACAAAACAAAAAAAAAAAAAAAAAAAAAAGTTCTCATCTTTCTTACTTTATCACTTTATACCATATTTATTTCTTTGTATTTTTTGGTAAAATTTATATATATAAGTTGACATACATAAATAAATAGTAAGAATGAACATCTCATTTTTTTTTTCTCGTTCATTTTTATGTTTGAATAACTTAATTATCACGAGATTAAGAATATCTTATACTAAGGCAAACTCAAGTAATACGGGTATATTCATCTATCTTAACCACTTGAATAGTGGGTGGGCAGACTTGAACTCGGATCCATGAATATGCCACTGCCCCTCAAGAGGTGCCTTGTCCCAATAAGATAAAATGAAATATTTTATTTATCTATTTTACTTCTTTTACGTTTTTTAGTTAACATAAATAGAAATTATGTCTCCATTATCACTAAAAGTTAAAAACTCGGAATTTCTTTTCTTTTCCAACAAGGAGAGGAGTTTCATGCACCAAGCGCCAACAAAATAAAATAATTGGGCCTGATATTGGGCCTTTACATCAACAAAAGTTGATCATATTACAAGACTTTCCACTCAACTTACCTTTGGTGTCAACTGTCAACCTCTCCTATCCATACGCCCACGTGGAGGAGTTCGAGCTCCGATGCCGGCACCAGCGCCGCCATGTCTTGGGTGATACGGAGACCGATGATGGTGAAGCTGAGGTTGAGTCGTGGCAACTTTAACTTCCTTGCTATTTGGTTTTTCCTTGATTTCATTGATACCTTTCAAGGTTTCCAGCACCTCTTCCATGGGTGGCCTATTTTTGGGATCAGATTCTAGGCAATTGAGTATAAGCTCGGCTGCTTGGGCTGCTGCTTTTAATGGGTACTGGTCCCTTAGTCGTAGGTCCATGATTTTCTTTAGCTTTTTCTTGTGGCGAAGCGATGGCTTAGCCCATTCCACCAAAATTTGTTGTCCCGGCGGCCGGTTCATGTCAAGGGCCTGTTTGCCTGTCAACATTTCCAATAGAACTACTCCAAAACCATACACGTCGCTTTTCACGTACAGATGACCTGTCCAAATAAGCAGTCATGTTAAACTATCACCTTCATCCAAAAGCTTAAACCTTCACTTCCTAACAGGCCTTAACCTAATTATCCTATTTAAAATAAGATTTTAATATAATATTAAACCAATAATTTGACTTAAAAACTTAAATTATTAGGTAACAACGTATGACAATGTAAGTGAGCTATTTCTAGGTTACAATTGTAATAATTTCAAGTTTTTCGAGTTTAATATAGAATAAAAGATATGATATTCAGTTATTTACCTGTGGCAATATATTCTGGAGCTGCATAGCCATAGGTGCCAACAATTCGAGTTGTCACGTGCGAATCACCATTCGATGGGCCCAGTTTTGCCAGCCCGAAATCAGAAAGTTTGGCATTGTAATCCTAAAAAAAAAAAAAACCTTTCAAATTTAGAAAAAATAATAATAATAATAACGCATCAAATGTATCACAATACTGAGTAAATTGAATTATTTAAGTACCCCATCCAACAAAATATTAGAGGACTTGAAGTCTCTGTAGATGACTGTCTTCTCAGAAGTGTGTAAAAAAGCTAGACCTCGAGCTGCTCCTATTGCTATTTTAAGGCGAATTTCCCATGCAAGTGGCTCCGCTCCAACTGCAATATCCACGTTACAACGCATTATCAAGATTTGCAAGTTATTCTTAAAAATAGTGTTTGTTTTATTCGCTTTAAAAAACATATTTCGACAAATTTTGGGTTGAAATATTTTTTTAAGAATTTATTGCAAAACAAGTGATTTTTTAAAAATAAAATCAAATTATTTTTAGTTATTTTTTGGGCAAGATTACAAAAGTTTATACACACACACATGAGCCTTTTTGGTATCATTGTTCTCAACCAAAAAAAAAAAAAAAATTTTTTTTTTAAGAGAAAAAAGTAATATATTTTAAAAATATTAAAAATATTATTGTTTTCAAAAAAACTTTATTTTATAAAAATATCATAAAACGATTTTCAAAAATTATTTTTTCGCCGGAACTGTCACTAAACACCCTCTATATTTTTGTTGCTTCCCTTTTAGAAAATAAAGTTTTCTTACCTCGGAAAAGATGATTCTCTAAACTTCCCTTTTGCATGTATTCATAAACAAGGAGGAATTGCTTATCTTCCCAACAATAACCCAGCAGCTTCACAAGGTTGGGATGAGTGAATTTTCCCAAGAATTTCACCTCAGACTGCATCCAAAAATTTGTATAATCAAATTCAATGCAAATGCCATTAGGAAATAATTTCTATAAAAATGTTTTTAATTTATAGAGATTTCAATATAATAGCATTTTTATTATAAACGCTACATAAAAATAATTTAAATATAGAATATAAAAAAAAAAAAGTGATTAGTGTTAAAAATTTTAATTATTAGAAAGTATTTCTAATTTTCTTAAAATCTAAATTCTAAAGGTATTTTTAATTAAATTATTATTTTAATGATGTTTTAAATTTTGTCTAACATGACGTAAGCATTTTCTAAAGCACTTCTAGACTAAATAGGTTATAAGTGCGGTACAACTCATCATTTATTTTAATATAATGGAAGTCACTCATAATACATTGACCAGAAATTTTTCAATGGTTTTAGTTGTTGACCGCATAAAAATCATTACTTAGCGAAAAAGAAAAAAAGAAAACATTAAGCACTTATGTGGGAAAGCTGTTTTCCTGAAAAATAATTAAAATATCGGAATCCAAGAGAAAATATTCAAGGCACTAAGATTGAATTTATCTACAAAGCCAAGTCAAACGTTAAATGAAGGTGGATTTTTTTTTTTTTAGCATTATCCCTTCATCTTTCTCATTTATAATTAAGTGTATAATACAATTTTCAAATGTATGGCCCACAAGTCATATCAAAGGAAGAATAATTCCACAGCGAATGAATTAATTTATAGCGTATGTGCTTTAAATTTTAATTTAAACGACGTAACATTTGACATTACCAAATAGTATTTGACACGCAACAATCTCTTGACCTATATGACAAATAATGATTGGAGATAACAAAAATGACAGTGAAGGGTTTTAAGGATTCAAAATTGATCCGTCAAGAAAAAGGTAAAAAAAAAAAAAGAAGGAAAAAAGTGATATAAGATCAACAATGTCATAAAAAGTGATACTATAATTAACATCTAACGTTTGAATTTTTTAATTTACATTTCACTTGAAATTTTAATTTTTGCAAAAATATATACTAAAGTGTAAAAACACGCATTCCAAATATGTGTATATATATAGAGATAATTTTTGTTGTAATTTGTAATAATTTTTTTTTCAATGACTGGTTCAACTAACCTGCCATTCCTTGAGCCCTTGTTCGCTCTCTGGATTGGATTTCTTCACCGCAACTGGTATGCCGACGCTGACCTTGGTCGGGGCGTAAGTCTTTTCATCGACCCATCCCTTAAAAACCCTGCCAAAACCTCCTTCACCCAACATTGTGTCTGGCCTGAAGTTTCTGGTGGCGCTCTTCAGCTCTGCGAAAGTGAACATCTTCAAATTGGGCGTTATGATTTTCCCCGTTTCAGCTGTCTCAGTTTTTTCGCCACCATTGGAGCTGCCATTTCCACTGCCACTGCCGCTTCTTTCTTTGATCGATTTATCTTGTTTGATGTTATTCTTCGACAGCTCTGCTAATAAAGGTCATATGAAAAAGCCATGATCAAAAGCTGAAAGACCCATAAAAGACGGTTTCTTCGATCAACCCATTTCAAAATTTGCAGTAAAAAGAAGGGAAAGTAAGATCAGGAATTAAGCCGGCGTTTTTCAAATCAGAACAAAAACTTCCTCTTTTCCCACCTTGGTTTTCTCTGAAAATCCGCAGAAAATTGAAGGACCCAAGAAGAAGAAGGTTGGATTACCTGGACTGGGAGGTTTGCTGGACGCTGGGTTTACGTTCGCTTGAGCTCCGCAGCAGTTACCCATATCGACGGGATGATGAGGAGGAGGATGATGGTGGTGTCTCTCTTTTTAGCTTCAGAGCTTTCTCTTTCTGGATTTTAGCTATCTAGAAGCAGATCGATGTGGAAATAGTTTTTTTTTTCTCCATTTGAAAGATTCCCGGAAATAGAGAAGAAGGATGAAGGAAAGAAACCGAGTGAGAGAGAGAGAGAGAAAGAGGGAGGGAGTCGGTCTCGGGTCGTTTAGACTTTTTGTGGGCTGTATCTGTCAACTAACAAGTTACTGCCCCCTTTTTATACATTATTTTCTCACAAATGTGAAATTGAAAATATAATTAAGGGAAAAAAAAATACATTAAAAGTCAATCCATGCTCATTTCCATGGAGAAATTCTGGGTCCGGCAGGGCCCATTTGCCTTTTGTACCTTTGGTGTCCCCCTCTACACCATCCATATTCGAGGAAGACATACTCCAGATCCATTGCATCCGTACCATGATAAAATACTCTGGGTAGAGGGCTTTCCACTGATAAAAAAGCGTGCACCCTTTCTAATTGACTCGTATTGATAATATATTACAATAACACTTGTAATGAGTAAATCCCCACTCCTGTTTTCACTTTTTTAAAAATTAAAATTAAAAATATTTATATTTTCTAAGATAATTATTTTACCCCTATGAATTTAATCCTTAAACTTCGAGCAAGCTTTTTGGTTTTTTAACCTTTTACTAAAAAGAATTTATAAATTTTAAGTTATTTGTTTTTTTTTAATTTTTTTCATAATATATTATAAATATTTGACTAAATAGAAAAAAATATATATTTTAATTTTTTAAATTTTAATTTTTTAATGTTTAATAAAAATTAAATATTAAAAAACAATAACTTAATGCTTAAATTTAACTTTAAGTTTTATTTCAAATTAAGTAAAAAATACGAAAACAAACCCCACCTCCTTTTAAAGCAATGTCACCTACAATAATTAATATCAAATCAATTATTTTATTAAGTCTTTTCACAACCGAATGGATGAAAAGGTTCATACGACCAACACAACCAACCATATGAGATAAAAGCTTATGCTTTGCATATGGCATCGTGGAGTGTGTAGTTTTGACAAAAATAAAAAATAAAATCGCAAACTTAGATATGTTTGCAGCTTATTTCCATTTCAATATTTTGGCTTCAAATGAGCTTGAAAAGTCCGCCAATACAAGCTACACGTGATATCATTCTTCTTTTCTTCCAAGTTTTAACCTTTTCAAAAGCACTTACGCATGGAGGCTGGAGCCTGCAAAACTGCCGCAATTCTAAAAGTTCGGTTTCCCATTTAAACAAGCCTTGTTTCCTATATGAAAGGGCGGACGGTGGAAGAAAAAAAGTTAAGGGCACCCCATAAAGATCAATTGCTAAGGGCAGGACCACGAATTCGAAAACATTAATAGGGGCTGAGTGATGTTTTACTCGTTTTCCATGACTCAGTCTCATGGGGCAAATGCTTGAGTCGTTCCAACGGGGTCCTACATGCATGTGAAGTGGACGACCCTCTACGTTATGAGGAATCTCGTGAGATTCTCCGTTTTATTTATTACTGAGGAGACTTTTTTTTTTTTTTTATATCAATTAAAAATGCAAGGACTTAAAAAAATATTTTTTATGCATAGTTGATCAATTTTTGTGAAGACATTTTTAGCTTATAAGATGTATATTATTTTGGATTAATTTTACTTAATTCTCTTAAAATGTAGATTAAATATATTTAATTATTATTAATTCTATTTAATCCAATTTTTTAAAAGGGAGTGAAATTTAGAGTCCGTTTGATATTGAACAAATAGTCCATTTATTGACGTGTGAACAATATGATTGAACCCGCGTATGATGAATTCACAATCCTTTGCCTTGATCCACTTGGTTACATCTATCCCTATCTCGCATAAGTTTTAGTCTCTATCTATAATCATCTCTGTCTTGACCCCCCTTATGACCGTTATTAAATAAAAGTTTTTTCTTGTACTATAATTACAAGTCTATTATTGTGTTTTGGAATTAGGAGAAGCAAATTTCAACAAATAAAATACTTTAGGCAAAACTTCAAACAAAGAGGTTGGGTTGTTTATTTTATTGATTTGATTTCACTTTACCTAATATTAAAAACAAGGGTTGCGTGATTAGTGGTAAGGGAGCGTTTTTAACATTTAAATGTTAGAAAAATTATAAACGTTTTCTAAAATTAGTATCAAACCTACTTTTATTCGTATGGCATTTTGAAATATTTTTTACAATAATTACTCCAAATTACTTTAAATGTTACTAGTCATTAAAAGAACTTATAGAAGTGTTGAAAAAATGTGTATTGATTTATGTTTTAACGTATTTAATCATCATTTGCTATGTAAGTGATAAAAATTATAAATACTAAACAATATTATGATTTTTATAATTAAAAAAAAAAAAAAAAAAACATTAAGGCTATGTTTGGTTCCCGGAAAATGCTAAAGAAAGGAAAAAAAATTATGTGAAAAATTGTTTTCTTTAGTTTGGATGACATGAAAAATATGATGGAAAAAAATATATGAAGGAAAATAATTAGGAAAATAAGAGAAAAAAAGAGGGAAAAGGTGGGGAAAATTTTATGATATAAGAAAGTTACTATTTTTTATTTTTACAAATAAAAAATATTTTATATTATGTCTTTTTATTTTTACAAGTTTAATTTTTAAATTTAGATTTAGAAAATCCTTTTTAATTTTGAATTTTATATTTTGTATAGTAGTTTTTTATTTTTACTTTATATGAACATATTTTATTTCTAAATTTTGATTCCGAAAATCCTTCTAAATTTTTTTAAGAGCTTTTATTAGCAATAAATGCTTCCTTGAAAATAAAAAAATAGTTATTACTCGTATATTTTATTTGTATTGCATGAGGAAAATTTTATACATAAATTTTATAATTATTAATAAAAAAAATAATAGGAGAGACTTTTTATGAGCAATGTTTCATGTCGAAAAACTCATGTTTTTCAATAGTTTTTTTATTGGATTAATTTATTTTATTATTCAACAAATTGATAACCATTTAAGACAAATTGTTGATTTTGTTTTCTTTCCATTTTTTTTTGACTTTTTTTGTGATTAGCCAAACAAAAGAAAATAATTTTTTTTTTTCCTTGAATTTTCTATGGATAACCAAACAAGTGAAAAAATTTATATTCCTATCCTTAGCTTTTTATTTCCTTCCATTTTTCCTCCCAATTTTCTTTCTCTCGCATTTTCCGAGAACCAAACATAGCCTAAAAGTCAGTCCATGCTCATTTCCATGGAGAAATTCTGGGTTCTGCAGGGCCCATTTGCCTTTCGGCGTCCCCCTCTACACCATCCGTATTCGAGGGAGACACCCTCCACATTTTGTTGAGTTCTAGTGAATTCATTGTATCCGTATCATGATAAAATTCTCCATTTCTCCCTGTAGAGGGTTTTCCCCTAATGAAAAAGGGTGCACCCTTTCTTGCTGACTCGTATTGATCACATGTTACACTAACACTTGTACGAATAAATACCCACTTTTGTTTTCAATTTTCTAAAAATTAAAAATAAAAATAATTATATTCTCTAAGATAATTATTTTACCCATATGAATTTAATCTTTAAACTTTGAACGTGTTTGGTTTTTTAACCTTTTATTAAAAATAATTTTTTTTTTAGATTTTAGGTTTTTTTTTTTTTTTTAATGATTTATTATAAAAAATTTTATTGAATAAATAAATTTTTTAATATATTAGATATTTCTTTATTTTTTAATGCTAAATAAAAAGCACGTAAAGTCCCCAACTTAAGAAAGAGCTTCCGATCCTAAATACCATGAAAGCTAATAATTCTTGAGGAGACATTTTTTTTTATATCAATTAAAAATGCAAGGACTTAAAAAAATATATTTTTTATGCATAGTTAATCAATTTTTGTGAAGACATTTTTAGCTTATAAGATGTATATTATTTTGGATTAATTTTATTTAATTCTCTTAAAATATAGATTAAATATATTTAATTATTATTAATTATATTTAATCCAAACTTTTAAAAGGGAGTGAAATTTAGAGTTTGTTTGATATTGAACAAATACTCCATTTATTGATGTGTGAACAATGTGATTGAACCTGCGTGTGATGAATTCACAATCCTTTGCCTTGATCCACTTGGTTACATCTATCCCTACCCTGCATAAGTTTTAGTCTCTATTTATAATCATCTCTTTCTTAACTCCCTTGTGACCGTTATCAAATAAAAGTTTTTTCTTGTACTATAATTACAAGTCTATTATTGTGTTTTGGAATTAGGATAAGCAAATTTCAACAAATAAAAAACTTCAGGCAAAACTTCAAACAAAGAGGTTGGGTTGTTTACTTTATTGATTTGATTTCACTTTACCTAATATTAAAAATAGGGGTCGCGTGATTAGTGGTAAGGGAGCGTTTTTAATATTTGAAATTTTTTATCATTTAAATGTTAGAAAAACTATAAACATTCTCTAAAATTAGTGTCAAACCTACTTTTCTTCGTATGGTATTTTGAAATATTTTTTACAATAATTACTCCAAATGACTTTGAATGTTACTAGTCATTAAAAGAACTTATAGAAGTGTTGAAAAAATGTGTATTGGTTTATGTTTTAACGTATTTAATCATCATTTGCTATGTAAGTGATAAAAATTATAAATAATAAACAATATTATGATTTTTATAATTAAAAGATCTTAAATTCATAATATTTTTTTTATTAAAATAGGATATTAAATTGAATTTAATAATCGAAAAAGTGTTAAATACATTATTAATTTTATCATCTTATTTGATAAAACTACAATTGAAGTGAGCTGATAAGGATGATAGCTAATTCAAAACTGAATCAAATTAAAAACCTAAACTCAATTTGACCTTTAACTCAATATATTTAATTCAAACTTAAATTAACCTTATTTCTTTAAACTCAAGTTGGGGTTAGATTCTTCAAGTTGAACCTGTGTTAAATAATACAAAATGCATACACATGCACATGCATATGTGTATATATAATTGATATTTTTAATATATATATATAGAAAATAAATATTATTATATAAGATAATATATATTATTTAATATTATAAAAATATTAAATTAAGTTTGAGTTATGCTTGGAATGTTTCAACCCTGGTACGGTACAATTGCACTCCTATCTTTTGTAATAAATGTTTGATTAAATGAAAGAATGTTTAATACATTAATAACTTCGTCTCCTTCTTCTATTTTTTATTCAATCAGCTTTTATCACGTGAATCATGAAGAAAAAAATTGAAAAAAATTATTTGTTTATGCATTTTAATTTTTTTAAAAGAAAGGAGAGTAACCAAATACTAATAAATCTCTTTTCAATTTTAATTTTCTCGTGTTGAAATGACCCGAGATCATTTGACGGGACCATGGAAGATGTCAAAATATTAAAAAATTTAAGTAATAGAAAATGAAATAGTTACCATATCACAAAATCTAACTAATTGAAAATGAAATGATTTAGCTTTCGAGTCTCCATCAGATCTGCCCAATATTTTCTTGATCTTTAGAAGTAACGGCCACGGCAACAAAAGTGTGGATTGCCCATACAAATTTAAAAATAAAAAATTTAAAATATTAAAATAATAATAATTTGCTGTCTCCACTTAAAATAGGAAAATAGGTAATGGGCCCCTTACGGAGACAAAACTCTGGGGGCGTCATGAAAAAGTGGCCCAATGATTGGGACCCTTTGACCCATCTATTTTTTTGGGCCCGAGGTTCTGCTTCCTGAACGAGTCAGGGCCCAAAAAAAAAAAAATCAAGTAAACGTAGAATATTTGGCACAAATCAATTCCCACTAAAAAGACCAATATTATGATAAAAGCCTTGAACGAAGAAATTTGGGTCAATATTTGGCATTGAATAGTGGTTTCCGATGTCATATTCACTTACGTCATCGATCACCTTTGAATTTGGTGTAAAAACAATCCGGCGAAGATACAAAATTTGAATAATCCACCATTTCTGTTATCCAATACCTAACCTTAGACCTTTCGATAAGGCACTTTTTCGATACCCTAATATTAAATTAAATCACAGTTGTTTGATAAAATCATATATTATATTAAATTTAATATTAAATGTAGATGTAACGCTTAGTAGGACATGATCACGCCGGCCACAATTCCATTTAATCAATTATCTGATTAACATAAATAAAGATTATGGTTGCCTACTGCGTGCTTTGCCTTTGGACTTTGACTATGTATTGTTCGATGAATTTGACAAAAAATACACAGAGGTAAAGAATCCTATGAAAATGTTGACATAGAAAAATTAAGGTAGTAAGGGTTAGGGTTGGTTTTTCTATTGAATAATGGAAACTTGGGATGTTTCTAAGGGGGAAGGTGCATAGAAGTCTCTTCTTCATAAATGAGCTAGCCTTTATTGGCCGGTGAGTTGGCCTTGACCTTTTACTTCACAATTAATAAGTTTTTGGAGCGTCATGGTGTATTTTCCTTTTTATTTATTTATTTATTTTTAAGTTATTTTATGTCCCTTATAAAGGTTACTGACTTTTTCTTTTGGACTTTCTTTGTGTCAAGAGATTTTTTTTTCCTTAGTGAATAAGTTATCAACATGGAATATATATAGTTTGTTTATTAGACAAAATTTAAATTCAAAATAAATTTGAAATTTTATTTTTTATAAAAACATAGTGAAGTTTTAGAATAAATTTCAACCTTATGTTTAGTTCATAAAAAATATGTTTAGTTACGAGAAAGAAAAATATAATTCAAATAAAATAGGAAGGAAAAGTAAAATAATAATAATTTTTTTATTTATAATTTTAAATTGTATGCAAGCACTATCAATTATTCTAAAAATAATTATTATTAAAAAATATATATACCCTAATTTTATAGTACTTTCACCCACGATATTCGAATACAAGAAAAGTTGATGAATACAACCAATCCTCTAATTTGTCAATACGAACTTATTTTTTCTATTTAATACTTTGATATAAAATTTAATAATTTTTAAAATATATAATTTTATTACTAATTTTAATTATATTTCACTTTTTCATATTTTTTATGATGTAACCAAATAAAAAAAAATAATCTTTCTTTAAAAAAAATTTCTTAATATTTTCCTAATAAAAATATCATACAAGAAAATATACGAAGAAAGAAAAATAAGAAGGGAAAAAAATTTATTCTTATTATCATATAATTTTTTTTCCATGGTATTCACGTGTTCCTTTTTTTTTGGTCAGTCTATGACCCCTAGCATTTTCTGCACCCAACCAAAGGGGAAGTGTTTTAAGATGTTTTGTTTGGGGCGGAAAAAGTAGTTTTGAGTTAGAAAATTTAATATCCTCACCAACACTCCAAAGAGAGAAGAGACTTGGAGTCTACCATTAATAGAGTCGTTGTTGAGATAGTAGGCGTACAAAATGTTTTTGTATGATTTCCATTGTCAGGTCGGGATTCGACCGACCCTCCAGACCTACGAAAAATGTCTTTAGAATAGCAAACATTCAACAACGAAGAACACCAATACACTCTTAGTCTTATCTACATTCATTATTCAACAACTAAATACATAAAAGAACATGTCAATAATATATTTTTAAATGTAAATAAACGAAAACACCAAACATGTTTTTATTTATTTATTAAAGTAAACAGTAATAAATCTAACATAATTATTTTAAAAAAAATTAATTCTTCAAATTTTAAACTTTTTAAAATTGATTTTTAAGAATTTAAATATAGGTCTATATTTTTTTATATAAGAGTTATTATATTTTATGTACAATTTATTATTATTTTTTGTTTTAAAAAATAATATATATATATATATATATATATATTACAAACTAGTTATAAATAAATAATTAAAAAATATATTTCTATTTTCAATGGAAAACCATGCCTATCTTCTAAAGAAAATTCTCATAAGTCAATTCTACTCGGATCCTATGGATCCACCTTTTTCCCTACTTGGAAATAAGTCTTTTCTTTTTGTATATACATGGAGACTTTGCTGTTGATGAATAAATGCTGAATGAGAAAGCTCATACATCATCACTTTCAGCTCTCTCTCTCTCTCTCTCACTTCTTCTTCTCTTTTTTTTTTTTTTTTTGACCTTTCTAAGCGGGAAGGGTGATGATGTAAAAATGATTTGTCACCTTTAAACTTTTAATCATCATTCCAATAATTAAAAATTAATACTTATTATTTAATAATTAAAATTAGCTTTAAATTAAATCATACTTAAATTATTGACCTAAAATTTATTACTTAATTTTTACTTTAAGTATTAAGTTGGTTTAATAAAATTAACTTATAACTCATTCTAAATCATTAGATTGATATATTTTTTTGGATAAATTATAACTAAAATAAAGAAGATCGAATAACAATAGACATTGTGAAGTAGTAAAAAAGATTATAGAAACAATAAAGACAAATAGAGATAAAAAAATAAAATGAAGATATTGATTTAAGAATAAGTTAATTATTTTTATTTATTATTTATTTATTTTAAGCAATACTTTTATATTATTTTACCAAATATATTTAATTTACTTAATACTTTAAATTAAGTTATTAAATTATTTTACTTAATTTACTTAATAAAAACATGACCTTAAATTAAGTTATTGAGTCATTTTAAGTTGATTTACTAAACATCCACTTAGATTTTTGTTGGATGACTTAATTATTTGCCGAATTTGAGGTGTGGTGCACTCAAGTTGTAATGTAAATTATTATAACATTTGATTATTTATTTTGTAAAAGAAAAAAAAAAGAATTAAATACAACTTTTACCAATATTTCAAAAGCCTTGAACATAGCTTAAATCTAATTGACAAAGTTTTCCAAAAATTAAAGCAATATATAAGTATTAAATACAACTTTTACCAATATTTAAACAGAACACCAAAGTGATATATAAAATTTTAAAATTGAACTACATTAATAATTGCTTTTATTTCTACTTCTACTATTAAATACAAAATTAAAAGTCGGTGTCCACTTAGGGGCTTTAGCATCTTTTCATTTACTGCATTACCCGTAAATCGGCCCTTTTATACTTCAAACTTTTTGGGCTTAGTCCCTAAATTGCATAATGGGCTTCTAACGATGTTGGGCTTTGGACCCGCTAAGCCAACTAGTATTTTTATAATAATATTTAAAGATTTGATTTGTAAAAGATATTTGGAGAGTAGATGCACAATGAATCTACATCCAATCTAGAGAGTCAATGATAGATTTCTTAAAAGTACGATTCTAAAGATCCCATTTGATCTTTGGCCTTATTTAAGTAATGCATCTACCCCATATTTTTAACTATGGAAATTAAAAGATTAGAGATGTTATTTGACCTGCAACTTGAACAGCCTACAAAGTGAACCCGGGTCGAACCAATCCGATGTTGGGTTGGGAATTCTCAGCTAATGTGTATTAAACAAAAGGACCTAAATGAAAGTCTGTTAATAAATAAAACCATTATTTAAAAAATCATAGATTATATTATTGAATAAAATACCAAATACATATATTTATAATAATAAATTAATAATAACGCGCAGATTCAAGTTTCAATGATTTCCCTAAACCTTCAACTTATATAAATATTAATGTTTTCAGGTTAATATTTTCCTAATTCAAACTTGATTTTCTTCAGCGAGTTGGGAAATGGGTGACCCGCCCGATCCGACCATATGAAAAATCTCATCCCGCGATTGGCTACCCGACCCGACCCAATTCAGGAACCTTCTTCTGCGTTACAACACAAACTCAGTACTTTCCTCGAACACCGAGGAAGGTGATTCCAGAAGGCTTAACACCTTGAAATGCCTGTTGTATTAGTCAGAATTAGTAGCTTACAACCATGTTGAATAGGTTTTATTTTTTTATTTTTAGGAAAAAGCGAGTCAATTGTTAGGTTCTCGACATTCGAAAGAAAGAAAAAAAGGAAAAAAAAATCCAAAAAGCAAAATTTGCTGCTGATTCGCTGAGATCATCCATTATGTCATTCAAAATTATACCCTAATCTAATTATCATTATTCTAAATCAACAAATTTTAAATAATTTCTAAATTAATCACAACTATCCGAAAGCTTAATTAACTTTAAACTACTCTTTAAATTAATCATAATTAATTTAAAATGTATGATTTTAACAACGGATTTAAAGTATTTTTCCTTTTTTTTTTTTTTTTCAAAATATTCTTAGAAATAATTAAAAATATCAAAAAACCTTTTTTTATATTACCATTACTATCATCATTCTGAACCGAAGGCTCAACAGCAAAACCATTAACGAATTACCTGGAAAAAGTTAAATAGAACCCACATACTATATCCTAGCATTTGAATGGTGATATGATGGAGGCTTATAGAAGAAAGAGTTCAGCTCCTTTCTGGTTTGCGCCGTCTGTTCAACTTTCTCGGTAACCAATCACACGGGCCAGATCATGGTATTGCTTCAAAGTTCAAATTCTGCCAAAAACAAACATGTGAATCACTCAGATTACCTCTTGCTTTTTGATAAATTGAAAGAAAACCTTTTTCTCATGACATGGCATGCTGTGATTGGCCCCAAATGAAACCGACGGAGCAGGCTAAACCCTCGTGCAAAGAATAGAATATTCAACACAAGCCACAAAAGGCTTTCGATTTTGTTTTTAGAAAAGAGAAAATCGTTTGCTCCTTTTGTCTTCACTATCACTAAAAAGGATATGAAATGTAGTGATCAACATTGGTAATCATAAATCATAAATAGTAGGTGACTCTTATGACAGGTTGAGGTGGCATGGATATCAACAGCACCTTTTCTCAGCTTTTCCGCGATGCCAAGGCAGTCGAACCAAATCTAGATGCTGCAGGGCTCGCTTAACATCGCTTTCCTAAGTGTCAATATCTGAATTCTTCATCTTCTTTGCGTGGCAAGTGTTTTGGAACCGTTCTCTTCTCATCAATGGTGAACTTCAAAGTTTTTCAGCATCTTGTGTCCGTCCACCAACCTCTAAAAAATATTTCTAGAATATGGTTCTTGTAAAAAATTGTTACTGTTCCTGCTGCCATGTGAAGGTGATGATGATGGGAGTCTGACCTGATTCCTATGGGGTTCGGAGCTGTGGCTTTGGGAGGCTAAGTACTCGAGGGCGACAACAATATCGCCAATAAGGGGCCGGAAGTTCGGTTGCTCCTGAAGACACATTGCAGTGATGGCAATAGCATGGTGCAAAGCTCGGACCGGGAAGTTCCCTTGCAGCTGCGGATCCACCAGTTGTATAAACTTTTTCCGGTCTTTTAGAAAAGGACGAGACTGCAATGGAGAATGAAAAAAAGGAATTATCCAGGATGCCATACAAGAGCAAAGAGATCATATTCAAATCCATGAGGGATCAGGCTTTATTTTTATTTTAAATTAAGATTCCAGACATCAACCAAGACACAGAGAAAAAATAAATAAATGCAGGAATAAATGGAATGACAACTCACCCAAGCAACTAGGTTCTGCTCTCCCTGCTTCTTAGAGGGGTCGATTGCTTTCCGGCCAGTAATCAGCTCCAAGAGAACCACACCAAAGCTATAGATATCAGATTTAAGAGTCAGTTTGCCACTCATGGCATACTCAGGGGCACAGTATCCATATGTGCCCATCACTCTTGTTGAGACATGAGTATTGTCACCCACAGGTCCCAGTTTAGCAAGCCCAAAATCTGAGAGCCTAGGATTGAATTCATTGTCCAACAATATATTTGCAGATTTCAAATCCCGGTAAATTACCAGTGGATTTGCTTTGCAATGGAGATACTCCAGGCCTCGAGCGGCACCAACAGCAATCTGTATCCTTGTGTTCCATCCTAATGGTTCTTGGTCAGGGCCCAGATCTGAAAACACCAACTACTTTATTTGCCCACTGAACAATTATCCCAATTAAAAGGTATGTTCCAGTAAAACATTCTCAATCAAAGCATTTGAAATTATAGCAAAAGGCAGCAATTTTAGTGAAATTAAAGGAAATTGATCAAATTAGGAAAACCCTAATATGAAAACAAATAGATGAGGCCATTCAAAGATCAGGAAATATACCAAAAAGATGATGCTCCAAGCTACCCATTGCCATGTACTCGTAAACCAATAGTCTTTGATCTCCATCCGTGCAGTAACCTATCAAGGTGACGAGATTAGAATGGTGTAAGAGGCTTAACATGAGCACCTCCACAATGAATTCTTGAAACCCCTGAAGTCCATCATGGTTGAGTTGTTTGATGGCAACAATCTGCTCAGAAAATCAAATGTTAAGCCACATACATTCGATCAGTTCTTGTTTATCTGCCATCCAAAGGAATGAATAAACAAAAATAGATCCCTCAGGAACTACAAATCACATTGTGTTCCTCACTAATTGAAAAATTGGAAGGGCCTGAGAACTTGCCTCGCCGGTATCTAAGCGGCCCTTGTAAACTTTTCCAAATCCTCCTTCTCCGATCAAATTTGTCTCCCTAAAGTTTTTTGTGGCTGTGGCGAGCTGCCGGAATGTGAAGCTCCGGGCCGCATTGCTTTTGGGGTGTGCTTTACCGTTCAGAGACCCTTTTCCCTTTCCATTGTCTGCACATACACAATAATTCAAACATCCAAACACTTACTATCAAAATTACACAGTGCCGGTATCTACATTTATGCATTCTCACCACTAGAATCAAAAGAACCCTTTCCCCTTGTAGTCCCTGCAAATCCAAGCATCTCCAGTCAAAATACAGGGAAATGACAATCAAATTGCAACAAAATATCCAAAATATTTAATTTCAGGAAACCAACAAAGAAACAGACCCAAAGAATCATCAATAGAATGGCAAGAACTTGATGGACCAGTTGTGCCATTGTCGTCCTCTATTCTGCTCACGTCCCTCTTCCTAGGACTCATACAAGGAAGGCAACTCATCTGCGGAATTGCTTCGCCAAACAACGCACAATACACAGAGAAACAAAAACCCGGATTTTCTTTTCTTCTCTTTTCTTTTTAAATAAAATTCCAAGTTTATAACAATGCCAAATCTTATACAATAGTCCAAACCAGATAATAAAATACAAAAACAATTTTAAAAAAAATCAAAAATCAAAAATCAAAACCCTAACCCTAAGAAAATAAAGACTTTTCGGCCTTCCCTCTCCCAAACCGGGAGAGATCAGGAACCGAAAGTCAAGAAAATCACAGCACGCCCACCACCACCGTCATCAATCCTAACCAACAACAATAAATAAATAAATCCAAAACCTAAAAATAATATCTGAAATTTCCATAACCATAAAAAAAAAGGTGGATCCGAGGGCAAAACGGAAAAAAGGGAGCTAAATTTAGAGGCCGTGTGTGGATGTGGAATGAAGGAGCGTTGAATGATGATATTTATTATTCTTATTATTATTACTTTTGGGTTTCTGGAAAAATTTCAAAGGAGAAGTCGCTCTCCGTCCTTCTAAGCTGCAGCCCATAACGTAGCTTTCCGCATTTAAACGTTTCGGTGGTTTTGATTACAATTTTGTCCCTGGCGCTGCCTTTAGCGTTTTGACACCAAATGTCTTTGCCATGGTTTGCGGCACATGCTACGCCATATGCATTCGCCCCAGCGTTCACGCTCCCGGGCGGACATTAATATTCATACGTCTGGAATGGTATTTTTGTAATTTTCTTTTGCTTTTGGTGAATTAATGTTTTCAAAAATCCAACCTTACACTTGTTTATAAGAGGTATAAATTTTTAATCTACTGTTCCTCAAATCATTTAATTTTTTTTTTTTTAAAAAGAGTTCTAAATTCAATAATGTGAATAAATATGAATGAAAGTATAAAGTTGGACAGTTCATTTAATACACGAGTTCTAAATTTCGAGGAATCTGTTAATTGACCAATCTTAGAATAAGAGACATTTTGGCATAATATCTTAGGTTATACTAACAGGACCTTTCATTAATTTCCCCAATGGACTCTTAATCAGCGCCAAGATTCATTCGCATTATTTAATAAGTCTTACCCAATGGAATAAGAATAAGCAAATTAATAATCTATTCTCCACTTGACCATCTCTCTTGTCAGTTTGGGCGTAAGCATGATTTCTAATAAATGAATTTGGAAGCATGTGTAGAAAAACACAACAGATATAACAAACTTTTTAATATTAATTATTCCCATGATAAAGCTGAGGAAAAATTTCTATGACGTCGATTCCATATTTGGTGCCCCATGAAACCACTAAAACAAACCTTAATAGTTGAATTTAAAATAATTATAATTATACATGCCGGAGTTTGTCATTAGATTTAAGAAAATTTGTGATATAAAAAGTTTAGAATTTGATCAAGTGTTTAATAGATCAATTTAATGACTCAAAATCATTTAATAACTTTATTTAAGTTATTAAGTAGATTAAACATATGTAATAAAATAACTTAATATCACAATTTAAAATTAAAAATAAAATTAAATATTAAGTTAAAATAATTAATTTATTTTTAATCTATTATTTATATTTAATGATAATATATTTAACAATCACGACTTTACATACATAACCGATTTTTTATAATAATTATCTTAAGATTATCTTATATATTTACAATACTTTAAGTATAAATGTTTAATAAACAAATTTATTATTTAAGATTAATAAAAATAAATATTAGTTGAAATTAATATTAATTATAATTAATAAGGATAGATATGTCAATTTGACAACTTAAATCGAAGTTTAAGTTAATTTTATTAAATAATCTTAATACTAAAAATAAAAAAGTTTAAGTTAATGATTTAAAAGTAATTTAAATAATTAAATAATAAGTATTAAGTTTTACTAATGATGGTTTTTAAAAATAGTTTTACCTTAATTCATGTTTAGTGTATTTTAGATTAAAAACAAAATTTTGAGAATTTGTTTAAAAAATATATTATTATTTTGAGAATAAATTTAAATTGTTTTAAAAAAAATAAGAAAAATAATCTTTAGAAGACTTTCACGTTTAAACGAAGAAAGCCCTTTTTGGGATCAATTTAAACATTGAAAAAAATAGATCAAGCAAATTAAAAGTAAAATATTTGGATTAATTATAAATATCTTGAGCTAGCGAAACAAATATTGACGGTTGAAAAATATTTACAATTATGAAAAAAAAATATATACCATATTTTCCATAAAAATAAGGTCAAAAGCAAAATTATTATTAATTTTTTTTTTTTGTTACGACCGAAAGAAAAATTACAATTAGCTGGCGCCCATAACTTCAAAAACAATTATATAAATAAATTACAGAGGAAGCAAAAATAAAACATTTTGGCGAGTTGTATATATATTGGGCCCACGAAGAGGAATTAATGAAGAAGCGTGAACGCGTGGGCCCAATTGGAACTAGATTCTGGGTGTTGATAGTGATTAATGGGTTTGGAACCCGTGATACCCAACACTGTGGGCCTCTCGTGAACCTACAAGACTGGGCCCACAGTTATTAAGAAAGCCCAAAAACAAAAACAAGAAAACAAGCAAAAAGACAAAGTAGATGGAGTTCAATAATGGAATGTTCTTGGGCCTATTGAGCAAGTGGCTATGGCCCAATGACAGACAGCTTGATGGGATTGGAGAGCCTTTCAGTTGTGGAACCAATCAGGGAGTTACACGTCGAGGTACAGAGGGGTAATCTTGTGAACATCACTGGCCCAGTTTTTCCCAAAGCTGCTCACTGCCGACTCCATGTCTCTAATTTGTCACTCCACGATTGGTTGATAGAAGAATAAGGAAGTCAAAGGAAAATTATTGATACCTGTGAAATATCTATTTTAGGTTACATGCATAAAATTAAATTAAGGTATAAAAGAATGATACCGATACAATTAATAAAGGCAAAATATAAAATACATGTTACAAGTTGATGGGCCTGAGGAGTGGGCTTTTTGCGTTTCGGCCCGTTGTAGTATAGTTTGGCAGAACACAAGTAAGAACTCGGATTGACAACCATGGGCCTTGTCCTACCTCCTTAAAAGGCCTTGTTAAGAGATGTCCGGGTCCAGGGTATTGCGATTTAACCTCTGATCTAGTCTGTTCATAGGCTCAAATGTATTGATACTTTTGAGTCTTATTTTTAGTTTTTTTTTCGTCTTCTAAAACTAAAAAATTAAAACATTTTAATTTTTATTTCTCAAATATATTTTAGGGCCAATTACTATTCAAATATCACACGAATTCAAAATTTCAAGAATTAGATAAAATAAATATTTTAAACAAAAATATTAAAAAATGTGTTTTTTGTTTTATTAAATAAAAAATTAAAATATTTGATTTATTTTATTCAGTTAAAACTAACTTTTTCATATAACATAAAATAAAATATTTTGACATTTTTTATTCAGCTAAAAGACAAATACGGTCTTTTAACTAAAGCTTAATCATTTATTAATAGGCCTCAAATATAACGTGTTTTGAATTTTTTTTTTTTTTTTTGTTTAAACTATAATATCTAAAATATTATTTAAAAAGTTATTATTTAACATAAGAGTGCATGAGAAGTGACCTCCACACACAAGACGCCTTTGATTTAAAATTAAATAATTAATTGTAAATTTGTAAATGCATGCCTGCACGTTAGTCATGAGCTAATGGTGGTCCATAGAGCCATGAAAATACCCTCGGTTACTGGCTATTTTTCCACTTTTATATCCATATAGTGTACATTTATTACCATTCAATGGTCTAGAAAACCGAAAGGTTTTGGCAATACATCATTGATGAATATTCAATACAAATGGAGGTCTTTTTGACCCAGTGGCCAAGGCTTTGGACCCCTTCAGATTCAAAGCCAAGCTGGACAAGGAAATAATCCTCATCTAGACCATCCGCCCAGTTTTACTGGTTCCTTAAGTTAGCGTGTGATAGACTTTGTCTCTTGAAATTAATAGCGAAAGCATATGTTATAAGGTTAAATCACATGATTTTTCTCTATCCATGACCAAGACAAAATTATAATACAATGGTTTATTTGATACTTGAGCGGTTAACGTCACCTTAAAAATAAAATTCAAGGGCTAACTATCTCAATTTGGGATTTTTTTTACAAATAAATGATAAATTATGTTTAAATGTAAAATAATCTTTTATGAGATTCGTTGGATCTAACTTGAATTATATTATTTAAAAATCAATCAGTATCCAATGAAAATAAGTCACCTTTTATATTCAATCACCATCATTTGATTAATAAGAATCTAAAGGTTTAATGATTCCAAGTGGTTAGATACATGATATAAGCACGGAGAAATTACTGTACATTAGATAACATCAAAAGTGTTGAGGCCTCGCGTCCCTGTGATCCAAGTTGTTGCCAGGTGGGCGCACGATCTCAACCACTATTGAGTTCTTGTTCAGTTGTGCCTGCAAAAGATGCCCGGACAGAGTGTCCGGACACACCCTCCGATGGTTTTGTCAGTCATAGTTAGGGAGAAGAAGAGGAGTTTAGCACAGTCGGTATTTTACTAGGTATTGCCAACTTACCTTCTTCCTTGTGTGAAGGTCTATATATATGGTAGCAGAGGTTCTCTCTCCTCCTTTAATGATGGAAGACTTTTTGGTTCGTCATGATGCCCCTAGTTGGTGGCAGGGACATCCTCGCCCTACAGGCGGCTGTCAGAGATCGTGGGATGTGACCAGCCATCACTTCCGTCTTTTCACTCTGCAAGCGTTGGAATGTGGCCTGTGAGAGGACGTTAGAATGACGTATTGGGGGCATGCTTTCCTTGGTCAACAGTCCAAGCACTTATATCCGGATGGAGTATGGCGGTGGCCCGGATGTGTATATCCGGATGGAGTATGGTGGTGGCCCGGATGTGTCGCCTGCGGGTGCCGCGTGCCTTTCTCTGAGGGAGTCCGGATGGGAGGACCGCGCCATGTGTACAATTGGGAGGATCCGGATGGACTTCATCCGGATAGAGATGTATGGCACGTGTTATCAGGGGGAGGGGTCCCTACAATGCCCCCCTTTTTAATTTGCCTATTTCGTCCGGGCGAGAATAGGTAAGTTAAAAAAAAAGAAGTGACTGCTCGTTTCCGTATACTGAGGCCTGCTCGTTCCCTCATTGGGCCACGTGTGCGCGAGGGCGAAGTGGCAGAGGAGCATTTATGACGAGCCGTTGTCTTGGGAAGTTTCAAGGCGGCGTGTCGTTTCGGTGATAGTGTAGTTGGGCGATTGGAATCCCAAGAGATTGTCTCTCATTTAAATAGTGGATTGAAGCTTTCTTTTTGCACTTTGCGACCATTATTGTTTTTCTTCTCAGCTATTTGCGTATCTCCATTTGCGAGCGAGTTTCTAAAGTCTCTGCTGTCAAGGTTCGCGCAGTGACGGTGTTGTGTGCCTCGGAGTTCGTCCTCTTTTCCCATTCTTGCTTCGGTACGTTTCTCATTTGTTGTCTTCTATCGCTTGCCTTGGCTTTGTTGTAGCTTGTAGTTTTGCTTGGGGAAGATGCTCTTGACTGGGGATTAATACCAGTTTCTAGGGTTTTTTCTGGATGTGGTTTGGATTGCAGTTGTCTGACTGTTGGTATTCCTTCATGCAGGTTCTGCTTCAGCGTATCCTTGAAAATGTCTGCGAGTCAGGAAGTTACTTCACCGTCCCCGGCCGGAGATGCTCAGGCGGAAAAATCTACTGAAAAACTGAACGTGAAAGAGTTTCGCGAGCGCTTCTGCATTCCTAATGGAGTGCACATTGAGCTTGTGGACGGAGAGGCTGTATCTACCGAGGAGGCTGACGACGGGTCTATCTTTTTTACTAAGGAGCAGTTTAATGCTGGGCTCCGGTTCCCCCTTCCGTCCATGTTCAAGGAGTTTCTTCATTTCACACAAATTCCGCCTTCTTACCTTCATCCGAACATGGTCCGGGTGTTGATGGGGTGCAGCATTCTAAGCATGCTGTTTGAGTTGGACCTGACGCTATTGGAGGTCCTCTTTATCTACTCGATCAAGAAGGCGAAGAATGACATCTTCAGCTTCGTTGCTAGCCTGCCATCCCTGCAGCTGGTGACTAGCCTTCCGGATTCAAATAAACGGGCTGCCCAGGGAAGCGTGCTCGTCAAGGGCGTATGGGCGGGCTTGACGGCTCATCCGGATATTCCCTTTACTCCAAACTGCTCATTGGAGATCCCAGGTAGGCGCAAGTTATTCCTTGTCCGTTTCTGTTTACGAATTAGATCAGTGTTTATCAAGCAGCTAATATGTTCTGCTTTCCGGGTGCAGGTAAGGAGCGAAGGGGGAAGCTCGTGGACTGGGTGGAGAAGGCCTCTTTTGACCGGTTGAAGAGGCTTTTTGAGATTTCAGTGATTGAGAGGAGCTGTGACAAACTTCTCTCCGCGCAGAATCTCAGCGCTGTCATCCGGGAGCCTCAGCCGTTTGTCCTCAACATACTACCGAGGCGGCTGCCTAAGAAAGCGGTATCCGGAGAACACTTTGTTCTTCAGGACCTCCCGCTCTTTGAGGGGGCGCAAAAGGCAGACGCTCAGGCACGAAAAGCCCGTTTGGAGGAGCGGGAGGAAAAAAGGAAAGAGGGAAAGCTGCGCAAGGCTCCCGGACAGAAACGCGCCGCATCCACCTCTGCTGCTGGTGCCCCAGCGAAGAAGAAGAGAAAAACCCTTGCTAAGGGGAAGGCAGTAAGGCTTCCGACCCCTGAAAAGGAAGCAGTGACACCACCTGTGACGTTCACAAAAGAGGTGGTAATAAGAACGCCGGATCCCCTCCCTTTGCCGTCCGTCTCAAGCGGCTCCGGGCGCCTCGCATGTTTACATGGATCCGGACCGTCCGTTCCGGCGGCTAGACGGCTGCTCCTTTTGGCTGATGAGGCGGACTCTGTGAACCAGCCTGGCACTCCCCAGCCGGAGGCAGATGCAGCCGGGGCCTCTTTTGCTGAGGTGCTGCCTCAGGTAGAAGAGGCGGCCGTTGAAGGGCCGGGTGTGCCCCCTTGTGAGCAAAGCTGCCTCGCCATTGTACCAGTGAAGGGGCCTGCTACAAGGAGGTCTCGTCCGGCTCGGGACTTAAAGGCTGGGCTCTTTGGGCGGATTCAGGATCGCCTTTTGGAGACCATTGAAGTCAGCTGCTCGTCCGTCCGGGAAGATCATCCGGAGGGTAGCGAGACGGAGATGGTAGAAGGGATCCTGCCTGCTCCGGTTGTAGTGCTGGATGGGGACTCAGCCGAGGAGGTCCAGGCGGCCGTGCACGACGGGGCCCCGGATCCGGGGGAGGAGTCAGTCCCGTCCGTCTCATCAGGGGGGGGTCCTGTTGATGATGCAGCTTTCGTCCCCGCTAGCACTTCTGGCTATGCGGAGTTGGAAGAAATGCTAAAACGGATTCCACCCGGCTCCACTGTAGCCGTGCCCTCAGCAAAGATGTTTGAATCGGCGGAGACGGTATAGACTTTCTTCCTTATGCTAGTTTGTCTTTTGTATGGCTGGTAACTGACTTTGCTTGATGTTTTGTTTGTAGCTGGTGAGCGGAATCCGTGGCATGGTTCAACAACACGATCTTTTTATGGACCTGCTGCGGGCTTCTGACCACATGAAGGCTTTTGTCTCTCAGCGCATAAAGAGCGAGGAGCAACTGTGTTTGAGACTGGAACAGGCCGAAGCCAGCCTATCCGCCACCCGGAGAGCTTTTGAGGAAAATGCTGAGGCACTAGAGAAGTGTCATGAGGATAACGAAGCTCTCCGGATGGATCTTGCTGAGGCGAGGAGCCGGGAGGAGTCCATAGACGTCCGTTTGCACGAGGCGGAGGGTGAGATGGACCAGCTGAGGGGGGAGGTAAGGCATCTCCGGACCGAGGTGTCGATTGAAAAGAAACAAAGAGAGGATCTTCAGTTGCGTTTGACAGCTCAAAAGGAAGAGTTGGAGACTGAGTTTGCTGCGCAAAGGGAGGAACTTGAAGCGGACTACCAAAAGCAAGTGGATGAAATGTTCTTCTTTGGCTACCGCTGCTGTATGAAGAAACATGGTATCAAACGGGACGTCCCTTCAATTCCCCCTGGTGAGGAGGACAAACTGCGCGGCAAACCCAGCCAATGAGGGCTTTTCTTTTTGTAACAATTTTTTACTGTAATTCCTCTTTGTACTTGTGTGGTCCGGAGAGTTCTTGTATGTACTTTGGCAAAAATCAATAAAACATACATATTTACAATCGTTGTGTTTCTATTCTTGCTTTCATTGGTAATACTGCCTTAGATTAGATATATTCCATGGTCGGGGTAATGGGGTTCCGTCTGGCTTCTGTAAATGATATGCTCCATTTTCGTTTGCCTTAGACACAATATAAGGACCTTCCCAATTGGCTTGGAACTTGCCTGCTCCTGCTTCAGCAGTATTTTCAAAAACTTTTCTAAGTACCAGCGTACCATTTTTAAGGCGTCTGGGTCTCACTTTGCGATTGTAGTGGGCGGCTGCTCTTTGCTGATAGTCAGCCATCCGAATAGATGCTGTTTCTCTTGTTTCGTCCGCCCAGTCCAAGTTTCGTCCTATCTCCGTGTTTGAGTCACTCTGCTGTTCCGCTTCAGTTCGGATAGTAGGTAGCCCTATTTCAGTGGGAATGACAGCGTCCATTCCGTATGCGAGAGCGAAGGGAGTGTTGCCTGTTGGACGTCCGGGTGTAGTTCGATACGCCCAGAGGACGCCGGGTAGCTCGTCTACCCACTTGCCTTTTGCTTGCTCAAGCCTCTTTTTTAAGGCGGCCATCAGGGTCTTGTTTGTGGCCTCTGCTTGCCCGTTACTTTGAGGATAACGTGGTGTGGAATATGAATTCCGGATGTTTAGTTCCGAGCAGAAATTCTGAAAGACTTTGCTATCAAACTGTGGACCATTGTCGGCTATTATGGTTTGGGGAATTCCAAAGCGGCAGATGATGTTCTTCCACACGAATTTGGTGACATCTTTGTCCTTGATACTAGGGTATGCTTCAGCTTCCACCCATTTGGTGAAATAATCTGTGGCGACGAGAAGGAATTTTTTCTGGGCAGCCGCAGCTGGTAGGGGTCCTACTATGTCCATGCCCCATTGCGCGAAAGGCCAGGGGCCGGAAATGGGTTTCAACGTCTCCGAGGGTACGTGCGGAATGGGAGCATGCCTTTGACACTTGTCGCATTTTTTGACATAAGCTGCCGCATCCTTTTTCATTGTGGGCCAATAATATCCTTGTGAATGGGCCCGATGTGCTAGGGATCGTCCGCCAGTATGATTCCCACATATTCCTTCATGTAACTCAGCCAATACGTATAGAACTTCAGAGTTATTTAGGCATCTAAGGTAGGGGCCAGTAAAGGATCGCTTGTATAAGTGCCCCCCAATCAGGGTGAAGCGGGCAGCTTGCACCCGGACCTTGTGTGCCTGCTTGGGTTCTTGGGGAAGAACGCCTGTTTGGAGATATTCGATGATGACTTCCATCCAGCCTTTGTCGTCCGGTTGCTTCGCCTCTATTGTATTACAAGTGGAGGTTTCTGCCACTGAGGGGACGGATTGTAGATACACAGGCAATAATATGGCTTCTTTGATGGGGATAGAAGCAGCTATGCCGGCTAAGGCGTCTGCGCGACCATTTTCAGTCCGGCTAATTTTTTCAATCGTCCACTCGGTGAAGCGCTGCAAGGTGTCTCTTACCTTGGCTAAATATCGCGCCATCCTCTCATCTTTAGCTTCGTATTCGTTTTGGACGTGCCTCACAACAAGTTGGGAGTCACTATAGATTCGGAGTCTAGAGACGGATAGAGCTAGGGCGAGGTCCAATCCGGATAGGATGGCCTCATATTCTGCTTCATTGTTGGAGGCTAGGAACCCCAATCGGACGGCTTGCTCCAGATGATCTCCTGTTGGTGATTGCAGTAGGAGCCCTACTCCGGATCCGGATGATCGGGAGGCTCCATCGACCTGCAAAGTCCACCATTCCTTTTTACTTTGATCTTCATGCTGGACGGGCTTTCGGGAATATTCGAGCACGAAGTCAGCCATCACTTGGCCTTTCATGGATAGCCTGGGTTGGAATTCGATTCCAAATTCGCTCAACTCTATGGCCCATTGGAGCATTCTTCCTGTCAGGTCCGGTTTGTGTAGTATGTTGCGAAGGGGTTGATCGGTTAGTACGACCACGGGGTGGGCCTGGAAGTAAGGGCGGAGCTTCTGGGCGGCGCTTCGAAGTGACAGGGCTGTTAGTTCCACCTTTGAATATCTTGTTTCCACGTCCGCCAATGCTCTGCTAACATAGTAAATAGGCTTTTGTTCCTTGGGTGAGGGACAGCGGAATAGAGCCGCACTGACCGCCCATTCTGATACAGCTAAGTACATGTACAATTTTTCTCCAGAGAGGGGGCTGCTTAGAACGGGTGGTTGCATGAGGGAGTGTTTGATTTTCTCAAAGGCATTTTGGCAGTTATCCGTCCACCCGTGCGCCCCAGCTTTTCGTATTGCCAGAAAGAAGGGTTGTAGTTGATCAGTGAAGCGTGCTATAAAGCGTCCTAGCGCGACAAGTTTGCCTGTGAGGCGCTGTAGTTCCTTTTTACTTCTGGGGGGTGGTGTTTCCATGACTGCTTTTACTTGGTCCGGGCTAACCTCGATCCCCCTTTGGCTGACCATGAAGCCTAGGAATCTGCCAGAGCTTATGCCGAAGGCGCATTTAGAAGGGTTCAGCTTCATGCCATACCTCCTTAAGAGGTGGAAGACTTCCTGTAAGTGGAGGATATGCTCCTCGCGTGTTTTGCTTTTGACAACAATGTCATCAATGTATACCTCTACTGTGCGGCCGATCAGAGGCTTGAAGATCTTTGTCATCAACCTTTGATAAGTGGCGCCTGCGTTTTTGAGGCCAAATGGCATGACTTTGTAGCAATAAAGTCCGTGTGGTGTTATGAAGGCCGTTTTTTCTTCGTCGGCTGGGAACATGGGAATTTGGTGATATCCGGAGAAGGCGTCTAAGAAGGAGAGCATCCCTTGTCCAGCGGTGGAGTCCACAATTTGATCTATGCGCGGCAGGGGAAAACTGTCTTTTGGGCATGCCTTATTGAGGTTGGTGTAGTCGACGCATACCCGCCATTTGCCTTCTTTTTTGGGTACCACTACCACATTTGCTAACCAGTCTGGATATTCCACCTCTCTGATGAATCCGGCTTCTAGCAGCTTGTCCATCTCGTTCCGGATAATGTTTTGTCTATCAGGGTGAAAGCGTCTAACCCTCTGCCGGACGGGTCTTGCTGTTGGAAAGACGTTAAGCTTATGAGAGGCGATGGAGGGGTGAATCCCTTTCATATCAGAATGCGCCCATGCGAAAACGTCATGGTTCTGTCGGAGGGCGTCTTGGATCTTTTGGGTTTCTTCAAGTGTAAGGAGGGAACTGACATGAGTGAGGTGAGTGTTCTCTTTCGAGATTTGGATTGCTTGTAAGGGATCTGCTACCGGGGGATCTTTGTCCTCCGGACACAGTGATTGCTATTGATCTGGTATATGAGTGGGCTCCGGGAGGGTCTGGTCCTCCTGACTGGTCCCAGCTTCTCTTGCTATCTGATAGCATTGGCGAGCGGCTAGCTGGCTGCCATACAAGTCAATTTGCCCATCTTCAGTAAGAAAGCTTACTATCTGATGGTAGGTGGAGGGGATGGCCTTCATATGATGCAGCCATGTTCGTCCCAAGATAACATTAAAAGGTGATAAATCTTGTACCACTGAAAACTGAACGTTGAGAGTGACTGGGCCAGCTTGAACTGGCAGCACAATGTCTCCTAAAGAAATAGTTGACGCCCCGTTGAACCCGGACAAGACTCGCCCAGGGTTTTCGAGGCCCACTGGATTGTGTCCCATGTGGCTTACCACCGACGCTTGCATCAGGTCGGCTGAGCTGCCTGGGTCAATTAAGATGCGTCTTACATCAAATTTGCCCATTCCTAAGGATAGAATGAGGGCATCGCGGTGTGGCCGCAATATCCGTGTGGGGTCTGCCGGTGGGAAGACGATTGTCCCGTCTATGGGGCGAGGGCCCCCCCTCATTATCCCAGGTCGGATGGAATTGATACGTTCGCGCACCGTTGCTTCCCTCAATAATTTCTGTCTCCTTCGTTTGGAGCTGTGCTCCTCATCCGACGGGCCCCCGTTAATGTAGTTAATGACGGCTTTGGGGGCCGCTGGAGCTGCAGTGGTTTCAGAGTTATGATTTCGGGAAGTATCTCCTCCTCCGGTGTCTGAGCGGAGGTATTGCTTCAGATGTCCTGCCTTTATGAGCCTTTCCACCAGATATTGGAGGCTTCTGCATGTTTCCGTCGTATGGCCATGCTCCTTGTGGTAGGAACATTTTTTAGTACGATCCCTTCTGGATGGATCTGTTTCGAGGGGTCTGGGCCACCTAAAACCGGTCATACCTTGGATAGTTGGGAGAAGTTTCTCATAAGATATGGAAAGGGGTGTGAGGGGTGGCATCTCCGGGCGATCCGGCCTTTCCTGCCTTCGATCGGATGGCCTTGGCCTGTCCGGATGTTTGGTACTTCTCTCCGTACTGTTTTTGGATACCCGCCCGGCAACTAAGACTTGTTGCTGGGTGGCTGCTCGTACGTCATCTTCGAGCATTGAATATTTGTTGGCACGCCGGAATAAGTCATCCATCGTCGTGGGAGGTTTTTTAGCGAGTGATTCAAAAAACGGGGTGCCCGGGCAGATGCTTCGTTTGAAGATTTGTAAGATAGCATCCATGCTGCAGGCCTCCACCTGCAAGACGGCCTGACCGAACCGCCTCACAAACTCCCTCAAGGACTCATTGTCCTTCATTTTTATGTTCTGCAGAGTGCTGATGTTCTGCTTATGCCGAGCGGAGCATAGATATTGTCCCACGAAGACTTCCGACAGGTCCCTGAAATTATCAACGGAGTTGGGAGGTAGGCGGTGAAACCATGAAAGTGCTTGTCCCTGCAAGCTGGCGGGGAACACTTTGCATAGTAGCGCGTCGTTGCCTATATCGAGAGTCATGAGCTGTCGATAATGCATGATATGATCGAAGGGGTCGCTGGACCCATCGTACGTGGAAAATTTGGGCACAAGGAATCCCCTTGGGGGTTCGTAATGAATGATATGAGAACAAAAGGGGGTGGAGAGCATGTCGTCCAGCCTTTTGCTGATGGAGCCTATGGGTGGCTCGCCTGGGGGATTTCTCCCAGCTTGTCGTGGCGCTTGGCGCGGAGGAACGCTCTGCACCATAGGGGCGACCAAAGGGTCATGGTGCAGAGGGACGTTCTGTGGCATAGGGGTGACCACTGGATCATGGTACACTCCCCAAGTGGTGGCTATTGGCGGGCTTGGCCTGCCAGGCTCCTGAGGACCCAGTCTCGCGCGCATCGCACCCGACAACTGGGATTTTTTGTCGCGCTGTCTCTTAGACGAGAAGCGAGTGGAGTCCGAGCTTTCTTCGCGGGGAGCTCGGGGCATGGGTGTGTGTGGTTCGTGTTGTTCAACGTTGCGTGCTTCAGGGACTGGTCCTGCGGTTCCGGGGTACACCGACTCTGGGTGATGCCTTGAGTTGGCTACTTGGCCTTCTGAATGTTGGCGACGGGGAGGTCCCGTCGATGATGCCTGAATACGCAATATTGCGTTCTCCTCTCTTAACCTTGTCGTCTCTTGGAGGAGAGCTTGCAGTTGTCGCTCGCTCGCTAGCTGCCTTCTTTCGATGGCTTCGCGCCACTCAGAGTTATCTTCCTCTCTAACAGATGAATGGGTTCTAGAAGGTGTGGCCATCTTTGCCGGTAACTGAATCAGCGAAGAATTTTCCCACAGACGGCGCCAATGTTGAGGCCTCGCGTCCCTGTGATCCAAGTTGTTGCCAGGTGGGCGCACGATCTCAACCACTATTGAGTTCTTGTTCAGTTGTGCCTGCAAAAGATGCCCGGACAGAGTGTCCGGACACACCCTCCGATGGTTTTGTCAGTCATAGTTAGGGAGAAGAAGAGGAGTTTAGCACAGTCGGTATTTTACTAGGTATTGCCAACTTACCTTCTTCCTTGTGTGAAGGTCTATATATATGGTAGCAGAGGTTCTCTCTCCTCCTTTAATGATGGAAGACTTTTTGGTTCGTCATGATGCCCCTAGTTGGTGGCAGGGACATCCTCGCCCTACAGGCGGCTGTCAGAGATCGTGGGATGTGACCAGCCATCACTTCCGTCTTTTCACTCTGCAAGCGTTGGAATGTGGCCTGTGAGAGGACGTTAGAATGACGTATTGGGGGCATGCTTTCCTTGGTCAACAGTCCAAGCACTTATATCCGGATGGAGTATGGCGGTGGCCCGGATGTGTATATCCGGATGGAGTATGGTGGTGGCCCGGATGTGTCGCCTGCGGGTGCCGCGTGCCTTTCTCTGAGGGAGTCCGGATGGGAGGACCGCGCCATGTGTACAATTGGGAGGATCCGGATGGACTTCATCCGGATAGAGATGTATGGCACGTGTTATCAGGGGGAGGGGTCCCTACAAAAAGTATTAATTTCAAGAAATGAAATGTCTAAAGTTTTCTTTTTTTTGCCTGGAGAACTAATCAAATTATTGAATGACTTAACTTTAGGCTTAAAAATCGTATTATTACACTCCAATGAAAACATTACACTTTATTTAAGTAAGAGTTTTATCTAATATCCTAACATATGGATATAACTAAATCACGATAACTCTCTCATCGATTATATTAGGAAAAATGTATTTAAGGTGAATAAATTATATATATATATATATATATATATATATATATATATATATATATATATATATATAAAATTAGTTAATTATATCTTATCAATCATTTTAACCATCCTAATTAAAAGTTGAGAATGATTGCATATCTATATGTTAGATAACATCAGAAGTATTGATTTTAGAAAATGAAATGTTTAATGTTTTTTCGCTTCGCGTGGGGACCTAATTGGATTTTTAAATGGCTTAACTTTAAACTTAAAAAATCATATTATTGCACTCCAATGAAAATATTATGCTTTATATTTGAGTAAGAGTTTTATCTAATGTTGTATCACATATATATATATATATATATAATTAAATCACGGTGACTCTTTGATCGATTATTGAGAAAAAATGTATTTAAGATAAATAAATTATTATTATATATTTATTTAATTATATTTCATCATACATTTGAATCATCCGAATAAAAAATTGAGAATGGTAGCATATCTCTATCATACATTTTATATTTTCCCTTTGTTTACTAATATTATTTTGAGAGTGGATGTAAAGTGACTTGTGAGTTAACTTTTGGAGCAATTAAAGGATAAAATGCACTTTACTCTTTTTGATATAAAATCTAGATAAAGTTGAAGGATGTTGCCTTTGTGTGCAACTCAAGTACTACCTTGCTGCTCATGGCAAAATTGTATCCCCTTTTGTGTGCAACTCCCTTCTTCGTCTCCTTCCCTTTTCCTTTTTTTTTTTTTTTTTTTTCTTTTAATTCTTAATAGATTTTATTTTTCATTTTTTATACAAGGAAGCAACACTTACAATTTGCCGTAATAATAAATTAACAGCTTTCTCATAAATGATTTCATGCCTCAATCACTTCTCAAATTGTTGTGATTAAAATTGATATCTAATTTATATTTATATTTTTGTTTTATCCGTTATCTTAGTTTTACCTTGTATCTTCTAATATCCATTAATTTTTTTAATTAATTTTCTTAATTTTACTTCTCCTAAATTTTTATTTCTATGACTACTTTGTTTTTCTTTTAGCGTGTTTTTTTTTAATTCAATATTTTTGGAATATTTTATCTAATAAATACTTTTTATTAAATAAATATTTTTAATTACTAATATGACACGAGATTATGAGATACACATATCTTAAAATTTGTGTATTTTGAATTAGTAGAATTTGAGAGAAATAATCGCAAAAAAATCTAAGTAATTGATTGTACCTATTATAAAAAAAAACATTTGATTAAAAATGATGAAATAATTCTCAATTTGTGGATTTGACCATTTTTATATATATATATTTTAAAAATAACTAATTTTTAACATAAATACCTTTTACCATTTCAAATATTTACATATAAGTTTTCAAATAAAAAATTATTTTTACCAGAAAATAATGACAATACTTTTGTAAAAAAGAGACAAAAATAAAAAAAATAAAAGGTTAACTTTTCAAAAATTGGATTTTTAGTTTTTACTTACCCTTTTAATTAAATAACCCTATAAAAAAAATCCAAGGGAATATTATAAATTTATCCTTTTATAAAAAATTAACATGTCTTATTAATTTTTTTTGTTTTTTTAAAGGGAAAAACAACGAAGAGGAGGTAATGTAGATAAAATGGTGAATTTTGAGCATAAATTAATATTTTTGATATTTTAATTTATATTAAAATTTTCAATTTTCTTATTTTATAATTGGTTTTATGTAGACATAAATCAATATTTTCTTGTCATTTTAATTTATTTTTTAACTTTAATTTTATTTTTCCTATAAATTTCATATAAGAATAATGAATTTTAATTTTGAATTTCTCACTTATTTAACAAATATTTTACTGCAGACATTAAAAAATTTGTAAATTTTTAGGGAGTGGTAAAATAATCCATTTTGTCCATTAAAATTCATTATCCAAAAGAGGGAAAAGTTTGGTAACGAATTTGACTATTTGAGGTTAATTTGGATGACTAATAAAATTTCCATCACTTAAATAGAAAAAGTAAAACTCTCTCCATAACTTATTTCTATTATTATTATGATCTGTTACATAAGAATTCAAAATTTCTGAATTTTGACTTGTATAAAAAACAAAAGAAAATACTTACTATTATTATTATTATTACTATTATCTAGGATGGTTACTTTAAACGGGAAGAACGGCGTCGTTTCAGCAGGCGATTTTTCGTTGCCAACGTATATCAGGCAAAAGGGGTCCCATGAGGTTTTGCCACGCGGAGGCGACAATTTCGTTTCTAAAATTTATGGAATTAGTAAATCCAGGGGAAAAAAGTCAAGCTGTGCCAAATAAACGGAGGTGGGAAGACGACGCACTAAAGACAAGATGAAGCCGCCTCCCAAAACGCTGCGTTTTGATGACTGTTTGTTGTCATTTTTTCGAAATATGGGTACATATAATGAATGAGATGAGGAGCAGACGCAGGGCTGGGATGACTCGCCTTCAGTGAATATTCGCTGTAACAGCATCAACATTCCTCAACAACCGTAACAATTCTTATACAGAAATTACAATAAATTCTCTCGTCCTCCCCTCGTTTCTTCATATTTCATAAAAATCAGGGGGTTTTCTTATCTTTCTCAGTTTCCGAAATGGCCTTCAGATTTCGTATCGACCTTTGCTTCGCCTTCGTTTCGATCCTTGTTCTTGCTGAATGCTATTTGCATCTGTATCGTAACGTGAGAGACTCCGGCGAGGATCTCCTGCAGCGCCGACTTAGTCTCAGGGCTCGTTGGGACGAAATGTATCGACCCCATTACGCAGTGAGGGAAGAACTTGTTCGCCCCAGCCGCCATGTGTCGTCCCTTAGAGACTGGATCACTCCCACCACAGAGTCCGTCCTCTTCCCTGACTGGGAGGTTCTGGTTGTTGTCTCTCCGGAGGATGAGGTCTCGTCGGAGTCTGGCGAGGAGTATCAATGCGTTTTCCAGAACAACGCGACGTCTCCGGCGAGACCCGCTTGGGTTTTGCCGTTCACGAAGAGGAGGACGTTCAAGTGCGTCATTCCGAGAAGAATCCGCCGCTTCCGACCGTACTTTCAGCCCGCGCTGAAGAGGGCGGCGCCGGCCAAGCAGAGGGAGATTCATTCATTTAGGCGGGAGCTCTTCCGGTGGACTTTTCTTGCTTACGAATCTTTATCCACCCAAAACGACGTCCTTCTCTTCGTGAAGGGCGTGAACAATCGCCAAGGAGTCAACCGATCACCGTCGCAACTCAGATGCGTGTTCGGCAACGACGCCACAACTGCCGTCAGAACCGCCGTCACCACCTCCTCCCAAGAGGTGTTCCGCTGCCGCCACCCTCACTTAACGGCGTTACCTCACGGAGAAATCGAAAACGAAAGAATCAAAATCTCCCTAGAAATTTCTGACGAAAACCTGGTCGTCCCCTCCGTGGCGTACTACACCCCCATGCGCACAGTAGCCACCCTGGAGCCAAAATCCCAACTGTGCGCATCCACCATGATCTATAACGCAGCCAAGTTCTTAAAAGAGTGGGTGGTGTACCACTCCAGAATCGGAGTCGAAAAATTCATACTGTACGACAATGGCAGCGACGACGAGCTCCAGACAATCGTAGAAGAACTGAATCAAGATGGTTTCAACGTGAAAACGGTGCTGTGGCCATGGCCTAAAACCCAAGAAGCTGGGTTCTCACATAGTGCAATCTACGCCAAAGACACCTGCAAATGGATGATGTACGCTGACGTCGATGAGTTTGTATTCTCCCCAACATGGCTCAATTCCTCAACCCCATCGACCAAAATGCTATTTTCTCTCTTGCCAAACAAACCCACTTCCAATGTGGGGCAAATTTTGATCCGTTGCAACGAGTTCGGGCCATCGAACCAGCACTCCCACCCCGTTCATGGAGTAACACAAGGATACACATGCCGGAGACGGGCTGAACAGCGGCACAAATCAGTGGTTTTGCTGGAAGCAGTTGATTCATCATTGGTTAATGCAGTTCACCATTTTGGGTTGAAGGAGGGTTTCAATGGGAAGAAGTTGAGCTTGAGTCAAGGGGTGGTGAATCACTACAAGTACCAGGCATGGAGTGAGTTTAAGGCCAAGTTTAGAAGAAGGGTGTCTGCGTATGTTGTGGATTGGACAGACGAAGCGAACCCAACGTCTAAGGATAGGGCACCAGGGTTAGGGTTCTTGCCCATTGAGCCTAAAGGATGGGCCAGCAAGTTCTGTGAAGTGAGTGATGAGAGGTTGAAGATGGTGACTCAGAGATGGTTCGGGATCCCTTGGACGTCAGAGAACAAAATGGCTTGGGAGAAATGAGGCAGGAAAGGCACCCTTGCTCATTTTTTGTCATTTTTTTTCCTCACTAGTGTTTTGTACAGAGGTGGATTGGTATACAAGAAAAGAAGACGGTAATAACTAATACGTGAAATAGGGAGGGAAAATTTAATTTTTCTACCTTCTTATGTTCCTTTTCCTTTTCATTTATTTTATGCACCATCATTTTTTCTATAATTTACAAGACATGGTGATTGGGCATGGAAAATGATGGTGGTCAACGGGCATTTTTTATTTTATATTTTTTGAGATGGGATGACGAATACGACCTTTTAACTTCTACTCACTGACAAATGCCATCATCCCCCTAAATGGTTTCGATTTTGTTATTTTGTATAGCAATCATGATTAAAAGGGATTTGGATAAACCTAAATATCTTCTCATAGAAACTTGTGGAATGGAACAGGTCATTCCAAAACCGGCAAAAAGGTAACTTTCATAAATAATAATAATGATAATAAAATCGTCTCATTTCCTTCTGTTGGATTATATGATGATCAGTCATATGTGGAAGCATTTGGCACACATAGAAGCTCTTGAAAGACTGGTTAGAAAATAAGATAAAAAGGGGCTACACCACACTAAACGATATTAAAGTTATTCTTTTTTCTTCTGTGTTCATTTCCCAATGGGAAGGAGTTAAATTTATCTTCACTAAATCAGGGATGCAAGTGTTACAAATATAGATTTTTCTTGGTTTTTAACTTCTAACCAAAAAAATTTGAATACGTTAATAGTCTCTGTACAAAACCTTCCCTTCCCTTCCCTTCCCTTCCCTTCCATTGCCTTCCCTTCCCAAAACCCTTGATGGGCAAGGCACTGCTCAAAGCTTAGAGATCACTGGGCTTATTGTTGTTCTTATCCCAAAGGGCTGCAAAACCCTTCCATTGAATCAGAAAACTAGAAAAATAACCATTCCATCGTCACAGCTGCAAGGCTAAATCTGGCTGTTGTGATGAAGCAATGGGCGTGGTGCTGGAGCTGGGTGAGCCTGGTGCCTGGAATCTGACATTGAGGTCGGGTGGAATCCGTTGTGGTAATCCCTGCCATGACGCCTTCCCACCGATCAGCACCTCGGGTGGTGTGTGCACTTTCATGAGGGACCCTGATTCAGCTAAATTTCTGGAATGGGGTGTATTTGAAGAAACTGATGATTCAGGCCGGTCTGAAGCAAAGTGGTTAGCTTGCATTGGATGGATGGGAATAGAGCTGCTATTGGAGACCATGCCAAGCTTTTGAGATGGCATTGAAGCTTCTTGAGTACTGGAATTCCCTGCTGGCATGGCCAGTCTGGCCATTCCCATTTGGGATGAAGGATTGAACCCAAACCCACCAATGAAACCATTCAAACCAGGGCGAATCCCAAGTGTTTGGTGAATTTCAGGAGGAGCAGGTCTTGAAGTTAAATCGATTTGGGAATTTAATCCTCTGACAGCTTCCCCTGACTCTTCTTTACAAGGGAGAGATGATTTGTTTGCAACAAACAGACTTGAACCAGAAGTAGTAGGTGGGGGCTGTGGATGCGGTGGTGTTGAGTTGTTTGAAGATTTCTGATTCTCACACAACAGAGATGGCCGCTGTGCTAATGCCTCATTTTCTCCCACCCATCCAGGACCAAACTCAACTCCAACAGGCAAAACATTGGCAATTTTCTTGGCAGCAATTTTCCAAACATCTTGCCCAAGATCTGCAGCAAATCGAGCGAGGCTTCTTGCATAACCATGGTCCGAGTGTAGACCTACCTGATCATGGGGGAATAAACAAAGAGTTCCACCTTAGGTTACTAATTGATCAAAATTTTAAGTTCAGCTCCAAAATTGATATTAGACAGGGCATCCTAGGGGCAGCTGGATACTCATCATACAATGGAACCATCTTTATGATATACTATGGACCAATTAACGGTTGTTCGAATTTATTTGACATTTCCTCATGATCATCTATTGTAGAACAACACATGCTGTGCTTACCATCACAAAGCAAGAAAGATATTTAGCCCAACAATTCTTTTGGAACACATTGGACAGTCACCGTCCATAGTATAGCATATACATGGTTCCATGAAGCATCACTCAAATCTCAGTTTCTCGTTCAAAGATCTAAAACACAGTATATTAAGTTTCTAGTAAGCACATACCGACATCAGTTGCTTCAATTCTCCATGGAGGGTAGTCAACACTGATGGCTCATGGTTGGAAGCCAATGGATGCTTATAGGTATCACGCCTATTTTCATCTAATTCAAAAGGTTTCTTCCCATGCTTCGTGGAAACTCCCTTCAAAATAGAAGCTGCAAACCCAGAGGAGAATGGCTCAATATTCCTTAGATGCTGGAAAATGAAAATTAAATGGAAAAAGTAGAGATATCCAGTAGAAAACAACAAAACATAGCCCATGAAATTTTATTCCAAACCTGGAAATTCATTATTCCATTCAGACAACCAGCTAGAATAATTGTCACTGTTGCGGGACCCGTACTGGGCCTTCACTGATATGTCTGCTGGTCGAAATTTGCATGGAGTAGGTCCTTTCCTTAGATTGTAGGAGTTAGATGAGATGGAATTATCTCCCCCAGTAGCAAGAGTCGCTTCAGAGGATGTCTCAGGTGCAACACACTCTAAGGGAGAACTTCCAAGAGATTTCTTCAGGTGCTTGGTTGGTGGTCTGCCTCTCCTGACAATTTTGGGTTGTGGCTCGCCATCATCACCTTCTTGCCTCAAATTTGCAAAGTCCCTCTTTGCTAGTTCTTGTATCGTTCGTGCCTAAGAAAACAGTTACAATTTTCAAGAAAATAGGACAAAGATATCCTGAAACAGAAAATGACCAAGTCAATTAAGCCTCTGGCATACCTGTCGAAAGTACACAGTATCTGGTGCATTGTACTGCATTGCATTCGAGCATATTAAGAAAATATCGCTCTGCAAGGATTAAATATTCAAAAGTTCAGAATCCTGTAACATAATATCCAATCATTGTGGGAAAAAAAACCAAAACCTGAGGAGACCAGCAGCAATAGCATAAAATTTTTTGTCATGGTGGTGAATCTTGAAGTTGAAACACAGGAATCCACTTGAAATTTACCCTAAACAATTTTGGTTTCTTTTGTACCACATCAATTATCTTCAACATGCTTTATGACAGATTGAATGATGTAAATGAAATATTAAGTTGTGAACTTCATCTCATTCAATAACAGTTGAAGTGTACACCAATCCTAAGAAATCTGCAATAGTTTGATATTAACCTAAACTCAAGACAGCTTGAATCCCAACTAGTTGGGGTTGGCTATGCAAATCACTAATTTGGGACAGCTTTGAAAGCCATAATGTCTTTCATTTTTTTGATAGGTGAAAGCCGTAATTTGCATTAGCATTGTCAACTTGAGTCAGAACACTTCTATCTGGTGGGTGTGTATTGGTCCTGGTTGCTAGTTAACAAACCATCTCAGAAAAATTCTTCTCTCTTACCCTCTAATGCTGCTACCCCCAGCCCCTTACTGATGCATAAATTTCTTATCCAACTACAGTAATTTTATTACATGTTTCTCAACAGTAAGCAAAAATTAGCAAATAGTATAAAATGACATTGCATTCATTTCTACAATCGCACAAGTTACTTAAATAAAGAGAAACAATGTTCCTCCACACTAGCAGGCTAGAAACAAAAGACTATATTGGCAGCATTCAGGTCATGTTCAATGTAAATCCAAGAATGTCAAATTTCCCTGATATGTATTGACAGCTTTAAGATCATTGAAGCACAGTTCAGGAAAAAAGTTTTCCAATTTTTTTGTCATTGTAGTTAATAAAGAAATGCTACTTTAGTAACATAGAAAATAAACAAAGTGAAGCTTCCAGTTGAAGTCTCTTATTGAGATTGAAGCACTCATCAACTGCCTCATCAGAATAATTAAAAGCATAATCTAAAGAGATGAGCTGCAATTTAAATCCAGCATTAGCATCCATCAAACTTATGGTACTCTTTTTGCGCTTCACTTTTCTTTATAAAGAAAGTATAGCTTTAACATGGATTACAGATATGGCACTTTTGATTGTTCTTTTTCTTTTTTCAAAATTAAATATAACTCAGGCACAGATAACACTTATGGAGAAAAAACCATTGAACCCAGGGGAAGTTAGGGATTAAGTTAAGACCCCCATGATCATAAATAATTAGCCATAAAAAGCCATGTATCTGTCTTCTTTCTCATCTACTTAATTTTCTCCCCTGGCTTTTCGTTTCAAGAAGCACACATGAATGAAACACCATTCAGTATTTCCAACATTCTTGTTTTCCTCAACTGTTATTTGTTCCAAAAATAACTTTGACACATTTTAGGGCAACAAAAACTTATGTAACAAGACACCCTGGAGAGAGTGAACAACATACACTCAACAAAATCTGTCAAGTTAATTAAAAGAATGAAGCTGGAGGTGGATAACAGCCTAACAGAAAGTGTAGGGTCTTCAGTCGTATCCACAACCAAAGCAAAAAACATAGGGGCCATCATAAATTTAAATGCAAAATAAGCAACACCACATCCATTTTAATAGACATAACTGAAAAATGCTGACAGAAGCAAAACTATATAAATCCAAAATGCAGGCTACAATTCAGGAAACCAACCTCAAATTGTTCCAAGTTGGAATAAAGTCCCCCATCTAGTTTCTTCCTCACAGTTCCAAAATCCATGGGATGCTCTATGATGTCATGGTAATCGGGAAGCTGTATAATAATAATAAATTCAGTACCAAATCAGAAATGAGTATTAATTATCCCAAATAAATGAGACATTGCACAAAAAGAGCACCTCTTCCGGATCCACTGGCTCCAAGAACACACCATGGGTGTCTTTTCTACACAGCGATAAGAAGAACAAATCAAAAATCAAATCCCAAATGGGAAAATACAAGGGAAAAAAAAAAAGGAAAAACAAGTAGCTTCAAACGCGCACTTTTGAAGTCTATCAAGAATGAACACCAACAACTTTTTGTCTGGCAAAGGTGTCGTGGGGCCGGATTCCAACCTCGACCCTGTCCACAAATAAATGGCATTAATAATTAAACTAATGAATGAAAATTTCCAACACATGCTTTTTGAGCAACAACTAAAATTGATTGGAAACCTTGTGGAGTATCAGTCGCTTTCGCAACCTTTTCTTCCTGCAAAATTAATCCAAAACCAGTGGTTAAAATAAAAGAAAATTGGAGATATTTTCCAGGATTATTGAAGAATCGGTGAGAAGGTTACAGTAAATGGTCACAAGAAGAAGAAGATAATTAAACAGGGACAGACCAAGTACACACAGGCGAGAAAGAAAAAAAAAAGCTTACAATATATTAAAGAAAAGACAAATTTAAACTTTTTCAGATATGATACGAGAGTTTATTATAGTGGAGAAAAAGGTCTGATTGAATAGAAACAGTAATAAAATAGTAGTTCGAATCACAAAAAAAAAAAAAAAAGGAAATTTAAACTTAAACAGAATTCAAAAGGAAAATAAATAAATATCCAAAACTTGACCAGTCAAACAAACACATGCACTAATTTCCGAGTTCCGATCCAACGACACCACAGAAACATCAAAAAAACCGCGCGAAATCCCAAATAATTTAAATAAAAACGAGTCTAAAATAACAAAAAAATTCAAATAAAAATAATAAAAATAATTTGCTTTAATTTTTCTAAGAAAAAAAGGGAAACGAATAAAGATCTGTAAATTTTTAAGTAAAATATATAGATATTGTTCACCTTTTCGGCAGTGGTCTGGCCAGATCCGTCACCAACGGCATTGATCTTCCGCTTCTTGAGAGACGCCTCGTGATTCTCAACATCCGCATTCGAATTTGAAGCGTACGAAACTGAGTGCAAAGACACGGAATTCGGCAAAGATCCAGGATTTTGCGTATGATTCGGAGACAAGCGGCGAAGGAGCTTAAGCTTCTTCTCTTTGCGCTCGTCATCGTCGTCTCCGACGCCTTCAATCCAGTCTGGTTCCGGCAAAATTTCGTCTTCTTTGGCGCTCCGGCGAGTGGATCGACGTGTTGAGTTAGGATTTGGATTAGGAAAATTAGGGTTTTTCAAGTTAGGGTTTTGTGGCTGTTGCTCTTGTTCTTTGAGACTGCGTTTTTGGAGATCTAAGAGAGAGGGGCGTCCTTTCTTCTTCTTCTTCATCTCCGCTACTTTTCCCATTCTGACTCCTCTTTCTTTCTCTCCAAACAGGGGCTAATTATTTTTATTTTTTTATTAATTTTGGGGTTGGGTTTCACACATGTGGTTCGCACGTACCAAAGGGTCACGTGGATTGGGTGGGTGTGACACGTGACCAAGTTTGGATGCTTACGCCATCGTCGGTAATCCGACTTTTGTTTGGCTGTTGAGAAAACGCGTGGGAGAGTAAATGAAAATTTGGGCTTGTTAAAATTGGGCCGGGCTCGATTATGCTAGGTTTTGTCTAATTCAAAAGCCCAAAAGGTTTGGACGGGGCTCAAGTACTCGGTTACTCCATGGTTGTCCGATATTTCTCATCCTCCTTCTTCCCCCTTTTGCTTCTAGTTGTTGTTTTTGATAATAACTAAAGATATTTTTGTCCTTTTAACGGTGATTTTAAGTGATTATTAAACCTGGTTAGATTAATAAAACAAATTTTTGACATTTTCTAAAAATATAGCATGTACCGTTTGCATTTTTTTTTTAATCTATTTCTAAGAATCCTTTTATAATAATTTTATTAAACACTTTTAATATTTGTAATATTGAAAATTTTTATCAAAATAGTTGATTTTGAATATTAAAAATATTAAAAACACTAATTAGAATTAGTATCAAACAAGTTATAATAAATTTAAAATATATTTTTAATTAATTTGAGTATCAATGACATTGGTTTGACTATGATAGCACTCAAAACTACAATTTAAAAATAATTTATGATGAGAACATTCATCTACTATTATTATTATTATTGTTTAAGAACTCAATATCTGTTTGATAACTATTTTCAAAAATAATTTTATGTTATTCAGAATAAAAAAAATAAGAAAGCACATTTGATAATCAAAAACCGTTTTCTATTTTTTGTTATTAAGAATAGAAAATATATTATTTTCAAAAAACATCATTTAATTGTTTTTTTTTTTTTTGTTTTTTTCACTTCTCTTCTAATGGCTATTTTGTGAAACAATTATACAAGCATAACATAAAATACTGAATATAAAATTGATTTTTAAAACATATTTAAAAATATAAAAAACAAATTAAAAATATTTGAGATTACCAAACAGATTTTTATTTTACAAAACATTAAAGAACAATTTTCAAAATCTATTTTTAAAAACAATTACCAAATATGAACTTAATTTTAAATAAAATTTTCTTAACCTATTCTCTATAAAAGCATTATATAATGCATGGTGAAATTATACATTGGTTTTCTTAACCTTTGTCCACATGGATACCATATTGGTTTTTCTTCCCTTTTTTTTCTTTTTTTCTTTTTTAAATTCTAAGTAAAATCATATTTCAAAATACGCTTTCAATTAAAAATTGAAACTTAAAAATGCAATTTCAACCTAATTAAAAAAAAAAATTAAATAACATGGCTCTTAACTGACCCTCAAGTGACTGCAAAAGAACTACTTTAAACGTAAGTTTGAAAGAATGACTAAAAGAAGATATTTGTCTTGACACAAGGGCTATTTTAGCCCCAAGCTCGAATTTATTGACAGGTCATGGTTCACAGTGTGTTGTCATGGGAATTTAATTTTTAGCAGAGCCTGGTTGAATGTGAATAGCATATTGATATTAATACTCTAATATAAAACAGCCAGCACTTTATCTCTCCCCATATTCCCTAGTGTTTCAGATTTTCTCTTAGAAGTTGGACGAGGAGCTGAGGCATGATTTGCAGGTCATATAGATATTAGTTATAAATTGTATGCAGGGCAATTCCATTATTGCCCACAAGCCCAACAACTACCAAGATGCTACAACATTACATGATATGAAAACAAAATAAATTATAAGCACTACATACATACACGTGGACATAAAGGAATTGGATATAGATGAGATTGAATGGATATGTGTTGCTAGTTTTTTATACCCGTCTTGAAGACCTTCGACGCCAATTACCACTATGTTTATGTCTTGTTTTGCCGGTAGTTTTTCTTTTTCTAAAACCCACAGGAAACACAAGCTGGGACTCTTGGCGGAATTCTATTTGGACCCGTTTCTGCACTCAATAAAATGACCCTTTTACCCTCTGTTTTGACTTCCATCTTTACACTCGTAAATCCTAATCCTAATACTTCCCCTCCTTCCTCTTCCTCTTCCTCTTTCCCATTTCTTTTTCTTCTCTTGTCATTCATTTCCATGAAAATTGAAGAAAAGGGCAAAAAGGTAATTTCACATGCTTTCTTTGATTTAAAAAATGGGCTAGGCCCATTTGAACAAATATCGGATCCAAATAAAATTCCCCATATATTATGTCTGAACCTTAAGTAATTATCACCTTTTTTCCCCTATAACAATCTGCACCTTCTTACACTACAACCAGATTCCATAGTTGCAACCATGTGCATAGCAGCCTTTGTTTGGCAATCTCACCCACTCTACCCTCTTCTTCTCTTGCTCAACAGAGATGAGTATCACAACAGGTAAGTCTGATTTTCCATTGTTAGCCATGCCCCTTAGTTTTGTTTTGTTTTGTTCTTTTGGGTTTTAATGATTTTCAAGCGTGTTTCATGTTGTGTTCTTAAGGCCCACAAAGCCATTAGCATGGTGGGAAGGCTGTGATATATTGGGAGGGAGGGATGAAGTTGCAGGAGGGACATGGTTGGCGTGTTCAAGGCAAGGGAGGGTTGCCTTTCTCACAAATGTGTTAGAGCTTTGTCCCCGGCTTCGGCCTTTTAGCCGTGGAGACCTCCCTGTAAAATTCCTCAAGGTTATAATTTCAATGTGTTGTTTTGTAAACAGATTGCCATATCAGCTTTTATAGAATCAGGATCATGCTAAATAATCTTATACAATGTAAGAAATATCAGCAAAAATACTCATTCAGAGGAGGAAATATAACACAGTTCTTTCTTTACCCAGAAGTATTTTCGCTACCAAATGGTAAACAGGATCTGCATTTGTACTTGATTTCCTAGAAAAAATAGTTTAGCCAGTTTTCCTTGCGATTCTTCACAGGTCATGGGTAATTGGTGTTTTTTTCTATTTTTTCAATAACTTCTAGTGGTTATTACTTGTATCGTTCTTCTTATATGGTAGCAGAGCAGGAAGAGTCCCCATGAATACGCAGAAGAAATAGCAAAGGAAGGTGATGAGTATAATGGGTTTAACCTGATTGTAGCTGATATTGCTTCCAAAACCATGGTGTATGTCTCCAACAGGCCAGAAGGTGAGCCCCCTACCATTCAAGAGATTTCTCCAGGGATTCATGTGCTGTCAAATGCAAAGCTTGGCATCCCATGGCATAAGGTTAGAAAGACTTACGATGCTCCTTCATCTGATAAGATTTGATGGCAAACTTTAGTTTTGAAACAATATTAGCAAAATAAATAAATAAATAACGATAATTAGAAAATAAATTATTAATGCAACATCAACAACAAATATGGCAACAGCCGAAGAGACCTGGCCGCTTTTACACTGAATTCTCTATTTCTTTCAGGTCAACCTTCACTGGTATATGAATATAACTAAACAAAGTATTAAATTCCCTCTTCCCTTGTAGGTCCAGAGATTGAGAGGAAAATTCAAGGAACTGCTAGGTAAATATGGTGAAAGTGACATTCCCATAAAAGAGATGATTGAGAAACTAATGAGAGATACAGTTAAAGCTGATGAGAGAGTGTTGCCTCACATTTGTGCTCTTGACTGGGAGTGTGATCAAAGTTCCATTTTCACTGACACAGAGACAAAAATGGTATATCTTAGTGGTTTTGCAGTCTCTCTTCAAAAGAGCTCACAAACATTGATGTTACTTATTTTAGTATTCTACTTATTCATATCATTAACCTCCTCTATTTCCAATGTATAGGGACATTTTGGAACCAGAAGCACAGCTGCATTAACAGTAACAGCAACTGGAGAAGTAACTTTTTATGAGACCTGTCTTGAGAAGGAAATCTGGGCGGAGAAAACTGTGAATTATTGTATTGAGAACCTGAAGTAGATGAAAATAATGAACCAACAATCAGTTCCTAAATAAGAGAGTTGTCTGACCATTTATAGGATAACATCCATCCATCCATCTATCTACCACAACAGTGACGGTAGATACCTCAAATACATTTTGGAAAGATAATTGGCGTTGTCTTTGGATTAAGATTTGAATTTATTAAGGTTGATGACAGCCCAGTATCTTTGATCTATGAAAGTATGAATGCATCACATAAAGGGAAAAAAATGGCTCACAATTAATTCAAATAATTCTTATCGAAACAAGCTTATAAGCTTGACCTGGTTTCACTTTCAAGTTGCAACAACCATGAGGTCATTCACTTATCCAACTTAAACCTTACTATCTTGAACCCTACTCTCTCAAACTTCTCACATACCTTCCCCACTTTGCTAGCCTCCCAGAGACCATTCAAATATTGGTCAAGTCCTGTTAAGTATTATATTTCAAAGAAACCTCCCCCCTCAAGTCTCAAATTTTACTTTATGGTCCTTGAGAGATCATTTCTTTTATAAGTCCTTGAGAGGTTACAAAAAGAAAGTAAAATCTTGGATGAGATATCTGAAGCCTCCATTCCCAAAACCATAGCCAATGCTCCCATTTTCTTCTCTGAATAATGACTATGTACGATAGTGTACATAACCATGGCCTAAATATGCCCACTAATTATTTGTAGAACGCTGTCAACCTGGCTGTACCATGTCCATTTCCCATTGGGTATTTTGGCCATACCACAGAAGTTGAATAAGTTGACCATCTTCTAAATAGAATTGTGTGCTTCAGAAGCATCTAAATGAGTCCATAATCGATTTGGCAATGTTCATGCACATGGTTACCTGCTCATCTGTCTAACAAGAATGAAATAGGGGGCTACAGATGTGTGCCCTCCATGACTAGTAAAATGTAAACTTTGGTCAACCAAACTTCAAAAATTTGAGTTTGATTCTTGGGACCACAAAGAGGACATATGTAACTCTAATGATCCAAACATCAAAGTACATCTCCAAATTTTTCAACTCAAATTATGTTTCCTCTTACTCTGGAAAATGTGAAATTATTATGAATTATGGAACAAATGGTCATGCTTCAGAGAGAAAAAGGAATAAAGAAGAATTTCTAGCAACTAATAAGACATCTCATGCCAACTCTAGAAAGAAGAAGAAAGGATGATTAATTTATAATGAAGTGATTGAGAAACTGAGGAAATGACTCAAGGAAAGTGCAAAGCCAAGTGCATCAGTAACGTAAACTTGTCAACAAGTGAACTTACCTGAAGTTCAGAGATCAAGTGTAAGGCATCATGTGCACTTACTTTGCACCAACACAGACTTCGGAAAAAACAATAACATGGTTGAGCATCTAACAGACAGAAAAACTCGCAGCAACTAGCACCTGAGAGGAACGTCTCATACTAACTCTCAGAACAAGAAAAAAAGGATTATGGGCCCATGAAGTAAATCACATGAAGACCCACCCAAACAAGAAGTTTAACGTGAAGAGCATCAGTAATGTATACTCGTCAACAAGTAAACTTACCTGAAGTTCAGAGATCAAGTGTAAGCCATCATATGCTCTTATTTTGCAACAACACACAAACTTCAGAAAAAACATAACCACACTGAAAAATGGATGGGCATCAAAAAGAGAGAAAATCTCCTAGCACCTAACAAGAACCTCTCAAACTAACTCTTGGAACAGGAAAAAGGGATGATGGGCCCATGAATAGTAAAAATTATAAATGAAGTAAATCACCTGAGGACTCACCCAAATGAGAAGTGCAAAGATAAGAGCATCAGTAATGTATACTTGTCAACAAGTAAACTTACCTGAAGTTCAGAGATCAAGTGTAAGCCATCATATGCACTTACTTTGCACCAACACACAAACTTCAGAAAAACATGACCACAGTGAAACATGGATGAGCATCAAAGAGAGAGAGAAAAAATCCTAGTACCTTTCAAGAACCTCTCATTTTTATTTTATTTTTGATAGGTAAAGAAAAAGATCTATTAAAAAAGAGATGCCAAAAGAGTGACTCAATAAGAACCTCTCATCCCAACTCTTGCAACAAGAAAAGAGGATAAGGGAGCCATGAATTTTAAAGCTTAAAAAATGAAGTAGATCATCAAAAGACTCACCTAATTGGAAGTGCAAAGACAAGACCATCAGTACTGAAAACTTATCAACGAGTGAACTTACCTGCAGATCAGAGGTTAAGTGTGAGCCACCACACACACACAACTTCAGAAAAAAACCCAACCATTTTACGCGCACATGTACAATTTATCTTTGCACAAAGAAGAAACCCATAGGAAGGATAAATACAATTTGAAAAGTAAACTGCTGGAAAAACATGAACATAATGAATTTGCATAAACTGCTAGGTACAGAGTCGGACAGACACACCCAGAAATTAGTATAAATATGTAACTAAAGACAATACCACCTCACAAAATTATCATGAGAAACAAGCATAAAAACCTTACCTGTTTTCTCTTTCAAGTTGCAACAACTGTGACAAGGTTCCCTTATCCAACTTGAACCCTGACATCTCTAACTCCTTGCAGACCTCCCTACACTTTGCCAGCCTCCGGAAAACCATGTAAATCTTTAACATGTCCCGGTATATATCATATGTCGGAGAGAAACCTGCTTCCTTAAGTTTCGAAAAATACCTTCCAGTTCTTGATAGATCATTCAGAGCAATAAAAAGCTTTATCACCACACGATAAGCTGGAAGATCAAAGAGACACTCTGAAGCCTCCATTTCCCAAACGACAGCCAGTGCCTCCCTGTATTTCTTCTCAGTATATCGACTATGAATTAGAGTTGTGTACATAACCACACTTGGACTAGTCTCAGCTTGTTTATACCAGTTAAAAAGACTTTCCACTATTTCGAATTTCCCAAGCCTTATGCAGACTTTCATGACTGCCGTGCAATCCTGATGGCTTAATTTCAAATCTTCTCTTTCTCCAAGCTCATCTAGTAATGCCTGTACAAGGCTGTGCTTATCCGGGTTTTTTCCAAGCTCTAATATTAGCTTTGCATAAATGCTGGGTCCCAACATCCTTTTACTATCCTTGGCAACTAAGAGAAGCTTCCATGCAAGGCTCAAACTTCCCCTTCTGATGAATCCCCTTGCCAGTGCCTCAATTACACTCCGGCTAGCCAAACCGGTGAACTTTTCCAAACTGAATGGAACTTTCAACTTGTGAGTCCTTGACAGGACCTCAACTGTTGAGGCTAAAATGCGATCATCTGGGAAGAGCTGGGGTTGTTTCTGAGCCCAGAAGAAGGTCTGTAGAGCTCTCTCAGGAAGACCCATGTGACCCAATTCCCGGATTGTCAATGACAATGAGCCTTTCCGCAGAAACCTAACCCACTTGTTAAGAACCGGAGAAACGTCGTCTTCCAAAGGAAGGTTTCTTATCTCTCTGGCTATGCTAATGAGGAAATCCGGGTTCTTGTAAACTTGCTTATATAGGGATGCCCGGGAAGCATATGGCATCGAAGAAGCAGCTCTCACATGTCTCTTCGTTGTGGGAAGTCCCATAGGTCGAAGTTTGTAGGGAAGTGGGAGTGGAAGAGACCTTTCCCTATTCAATTTCCCAGGCTTTTGAGGGATTCTCCCCATAAAAAGAGACGAAATTGCTTCAATCTCATCCGAATCCCAAACAATCTCCCCCTCTTTTCTTCCTTCAATACCATCACGACCATCAACCAGAAACCCATCATCATTCGCATCAGGTTCTTTATCCAAAACCGTACCCATTTCAGATTGCTCTGTCCCACTATTTCCCCCCTTCAAAAATGTGCTAATTTCAGGCTCCGGAGGGAGCTTAGCGCGCCGTGGATGCGGAAGGTTCTTGGGTGGTTTTCTATGGTTAACCCTAGCATTACATTGCACCCCCAACTTTATCTCGTTCTTGTTTGAAAACCCCACAACGAATTGTGCTTTCACATACCGTTTATCCCAATAAATTCGGGTCCCTGGCACCGTACATATACTCAACGATGAGAACAAACGCTCCATTGCCTCACAGGAATTTCATCAAACACCTCGTCTGCACTCCATGTATAACAATCATCGTTCAAACAAAAAAAAAAAAAAGCAAAGGTACATAAACACAAGACATAAGAAGTGAGCTATTTCGAGTGGAATACCGAATACCTTGCTCAGAATTACATCCACGATGGATTCTTACACATAAACGGCTGGGAAATGGTCAACTCTTCTATCTGGAAAATGCTTGCTTTTTCCCGCTAGGAATTTTACACCGAAAAGCAAAAAGAAAAGAAAAAAATTCTTAAGGGCTTTTTCAAATTGCTTTGTAGTTCGTACTGCCAACTCGTGAATGGCGGAACATATTCTGTCCAGCTCAGGAGTCGACCCGATCCGACCAGACTATCCCTTTTTATTTTTATGGGGGTTATTGAATTAAACCCATAGATACTTTTTTTCAATATTTTCATAATCGGATCCGTCATCATCATTTTAACAAATATTTTTATTTTAAATGTATTTTTATTTTTCTTATTTGAGCAATTTATGGCTCTAATGAAATATAATTAATTAAGTAAAAGCAAGTGATTTCAAAGGAGATGTTTCCATACCATCTCTTACTCTTTATAAATATGACTTAGATAAGAGAAAAAAAAATTTATACAAAGAGAGGATAGGATAAATAGTTAGGGAGTCAAGTAGGTTTTTTTGGGAATAGAAGGACTTGCCACAAAAAACTCATGGCTATGGCTAACATGAAGGACTCTAGCTCGTCATATTATGGCTCTAAATGTCATTAAACAAAAAAAATTATTGATTCACGATTCATTGGTTGGACCGATGGTTAAATCACGATTGAACCGGTGACGTCATAAATATATAATTTATATATTATTAAAATTTAAAGTAATTATAAAAAAATAAATATATATATATATATAAATAAATTAAAAATCAATAATATTATTTTATATCTTTTATATTATCAAATTAAATCATATTAATATTTTAAATTTTATTAAATGAAATATGTATAATATTTAAATGTGAATATATTAAAAATGAAAGAAAATTCAATTATTTAATTTAAACTAATTTTATCATTTTTAAAAATATTATATTATTTTTATTTAACATTATAAAAAAATTTAAAATCCAATATATATTGTTTTGTTTGACATATTAAATAATAAAAAACACATAGCTGATTGGTGTCCTAGGTTGGTCGCTCAACCTGGGTCCAAGGTTCAAACTTTATTGGGTGGATTTGTTCATTATTTTTCATTGATTAATGTTAGTAATCCCACGTCGGATTCTGAGAGGAATAAGGACGCAAAGAACGCCTATAAAAACTATCCTCATTGAGGGTACAAGCATCACCACGTCTTGTGGCCTTAAGACTCAGCCCACAAAATGGCTAGGGTGGGTATGGGCTTTGTCGAACTTTGTCATAATAAAATAGGGCCCAGTGATGGGCTTTTGCTAAAAATTTATATACAGTGGAGCCTTCCATACTTACAAAAAGAGCGGCAACTTGAACTGTTCAATCATTTAGAACCGCTTGGTTCCACCAAGTCACCGATCTTACCACTGATTTAGGCGGTTTGTGACCGGTCCAATACTCAAAGAGTTTAATAGAGTAAATCGGATCGGAAATGCAACCTATCAACGGTTGAACCGGTTGGATCAACCGATTCGGTCCAGTTTTCAAAACATTGATAATATTTATTCAACTTTATAAGTGCGAGGTCTTTATGACAATGTTTTATGACTTGCTATTTTGATGAAACTCTTATCTCATTAACTGCACAACACCGATGATAGGCAATGTTAATACCGTATTAGGTGACAAAAACCTGATTAAATATTTCAAAATAGCTTATATCATGTCATCAGTAGTATTTGATCTCATACGAATGATACTTTATACGATACTAGATCCAGAAGAATCTTGTAAGACCAACTTGGTCATTCGGGGTAAAAAGTCGTATGGATGTACATTATAAAACTATAAGTTTTTTTTTAGTGACTAGTCTACCTATGCACTTAAAAGGCATAATGACGTATTGTGTAAATTATCATTTTAATAAGACAATTTTTCTCATCGTTATGGGAAAAAAAACCAATTCTAGAAGAACGGTGTGACATGCAAACACATTCCTTATAAGAGAAAAACACAAAGAAAGATATATGAAATGTGACACTCTTGAAGAAGTTGCATATAAAGCGAGTTATTAAAATAATTGATCAGTTTCAAACAGCCCTTAAAGAAGCATGGTTTAAACAAGTAGCCCTCTGAAAGACATGTTTTACAATTAGATCATGAAAAGGTACAAGTACCTGATATTGATGATATCTCAATTATTTATTTAAATACAAAGAAAAATGGGATTAAAATACTCTTGTTATTAATGATATATTTTATTTGACATTATAAGAAACGATGAGGATCCCAAAGTATAAACTATAAATGAATGTCAACATTTAAAAGATTGGTCAAAATGGAAATGATACATCTCGAAAAAAGTAGACTCATTAGAAAAATGAGAAGTATTTGGACTTGTAGTCCAGACGCCTAAAGTTTTTAAACTTGTTGGATATAAATAAACATTTATAAGAAAATGTAATAAGAAAAATGAAGTTATGAGATATAAAATGGGACTCATAGCTAAAGGTTTCCCGTATAAACCTAGTGTTGACTGCGATAAAACATATTATCCCATGATGGACACAACCATATTTAGATATCTAATTTGTTTAACTGTCTTAAAATGATTGAGTTTGCGTCCTGTAAATGTCGTTATTGTATATTTACATAGATCTTTAGATAATAACATATGTATATATATGAAAATTCCTGAAGGATTTCAAATGCCTGAAGCAACTAATTCAAAATATTGTAGCACGTACTCGATTAAGTTACAAACATCATTGTAGTGATTAAACAATTCAAATACATGTGGTAGGATTACTTCAATGAATATTTGAAGTGAAAAGTATGTATGTGTTATCTTATTTGTCTATGCATATTCATTATGTTGAATATTTGCAATTATTATAGTATATGTGGAACATTAAATTTTGTTGGAACTCCTGAAGAGCCTATAAAAATAGTTTACTGTTTGAAATGAAAGATCTTGGAAAACAATTTTTTTTTTCCTCAGCTTGCGGATCGAGTAATTTTCAAACGAAATATTAGTTTATTAGTCAATATACGAATAAAGTTTTGAAGTACTTTCATATGGATAAATCACATTCATTAAGTTATCTGGAGACAACTCATTCACTTTAAGTGAAAAATTACTTATTTTGTCTTAAAGAAGATAATGAAAAACTAATTAGTCCATAAGTAGCATATTACAGTGTTAATGGTGTATTGATGAATCTTGCAGATTATACATGATCATATATTACACTCTTTATTAATTTAGCTGTGAGATATAGTTATACACCAACTCAAATACATTGGAATAAAGCAAATCATGTACTACAATAACACAAGTCTATGTTATTATGAAGGATCAGAATCTTAATTATTTGAATATGTAAATGTTGACTATCTTTTAGACCCTCACAAAGCTTGATCTCAAATGAGATATGTATTTATATATGGTGGTATGACAATATTGTGAAATCAATAAAGCGAGAAACATGCAAGCTACCCTCCATTAGAGGTAATGTTACCAAGTTAATAATGTTGCATGTATTGCACAAATTAAAGAATGATACGTTAAGAGTGATAGAATTAAGCATATATTGCCAAAATTTTTTACTTTCATTAACTTTAGAAGAGTGATGAAATTGTTGTTTAACAAATAAGATTAACTGACAATTTAGTAGATCTATTCACAAAAGCATTGTCAATTGCAATACTCAAGAAACTCGTTGGAATACATTGACTCGAATATCTCTATGTTGTGCTACTAAAAAAAATATAATAATGTCAACATGAGGGGGAACTAATTGATAAGAATATCACTACACTTCATTATTTTTTATTTTGCTCAAGTTTTGTCCTATTGGGTTTTACTGACAAGACGTTTAACGAGGTAGTAGTAATCAAAAAAAATATTGTATTTTTTTTCCTTCACTAGTGTTTTTTCCATATAGTTTTTCTCAGTAAGGTTTTAATAAAACATATTATCATGATCATCAAATGGGGAGTGTTATAAAATATAAGAATTTATTGGATTATATGAACTATCATCTATATTGATGTATTTCTCTTTGTAACTCCCTATAAAAAGGAGATACCTATAATGAAAATTAATCTTATTATTTTCTTATATTTTATTATACTTTTATTTGAATATCTTTATTTATTATCTTGTATTTTTATTCATTTATTTTACAACAGAACTCAGTTAATATCCTTAAAATTTTCAAAATAATAATTTACTTAATATTTTAATTTTTTAAAATAGTTTTTAAAAGTTGCGAACATATTTACGTGTAAGCCTCAAAGAATTATTATATTTTATATGAATCGTTATAATATTTTACTTTTAAAAATAGGAAACAAAAGGTTTACCAAAAAATACCTAAATTTTTAATTAAATTTGAGATATTGTCAAATATTTTTTAAAAATATATTGAAAAATAATTTAAAATATAAAGAATGTTTTCATAACCTTTAGATTGTATATAATCGTGAGATATCTTCACCAAAAATAAATTAAAGGAGCTGATTTTAATATTTAAATTCTCAAACAAAAATATATAATAAAACTTAGACTTATCAAAACTTTTTTCGTCTTAGTCTTATATTCTTTCATTTATGGGAATCACTTCGAAATAAGAAGAAGAGAAAAAAGCTCATGTATTATAAATGGGAGGACGGCAACAAAATCAAACAAGCACACAAAGAAAACACAATCGGAGGCCAAAGCACAGCGCTAAAGAAATGGGCCAATTAAAACGAAGCTCACGGATCGATGACGTGGCATTAAAATTCAAATCCCGCCTAAACCCCGGATTTCATTTCACTCGCAATTGAATTTCAATTTCCCCAAGTTATTATCTCCGCCTTTCGGCGACCTTTCACATCCCGCATCTCTCTCTCTCTCTCTATTTCTCTATTTTTCCCTCTTTTCGGCGTCCAAACCCTAACCCTAGCGTTAGAGACTAAAGCGGTAGGCGTCGCTGCTTCTCTCACGGAAGACGATTCTTGACCTATTATTTTCGAGTTCTGTCGTTTTTCTCACTTATCAAACGCTATCACTGCAGGATTCGCCATGAAAGGAGGCCGATCCAAGTCCGATACAAAGAAAGCTGACGCCAAGTGAGTTTTGTTCATCTCAATTTATATATGTTTTTGTTTCTTTTTATGTGGTTTGATTCAGCCATATGAGGCAGAGGCTTTGAGATCATGGCGTTTCAGATCCGCGATCTCGTTGATATTCATATGCGTGTTTGTGTCGTTTGATTTGTGGTAGGCTTTCTGTGAAGAAAGGTGCTGCTGCTACGAAAGCAGGAAAGAAAACAAAGAAGGAAAAGCCAGTAAAGGACCCTAACAAGCCTAAGAGGCCTGCCAGTGCCTTTTTCGTTTTCATGTAAAATCTCATATTTTTTTTCCTATTTAAAAATCTTACAAATTGTTTTTAGGTTATTTTCTACTTTATTTACTTTATCCTTTTAACGATTGAAGGGAAGAGTTTAGGAAGAGTTACAAGGAGAAACACCCTTCCAATAAATCGGTCTCTGTGGTAAGTAATTTAATTTTCGATCGTTTGATTATTGAGAATTTTCTTTGGTATGAGTAGTTAATTTGTTTTAAAAAAATTTGATTTAGCTTTTTAAAAAAATTTCCCCTGAAAATAAACAAGCTCCGTTTTTTTATTCTGATATTTTTTTGTTAATTAGCTGTTCTATTTTCGTTGAGATTTTTTAATTGATTTCAAAATTAGGTTGGCAAAGCTGGTGGGGATAAATGGAAGTCTATGTCTGATGCCGTAAGTATACGACAATATGAAAAGCTTACATCTTTATTTCGAATTATCAATTTACTCATTTAAGCCAATTGGAAAAATTCAGGAGAAGGCTCCCTATGTAGCAAAAGCAGAAAAGCGGAAAGTAGAATACGAGAAGAACATGAAAGCCTATAACAAAAAACAGGTATTTTACTTTAAATGTATGCTCCTGGTATCCAGGTAAAATGGTTCATCATCCAAATTGTTTCTGGTTCAGTACTAAATTATATCTGATTCATTCGTTTTCCTTTTTGCAAAATCAATCTTATGCTGTCTGCTTTAATGGGAAGTAGACTTTTTGGGATTTCTATCATTGCCCTCTCTTTTGGAGTGTTTTCTCGTTGCAAAATTCTTTAGAGAGGTTATTAATGACATCGCATTTTGATGGGAACCAGGCTGAAGGTACCAAAGTAGTAGAGGAGGAGGATGAGTCTGAAAAATCCCTCTCCGAGGTGAATGACCAGGAGGAAGACGAAGATGGCAGTGAAGAGGTTTGTTGAAGTGATTAATATTGAAGTTTTTAAATTACCGTTTTGACCTGTGAATTTAAATTGAAAAATGTTTTTACTTGCCTTGCAGGAGGAAGATGATGAGTAAAATTTGCTGACGAGGGCAGTGTGCGTGCAGATGCATTGGCCATCAAAATGTTTGATCATCTCATGTTTAGTCTCTCGGAACAGAAATATGGCACAATGATTGATCATTTCTTTTAAATGTTTTTCCTTTTTTTGGATGAAATATATATCCTCCAGCTCCACTGTGTTTCATCTTGTTTTGCGCCTTAAGAAGATGAATGGTGAACGAAGAAAAATCTGCTCTATTTGTACTTTGCTCTCAGATTTTAGTGATTTAGCAAGGGGTTTCTTTTGTAGATGTTCCAATGACCCATTTTAGTCTAGCTTCTATTCATGATGTGATGTATGTACTGCATCAATGTTTCATTTTCCCATTTTCTGGACTAATTGCCTAATTCCTTGTTTATATAGTTTATTCTTTTCTGATATTGACATTACAAAAATTTCCCTATTTAAGGGGTCTTTCAGGATTCTATACTCTTATGACATGATCTATTCTAAATTTGCCTGCTTTTTGACCTGTCGTTTTTTATTCTATAGGGTTTTCTTTGTTTTGTTTTGTTTTTTTTTTTGCTTTTTGTATTTAATTCTGTTTATTAGTCTGGATCATTGTCAGGATGTTTTTCATTCCGACAATGATTACCATCGTTGTCAGGATGGAAATCTTTTCTGTTATTACAATAATTTATATTTTGTCTGGCATGTTTTCCATTCCAGATGGTGTGCTGAGTTGCTTGTAACTCTCAAAACGGTTCAAAATGGTTATGATAGGATTTATTCTGTGATTGTCGTTTTTAATCTCGTTTTTTATGGTCCATAACTTTGGGAATGGTGGCCCAACTAAATCGTCTTTTGCTTTGATGTGTTAGCCAGTGGTTTTCATTTTGGATTTATAGAATATTTTGAATTTGCTTGCATTAATGAGCATTGTGGGTTACTTGAATTGATTGCATTAATTCATTTAATTCCCTTGGGTTTTCCTATTAGAGGGCTTTATTCAACCCTCTTATGAAGTCTCTCTCCCTCCCCCTATTAGAGGGCACATCATAAAGCTTCTTTTATGCACCCAACTGGTTCGGAATTTTAGGGTTGAGCTTAGGGAGCCAAACATGTTGGGATCTTTTTGTGGTTTCTAAATTTAGGATCTGAGTGTGCAGGTCATGAAGTGGGTGTGATTTTGATGGGGTGGGGTTATTAACAAAATTTATCCTTATTTAAAAATCAACCATTTGTATTGTTTTTAACAGCATTTGTGCTTAGACTGATTCATTGCGTTTTGTCCTTGATGTGTTACTGTTTCATACATTGGTGTTTATTTCATGGTGGTTATCCTAGTTTGGTCTCGTAATCACTTATAAAGTTCCCAATTGTATTAGTTCATTAGTGGTGTTAAATGTTTCTTGTTTCCGTTATTTGAAATTTTGTATTTTATTTATGTAGGTTATTAGATATTATTTAACTCAGGATTGAAACATGTGTTTTTTGTTTTTTGGTTGCGTGGGAGATGTTGCCCTAATATTGAATGCTGAAAATTTGATTTTTTCTAATTGGGCGTTTATTGTCATTTCACCTTCGATTTGTTGTTGGGGGTGCTTGGTGCTAGTTTAAGTTGCGTGATGAAAAATGATGTTTAAAGTAATACTGCCCTTCAAGTTCTCTACTTGTTATGGCCAGCAATGTAACCGAATTGTTATTGATTTTTATATGTTTGTTGAACCTATCTAAATAAACTGTATGATATTTTTGTAACGTAAATTTGCGAGAAAGGCAGTATCCATGTCTTTTGTGATCAAGCTAAATTAGTCTATGATTGCCTTCAGTTACAAAAGAAATTTATAAGGTGTCCATAATTTTCTGGAAAGCAGATATGCTGGAAAAATTATGGCTTTAAATTGTCACCAATGGAAAAAAAACTTTGGCCTTGACCAAGGGTTTGGTTTGTGGTAATATAATTCTTCTGTGATAGCCTTGATTAAAAGCTTCATTACCATTCCCTGATTGTGACTTTGATTTTTGCGCATTTAACCTTTATGCTCTGAATCATTTATTTCATATCGCTGTCTTGGTTTGAAATTGAGTTCCAACTCGCTTTTATTATACTATATTCAATTTCAAAGTGCATGCAATTACAATATCTGTAAATTCAATTGAAATACTTATACAGCGGCAACTTGCCCAACATTTTAGGGTGTTTGATCAAGAAAGGGGTAGTCTGTGTAGCCAACAATAGGATCTGACGTATAAAAAGTGTTCCTGTCATACCTATTTAGCGGAGCATCAAGCTCGAACCGCTTAGGCAAATCGGGGTTTGCCAGAAATAAGCGACCAAATGCAATCAGATCGGCATTTCCATTTGCTATAGCCTCATTTCCATCCTCTCTATTGTATCCCCCAGCCACGATAAACGTACCCTTGAAAGCTTCCCTCATGGGGCGGTGGCTAGATTTTGTTTCAACCCTCTCAAACTGAGTGATCATCCTTGGCTCTATCATGTGGCAGTAGAGGATTCCTCGCTTACTCAATTCTTGAGCCATGTAGATGCCTAGAGCTTGCGGGTTCGAGTCCCCACAATCATTATAATCTGCAAAGGGTGAGAGTCTAACGCCGACTTTATCAGCTCCAATCTCATCAGCAATGGCTTCAACAACCTGGAGAGGGAAGCGGCATCGGTTTTCTAAACTACCTCCATACTCATCCCTTCTATCATTTACCCTGTCTTTCAAGAACTGGTCCACTAGGTACCCGTTGGCTGCATGAATCTCCACTCCGTCAAAACCTGTAGTCAATTATTAATTGTTAGTTTAAGTTTCATTCGCAAGCAACTTGTTGGAAAGTCTTGTACCATGCTTACTTACGCCACTTACAACCTTCTCAATAGGCATATACGACCCAGTATGATATTTTACATAAAAAATGTGAAGAAACTGTATCATTAAGATTTGTATTTGGTAAATCAATTTATCAATTTAATATGAAATAATATTAAAATGACTTGAAATATAAACTGAAAGTAAAAACGGTTCTGTTAGAAGAAAAGGTATATATATATATATATATATGTATATTTTTTTTTCAAATTTGAACTAGTCGTAAGGTTATCAAATTTTAAATTTAAGAAAAAAAAGCTTATGATATTGGAAACCGAAAAGAGTAACGAGGTTACCAGCTTCCCTGGCATTTCTGGCAGCAACCCTAAAGTCATCGACAACCTGAAAGATTTCTTGTATACTAAGGCGTCGAGGAGGAGAGTGGTCTGCGGCAGTCGTTCCATCAATTTGAGTCTCACTCGTAATTGGCTTATCTGTACAAGATATGGGTGGGTGCCCATTTGGTTGATATTCTGCCCAAAAAAACATAATAGTGAGCTCATTTCTACTTTGCCGTAAAATGATCCTCCTAAATAAAACCAGATGAAAAAAGAGACAGAATTTTTTTTACCATATTTGGAAACTCTACCAGCATGCCAAAGTTGGCAAAAGAAGATGCCCCCTTTCTCATGAACCGCATCCACAACAGGCTTCCATGCTTCCACGTGTTCCTTCCTCCATATCCCAGGTGTATTTGGGTAACTTCAACGCATACAAATAACTTCAACTTATTTATTTATTTTTCCAGATATTTAGTATATATATATATATATATTATCTAAAGAAGAAAAATCATAATTGTTTGTAAATTACCCTTGAGCTGTATCGGAAATGCCTGAGGCTTCTCCGATCAAGAAGCCACCTCTTGTTGTTCTCTGAGAGTAATACAAGACGGCATGCGGTTGAGCTGTGAAGTTGTAAGATCTCAATCTCGACATTGGTGCCAATACCATCCTATAACATTGCTCACAAATTAATTAAGAATTCAAAGAAAAAAACAAAATAGTATATATTCTTTGCAAGCGTTTTATTTTTATTTTTAAAGTAATTTTAATTTCCAATAAATTTAAAATGTTTTTTTCCTAATAACGATTCTTAAAAACAGTTTTGAAGTTTTTTAAAATAAGATTTTATTTAAAAATTTATGAAGTCAACATACATTTGTATACAGAGCAAGTTACCATAGCAGTATAGAATCTCATATTTTATAACACTTTCCCTTTGATGATCATAAGAATATGCCTTATTAAAACCTTGATACTAAAAAAAATCCTATGGGAAAAACCTAGCGAATGAAAAATAGTACAATATTCTTATAATTCTTTAAGTTGCTCTTGGTATGTTAGGACTGCCTCGTTAAAAACCTTGCTAGTAAAACTCAGTAGGACAAAACTTGAACAAAGGGAAAAAGAGTATAGTACACTAACACCCTTTTACAAGAATACTCCCCCTCATGTCAATATCCTTGAGTTGACGCATAACTTCTTGAAAGTTGATGTTGGTAATGATTTTGTGAATAAATATACTAAATTGCCACTTGATCATATTCGTTGAATAACAATTTCATCACTCTTTTGGAGTTAATAAAAGTAAAAGACTTGGGTAATATATACTTAATTCTATCACTCTTAATGTATCATTCTTTAATTTGTGCAATGCGTGCAACATTATTAACTTAGTAGTATTACCTTTGATGGAGGGTAGTCCACATGTTTCCATTATTTGCTTGATTGATCTCTATGATATTGTCATACCACCATATATAAATACATACCTCATTTGAGATCGAGCTTTATGAGGGGTTTGAAAGATAGTTAGCATCTACATATTCAAGCAATTAAGATTCTGATCCTTCAGAATAACATAGACCCATGTTATTGTAGTATATGATTGACTTTATTCCAATGTCTTTGAGTTGGTGTAGAACTATATCTCACAAGTAAATTAACGAGGAATGCAATATATGGTCGTGCATAATATGCAAGATTTATTAGTGCACCAATAACACTGTAATATGGTACTTCTGGACCAAGTAGTTCTTCATTATCTTCTTTAAGACAAAAGATGTCATTTTTCACTTTAAGTGAATGAACTATCATTAGAGAACTTAATGGATGTGATTTATCCATATGAAAGTGCTTCAAAACTTTCTTAATGTATGTTAATTGAGGTACTAAAACTTCATTTGGAAAATGCTCAATTTATAGGCTAAGACAAAATTTTGTTTTTCCAAGATCTTTCATCTCAAATTCATTTTTCAAGTAATTTGTTATTCTTGTGAGCTCTTTAGGAGTTCCAACAAAATTTAAGTCATCAACATACACTGCAATAATTGCAAATCCAATTTCTGATTTCTCAATGAAGATGCATGAGCATATAGAGTTATTGATATACTCTTCTTTTAGTAAGTATTCGCTAAGGTGATTATACTACATGCGTCCAGATTGCTTTAATCCATACAAGGATCGTTGTAACTTGATTGAGTACATGCTACGAGGCTTTGTACAATTTGCTTCAAGTAATTTAAATCCTTCAGAGATTTTCATGTATATATCATTATCCATGGATCTGTATAAATATGTTATAATAACATCCATGAGACGCATATTTAGTTCTTATGAGATTGCCAAACTAATTAAGAAACAAAATTTGATTGCGTTCATGACGGGATAGTATGTTTCCTCGTAATCAATACCAGATCTCTATAAGAAACCTTGTGCTACTAATTGCGCTTTATATCTTATGATCTCATTTTTCTCATTGCATTTTTGTATAAATACCCATTTGTACCCAATAGGCTTTACATTTTTAGGTGTTTGGACTACAGGTCCAAAAACTTCTCATTTTATTAATGAGTTTAACTTTGCTTGCATATCTTCTTTCCATTTCGACTAATCATTTCTATGTTGACATTCTTCTATATTTTGTGGTTCAAGATTTTCATCGTTTCTTATGATATCGAAGGCTACTTTTTCTATTAAGTAAAAAAAACAAATACTTCCTCAGTCAAAATAAGTCAAAATATCAATCTATGTTTAAGTAAAAAAGTAACTTTATGAAAGATGTGTTTGAAGATAAAAATTTTGTGTGTTTCTTCTTTACACTTCAATTCGTGAATAATCATTTCTATGATGAAACCTAAGAAGAGCACAAATTTGCCATATCTTTTGGGATATCCCTCGTGGGCTCATAGATTGAAAGGCCAATTAGGTTTAAATTTTCCTGAGAAAATGAAAGAAAACTAATGGCTTTGCAGTTCAACGGAGGCTCACCTGTGAGAGAGATGAAACTTTCCCATCTGGTACGGAGTCAGGAGGGGCATCGCCTCCTTCTTTCTCTGAGCTTCAGCTTCCATCGTCTCCTCTTCGAAGTTCTTCCCTCTTGTCAAGACTTCGATTCTCCAGATCTCATTAGGCCGACTTCATATGTGTTTTGTTATCATATTAACTATCAAAACTTGAATCTGATCAAGAAACATATATTATTTTTATTTTTTTTCATTAAAAATGCAACATTTTTTTATAATATGGATTGATTTTCTTTCTTCATCTTTAATTTGTTAATAGTAATTTTAGATTTAGAAAAGAACTACTTATCATACCTTTTGGCACTCCCGCTCACCGCACTGACCATTCGAGAAACTTTCTGGTTTCATTTTCCCGAGAAAATCAGGAAACTTCATCTTGAATTTCTACTCTTATCATCAATCCATAGCGTTTGATATTTCGTACACCTTCAAGATTGGTTGGTCAGTTTTCATTGAACTTTATTCATGAGTTTGGACAAGTGGATGGGAATCATGGGATGTTTATCCGTACTGGTGGCTTCCGGTGCCGCGTGAGATACGTTATTATTTTTATGAAACCAAGAATTAATTAGTTAAAAAAATTGAATGATATTAAATTTATAAATTTAAACCTTCTCACATTTTAATTTTAAAAATAATTTATTTTCATCGATTATTTACTTATGATTTTAAAAATAAATTCATTTTTATGCCAAAATTAAAAATATTTTTATAAAAAAAGTCAATAAAAGATGGAATATTAAAACTTACAAATTAAGAGTTATTTCACCATTTTAATTAAATATTCTTTAAAATCAAATAATTTGAGTTCGAAATTAATATTGTCCAATATTTGCTCGCTGGAAAGTTAAGGAAAAATAAATAAATAAATATTTTAAAAATTAAAATTAATGAATTATTTTTATATGTTAATTTTATTTATTTTTACATAGTTTTCATTGCAAAAATCAAATATTCATATGTGCTATTTTAAAATTATTAAAAAATATATATTTTAAATATTTTTTAGGTGCTTTTCTAAATCAAATCTAGCATTAAAGATTAAAATCCTGATTAAATAAGGGAAAAAAAATAACTTAAAGAAATATGTATAAATTTCTTAAAATTTTTATTTTCCTTCTCTCTTATTTCTCCTCCTAACTTTGGAATTTCGCTAATCATTCAATTGAAACCCAAATGATAATTTTTTAAGCTCTAAGCTGAGTCAAGAAAGTGACAACTCTTTCTCTTCTGCATAGTTGATAGTTGAAGCCTGCACGTAAGGGAAAGAGGTTGCTTTTCTCCATTCACAAAGATATGTAATACAATGACAGAGAGAGATAGCGAAATCTGTCATCAAATTAGGCTGGGTATTTTTCAAATATTCTTGTATCTTTCTTACCGAGGGAAAAGGAAATAAAATGAAAAAGTAAAAAAAATTTAAAAATATTAGGGTCGACATGTAGACAAATTGTATCATATTTTGCCAATTTTTAATAATGGTATATCTTGGAAATAAAAAATAAAAAATACTTATTTCAAAAATAAATCAATTCTACTGTAACCTGATCAAATAATTCACATTTGGATTAAAATCAAATTATTTTTTAACCACACGATAATTAATACCAAATCAGACTCGTAGGAATGATGGCCGACAGGTATGCCTTGTGCTAACAGAGACTTGTTTGAATGTAATCAATCCCATGTTTATTTATTCATCATCCGATTTATTAAGTTTATAGGAGGCTATGATTATAGATGGCTGTCCAAGGGAATCAAAAAACTGAAGCCCTAAAGAAAATTGTTGTGATTTCAAAAAACCATAATGAAGTAATAATTAACGGAGTGCTGTGAATGCCGCGTTACCGTTTCAAACTTGTCAATGTAATAATGACGTGTCCTAATGTTGCAATGATAGATAATTATTTTTACCCATTGGAAAATAAAAGTCAAATGATGTGATGAATTTGGACTTTTTTTTTTCTTTTTTTTTTTTCAAAAAATAAAATAAACTCTATACTCTATGAGACTGCTGACAAGTATGGCCTCCTAATATGAAGTTTAATTGGGATTCAATTCTGAAAATACTAAATTAAAAAATATGTAATTTTTTTTAATAATTTTAATTATATTTGATTTTTTTGATTATAATATAAAAAATTTACCATATTCGCTTATACACCAAGTGCCAATTTTTAATAATAGTATATTTTTTAAGAAAAAAAAAAGAAAAAAAAAAGATGAAAAGTGATTGAATGTAATCCCATATTTAAGAAGCCCTAAAAAAGAGTTGCTCGTGATTTGAAAAGAACATAATAAAGTAACAACTAATGGGGTGCTGTGAATGCCGTGTTAACGGTTAAAAATTCTGTCAATGTAATAATGATGTGTGTTAAGCTGCAATGATACATTAATCTGTAATTATTTTTACCAACCGGCAAATAAAAGTCAAATGAGTGCTAAATTTGGACGTTAAAAAAAAGAATTTCAAATCTATAATACTCCATAAGACTACAAACAAGTATGGCTTCCTAATATGGAGTTCAATTTGAAATTAGTTAAGCTAATTTTGTTTCCAAAAAATATTAAGAAAAAATTACGTGTGAAAGGAAATAGCAATATATAAAATTTTTGTATGAATATTAATTATATTTGATTTTCTTAAATTTATAATATAAAAAAAATTATGTTTTAATATTTATTAATTTTTTTAGTAGTTTCTTTTACCTCCTCACAAGATTTGGTTATATTCGAACCCCTATTAGTTTAAAAAAGTATTAAATATATATTTTATTTTAATTAAGAGAAAATCAATAAAAATTATAAATGAAAATGATTAAAAAAATATTTGATGAAATTTTAAACCAATTAAAACGTGATAAATGAAATTAATCTCAATTTTAAATTATAATTCTTTGGTTGTAATTGATCATGATTGAGTTGGGGACTCTCAAAAGCTTTAAAGTTATATTGCACATCATACTATATATATATATATATATATATATATTTTTTTTTTTAAAAACCTATTTTTCTTGTTTATTTAAAAATACATATTTATATGTAAGAGTTTTATTTAAAGTGTGCTGAAAGTGTTTTTATTTGAAGCACTTTTTTTAATAAGAGTTTTTGAAAAATAATCGACTATGAGTAATTGTTCTTCAGGACACATTATAAGTAAATTCAAAATTTGGTTATAAATTTGATATTTCTCTAAAATAATTTTTTTTTAGTATCACTAAAAGAGCATTACTAAATAGACATTTAATCACACTAAAAAAACTACATATTACTCGATAATAAAATACAAAGGAAAGTGCAAGACCCATGTTTAAAAATTGTACTAGAAACCTTGGAGAATTGAATACCACTTGCTTTTAGCATTGAGGGAGATTTTAAACTGAAATTTTTTTTTCTAAATAATAATATTAAATCTAATTGAAATGTTTTAAAAAGTTTTAAACATGTTCTTTTAATATGTTAGGTCGGTTCCAAAGGTTAAAAAAAAAGGAAAGTGAAAGACCAAATGATAAAAAGAGCATTGGAAGATTTGGTATAAGTGTGGTAGGTTAGGCCCATAATGTAATATCAATGAAGGCTAATAACCAAATCTTCAAGCTTTGAGTGTGCTGCAAACAAAGCATAACTGGCTTTAGTAAGGACTTGGACTTGGACTTGATGTTCTCTTTGTTAGGTACACCAACTATGCCCTTCTCATCACAAGAATCCAATAAGTCCATCACCCATTCACTATTCACATTTTCAATGAGAATTTCATTAATTGAAATTATTTTTATAAATTTTAAATAATATTATGTACAAGTGGGCCAATTTTCAAAGAGAGAATTTATAAACAATTGATCATTTTTAGGACGAATTTAAATTTAAGACTTGTAGTGTGTTTTTTAATAATTTTAAAAAATATTTTTAATCTTTTTAATATTTAAAAAATAAAAATTTTTAAAAATTAAAAAAATTATAAATACTTTATATAATTATTAACAAACGGACTCATATTATGAATTACAATATCACGTAAATAAATATTAGTATTACGGGTTTTTAGATTTTTTAGAAATAAATTTTTGTTTTTAATAAATGATTTGAAGATGATTGTAAACGAAAAGTAAAATAAATAGTGATCCAAGCATGCCATCAAAGTAATAAACCCTCGAAATAACTAAATACCCACTGGGCAAAAGAATTCAAAAGAAGCCTCCATGAAAGAAAACAAGAAGTTTTGGGGCACTTACAAGGGAATGAAAGTGACACGCAAGACTACATAAATGTATTGAAGAGGAGATCTTCATTCAAAGATTTGTAGTTCACTTCTAAAGTTGAGAAGCACTTATCTAATTGAGATTAAAGTCTAAAGCGCCCCTTTTTTTCCATTCTAATGGGCCCTTCATTTTGGTTTATTTCTCAATATCTCCTCCACTTTCTCAGCTGTAAAGTTGCTTTAATAAATTATTTTATTTGAAAAACCCAAAATTTTCCATTAAAAATATTGATTAAATTAATTAACTTCAAACCCACCTTCCATTTTGGATTGGATTTCAAATTAGGGGTCACATGCACCTCATACAAAGGTGTCACATGTACCAAATTTAAGATTGATAAAGACAAGACGAAAAAATAGAAAAATCTATGAAAATAACTCATCAACGTATCACTATGCAAAGTCATTATTAATAATAAATTAATATATTTTTAATTAGACTTCGTTTGATAATGATTTTATGATATATTTTTAGTTTAAAAAGTTTTTTTGAATTTTTTTTTAGATATTTTATAAAATTTAGAAAATATCTTTAAAAATTTTAAAAATCATTTGTAATTTTTATGAAATAAAAAATATTTGATATATAATTCTCGTTTCAAAAATAAATTTTTACTAAAAACACTTTACACATAAACAATGTGAAATACGTTATTACTTTATATCTAGTAGTTATTTATTTCTTTATTTACTTATATTTATTATTATTTAGTGATTAAAATTTTACTATATATATCACCAACTCAAATTAAGAGTTTATATGGTATCATCTTAATAATTTAGGATAGAAAGTTTAATACGGTTATCATTTTAGTAATTCACTATATGATAAGATAACTTTTTAAAAATAATTTTTAAAACTCAAATATATATATATATTTTTCACAAAAATTACGTCCTATGAAAGTTTTCAACTTTTATATATATATATATATATATATTATTTCTTAAAATACCTTACAATAAAATATTTAAAAAATGTCTCAAGTTTTATTATAAAAAAAGGATTTTTTTATTTAATAGTATTTTTTTAAAAATAATTTGTAATTTTCTACCTTCTTTCTTTCCTTATCTCTTTCTCTGTCTCTCTCTTTTAAATTTTTATTTGGGTTTGAGTCGTTTGGCACATTTGATCTAAAGAAGGTATGCAATCAGCATAAAAATTCAACTAAAATAGAGGCCGGCCGGGCTCCACGCTAAAAAAGACCCAAAATTAACCCATTTTTCTTCGAGTCAAGCTATGAGTTCATTCATCCATTCCCTCAGAGGCGACGACATTTGTGATGAGTTGTAATGTTATGATTGGCTGCTTTGAATTGGAGCTGACTGCTTCTGACTAGTGTATTGACACTTTTGCCACTATTTCGTCGGCCCATAATTTTAAAAAATATTTTATTAAAATAATTGAACAAATCTCAAAATCTAAAATATAATTAACTTATATATATATATATATATATAATATTATATTTCTCCTTTTATATTATTTCTCTTTATTATTTATTTAGAAATCTTTTCAAATATTAAAAAGTTCAATGTTTAAAAGATTTTAGGATGTCAGAAAAAAATTTAAAAATAATTTTTTGTTTTATAAAACAAAAAACATTAAAAATATATTTGGTAATAAAAAGTTATTTTCTATTTTATGTTTTTAAGAATAAAATATAAGATATTTTCAAATAATATTTTTAAATTTTTTTTATTTTTTATTTTTTTAAATGCTGTTTTAAGTAATAATTATATAAACATATAAAATAATTAAAAATAAAATTATAAATATAAAATTATTTTAAATATGTATTTAAAAATATTAAAGATATAGTAAAAATATTAAAGTTTTTAAATATATTTTTATTTTATAAAAAATAAAAATACAATTTTAAAAAATTATTATCAAAAATTATTTTGAAAAATAGTTATTAAGCACATCCTTAAAATTTCATATTTTTCTTTAGATTTGATATAAAAGGTAAATTTTATTTAATTAAAAAATTAAAAAATATAATAATTATCTTTGTCTCCTTGATTTCAGTGTTTTTTTAAACAAATTCCATTGTTAAATATAAAAGTAAATGTTAGAAAAATAAAAGTCAGCTTTCTAGTTTAGGGATATCTTGTGTTTTTAATCAAATATGAGATTTGAAAGTTTATTTCACTTTTTAGAGTTTTTTTATCATATATTTAATAGAAGTGGGCATTTTGGAAATTTTGTTTTTAAATTAGGAAGCATGAAACATGGTTTTTCTTATTTAAGACAAAAAAAATATATTAAAATTAAAAATAGAAAAAGGTAAGCGGAGTGTTCCCTTAGATGGGATGATTAGATTTTGAATTTAAATAATAAAATCACGTTTTATATTCTAAAATTATTTAGGCACGTGTAAAACAAGAAAAATTAAAAGAACTTCTAAAAAAAAAAGAAAAAAAGAAAAAAAAACTTTTGTACCAGGTGAGTAGCAACTGGTACGAGAATTATAGGGGTACGAGGGTATTTTAAAGTAGACATGAGGACATGTTTGGACGAAAACATGGCAGACAGCGGCAGTCTCTGTTTGACGGAAAGTCTTATCTACTCTCTCGTTAATCGCGTCCTCACATTCTTTGAAACGGTTCAAAGGACACTTTCGTCATTTAACTGTAATGATGGGGAGAATTGTTAATCTCGCTTTTGGCCCAAAGGACCAACCAACTTCTTCCGCGGCAAGGAACTGAAGAATTAAAAGTCTCCGCGATATTTCGAGATTTTGAACCCCGAGAAGAGTGTTTCCATTTTTTTCCCCTACTTTATAAATATTTTGATATTAAATATATATTCAAATATCCTCCTTATGAAAAATTTGACAATATTTTTAAAAATAATTCCTAAATTTAATTAAATAAAATTTTATTCAAAATGTAAATATGAAAATAATTTTTTAAAATTATTATTAATAAGGTTTATATTCTCATAATAAATTAATTGAAGAATATAGTTTTAAAATATTTTTTTAATAAATATATCAATTTATATAATATTTACTTAACAAAAGAATACAAAAAAAAAGTTTTATCAAATCTTTCCATTATTATCTCTCTCGCGAAATAATCAAATACTCATGTCGCAATATAAACCTTCGTTGATTATCGAATGAGAAATAGAGAAAATCTCGCCACAATGCGCGCGGCCAGCAGAGACTTGCTAAAATGAGCCCGCTTGGTGCTAAAATGCGCTCCGGTGAGGACAATTTTATTTACTTCTTTATTTATGTAGTGGTCTGTTAACTTGGACTCTACTCTTGTCTTTTGCTTCAGAGAGATTTGCAGTGAAAACGAAGAACAGATGAAGAAGAACGCATAATGATGGAGTGGGAAGCCCAAGAACTACAGCAGCAGCCGCAGCATCACAATCAGAATCAGAATGGGGTTGTTGTTGGAGGAGGGAGTGGAGGGTTGTACGTGAAGGTGATGACTGATGAGCAAATGGAGCTGCTGAGGCGCCAGATCTCAGTCTACGCCACCATTTGTGAGCAGCTTGTTGAGATGCACAAGGCCATTACTGCACAACAGGACCTCGCTGGTCTTTTACCCTCTCTCTTACTCCCACTTGACTTTTTTTTTTTTGTGTGTCAATTGCTTCTGGGTTTGCATTAATTCTCCATTTAATGCTGTTTGCTTGGGCTTTTTGGTTGTTTCTGTTGGGGTAATTAATGGGTTTTGCTTGTATTCGACGTTGGTTGTTTTTTATTTTTTGTTTGATTTGTGGTTGTTTTCTTGTTTACCCTTTTTTGGTACTTCTTGTCTGCTCTTCCAAGATTGTTTTTATTTTTAAAATTTCCATCATTTTCTCGGGAATCATGAGCTTTCACTCTCTTTCTCTACTTTTTTTCTGCTGAAATCTTGTTAGAATTGTTCAAAATATCCTAATATTTGGCGTTTTTGTAAGTTAAATGGCTTTATTCCTAATTCTTTCTTTCCATAACTGTTTTTCTTAGCTAAATTAATTAGAATCATCAATTACTAATTGAAAATGCAGGAATTTGATTTACTTTTATTCATGTCTGCCTGCCATTTCTAAGAATGCATAAGGGTTTTTAAATAAAGAATTATTTCTTGATTTAAGGATCAATAAGGGTTTTAGTTTAGAAGAATCATTGTGGCTGATCTCTTATCACTCTTTGAACTCTGACTGTTTCTGAATTTTTGTGATTAAGCTGCTTTTGGAGTCAATGCTGCACCAAATCCCAACTGGCCCAAAGGCCTTTTTTTTTAATTTAATAAATCCGGTTTTATTGACAATCTTGTTTTGAAATTAGAGGGTGGTGTGAGATTATTCATTTTCTCCATCTCATTGACAATTTTTTTTTTTCCCCCACAAAAATTCAAGTCTGCCTGCCAAGTCTTTCGTTTTCAATTCTAATATCCATTGTGAAAGTTTGATGTTTCTTGTATTGTGGGCGTGTTAATCATTAGCAAGCAGAAATTTTCTTAAGTTACATGCAAAACCTTTACCGGTGAGTCTCAAATCAAATCTCGGAGAAATATAGGATTTGTTTGGTAATGTTTTCTTAAAACCATTGTCCCAATTATTTTTAAAAACAAAATTTTGTTTTGGAGCTCAAATGTGAAAAACAGTTTTCTTGGTGTGTTTTCCAAGGTACTATATATTTATTTACAACGTCATGGTTCCCAGGTGTTCTTTATGTTTTCAATTATTGCTTTAACAACTGAAAAAAAAAAAATTAAATTACTATTTTTTGTCAGAACATGTTTTCTAAGTTAAGAAAACTTTTGTGTCATGAAGACCCAAAAACTCTTTTTTAAGAACAGTTTCCATATATAGTCCATGGATTTCCACTATAGAATTATTAGACAATTTCCTTCTTTTGGGATCATATTGCTCCTAGTAATTTCCTTTTTGAAGTTTTCCTTTCTAATCAGAGGCAAGCGGCCCATCATTTTGTTTTCGCAAAGAAAAAGTTTTTTTAAAAATAGCTTTAAAACCTAGTTTGCTTGAGTTGCTGGAGGTTACTTGAGCTTCAGTTCAGCTAATCCAGTTACATTGTTGTTCTTATGTTTGGGACAGTAGGAGTTGCTCTATTTCCTGTTCTAATTGAGTTGCATCTGATTACAAAAAAATTTTTTGTAGCGAGTTATGTCATAGCTTCTGTTTTTTTGCATACATTAAGAGCCTATTTGGCAATGTTTTCAAAATTAGTTTTTGAGAATGGTTCTTAAAAATGAAAATTTTGTTTAGGTACTCTAATTTCAAAAATAGTCTTTTGGGCAAAGTTTTCATTTCAGATTGATGATAGACCTCTGAGATTCATGGAGCATTTTTCTCTATGGCATTTTGAACAACTGCAAACTGCCATATTCCATAATTGGAATAGATGCGTCTATTGAATCCTATTCCTTCTCATCTGTAAGGCAATTGTTAGAAGTTTGAATAACGGGCTGCTAATTTAGATATGCAGAAAGCTATCAAGCGATTTAGGATTCTGGTGATTTATCTGGTTCAAGACTCTCTATTGCCTCTTCTCCCTTCTCAATTCTAGTTTATGACTTAAACTTTTCCCCTTTCTAATATCATTTTACAGTATTTGAACTGCTAGAAAAATTATGTTTGTCATGCATGTCACCTCAGTACTTCTTTCAGCAACCAACATTGTCGCTATTCTTTTTTATTAAAAAAAATGACCTTATTTATTATTCTCCATTTATATGATTGAAGGTTTAGTTCCATCCTCTCAAAGTGTGTCAAGGTTTTGTGGGTGATTAAGCTTGAAATAAGGACCACCCTAAGTGATATAATATAGGTCTCGGTCTGCCCTAAAATCAGTTGCTCTTTCCTGTTTAGGGATGAGGCTGGGGAATATATACTGTGATCCATTGATGGCATCTGCTGGTCACAAGATCAGTAGCAGGCAGCGGTGGACTCCCACGCCTGTGCAGCTTCAAATTCTTGAGCGAATCTTTGATCAAGGCAATGGGACTCCAAGCAAGCAGAAGATTAAGGAGATAACCACTGAACTGACACAACATGGCCAAATTTCTGAAACCAACGTCTACAATTGGTTCCAGAACAGGAGGGCTCGGTCAAAGAGAAAGCAATCAGTTCCATTACCGAATAATGCTGATTCAGAAGTAGAGACAGATGTTGAGTCTCCAAAAGAGAAGAAGACAAAACCTGATAATATCCAGTCCCATGAGAACTCAGCTCTGGGGACCGAAAATATTTACTTCCAGAGTCCGGAAATGGGAAGTGAAATGCATTGCCTGGATACACAGCCTAACAAAGGGGAGCCCATGTTTCCATCTGATCGCAGTTTAAGATCTTCTGGCAGCTTGGGGCATTCATCTTTGTACGAAACTGGGGTTCCAAATCCAAGTATGTGTTTACTCCTTGCTCTCACTGTCTTTTTTATAGTCCCTTGTGGACGTAGGACACAGGCACAATAGTGCTGTAGATGCATTATACCTGTTGTGTTCGAATCAGCCTCTGTTTAGCTTGTAATGCTTGCATAATTGCATTTTTCAAATTCATGCAATGTTCTCATCACTGTTGGATTGTGGTTGCAGGAATGGACCAGTTGATCGGTAAAGTGGAAGTTCCTGGGAGCTTTAGTCCTTATCGGCAGGGAGGGGAAGGGTTTGACATGGTTGGATGATCTGCCCACCCTTGATGTTTGTTCTTGTGCTCAGGTACAAGCTTATCAACCATAGGGTAACGGGTTATATTTACAGTTAAAGAAGACGTTTAGTTAACAATATATTTATATATATGGACCAACGACATAGCAGCATTTACAAGTATACGACAGGAAGTTAGAATTTGGCAGATTTCTTAGGGTTAAGAATCAGGTACTGGTAGCATATATACTATATATAATCCTTACATTTCTGATTCCGATGAACTGGTTTCTTTGAAATTGAAGAGGTTTTGAAGGTGAGTGAAATATAGAATCCATTTGATATGGTAGTAAAGCTTGCTTGTGCCCTTTTTTTTCTTTTTTTTTTTGGTGGGGAAATATGTTGCTCGGTTGTTAAGTGCATGCAGTATTGAGTTTCAGGCTTTTGTGTTTGACTGAACTGATGTGATGAGAAATCAGACCTTGTTCTGCCTTGTAAATCACAATATTATTCTTCTATGGACTGGGATTGGATTTGGCTTTTCTCCGCTTCTACTTGCACAATGTCTTTCTGGCGTGGTTGGAAGGCTGGGCAGGCAAATTGGGTGATTCGATTCTGCAAGCATGCAAAACCAAATTAGTTAGCTCCCAAGAGTTGAGACGTAATGAAAAAAATTGCAGCTCCTTTGCTCAGCGGTTGTGGTACTAAACGTTATAATGTGGAACTAGAAAAGACCTGGATGGAATTCTGGAAAAACAGAACTTTTGAGAAATACATGTCCATGATTAGATTATGTTGCTGCTTAATACATAAGCTCAATCTGAATTAAAAACCATTTAATCCAAATCCAATCTAACAGGCATTTATAAAAATATATATTATTATAAAATATTAAATTGGATTTAAATTAAGGTTATATGATTAATCCAAAAATTAAAAATAATAATCTAAAGCACAAAAAATGAGATTAAGCTCAAACATCACCCCTTTTACCCAATTTGTACCCTGGCCTATGATACAATCAACATCACCCCTTTGTATTATGAATTATACGACGTCTTAAACCAAAAACAGAATTTCCATAGGTAAAAGAACTTCCAAGTCCTTAAACTTAAAGTTTACTTGCAGGAGCCTCAAGAAAATATTCAGTTTCATTATTGCTATAAACAGAATGCTGGCTACATATTCAGTCTTTTCCCATCAAATATACAAAGTTGCAGTTCTAATTACACACTTCACATCCAAATCTTCAGAAGTTGAAATAGATTGGAATAACAAACTTGTTCTATCCAACTGCTGCGTTCCAACTCCCATGAGCTGCAAGGTCGACTCAAACCTTGTCAAGCCGTGGGAGGCTAGGAAAATAGAGGATGTGACCCTGCATGTGATGCTAGTCACTGCTTCTGTTTCCAACGACAAAATTGGGCTGGGTGTTAAGGTCAAAGATGCAGTTAACACTCGAGATAATATATAACTTACTCCACAATCCACACTCAATGCACCATAACCATTTTTTCTTCTGAGGATCCTACATACTGAAGACTGTATGAAGGAAGCTGCAGCCCACCTCAATTTTTTATTATTTTCATGGTATAATCATAGTACTGGGATGTGCGCTGCACTCCTGGTCCAACCAAATATGGTGTGCAACACAAATCAGATGCCTACATGTGATCCTGTCTGGGTTCCACATTGGCTTCTTGAATTAGAAAGTGGGCTACTCTTTGGTAGTTTTAGCTGCAAGATTAAAGAAGTGGAATGTAACTTGTCTGGGAGGGCACGCCCTAAAAATTGACTGGTGACAATTTTAAATTCTACCTTTGATTTTGTAGTCCTCCAGCCGTTGGAGTTCTGCTGAGGCTCTTGAGGCTTGTATGAAAATTTTTCAAAAGGATCCAGTTCTGAAACTTCATCACTGTTGGAGCCACTAGGAGGTGATAAATCCTGCAGGTATGCCAAAAGAAATTTAAAATAATCGTCGGAAGATTCTAAAGTTAAGACTTCTTTCATAGAAATGAGAAAGTTTTCCAGATCACTGAAAAACGTAATGAGCAGTTAGTCCGCAGAAAATGATACTGACAAAAGGGTTTCTTTTTAAGCCAAGTAAAAGAATCCAAATTCTTTTTTCCAATTTTATTTTTTAATATTATAAAATGAAATGCTATTGCCCTGTATATTTTCCAATATTCCAAGTCAGAAAATCCTTTTTTTTTTTCCCAATTTCATCTTTCAGTTCTTAGCCTTAAAAAATTGCAAATCTCATTTCTGAACTTACCTTGTCCTCCGATGACTCAGGATTCTTAATTTCCTTGTCCTTTGATGCCTCAGGATTCTTAATTTCCAATCTATCAAAGTAAAACAAAATCTGCACATACAATGAAATAAAAATGAGGGGAAATACACGAACAGGTAGAAAAAAGAAGCAAGAGCAGACTAGCAGGATAGTTTCCGAGCACTAGCAGATCACATGAAAGCCATACCTTGTTAAGTAACTCAACATTTGACGCATTAGTGGCCATTATCTGCACACCAAGACAATTGTTGGGTGTACTGCAGAAGGGGCAGTAGATGGTGTTGAAAACACACCCATCTTCTTCACACCAAACACCATGTCCTTGAGCACCTCCAAGGGTTTTATTGCAGAGGCGCTGATTAACTGATGAACTGTCAGACACCACCACAGGAATGCTTGTTGATGTATTGACAGCTAAAGATTCTAAGCTTCCTCTCAGAAGAGATGCCAAATGAACTTTTGATGATGAAGTTAATGAACACCTAACATACAAATCGTTCTCAGGAAGACCCAGTGGATTTCTGCAGAGTGAGCAAAAAATTTGTAGTTGCTTGTCCATACCGCAACATGATGACACAGACGACGCATCACAATGATTCATAGTGAGCAGCTGAGGAATGTTTGACTTATTCAACTTGTCTTCTGAAAATTTTGACCCAAAACCAAATTCAATTCTACGATTTGCATCTCTAGTTGCCATGGAGTTTCCTATATGGCCAGGTGTTTTGGCATCAGGAGTATCTGACTGCTCTGCTTGGGTAGGGTTAACTGATGGCAATATCATCGACTTTCTTCTTTTCTGGGCATGGGAATTTACACTCAAATTCAAAGGTGATTCTGTTTCTGGCATCATGTTAGAGGTGTTTACAATGAAGTCTCTTTCAGGAGTGACCACCGAGCAGCACATGGCTCTGGAGGGAGGTCCACTAGAATTAGTGTAGGACATTGAATGGAATAATGATTGGTCTGGAAAGTCGGTAGAGGCCTGGATTATGGTTGAACTGGAGTTTTCATCCTTGGAGAAGGACACCGGACTAGTTTGAGTGATATTACCATCCATACCAGGGGTTTCTTTGACAATGGATACTTCTGGACCGTCATGGGAGGATGCTGGAGATGTAGCCTTGGAACACCTGCAAGAAATTGTTCTTTTATCTTCAGATGGAAAGGTAAATGTTTGTATGTAGTACATGGGTTGTGATGATATTGCATAACAAATTGCAGCAATTTGCATCTACCCTAATTCAGACTTAATCAAATAAAACAATAAGATATGTGCAAGACTTGGAATGCAAGTCTACAACATGAACCAATGAGAAGGGGAAAAAAAAGGAAAGGCATTCAGGAACTTCCCAGAAGATGACAGTTCTTATATGAATTCCAAATTAACTTCAATTTCTGATTCAATTAAAGAAATGGAATAATCAAAAGCAATTGGTACTAGAAAGGACTTCCTAGAAGACATTATGGCTATGTTTGGTCCCGAAAATTACTAAGGAATGAAAAAAATATTAAAGCAAATTTCTCATGTTTGATTTACCATGGAAAATATGAAAGAAAGTCCAAGATAACTAAAATTAGTAAGAAATTTATGTATTTTTAAATTTTCTAATCTTCACATATAAGAGTTAACCATGAAAATAATTTAGTGACTTTAAATCTAAGGGGTGATAAAGATAAAAAGAAATTTTCCTTAATCATTAATTTTCATGCTGTATTTTCGTAGATATTTTCACAATTTCTAAATGTCAAGGTCATGGTCAAAGCCCCCTCAAAACTCAACAAAAACAATATTAAAATATCAAAAACATTTCATGTCACTTTTCTTTGGTAACTCCTATCAAACTTTAAAAATAGGCTTGACTCCCACCTGCCCTTTAAGCTGCTAGGAGGCAGGTGAGTGACAACACCAGTAATTATTCCAATTGCTGAGAACACACCATTACTTTATAGAAATTTGAATGTTAAATGGTTCAATCACCTTGAGTCTTTCTGAGGACTGCATTCTAGGTCAATATATTCTTTGCAGCTGCTGAAACCATCCTCATCCTTTAGCACAAATTTTTGAAACATAGTATTGCCTGGAGATCTTTGTTGGTGAAAAAAGGTATTATACTCTGTAGTTGGAGAATGACATATCCGAGCAGTTCTTTTTGTAACCCTTGTATTGTTTGAAACTACTTTTTGTACACCATGGTCAGGCTTTTTCAACTTCTGATTTTTCTTTCTGGTGGATCCAATGATCTGATCCATAGAAAGGATTTCTTGCACATTAGTTTCAGCACTCTGTAATACATTCACAGCCTTGTCTCCAACCTGTTCCTGCATGAAGTATCCAGTTCACAAACCACTTGGTTAGGGTGCCCATCAATCTAGTGATCTAAAACAGGTAAAGTGATGGACGTCATTCTACCCAAAACAAAAAAAATAGTGGGCGTCAAAAACCTGTAAAGTGAATTCAGAACAAAGAAAAATGACCTTGGCATCTATGAAAAAGGATTTTAATCTCTCTAGTGACATGTCGAAGCTCTCATACTGTTTAATGGATTTCCTTAGCCACTTTGAAATGTTTGCTGTATTTCTATCTTCTCGAAAACGCTCATCTGCTTGCAAAAATGAACGAAATTTGAAAGGTGATTAGGTGAAATCTGATTAAATTAAAAAGGACAAGGTTTGCGAACTGCAGGAAGAACAAGTAATATAAAAAATATTAATTTCCAATAGTTAATTAATACGAAGCAAGATTAATTTGCATGCAAGGAGACTATCAAGTGTCTTTACAGAAATACCTAATAAGATGATGCCACCATAGTCAAACCTATGTCGTATGCAACGGCCTGCAAAAATTGAAAGGTTGTCAGTATCTTATCTGATATATATCACATTAAAACTTACGAACATTCATCCCATTAGAAAGGACTTAACAAGTATTCAAATGGTGACACAGTGGGTGAATGAATAATATTATCATACCAGCATTGTATACAGAATATGAATACTATTATCCAGAACTAATAGTAATAACCATGAAGTGCCACAAGAGACCAATGAAAATCTTGCTAGCCAAATGCAGTAACTAGTGAAATATAAAACATTTGCAATGGAACATTGTGGATTCTAACATTTGTATCTCTATTAAGTTAAGCAATCAACTCCCTTATAATGGAATGCTCTATTAATTGAAAGTGTTCAAGTGCGGCAGTTTGTTACCAACAATCCTAATTTTGTCTACAAATGGATGTCTTAGAAAATTGATAAGCACCATCAAGGATTACAAAAGCTCTAAACTACACTTTGAAGTGTTCACACTCAGCTTAAAGAGAACATTAAGCAAAATACACTTACGGGTTATTCTTCCACAGTACCTTAGTCAATATCAAACTTTTTAACCCCTTGAATCTTTGATGAGAGGACATTGAATTAGAAAATATTTCCTTTTGTTAAAATAAAATACAGAAATTGTGTCTTATTCATAATAAAACTCAACTTTCTTCATTTTTTTTTATTTGAGAATTGAGACCAAAAGTTGAGCTTGCACACAAATCATAGGAAATAATTTAATCCTCTAAATACACTATATTGAATAAGTGGCACACTACAAATAGAAAAAGTTCCAACTTCCATAAAAAAAACATAAAAGGGGTATAGAAGTTGTTTTCCAAAATCCTCCACCAAAGTAAGAAATGAACACATTGGAGATATGGAATACAGAAGGGGAAACAAGTGTAATGTATTGGGCACAGCAACACAAAGAGCACAACAGATGAGAATATACACACCCTCTCTTGGAAAATATAACTTGGAAACAAGACCACAAAAGAATGCACGGTTTGGAGTACTGGAAAAGAAACATAACAGGGCATACCTGCAGCCTGATTTAGGGCTCGAAAGGCTTGGAGGCAGTACCATTCATTCCCACTCAAGAGATCTTTGGATGATTTATACATGTCGTTGTATTTCTTCTTCTGTGCAACTTGAATATCATGGCTGTTGACAGAGCTTATCTCAATCAGCAGTTTGAAACTTAAATAATTGCATGTTCATATTGTTCAGAAAGTAAGGGTGCTTACACGTTTGGAAAGGGTATGCCAACGATGATCTAGATATAGTCAAGAAATAACACTCAATGATTCAACAAGGGATACCAAAAACAGGCATGTTCCAATTTAATTAATTCTTTCAAGTTACAAGAGATAAAAAGGGGGCATTGCTTAAAGGGACACTAAACGTCAGGTGTTGAATCCCCCAGATCCATAAATTCAGTCAGTCTATGAATGTCTGAGTTGGACAATCTCTGTCAATTCTCTATGATAGAGATATTCGGTACATAGAAATGAATATTAGACTTCAAAGAGGGCAAAAAGGATACAACAGCTCGAGCATTTTCATCAGAAAAGTCAATTCCTTCTGAAACCTGCAAATATTACATAGCAATTTGTAAATATGCAAATTGAACAAGAGGTAAATGTTATTAAATTATGTAAAAGTTCTCTACATAAAAAAATACTGAAACTTTGTTTGGACATATTTTATTAAGTTATGTTAGCCAGAGCCTATTGTGTAGTTGCTGGTCATTGCAGGGAAAGTGTTAAGTATCAGAAAAAGATGTCTCAGGGAGTTGGTTTATGTAAATGAAAGTGCAAAAATGATATAAAGTTATAAACAGTGCACCTTTCCTCGGAAAACTGCAAGAAAGGCAGCTCCTTTCTTCTTAGAATTATTTTGGGACTCCTTTTCATCAGGCTGAGTAAGATCCATTTTCTTAGTTCTTCTCTTTCTCCCAAGAGTAGGCTTGGTTCCTCGACGGACTGACTCATAATAAGCCTTCAAAATAGGCTCAAAATCATCTTGACTTCCTCCTCTTGGCTCTGCATAAATCACTAAAAATTTAGAAGGAATTGCTAGTAGATGAGAAAGGATCAATTGCTAGCTATATGAATGAGAAGCAAAATTTACAGAAAGGTTAAGCACATTCACACAAGACAGATTTCTGTGCTTGCAATTTCTAAACAACATTCTTTCAATGTGGACAGTGAAATCTATAGGCTAATCCATGAGCATGGAGGACATAGAACTCTTACCAACAAAAAGAAATTTCTGTTCATTTAGTTGAGACCATTGACCTGTTTCACGCCATCGACTACACAGCTTCTCCATAAGCTTATAACTAGGGAAGAACACAAGAGTGCCACCCGGGACAATCTTGAAAATTTCCTCCAAAGATTTTCCAAGTGCATCCTTCACAAAAAAGAGTACAATGATATCTCATTTACATTTAAGAAAAACCCTGGCTAATCAATCAAAGATCAATGACAAACATTGGTAAATACCTGGAACGCATATGCATCAGCTGTTTTATAACTTGCATTCAACGGATAATTACCTGGACTAGTGGAGATTATGGCAGCCCACAGCTAGAAAGAAAAGCATGAAAGATGTAAATTCAAACTGAAATAGTAACAAAAGCAAATATAACCAAAGAGCACCAAAGACAAACCTCTAATGAAAATACCTTTATACCTGTGATTCAATATCTATTACATGCGGAGCCTCCAGACATGTTCCAAACTGAACTCCAAGTTCAGATGAAAATGAGTGCATTGGTGAAAGGGTCCTACATTCCCAAAATTACAAGTGAGAGAGGAAAACACTACTTCAAGGAATCCAACTGAAGAAAATACAAGAGAAATTCAAAAAGTAGAAACTATAAGAAGGGAAAAAGAAAAACAGCACAAGCATAGACTTGAACTAAACACTACGAAAGTAGCACCAATTAGAGAACTCGCTGAATACATTTTCTTTCTTAGAATGTGGGAATGCGTGGAAGGATGGGATAAGATCAGAAATATGATAGACATTTCTGGGGAGGACAACCTTTGAAATTGGTGGAAAGATTTGGCCATTGGCCTCACCATGGAATGGACAGAAACAATATTACTAGTTTGTATAAGCTGGATATAAGTACTTGTTCAGCAATGATTAAGCATTATGAATGAAAGCCCAACTGGGAACCCATATCTGTCTACACTTACCCAGATGTCAGGATTACTGACAAAGAAAGATCAGCAATGCCTCGGAAGACAACAGCAGGATTCAAGCACCACAAACTAAAAGTACATGTCCAGCTTCCAGCAACACTCCCTGGATGCATCATAATAATAATAACATTAACAAAAAAAAAGTAGTAATAGCAGTAGCAGTACTAGAGTAGTAGTAAACCAGTAATAGCAAGACAATTAGATATCTTGCAGCTAGTTTGGAAGATATAATTTCTGACGAGTAATTTAACTTCTTCAACACAATTAAATTGCATAACAAAAGGAATACAATGTCCATTGAAATTAGTGATGATGGCATTGGCCTACATATTCTTCAATTCTCCTTCGCAACATCTGTCCTTTTCCAAACTACTTTTGGATAAATTCTACTAGCATTAATTTGATTAAATGTAATCTGACAGATAAGTGATGCCCTATCATCTGTACTACCATTTCTAAAATGTAAAATATTCTGCACAATCAATGAATGAAATTGCAGCACATATTTAGCATGTTAAGGAATCAGGAGAAAGTATAGCTTCCTTTTAGTGACATAAATGATAAATGTAATGTCTACAATTATTTATACCATCCTGAATCCCTACAAATATCTATAAGGGTGGTTCACACCTTTTGGTTTTCATGAGGAGACAAACAATCCTGCTGTTATATCTTAAAGAACATGCAGATAAATAGCATTTAATACTCACCAGCATCTTTTTTAACATATCGTTGTAAAGCAAGCTGGTAATCAACAGTGTGCAGCCCATTTTCAGAAAAGAAGTAACTCAGTGCAGAATACAACCCTGTGTAAAATTGTAAAGAACAGCAAATGACAACATTAGAAGCTGAAGTTAAATGACAAGAACAGAGGTAATAGAATAACAACCTCAAGTACCTTCCAGTGTAATCACTGACATGCCACTCAAATGAGCCACCCTTGACTCTATATCTATAGCAGCTTTGATTGCCTTAACCAAAAATAAAAGGGGGTCAGTAAAATGTGCAAACTCTATAGAGTTAAAGGCCAAAAATAATTTACAAGAAGAAAAAACCTTTCTGGCACATTCTTGCAAGATTGGAAAGCTCTGCTGAGAAATATTAGCTTCTTGCAGCTCCCTTAAAGCCTTATCACCAGTCCAACTGGGAGATGCAATGACAAAAAATTAAATTACATAAAATCTTCCCTATTTACAAATTACAGGTGCAAATAAAAACTTCATATGCAACAAGGATGAACAAATTAGCCAGACTGACCATGAGAAATAATGCTGGAATTCACGTTTTTCCAAGGTATTTTTCTTCCGATCAATCCAACTTATGATGTCCTACAAATTTGCAGCATTATCATTAATCACTATCATTAATACAACTTTAGAACCTAGCAATTATGTGGCAAACAAAATGATTACCTGTGTCATTTCATATAAAGGTTGGTAAATCATTGCATCAGCTAGACAGAGTTGCCCTAGTTCTGTCTGCAGTTCTTTCATTATGCAAGGCAACTATAAGGGACATATTCATATTTTAAATAGGAAATTAAGAGGTCCATTAACTTACTATGTAGAACATCCTCTTCAACATCCACACTACCAGCATCACGAGCCATGTCCTCTATATTACTGTAAATCAATAAAACTAACTTTGGAAAAAAGATTGAGGAAATAGATACAAAAAGATGAAGATATTTGAACCGAAACAGCTAATCAGGATTAATGATGGTACAATTTTCCAGTACCCACCTTGACTAGTGTACATCTACTGGCTAAAAAATAAGATGAAAATCCTAATCATGGCAAGAAAAGTACATTTTCCCGAGCTCCAAACATAAGCATTCCTGCTCTAAGATAATTTCCAAGAACATGTGCCCATATCAAGAAATTCTGGAATCAAATGCTTTCAGAAACTATCTTGCAACATGAAACTGAATATGACAACTATTCAGGAAGCAAAATTTGGCAAAATGACTTGACTATTTTAAACTTCTCTTTCAAAGTCAAGAAAATTTCAGTCTATGAAAATTGCATGTTTCCAGACATCATGTGGCAAGGACATTTGCAGCTTATTGGTCAAAATTCTTCAAATTAGGACAGAGAATACATGCTCTGCAAGGTAATTGTCTCAGACATTTTTGGACTTGTCATATATAACACAAAAACAGAGCTTATGAAAATGAAACCTGTCTGCCTACATTTGTTTGTAGCTAGAATTTAGGAAAATCTAAGGAAAAAAAATGAATATATGCTGAATGTTGCTTTGGGTGCAAATAAATGAAAAGATTATCTAAACTAAGCAAAATTGTGGAATGGCTTACTGGGCTTCATCAAGAATCAAAATGGCTCCTTCGATGTCGAGCTCCATTGCTCCCCGAATGACTGGATTAATGATGTAGCTGTATGGGCAGAAAACTAATTGTGCATTATCCGCCATATCTCGTGCAGCATAATATGCACAACCTGAAAGTTGGGGAAATCCTTCCATTAAGTATTTGAAGGAAAAAACTGCATGAAGTGGAAAAATCCGTGACTAAAAAATATACCTTTTACAACTTGTCCAACTTTCACAAGATCTTCAATATCATGGGCCTCATGGCAACCTCCTTTCTGAAGGGATGGATGACCTTTGACTTTATGCATATTTCTGTTTGACAAAAAATAGGTTGTTAAAGACAAAAAATAAGTTGCTAGGAATAAGCAAGTGAATATAGATAGATAGTTAAATTACTAACTTGAATTCTGGGCATCCAAAATCTTGGTCCCTCACGAGCAGCTTACTGGAAATCCAGAACCGCATACTTTAGCAGAGAAAATAAATAGAAAGAAAAAAATAAAAAAGGTTTCAGTTAAAACTACACCATTCTTCATCAATATTTGCTTTTGCATTTATTTTTCTGTTTGTGCAGTAATGTTTCCGTGATGCCTGAAAATGATGAACAAACAAGAAGCAATCAACAAATACTATAAGCTTACATTGATTTAAGGTAAATAAAAATGGAGAAATGGTTCAAACAAAGTTAATCAGCTTATAATTTTTTCAGCTTTGCAATGTGGTCTGCCAATGCACCAAACTTTTATTTTCCCATATCAAACCTACATGCAAGCATATTGTATTTTTATATTTATCTTCACCTGAACAACTCTTTGGTGCTATATAACTTAAAAACATATAATCATATGAGCATGAAAAAGGAAAAACGCTAACAATCTCATTTTCTGCATGAAGGGATACCTTGAAAATGAGGAGAAATTTATAGGTATGCCTTATGCTATTGCATTTTCTCTAATCATGCATATGTAGCAAGTCATTTTATTGATATCATGACAAAATAAATCACAAAATTTCACTGATACAAACCAAAAATGTATATCAATAAAGCTGCAATATATGCGAGATTCAATATGTTATATCACAATCATTTCTTCTTCTAAAGCAGCAGTTCATGAAGTATTAATACAAAAGAACCCAGTGGCCTGAGCCAAACGTTAATGCAATATAGTAGAGGCAGATACTTAAGGAACCTTGCAAGGTTGTAACCTACCAAAACTGCCATTGGCACACGATATGCTGTTTTCCTGTATTCACGGATCACTTGAGAGATTTGTGTGTGTGTCCTCCTTGAAAACCATCAGAAACAGAAAATAGCATTATTCAAGGTATGAATCTAGCTGTAAATTATCCGAAGTAGTGTTTATCTTAGCCTTCTGAAATTGTTTGAAAACTCAATAACTTAATTAATACAGAAGTCTTGAAGAATACAAAACAACACATTCCATAAAGTTAACAAATAGTTTAATTCCACTTAACATAAAGAATATGCTTATGCCTTAACCATTAAAATTAATTGACCTGAACAATTATTAATTCACAAATTCTCTTTTTACTGAAAGTATTTACAAAATTGAGATATTCTCCGGTCAAAAATCAGATATGTATGCCATAAGCTACTTAACGTTGTATACAACATGTGAATAACGCTTTGATATCAAGATTCTATAACAATTCTAAAGTTTCCCACTAACGTCAGGCATCCTAATCATCCCATTTATTTCCTTAATTAAAAGAAGCTAATGGTAGTCAAACAGGTTAGAACCTACGATGCATAAAATATGGTAGGCTTTCTCTTTTTCTTTTTATTCTTGCCATTCGCAGCCGAAGCTGGCTCTGAATTCTCTGGTGCTGGAATGCCTGGAAAAAATGTACATTATTGAAATCCAAAACATTAAAACACAATCAACCGTAAAGCAAATGCAATTTGGTTAACATGGTGATTCTGTAAAATGTGATAACCTAATCAGGATTTAAGTCTAGATTCAATGAAACGGGTCTATACATACGAGTAGAACGAGATGGTGTTTGAGTATACTGAAAAACCTTGTTAAACAGAAACAAAGATAAAACCACCCCTTCTTTGACATTTTTATGCTGAATTTGGTTCTTGGAGAAGATATCAAGAATCTCAAACTCTCCTTCATTAAGAAAATCAAAATTAGTGAAGATTATTAAGAAGCCATACATTTTCAAATTCATTTTTCCTTCTATCTAAAAGGAGATAGAAGTTGGATACTGATTAGAGAAAATCTTTTAATCCAAAAACTTTTTCGCCTTCTTTTCCCACTTTCTCTGATGCAAATGGAAACTTAGAGTTTCCATTTAAATAACCTCTTGTTGGCTTCTGAGGGAAAATAAAAAAACACAAAGAAAAATAGTTCAAACGTTTCTTTTCTCCCGTTGTCCTCTAATTCCTGTCCAACCGATCTAATGATAAAGTTTCCAGGAATTACTCGAAGGCTCCGTTTCTGGAACAAATCCACCGCCATGTCCAAGCGGATCCGACAACGCCTCTGGATCAGGCTTCGAATGAGAAACATCGCCGTTCATATTCTTCGGCCGATAGTTCTTTTGCCAAGCGAGCGCTGAGCAAAGAAGCGAAAGTGACTTTCCAGTGCCGGTCGGAGACTCGAGCAACGCGTGACAGTGGCCGTCTCTCTGGGCTCGATCTAGGGTTGAGATGACTCGCCCCATGAACGCTAGCTGCGATCCGTACGGTTGGTATGGAAACTCCACTGCGATTCCTCCGATGTGATATACATTTCTAGGGTTTTTCGCAGGAGTTGCAGAGCCCATTTCTCTGTGATTTGGGCGATGATCTCTGCGGAAGAAGAAAAAAAAGGTTACCGTGCTGTGTTTTCAGTTTCTATTTGTGGGAAAGAACATGGGAAAAACGCGGGATATAGCGTTCTGGCGGGAAAGGATTTGAATTGGGTTTCTTGATTTTATTTCTTTTTCACTGAGGGCTGTGGCTTCAATTGTACGATGGGCGTTGATAGTTGGGCTAGGGAGTTATGACAACCGTCCAGATGAGGGTTTTTACTGGTGATAGTGGCGGTGATTTGGCCTCGGAAAATTACTGTTAACTGCATTGCCACGCGCGTGTTGGTAGAAACGTAAATAATTTAATTCAGAATAAATGAAATGCAAAATTACCATTTTCATGGTAACACAATTTAATTTTATTTAGTTTGACTTATTCGTATCATAAATATCTAATAAAGACAAGTTTTATAAAAGATTTTTAAAATTTTATTTCTTTATATTTTTTGTTTGTATTAATGAGAAACACGTACATTTTAAATTATTTAATTTTTTATTAGAAAATTAAAATAATTGAAATGATTTTGAAATAATATATAAAAATAATTATTAATTTTAAATATTTTTATTTTTTTGAAAAATATACGGCAAAAGTAATTTTTATATTTAAATATTATAAAAAAAAGGTTGAAAAAAATATTAAAGAAACAAAATAGAAAATGGTAAAAAAAATTCTTTCCGGTTTTGCAAAAAAGGTGTGAAAATAATTTTATTTCCATTAACTTCTTCTTCAGACTCTTCCTATTTAGTTATTTCCTTCGGATCTGAACTTTGAACTCTTATAATATTAACTAGTAATTTTCGGGAAACAAGAGAGTGACGTTATAACAGCGCATTTTTTATAATTCACAAAGGAACTGGGCCGGTTCTGTAAATTCGTATAAATTGAGACCCATTCCCAAATATTTCCTGTTACATACGGTAGAGTCTCATTTGCTTCCGATCTGGAGGCGAAACGCAGAGTCCGAGTGAAAAACTGTGTGTTCTATTGTCCAAAATTGTACGAAATTCACAATTGTTCCTTCGTCTCTCTCCGATCTATTCATCGAATTTGGATTTTCGTGATTGTTTTCTCCTATAATTTCTGAAAAATTCTGGAGGTTTCTGTTTCAGAACAACCGATGCCCTTGGCTTTGGGGGTAAAAGACATTCAATGGCGTCTCAACTTCAAGGGTTCCTCTCGCGCTTCAGCAGAACCAGGTACCACACGCCCTACTTACCTTCTTCAGTTTCGTTGTTTCAATTTTCAACTCTGCAAGTTACGTCAAACCCTTTGATGGACGAATCAACGGACAACCAGATCAAAAGGCCATCGAATTTTAATGAACGCGATGTCCTTCATCAACTCTCTGATCTGTTACCAATCTTCTGTAACACTTCAATTTCCAAACCATTCACAGAGAATTCACCCAAGGAACAATTAAAAACTAGGGCAGTTGATGGGTTTTTATCACCCGGAGAGAAACTACGAGGGGTTTTTATTCAGAGACTCAGGGGTAAAGCTGCAATTGAGCTTGCCCTAACTAATGTAGGAATCGATTTAACTATTGATATTGTTTCAGAAGTAGTTAATAGAGGGAATTTAGGGGGTGAAGCGATGGTTATCTTTTTTAATTGGGCGGTTAAACAGCCCACAATACCTAAAGATTTAGATACTTACAATGTAATTATTAAAGCCCTGGGAAGAAGAAAGTTCATTGAATTTATAGTGGAGGTGTTGAAGGATATGCATATTCAAGGAATAAGCCCTAATTATGAAACACTATCTATTGTGATGGATAGTTTTATTAAGGCTCGCCAGGTCTCCAAAGCAATTGAAATGTTCAGAAATTTAGAAGAGTTTGGAGGGAAATGTGATACGGAATCTTTGAATGTGCTTTTACAATGTCTATGTCAGCGATCCCATGTGGGTGCTGCAAATTCGTTCTTTAATGCAATGAAGGGTGGGATACCATTTAATTGTATGACATACAATATTATTATTGGTGGGTGGTCAAAATATGGAAAAATTGGTGAACTAGAGAGGTGTTTGAAAGCAATGGTAGCAGAAGGGTTTAGTCCCAATTGTTTGACTTTCAGTCACCTTATTGAAGGTTTGGGAAGAGCTGGTAGGATTGATGACGCAGTTGAGGTTTTTCATCATATGGAAGAGAAAGGCTGTGTGCCCAATGCTGGTGTTTACAATGCTTTGATTTCTAATTTTATTTCTACAGGAGATTTTGATGAATGTTTGAAATATTATAATTTTATGGTGAGTAGCAACTGTGGCGCAAATATGGATACTTATACCAAATTGATTGTTGCTTTTCTTAAAGCCCGAAAAGTGGCAGATGCACTTGAAATGCTTGATGACATGGTAGACCGAGGAATGATTCCAACTACAGGTGCTATAACCTCTTTTATTGAACCTTTGTGTCAATATGGTCCACCCCATGCTGCTATGATGATTTATAAGAAGGCAAGAAAAGTTGGATGTAGAATATCTCTCAGTGCTTATAAGCTATTGCTCATGCGACTTTCCAGATTTGGCAAATGTGGAATGTTGTTGAATTTATGGGATGAGATGCAAGAAAGTGGTTATTCTTCTGATACAGAAGTTTATGAGTATGTCATTAATGGGCTCTGCAACATAGGACAGCTTGAGACTGCCGTACTTGTCATGGAGGAGTCTTTGCATAAGGGTTTTTGCCCAAGTAGGCTTATTCGTAGCAAACTGAATAACAAACTACTGGCTTCAAATAAAGTAGAGATGGCTTACAAGCTTTTTTTGAAGATCAAAGTTGCTCGTCAGAATGACAATGCACGAAGATTTTGGCGTGGTAATGGGTGGCATTTTTGAACTTTCATTTTTATCAACCGGTGAGTGCAATTATTTCATGTGCCCAACAGCTTCACCTTTCCAAAGAAGATTCTCAAAGTATAGATGTCTTCCTCTCTCTGCTACTGATGCTTTTATCAAATAAATATATTCACTGGACACTATAGCATTGGCTACTTATGTATTATGAATATGACCACATGACCCATTTGTCTATTCATCAACATCTTTTTTCCAGAGGTTCCATGTATAAACTACGCAGTTTCTCCTTTGTGTTTGTTCATTTATATTTGTAATGCATGAGATGGCTGTGGTACTAAAATCATTAGTTTCAAATCTAATTGCCCTTTTCTGATCCATGGGGTGCAGGGGTTCTCAGATTGGGCGAAGATGAGGTTCATGCAGATGTAGACAGCGGGTTGTCTGCTTTAGTTTCACAATGACCAAGATTCAGATTGTGAACATGAGATATACATATGTACATGATGGCTCTGTAGGGCCTCATAAGAAAATCGACTCTCACCATATTGTCATTCAAAAGGGCAAGGCTTGGATTTTCATTGTGCACCTCTTTCTCTCTCTGGTTTCAGCAACTGTCTTCTATCACATCCTGGTGAGAGTAGTTGGTTTTCTTACCCTGCCACATTCCTCCCAACTTGCTATAGTTTGTCCATGTTCTTGCACTATAGTGAATGATCAAGTAAAATTGAGTCTGTGACTGCAAATTTGGTTTAGTTTATCAATTTTGACAAGAGGAATATATTTTTTATTCATCATGCCTGAAATCTGAGGAAATCTGAGGAATATAACTCAAGGACCTTACTGGTGCAGGAAAATTTCTTTACTGCTCTTCTTTGCAGCATAATTTTGAGTGCATTCCTTGTCAAATCACTATATCAGAAGCTCATTGTGAAAGGTGAGAAGCTGGGGTAGCAATCCTTTTTGTGCTTTAAAGCAATTGATTTCATGCTGTGTGGAGCTTAGATTGAGAATCTGGAAGCTGTAATGGTAGATGAGCTTAGATTAAACCTATGTAGGGGATAATATGTTACTATTACTAATATATGTTCATGGATATGTTAAAATTCCTTTTCATGATGAACCTATAGTGTATGTGGTTGGCGCTCTCTCTTTTTTTCCTCAAAGTCACTGTTGCATGGTTCCTTTAACATCGTTATTCTGTGTTTATTGAAATGCAGAGTCAGTTGTGATTTTTCCTGCATTTGGTGTGCAACTCGAAACTCACTATGGGAGGTACTTCTTCCATCACACCTAAAATTTTAGTTAGCATAATGGTTTGGATGTTATTTTTACAAGCAGGATGGGTCAAGAATGAGTACTCGGTATAGATAGTGAAGGAAAATGGATTCATTGCATTTACTATTGGTATATGGAAAGCTATTGCAACCATATGATTTATATATTCTTCTGTTCAGCCTTTTTTTTTTCCTCTGGATTTTAGTTTGATATTTTTCTTCACTCTAGTGGCAGAGTTTTTCGCAGATTTATTCCAATCGACAAGATTTTGAAACCTGTTCTGAATGAGCATGTGACCCCATTTACTTGTTACTGGAGCCTGGCTCTAGTGGTTCGTGGGAAAGAGGAATTGATTTTAGCTTTTAAGGTAAAAAATCTGATCCATGTCATCATCAACTCTCTACCTTTTTCCCCTCAAAGTTTTATGTGTGTGAAAACCAAAGTAGGATATGTTCTGCAGAACAAATCAGGGTTTTGGGAAAGAGTCCATAAAAATACCTCCAAAAAAAAATGGTCACAAAAATCCTGCTGATGACCTTATTTATAGTGTGTCAATTAATAATTTTACTCGAAGTATTTTTAATGAAAGTGTTTTCTCTTGAAGTGTTAAAATGTATGAATACTTTTAAGACTTTGCTTGTAAAGATAATGATTCTCAAAAACTGTTTGAAAATTTGAGATATTAAAAATTTTACTTCCTCAAATTCTAAAAGGTAAGTCTATACTTGTTGCTTAAGAATTATTATATTTTTAGTAAAGATTACTGTTATTTTCTATTTTTAAGAATGAGAATGAATTTTGAGTTATGGAAGATAAGCCCAAGAACAAGCTAACTAGATTCTACCAGGAGGATGAATATGTTCCCACTTGAATAAGTGGTAATATTACTTAAAAATTGGACTTTGGGCTAACGAATGTTTCGTTTTGGACAATTTCTCAGAGATCACATTTACATCTTATTGGAATAACAAAACCTGTTCCGCTGCAGGAGGTAAAGCTGCCGGTGAAAATGTTGATTCCCATCTGGAAGGCACTGTGTGTTGCCACTTGTACTGAAGAAACCATGGATACAGAAGATTAGTAGCATTTCACCTTTGGTTCTTGGCTGACTGACTCTCGAAGAACTGAACTTTGGCTTTGCTCCCATAAACCCAGTGCTAGTTTTTCGGATTGCAAGCACCCTAGTTCAGTGTTGAGCATAGTTTAGACAGGGACCCTCTTTCCTCCCCCCACTCTCATCAATGCCATTTTAGGTTACAGGGTTTCTGTTAGTGTCGTTTTTATCCAAAACAGTTTTATTGAGCATCGGTTGTAGTGTTTTTAAGTAATGTAAAAAGAAAAATGTTTTGGGTGATGAAAAATATAATTAAAAATTATTTTTAAAAGAAGCATTTATTTCAAATTTTTTGTCAACTAAAGATGGTGTCTCCAAGCATTAGGAGACGTTGTTAATCCTTCTGGACAAATAGGATCAAGTAGAAATAATTTTATGATAAGTTCATTGGTTTGATTTAAGGTGAATATGTCTTTGAAAATAATGGAAAAAAAAAAAATCATAGAACTGCCGTTAAACTGATAAGGAAAATTTTCTGTGGTAATTGGAAATTGCCAAAATGTGGCATGGATCGAGTATAAAGAGTTTAATGCAGTTGGACATGAGTAATCGAACCAACCAACCTACCTACATGGATGTGATCTGCATCACTAATAGAAAAACTGAAATTACGAAACATTTGATAGTGTTTTGGTTTTCAAATGAATCCTTATGTTATTTTATTTTTAATGATGATACGATAAAACATTTTTTTTAACGAAATAATATCCTCTTTTTTTTCCAATTTGTCTTTACTGAGTAACGTTCAAGAACAAAAAAGGGCTCCTTCCTGTCATTCTGCATCAAACCAACATAGACATCGTTGAACATTGAAAAAAGTCAAAAACATTAAAATAAACACATTTTAAATCATTAGAAATTATTAAAGAAAAATATTTATTTTTACTCTCTGTAATATATTATAACATATTTTATTTTATTTTTTAATTAAAGAAAAAAAGGTTTATTTTTACTTTCTGAAATAAAATTAAAATTAAAACACAGCCAAACATTTTTAAAATTTATAAAATTAAAAATATTTACATTTTTTCCAACGCATAATCTTTAAAAAAAAAAAAAAAAAAAAAATTACCACTTTTCATATTTTGAAAAATCTGAATTCTTCTTGTTTAATACAACTACTCAAGATCAGCTTTTCTAAATAAAAATAGATCACAAAAAATAATTTAGAAATAAATATATTTTTCTTGAGTTTGAAGCCGATTTATATTTGGCATAATTTACTTGATTTATTTTTCTAAATAAGAATTTTTGTTTTTTTTTTAAACTTAGAAACATATTCAATAAATTTAATTGGAAATGATTATTTAGGAATTCTCTATAAAAGTAAAATTTTAAATTATTAGAAGCTGTTTTTTGTAAATTATTTAGAAATACGCAGAATAGATCGAAATTTTTTGGGTTGCAGACTTGCAGGTAAGTGCTCCGTTCCTTCGAGAATAAGTAAAAAGTTAAAAAAAAAAAAAAAAAACTATTTTATTTTTTTATAATTTAAACTGAAGCTTTTTCAATATTTGATAGACGTAATACCCGTAATAAATATCTATCATCTATAAAAAAATAAAGAGACGTTGGAAGTATTTCTGCGCAGTTTTGATAATTCTCCAAAGAATGGGGGCGATTGCGTAAATTCGTATAAATGGAAACCCAATTCCCAAATCTTTGCTGTTACATACAATACAGTCTCCGCTTCTCTCGATCTGGAGACAAAATCCAACATTCGATGCATATGCAAGAGAAATAACGCACTGTTCTATGCTCCACAATCCCCTGAAACTCTCAATTATTGTGTTGTTTCTCCTCGTTCCGCGCATCGGATTTCGATTTTTGTGATCTCTGAATCTCTCATATTTGATTTTTTTTTTTTTTTTTTCGAGCTTGATCTGAGTTTTGATTGATTTTGCGGATTGATCTGAGAATTTATTGAGCGGCAACGGATATGGAGCAGTTCGATGCGTATTTTAGAAGAGCGGATTTGGATGGGGATGGGAGGATCAGTGGAGCTGAAGCCGTTGCGTTCTTTCAAGGATCCAATTTGCCCCAACATGTTCTGGCTCAGGTTCATCCCTTTTCTCGTTGTTATGTGATTTATTTAGTGGAATTTGGCGGTTTTTTATTTTTATTTTTAACATATAATATCATGTATTGATGAAAACTGGAGTCTGAATCAGGTCAAACATGTGTTTCTGAAACACATTTTGGAGTAAATCTGTATGAAATTTGACCAGAGAGGTTTCAAATTTCAATTGATTTGTTAGGTTTTGAAGATTGTATTCTGGTTCCGTGAAGTTGTAACGGGGATGAGAAATAGAAAATTTAGAGAAACAGCATCGGTAGATTAGACGGTGGATTGAAGATATTTAATGCCACGGCCTATGTTCCCCTTAGACAAGGATGCCATAAGCCTTGGGAGACTGATAGAAAGAGAAAGCATAATCGTCTTAAAAAGGGTCTTAACTTGTGGATCTTTCCTCAATAGTGTTGCACATTTAACTGATTTAATTGGCGGTGATTTGATTCATGCTTTTGTTGAAATCCAAGAATTATATGAAAATGTGAGTGTCTGCATCCATACCAGCCATGGCGAAGACCTTGGTTCATAAAATACTCTATTTAAGTGTTCATTCATGATTCATTTTATAGAGGGAAAAAAAGAAGAAAATTCCTTCTGCTAGATCCTCAGATGTAAAGTTAACATGTGGCGTTAATTATGTTCTTAGGAAATTATTTTTGACAAGCTGATCCTTTTTCTATTCAGTTAGTGTAACCATGAGCAGGCATTTCACAATTTGTCCTTTGTGTACAATTGCTACTATACCATTGCTTGAATGGCATTTATGATGTAGTCATTAGTAGAGAAGGAGGTTATGATTGAGTGTTTCTCCCTTAAACATTCAGTTGGTGTTGATTTTCATGAAACTGAAAACTCTTTTGAGTATGGACTTGATATCCAAGACTTTGTCAGGTGTGGATGCATGCTGATCCGGCGGGCACTGGTTTCCTTGGTCGGGCAGAATTTTATAATGCTCTTAAACTTGTAACTGTGGCACAGAGTAAGCGAGAATTAACACCAGATATTGTGAAGGCGGCATTATATGGTCCAGCTGCAGCTAAAATTCCTGCACCACAAATAAATCTTGCAGCAATACCTTCACCTCAACCAAATCAGATGACTGCTACACCAGCCCCACAAATGGGTGCAGTTGCACCAACAGCATCTCAAAATCTTGGCTTCCGAGGACAAACACTTCCAAATCCTAGCACAAACCAACAATATTTTCCTTCTCAGCAAAATCAGTTTATGAGACCGCCTCAACCCATGCCTGCTGGAAGTGCTTCACGTCCACCACAGATTCTTGCAGGGCCAGAACTCAATAGGGGAGGTAATATGGTTGGTCCTGGGGTGCCAAACTCAAACATCTCAAGTGATTGGCTCAGTGGAAGAACTGCTGGAGCACCAACTGGGCCACTGTCACAGGTCCCTAATAGAGGGATAACTCCATCAATGCCCCCACCTACAACAAAACCACTAGATCTGGCTTCAACTCCTTCTAAAGCACCAGTTGTTTCTGGAAATGGGTTTGCTTCTGACCCAGTTTTTGGTGGTAATGTGTTCTCTGCAACCCCAACTCAACAAAAAAGAGATTCTTCTGGGTTGACTTATTCTGTTAGTAGCTCACCTGCCTCATCAGTTGCTTTAAGTCCAGCATCTACTGGGCCCCCATCACTCTCCAAGCCTAGTTCACTGGACTCATTGCAGAGTGCTTTCACCATGGGACCTGCAGGTGGTCAGATTCAGCGTGCCCAGTCAGCAGGGAACCTAAACCAGCCTGCTCCTCCCCAGAGTACTTCCCCTCTTTCATCATCTGGGGTTTCAGTGGGAGTTGGAAATTCTGCTTCAAACCAGTCCCAGCTTCCATGGCCAAGGATGACACCATCCGATGTTCAGAAATACACAAAAGTGTTCATTGAAGTAGACTCGGACAGAGATGGCAAAATCACTGGCGAGCAAGCACGGAACCTATTTTTGAGTTGGAGGCTGCCAAGAGGTAAAAGTTATTCCATTTTTAGACTATTTTTTTGGCATTATTCCTTTTTACATATTTCTGATTTGGTTGATTTAAAAGCTGTGGTCTTTGACTTTTTGGTGTTTCTTCTCTACTCTATAGTCATGGTTGGCAAAGTTGCACCACATACATGTTGCTCCTAGTGTTTCCAAATTGATATTTTTGTCATCGTTGCTTTAATGATTGATAATGAAAAAGAACCCACAGATAGGAAGGCAATGTTAAAAAGGGAAAGATAATAAAGAAATGCCATTTCCAACATTATAGTGGATAATAAACCTCACTATATGATAACAAGGAACCCACTCCACTCAGACAAGACTGTCAACATCAATATATGGAATGACTCAGCCTTATGATTTTCTATGAGCTGCAATCTCCCCATTTGGAATTACCTTGCTCATTAAATTGCATTTCATATAATATTTTTCTAGATTTAATTCCAGAAGCTTTGTCTCCAAACTTCCTTAATCATATGAGACATTGCATGGACCTCAGTTTCACTTTCACCAGAGTCTATATAACCTCAATATCTGGAATAACAATACTCGATGGATGCTGTTTTATCTCAATTAAGGGGGTTCAATAAGCAATTTTACACTTCCTCTGATCTAACTCTTCTGCATAATGTTCAAGCAACTAGATTGTGCACTTTGATGCTCCTTCTTTTAGGCACTGTTAATATATCCTCTCCTTTGCCTATAAAAAAAAAACATAAAAATAAAAATAAAATAAAATAAATTTCAATCAAGCAGATATATGACTCAATTGCAACCTGGGGAACAAATCCTAGATGTGATGTTATGGGCAACCTCAGGAACTATATAACCTCAACATCTGGAATAAAAATACTTTCATTGATGTTATTTTATCACAATTAAGGGGGTTCAATCAGCTATTTTATGCTTTTTCTAATCTTCCTCTTATGCATATCATTTTAGCAAGTAGATCTAAGGCTTGATAGCAGCCTGGGGAACACGTCCTAGATATGATGTCATGGGCCACATGATAACTTATTGACGAATTCTTCTAAAGATGAAGTTGGGCCCCTTGTGATTTGACACTTCCTCTAATCTACTTATTCTGCATTGCATCCAAGCAAACAAACTAAGGCTTGATGGCAACCTTGGAACAAATTCTATATATAATGTTATGGACCACATAATAACCAATTGATGGATTCTTCTCAAGATGAAGTCTGGCCCCTTTCATAGGATTTCTTTTGCTTTTCTAGATCTTCTAGGTGGAACTCATGATGCATCCATTGACCACCCAAATCTACATGCTTTGTGCACCACTTTGAGAATAGATCTGTCACTGTAATTTAATGCTGTGGTCCACAGTAAATACTGCCTACAAAACATGTGTTTATGAAGTGGAATCCAACACTGGTTGCAGCATTTTTTAAGCAGGTAATGACCAAATTTTATTCACTTGTAGAGCAATTAATTCAATTTTAGACTGAGGTTCCACCAAATTGTATTATTAACTTGTGATATTGCTAGATGTATCCAACTTTGCAATTTATTTTTCCTTACTTCTGTTTGCATGTTAAGAAAGGTTTCTTCTATTTTTCTAAATGACATTCTGTTTCAATGACTAGGGATTCGCTTTGTTTTCAATTATGTTATGTTCGCTAACATCTTATCAACCATTTTCAGAGGTTTTGAAGCAGGTGTGGGACTTATCTGATCAAGATAGTGATAGCATGCTTTCTCTGCGGGAATTCTGCACTGCACTCTATCTTATGGAGCGATATAGGGAAGGTCGGCCTCTTCCAGCAGTGCTTCCAAGCAATATTTTGTTTGATGAGACATTGTTCCCTATGATGGGCCAACAAGCTTCCTTTGGAAATGCGGCTCGGCCACCTACTCCTGGTATTGGTTGAATTGGCTTTGTGAAATTCTGATCCTCTTGTTCCCATTCCTCCTGTCATGCCAAGATGTTTTGGATCAGTTATTGTTCTTTGTTTATGATTAGGTTTGTCTCATCAACATGGGATTCCTGGTGTCCGACAAATGACAACTGCACCTGGTTTGGGGCCACCTTTTCAGGTTGCACTTCAGGGTGATGGAGCAATGCAACCTAATCAGCAAAAAATAAGTGGACTGGTTTCAGAGGATGTCTTTGGGAACCAACTCAGTAATGGAGAGAAAAATGGACTCAACTCGAAGCATCAAGATGTAACGGATTCAGAGAAAAAGGTATTGAATTTCTCTTTTTAATTCATCCACCACAAATTCACTTGAAAAAAGTGGCCTGCAAGAATGTTCATGTCCAGAATTAATCAATTCTCTTAAACAGCCAGTTGTTTCCTCTGTTTTCTTTTTTCATTCTTCTTTTCCTTTTCTGTATATAATCCACATGCACATGGACCTTGTCCATGTCGTTTCCTTCCCATCTTGCAATATATCTTTTGTTCATCAGCCAAAAGAAGAAGAAGAAGAAGAATTACTGATTGATTTTTTTCTTTTTCTTTATTTATTTATGTTATTTTTTTTCCTGTTTTGTCAGTTTTTCTGTTGTTGTTAGTAGGGGTGGGGTTGGTTTAAATGTTGAATTCAATAATTCTGTCAAGCATTTCTTGAGATTCCTGATCTTCCTTCAGCTTGTCCTGGGGCTATTGAACCTTTTCTCAAATGCCTTATTTGCTGCTATTCTAAGGTTTTGGTCAAGATAAATATTTGCAATTAGGAGCCTGTGATCTCTGAATGCTTCAGAATAGCTGTAAATGAAAGATCAATTAGAAGTAATTGCCTTTCTTTTTCCTGTTCTCTTACTTCTTAATTCTTCTTTGGTTTTAAGTGAGTTACTCCTAAATGGTTTTGAATAGCAGCATATTATGCACTTCATAGGGTTTTGACTACCTAGGTTTGCCTTCTGTAGTGTAAGCATATGAGATACTCTTCACTGAAGAGTTTACATATAAATCCTATCAAAAAGAGTTTACATATAAAACAAAATGAGATATTAACCTGAATGTCTTTTTTTAATTCCTGATAGGTTGAAGCAACAGAAAATGTGATTCTGGATTCTAAAGAGAAAATTGAGTTCTACCGCACAAAAATGCAAGAACTTGTGAGTTGCTTTCCTTCGTTCCGTTACTTTTTTCTTAATTCTTTTAACATGTATGCCCCCTTTCTTGTTTTATATATACTGTAAAAGTTCCTGCAGTTCTTTTTATTTTTGATTCTTGGTTCTCAGGTTCTATATAGAAGCAGATGTGATAATCGACTTAATGAAATCACAGAAAGGGCATCTTCAGATAAGCGGGAGGTACTTATTAATATGAAAACCATGTTTGTTCTCATTTATTGAGCTCAAAGCTCATGGAATCCATGACAACAATTTATGATTCCAGGCTGAGTTTGTGACTAAGAAATATGAAGAGAAGTATAAGCAAGTTGCAGAGATAGCATCTAAACTAGCAATTGAAGATGCCAGATTTCGTGATCTTCAGGTAAAACTGCTTTCCTGCATGTAGTGACGGCCTTCTGATGATTCAGCTGCATATGCTCCTTAATTCCCAAATTAATTTGTCATCAGTATTGTTGCCCTTACTTATGAAATTTTCTTTACTCAGCCCAACAACCCAAGCTATACTGTCCCAACAACACAGAATCGTAAACATATGAGATTTGCTACAGGAGAGCACCTCTTTCCTGTATACCTCAATCTTGGGCCAGACCCTCTGTTATATTGGCTTGTCATGTATTCCTCACCTAAACCAATGGCCTTTTGCCTTTACATTGTTCCTAGAGGTTCTTCTTTTTCATTTTGAACAATATTAAAACATTACATCACCAAAGATGCCAACTCTGACCTCTCTAAGCTTGGGCCTTAACTGCTGCCTTCATGAATTTGAGAATTTTAGGATGCACTCTGGAATTTGGATACCAATTAATCTTACTTATCATAAAGAAATTTGGATACCAACTGATCTTGGCTCATGGTGACATTTTGTTTATTGGTTGCCTAGCATTTGGTACCATGAGGGCTTTGTAGCCTGACCTTCTTATGGAATTAGCTCTTTGAAAATCTTGTGAAATGATTTAGAGTTCTACTTCATTTATTTCCAGGGAAGGAAGAACGAGTTGCATCAAGCAATTATCAAAATGGAACAGGGTGGCAGTGCAGATGGTATTCTTCAGGTAGATAGTAATCCAATTAATTAATCATAGAGAATTTTGTGTAAACATATATTTAACTTCAATTACTGGTGGCTTCTATAGGTTCGAGCTGATCGCATACAGTCAGATCTTGAAGAGCTAATCAAGGCTCTGACAGATCGTTGCAAGAAACATGGATTAGATGTTAAGTCAACTGCAATAATTGAGCTTCCCATTGGTACCCTCAGCCCCATTAAACCCTCTATCTTATTCTTTCCTACGGATTCCTGTTCATTTGTTGACAAGGCTGTTTAATTCTGTAACTTACTACTATTTGGTGTTTCACTTTTGCAAGGAACCTAATTGGAACCCCTTACATTCACTAGTTTCAGAAATTTTACAATTGTATGAACTATTATGTTTTGTGACTCATATCCTTTTGTTTACAGCTGTCTATCGATCTGAAGTTCTTGAAACCTATTATGATGCCCTTGTTCCTTTTTCTATTTTCTTTTTCTTTCTTTTTTCTCCTTGAAGTTAACGCTTTCCCACATCTTCCATTATGATAGCTAGGAGAACAAAAGTTCACTTATTATAATAACTTACTAAAATATCTTGGGGAGGATAATTACGGTTACTTGCTCTACCTATCAAAAAAAAAAAAAATTACGGTTACTTTCTCTTATTATAATTTGAGGAATATGGATAATTCTAGTTATTGTAGCTTTCATCAATATTTTGGGAAAGACAGCTCTAATTATAATTCTGTATAATTAAAACTGTCTTTTTTCATTTCCACAGAATTTATCCAAAAAAAAAAAAAAAAAAAACAATCATACTGGCCTTCATGCTGTCATGGCAAACTTCAATGTATTTATGCAAAGCAATTTGCATGGATATAGCCTCCTACCTTTCTTGCAGGGTAGGGAAGTGCTGCTCTTGCATAGTTGCATTTAACCAAAGTTCTTGATGTAGTTCAAGCATGCTGAATCTATCAGAACACTGATATAAATATAGATTTCATTGTAGGGAAGAGTTGTGTTTATCATATTGTTATCTCCTCATTAGAGCCTTTAGGACACCTTTTCTAGTAGCTCTAATGTCAAACAGAAGTAGGTGCTGTAGATATGTAACTTCATTGATAACAACTTTAATTTTGCTTTCTAATTAGAGCTGTATATTTCCAGCCTCTCTTATCTAGGTTTGAATAGGCTTACGATTAACTTACTATTCAGCATGGCAAAATTTTATAAGAATCATACGTTTTTTTTTTTCTGTTCTTTTTTTTTTTCATATAATTCAGAAATTTTGATATGATTGTTACTTTTCATCCATCACCTTTTAATATGCGATGATTTTTTTTAAGGTTGGGAACCTGGATTTCAAGATGGAGCTGCTATTTGGGATGAAGATTGGGATAAGTTTGAAGATGAAGGTATGCTCCCCATGGTTCCTGAACTGGAATGCTGTCTATATTCCTTCTTGTTTCTGTTTCTTGACTTGAATAATGTATGCTTTAATTCCTGAATATACTATTTTTACACGTCAAAATTTGGTAGATGGATCTGTTATCGCTTATTTGAGATTTGTCCTGACCATTGTTTTCTCTTTCAGGACTTTCGTTTGCCAAAGATTGCACTGTTGATGTGCAAAATGGAGTAGGCTCTCCTAAATCAAAATCCACATCTGTTCAGAAAGAGAGCGCTTCGAGTTTTGGTGAACATGGCATTGAGAATGAATCTGCATATACCCACAGTGAAGATGACTTAGCTAGAAGCCCACCTGGCAGTCCAGGTGGCAGGACTTCACTAGAAAGTCCATCTCAAGAACTTTCAAACAACCATTTCAGAAAGAGCAGTGAAGCAGACACTGAAATCCATAGGTATGGGGCTGATTCATGTCGTTGTCTTTTTTTTTTTTTTTTAACACTGATTACTTGTTCTTCAATCGTGATGGCACTGAATCTCACTCTTTCTGGGAACAGAAGCTTTGATGAACCAAACTGGGAACCATCCTTTGACCACAATGACGACACAGACTCCATTTGGGGCTTTAACCCCAGTACAACCAAGGTGAGCCAAAATTTCCAGGTGCACATTTCCTTTACTTTTCACCGGGATATATGTTACACAGAACCTTCAGATGAGAATGTAAATGTAGGACAGGACAGGCCAAGTGTGTGGGCATAGGGCAAGTCTCAAAACATGCTTGCTGTCAAAACATATGCCTGAGCTTATCCTATAAGTTGAGGAGATGAAAAATTTCCTGGTTCCTTAAAATGAGTAATGGACTGTAACATGGTACTTTAACATTCAAGGTTTGCCCAATGGCGACTCTATATATATTCCTACACTCAGACATGCTTACCCAAGTTCACCCAGTGATGGATAAAGGATTCCAGGTATCCAAAATATTTACCTATACATGCTTATCTGCATGTTTGAGATGGGGGTAGAAGAGCAGTCATACTGTAAATGTCATAGGGGTATCCAGCCCAATGTAGTATAAATCCTCTTGCTGTAACCATTTTGAGATTTAACCTAGCTGTATAAGCCTAACCATGTGATACAGAGTTGAGAGTTTTCTTAATGGTCGATGTGATGTGGCATAATCTACCAATATGATAATAATAACATTTATACTAGTGTTTATATGATGCATCTACTTTGGAGTGCTTTACCCTATGTTTGGTGAGGGAAAGAAAATAGGGAGGAAAATATGACGAAAGAAACGTGAAGGAAATGAACAATGGATTTGAAGTTAATAGAAATTTTTTACATATCTTTTCAAACTCATTTCACTTATTTTTTATTTTATATATAAAGATTAAATAGTTTGAGAATGTATAAGTTCATAATTAATTTTAATTATATTTTATTTTGCTTCATTTTTTCCATGATAAAAACCAAACATAAGAAAATCATTTTTCTTAAAATTCTTTTGGTACTTTCTCTAGAACCAAATGTAGCATTAATGTGCTTGGTATTATTCTATGCTTTGTATGAGGATGCTGTCAGGTCAGCTGCTTAACCATAATAACATTTATACTCAATTTTGGTTATAGCTTTACTGATCTTCTCCTAACTTGTGTCATCCTGCAGGACTTTGATTCTGATAAGCACAGGGAAAATGATATCTTTGGATCCAGCAACTTGGGAATAAATCCAATAAGAACGGAATCCCCACATGATGACCCATTCCAGAGAAAGAGTCCATTCAGCTTTGAGGATTCTGTTCCAAGTACTCCACTCTCCAAGTTTGGCAACTCCCCACGGTACAGCGAGTGGGCAGGAGACCACCACTTTGATATGAGCTCAAGGTTTGACTCCTTCAGCATGCACGATGGTGGATTTTCTCCCCCACGGGAAACCCTCACGAGATTTGACTCCATAAGCAGCAGCAGAGACTTTGGCCATGGTCAGGCAAGGTTCGACTCCTTAAACAGCAGCAGAGACTTTGGCCAGGGTCACACAAGGTTCGACTCCGTAAGCAGCAGCAGAGGCTTTGGCCATGGTCAGACCTACTCTTTTGATGACTCAGATCCGTTCGGTTCAACTGGTCCATTTAAGGTCTCATCAGACAATCAAACTCCAAGGAAAGGTTCCGATAATTGGGGTTTCTAGTTGGCTGCTCAACCCTACTACTCTTCTGCCATTTGCTCTTTCCTCCTCTTCCTCCCAACTTTAAGGTTTGTTCCTGTTATGGCCATTTTTCGTGTTATATATAGCCTGGAACATAATCTAGCAGTTGTAAAGTTGTTTGGTATTATCGTCTTGCTATAGTCACCAATTTTTTTGTCAACAAAAAAAAAAAAAGGAATTCTGGGCGTGTTGGGATGAAAACTATCTTAATTTTCTGATTCCAAATTACTTAAGAAAAAAAATCTTGTGTTTTTATCTACATTGTGTATAGTGGAATAGCTTTCTGAAGTGGAGTGTTTCGGAATCTTAGCCAGGCGTCCTTGGAATGATTTGCAACTTGTAGCAATATTTAGAAAATCCTAATGTTTGGCTTTGATTTCTCATGTGTGCTAGAGGCTGCCATATTTTTTGAGCTTTACCGCCTTGTATCTTTTTATTTATTTTTAAATAAAAATATTCTAGTGAGTCATGGAAAAACGGATGGTAAAAAGTAAAGGCTTTATAGAATGATGTTCACATGGAATAAGATAAAACCGGAGGAGAACGAAAATATGTCCTAACATATCAGGAGATAGGACCAGTTTGGCCTTGTACATCACCCAAAATCAATTGTGAGTTTGAAAAATAAGATTTTAATTGTATAATAAATTAGATTTTTAATTATTCTGAATATATATATTGAATAAAGTAGAGATATAAAAAACTTAAATAATTTTGTGGATTTCAATATGAAAGTTAACATTTAATTCAATAAATCGTTTAATTACTAAAATTCAATTATTAATATTTTTATTTTTAAAAATGCTATTTTTCTATTTTAACTGAATTTAACTAATCATATTTATAAATACCTTTTTCCTTTTATATTTTATAATATAACAATATAAGACGATATCATGAAGTATAATAAGAGGAAAAAAATTATTAAGGAAAATTATTTTAAAATATGATATGCAATTTAAATTAAAGGACTTGATCATAGAAAAAACACTTTTTAAAGGTATTTTTTTCCATGCATCTCCGCTAGAAAGTGAATCAGATTCTCATACAATCACATTTTATTTTATTTTATTTCATCAAATAAGCTAATTATAAAAAATTATTGCAAAAATGATTCCAATGCCCTAAAATCAAATCCCAAACGAGCTTTAACCATGTAGCATTTAATAGACAAGCTTCTCCCAACTAAGTTTATAACAAACGTTAGAAAAAAACTAAGCACCAAGAATGGCTGTAGAAACTATTCATTTTTTTTTTTTCCTAATAAATTGATTGATTCACAAGAAAGTAAAAAATTACACCATGCAAATCTCCCCTAGTTCAATTCAGTATCCCGTCTTTCTTTCAACTCTTCTCTTCCATTTTGAGCTCCAAAGCACATTTACCGCTTACCAAAGTGAGGCCCCAGGCTCATACCAAAGTCCCAAACCAAGGATTGGATGTTAAAAATGTTGTGGCCATTCAAGGAATCTGGGTTATACCTGAAAAAAACTACTTTTCATTGCTCCCCTGTGCTTATGCTTTCTATATCTTTCTGAACTTGATCAAAAGCAGATAGCATTGAAGATCGTATGTTTGCTATTTCTACTATCGTCTCTAGGGCTGCATGAAGATTGAACTTTCAGAATAGGTCATACGCTCATTTCCATGGGTGGATGTGTGTGCTTTGGCAGGAAAAATATAAAATTCTATCTGTTAAGAGTTGAAACCAACCAACCCCATATCCTATGAAAAGCAGCATAGAGAACAAATGACTACCAGCTACCAGTACAGGCTTCGAGCAACAATACTTTGGATGCAGGAGAGGACAAGAGTTGAAGTGAAGTAACTTACCTGTCTCAAATGAAAACTGGGCAGCACGAAGCTTTGGAGAAACCAATGTTCCAAACACTGAAAGTGATTTGTGTCGCTGTTTCTGAACCTGAAACAGGAGCAGCAAGTTTCATTGAATGTGTCCATCTATGGTCAAATTTCACAGATTGCATAACTGCAGTGTGTGCATGTCCAAGATGCACAACATGCATCTTACACCATGGTATCAAAACAAACAGATAACTGTAACAAAGATGCTGATGCTAATAGGGTGTCCAAAAAGGCAAAAACGCTAAAAGAGTAATGTTCTCTAGCACAATAAATTTGAGCTTCTACTCGTTAGGAAAAACTTACTGGGCTGTCAAGTGAAAGTGGGGATCCATTACTGGTAGGGCTTTTCTCCTGAATTTCTTGTGGTTCTTCATAGAGATAAAAGAGACAATGTGAGAAACCAGGTATCACCCACCAAGAACATCTTTTATCGGAAACAGCATAGAAATGAAGTCAACCATTTCCATACTTTAGTATGAAAATATGATAGTCAGGACCCAGAAAAGAAAAGGTTTCTAAAATGTGAATGCACCTTATACACCATGCAATTGGTTGCAGGTCTTTCAATTTGTCTTATGCCTACTTGATGAGTACATTAGACTTCATCAACAATAATCTATAAGCATGTCAAATGAGAACATAAATATACCATCGAACTGGGAGGTTCCGCGATATCTTAGCTGCGGGCTAACAGATTTCTTCTGCAGCTCATCCCCATCAAATTTTGCTTCCCCAGAGCAGCACTTTCCATCATCAGAGGATGCCCATTTGCATAATGTAAAATGAGGTTGATTCATCTTGAGTCAACTATACAAGATCATGGATAATAAAATTTCTATGATGAGAAACACTTTCAGTAAAACTAATCAGTATCTTTTATAAACAAAGTGAATGGTAACAAATTGACATACACAACACAACATTTTGTGAGGGATCCAAGATAGAAATCTCCTTCACAAAGAAGGGAAACAAAGGCTCACAAACCTGAATATGTCAACAGAGATTATATCAACTTTCTAATATTCAAATATTCTGCTTTTAAAATTTGTAGTTTTTTCTTCTATAATTTCTGTCTTCATTACACATTTTGGTATTGTTTTTGAAATTCGTTTAGCATCGAAACTTAGTGTCACCCTAAAACCCTTATTTGATAAAAAAAATAGCATAAAGACGTATCATTCGATTATGGGAAACCAGTCAAGAATGTTCTACCCCTTCCCCAACAATAGTCTATCAAGTGAACCCGGACCTTGAACAGTGGGCTTTCATTCCCATGTGGGTGTGCCGGCCAGTAGAGCTGTGAGGGAAAACGAAGAGCACCTTTTCTTCCATCCATTACAATCAACCATAAACTACTTCAATGTTTCAATAGAAATCTCCACAGACACTTCCAATTACTTTGCCACAAACACCCATCTAGCTACTCTCTCTAACTATATTATCATCACTTTGCAATCCTCACACTCACAGGCCATTGAAAACTCAAAGCCCCACTCATCAGACAATCAATTATTACAAAAGAAATCAATAATATATTTAATCTGCACACACCCTTGAAAACTCAAAGCCCCACTCATCATACAGTCAGTCATTTCAAAAGAAATCAACAACATATTTACCATCATCTTCAGTCACGCGCAATGATGTAGCAGCAGAGTGAAGTTTGAGGTCAAACAAAGAACTGCTGATGCGTGAAGCACCCATTGAATGTCGAGCACTGGCCAATTCCAACCATCCCTGTAGACATGGAACTTCATAAAAACCATGTACACATCCACAATGGTACCTATCTTCGCAATAAGAAAAAGTAACCCATATGCATATCCACAACATTCCATCTCATAAAAAAATGGAAAAAAATATAAATAAAATGAAAACTGTAGAGGATTTCAGAGGTTAACTGCCATTATAGCTGCCATCTAAAACTCGTTAAGGTTAAAGCCGACCATAAAAATCAAGAAATAGGATTTGTACAATTCGCCCTTGCCAACACAGAGACATACAAGAAGAATCACCTTTTACCATTCAATCTTTGTGAAAAATAAAAAATAAATAAAAACATGAACAAAGTATTCTGAATTGTACTAAATTCTCAAATTCGAACGATCTGAATCAAATAAGTAGGGATTCAATATCAAATCGAGGATTTATCAGTTGCTAAGAAATGGAGAAGAAGGTGGGATCTAGTTGCGGCCACACTTCTACCTGACGAAGCGTGGAAGACAGAGAATCGATTAGGGTTAAGTATGCATCCATTGAATCGAGAAACGTCACAACATTTTCTTCTTCGAGTTGATTCTCGGAGGTTCGTGCTTTGTCTTGATCTTCCATTGATACCAGCGTTGATCAAACCCCCAGCACCTGCTCTAGGGCGAGGTTATGGAGACTCCACTGTGCTATGAAACGCAGCGTTTTGGAACTTGAAACGCTGCGTTTTAATGGAGAGGGAAAATTGGAATAAAAATATTTAAAATTTTATATTTTAATTTTTTAAATGTAACATAAAAATTATATTTATGGTCTTTTATTTAATAATATTTTTATAAAAATAAAATATTACATAATTACAAAGATATGTAACATGGAAGTTAAAAAAGAAGCGTTTTTAGGTTGATAAAATACTTCTTATTACTTAAAAAATAACTTAACATGGAAGTTAATTTTTCTTTTTCTTTCTTATTCAAACTCAATTTTGTATATAAATAAATTATAAATACATACGCCTAATCTCTTTTCGTATCCACTTGAATTATGATTTTTTAACAAATATGTCTTAATGAAAATACTAAACCTTCCTTCAAGTTCAATGCATTCCCATCAACTTCTGTTTCTTTCCCTTTCTTTCATTTCATTTTCTCTTAGGCCCAACAAAATTTTTTAAGAAAGCTTTTGAGCAATAGATAAACAAGTCATTATTTGAAATAATGCTAGAAGTGCATCTATACTACTTTTTTTCTTTTTTCACTTCTTGCCCCCTCTTAGCTCACCCTAGCCTTGAGCCTTTTGTTTTTCTAACCTAAGCTCAAAGACTTCACATCACCTCTTCACTAACATAATATATACACTTAAGTATGGTCAAACAAAATCATTGTTGCCTGATGGGAACTTTCCCCATATTACTATGATGTCTTCACTTCACATGACCTCTTAACATTACACCACCAAATCTCTAATCCTTTACTTGTTGTGTAGTGGCAGTGCCAATATCCACTAGGGGTTTAGAAAATGAATGATTGATAAAAATATTTAAAGTTATAAGACTATATGTTTTTTGAAATATTCGACACTGTACCTTGGACATCCATAAAGGGGTTCGACACTTCTTCGACTTCTTTAAGATGTTTTCATTTATAAATTATTCCTAAACATTTTTTTTCAATTTATTTTTACAATAAATACTTGTCAAAAAATACATAATTAATAAAACTTAAATTATATCAATGTGGATAAAACATAATATTAATATATAGATTAAAAACTATATATATGCAAGATGTTGAAATTAACTTTAAACCTAATTCAATACTTTTTATGTGACAAAAAAACTGAGTAGTAGGAAAAGGTTGTGTTCTATAGTTTATTGACAAGAAAAAGAAAAAAGAGAAAAAATAATAAAATAAAAAATGTTTGGCATAAAAAAAAAACGATGGAAGAGTATTTTAGGTATATTAGTAATATGTAGGTATACGTGTTTAATGAGATTTATGTTTTAAGATAAATGTGTAAATAAGGTGATGCATCATGCATCCACAAATTTTTAAAAAACTATATAAAAAATATTTTTATATTTAATAAATTTTTTATGATACTAATATTATTTTTTAATAACTATAATGTTAAATTTAATTTGAATTTCTTATAAATCTAAATGGAAAATAATAATAAAACATCCAAAAGGAAGTTAAAACAATGAGAACTAAATGACAATCAAATATAATAAGTATAAAAAAATTATTTGTTAGCTCTGGTTTTGATAATCTCATATGAAAAAATCAATTGAGATTCAACAAAGATATGTTAATCATTTTATGACATTCGACATCATACCTTGTCACCTTATTATAAAAGTCATCATCAGTGATCTATCACAAAGCTTAAGAGTAGTATTGTTGCATCCCAACAATCCTTATCTTAATATGATCTCGTGACTCAAACTTATGACTCTTGATTTTAATACCATTATGGTACCAAAAAATAAAGTGTATTTTAATTTTATTCCCCAAACACACTTAGCCCAATATTCTCTCACTATAATAATATAAAGTGTCACTTGATTATGAAAAACATTAAAAATGTAAATTATTTCCATCAATCTTAAAAACATGGAATATAATATCATTAGTACAAAAATATTATTCAATGATTTTCTAATCCCTCTTTAAATGCTTATTGAATAAAAACTATAAAAATAAGTTTATATTTTAAAAATTATTTTCTAAATATGATATAATTTTCTTTATTTTAAATCAAATACTTATAAGAATTATTTGATTAAAAGGGTAATTAAAAATCCAATTTTATAAAATCGAATCAATGATCTATTTTTGATAAAAATGTTTTAGTTATTTTATTATAAAAATAACATTTCATCATCAAACATATTGCAAATACTTAAAATTATAAAATACATTTATATAAAAAATGGGTTACTTTCAAACACGGAAATGATATTCGTATGGGGAATATTTTATTCATTTTTAGAGGATTATTTCTAGTTATTATAATTCCAAAATGGTGCGTTTGGCGGAGCAAGGGAGCGCGAATCAAATGCGAACGCGCAGAATCAACTGTATACAACTGTTTGGTTTGTTTCGTTTTTGGGAGGAGCGATGGAGGGAATGGTGAAGAAGTATCAGCAGAAGTTCAGGAAGGTTAGAGACGAAACAAAACGGTGGGACGAGCTTCAATCTCGATTGCTTTCGCAGTTCCGAAATGCCTCTTCCATCATTGAGCGCTTGCAGGTCTCTCTCTCAAACCCTACTTCACATTTTTGAATTGTAATCCAATGTATTTTGCTCTTCCTCACTGAAGTTCGGACTTTGTTTTCTTAAGGCAATTCAAAATTCCAAGAATTACGGTACTCTGAAATGCATCGATGGGATCGGCGAGGCAGTGTTGAGAAAGCAGATGGAGTCTTTGGAAACCATTTTGCTCTCATTGAAAAAGACTCTGTAAGGATTATTTTTATTTTATTATTATTATTATTATTATTATTTGGTCTTGAGCCTCTGTTTGCTGAGAAAATGGAGGAAAGCAAAGGAAATTATTATTCCAATCATACGTTTGATTTTGTTTTGGTTTCCAGCGCTGAAGATGAAAAGCCTCACCTCCACCGGGTTATTTTATTTTTTAGTTATTTTCTACATTTTCTGCTCTAGCCAAAGTAAGCATTAGGTTTTATCTCGATCCAGAGAGTGCTATGTAATTTATCGAGAAGGAAAGTTTTGCCATTAATTTCCATTATTCTTGATTAGTTAAGTTGGTGATACATATAAACTGATTCTGTTGTTTAATTGTTAAGGAATTGAAGTTCAGTGATGTTTACTTGTTTATTGTTTTAGCATTCCAGGAGAAATATATATTTTTTTGTTCTTGCATGGTGGCAGCTTATATCTCAATGTATAACCTAAGTTTTTTCCGTTGTAACTTGAATAAAACCTGGCATATAAATTGCTTCTGCTGTTTAATTGTTAAAGGAATTGGAGTTCATTGGTGTTTGTTATTTTAGGAGAAATATATATTTTTTCCTTGCAGGATGGCATCTTATGTCCTAATGTATAACCTAAGATTTTTCTGTTGAACTTGAATGAAATCTAGGAAAGAGTTTCATGGTATTGTTTCGTCTCTTGAGAAGATAGTTCGAGATGGTAGACAGCTAGTTAAGGGGGGATCTGTCAAGCTCACTATGAAACAACTGCAACAACGAATTGGTGTAAAACCAAGCCTCGCAGATTGCTTGGATGGGCTTAGCCTTCTTCATGAGATGCACCAGTCCGAGTATGAACTGTTTTCAAATTTATTTCCTAATAATTTTGTACTCTTTTATAGGAAATCCGGCTATTAAGCCACTAGGTTGTTTTGTTCTTTGTTCTTTTATTTTTTTTATCTTTAAAAGTTGCACCATATCTAATTCTTTAATTAAAAATTAGATAGATTGATAGATAGGTTGTCATTCTGTTTAGTTTTATGAATAATAAACTAAATATTGTTTTTTGAAGTGTCTTGGACAAACAGTTTTCTAGAAGTGCCATTTGGGGTTATGGGGTTGGGTGTTTCAGTTGAGCCAGATAGCTTAATTCATGACTGCCTTGATGTACAACTACGTTTGACATCAAGCTACCATACTGCATTACTTTGTGTTTGCTTCTGTTCTGGTATTTTCTCGAGGAACTTTAATTTCCATTTTCCCTCAAATAGAGTTTGTTTGGTTATAAGACTTTGGGAAGGCATTTTGCTTTCCTTAGTGAAGCAAATATGCAAAATTTGAATGCACTTTTAATAGCGTGTCCTTGTTCTGCCTCTAGCCCTCTTATGTTTTAACCTCAATTCACAAAAAGGTCGCATCCGGTTAATAGATGCTCATCTTGAAATATCAAACCTAGATGGATCATTCTTCTCTCGATAAATTAAAGCCAACCCACAAAAGTTGGGTTAGGGGTTGCGATTGCAGTTTTGGTTTAGAAGGAATGCAATGTGCTGCCAAATTACATTGCTGAAGATATAGGCCAAGATCACTTGCAAATTACAACAATGTGAAAATTTAATTTATTCTGTAAAACATCAGATGCACTTCCTTAACATCAGTGGACTATAGCAAATTGCTTCCCCAAGGGAGATCTCGGTTTTCTGTTTTTGTTTCTCTATTATCTAGTGCATAAGCAGAAATAATTCATAAGGTTGTGTTGCAAAGAAGGCTTGCTTTTCTTGTACTATGTGCTGGTGCACTTGCACATATACACATACACACAGATGAACAGAAACTGTGGTGAGACCATCACCTGCTCATTTACATTGTCGACTGTCATGTGTGCTTATGATCATGAGGTCTGACTACTGAGATTGACTTATCATGGATCAAACTCGATATCTCATGCAATTCTACTTTTCCAGGTACCTTCTTAAATCATCAGTGGTTTCAGCACTTTCAACACTTACCTTAAAGCCCAGGTACTTAGAGTTGAGATTAGTCCCAACATACAGTGTACACATGCACATGTGTCAGTGCATATTTGATCCATTCCAACCAATCTAAGGCTTATGAATCTTTGTTGGAACATTTACATTGCAGCGCCAGTGATTTAGGTGCTCTCCATCAGCTCTTAGTTGATCAGCCCAACATCCCCAAAGAGGAAGGTAGGCAATGAATTCCATATTGTAGAAAGTGATGTACATGATCAATACTTCTAGTCCTCAAAATTTTATCTTGCAAATTTCTATGTTTTGCATTATCAGCATGAATGCAGAGAACTCTGTAAATGTATCAACGACTAGTAATTCGATTTTTGGTTTTCTTTTATGTATCAAATAGAAAAGTAAATTTGAAGGCATGGAAAATAAAATAATTCATAAGAACCATTTATGCAAATACAATATAAATAGCAGCATCATATCTACCATTGATACTATATTTTATCAGAACTTCCATTTTAATTGAACTTGTTATGTGTTGTGTGATTGAGGCTTAACCATCTACTCTTTTGCATTACCGTAGCATATTTTTACTGATCATAAAATGCTCACTCTACCTGGTTTGTACATTTTTCTGTGCAGTGCAATTCATCTTTGACATCGTATTTGCTGAAGAAATCTGCTGATTCTCTCTATATGGTTGATGAAAAACTTCTTTACCTTGCCAACCTGTGGGATTATAGAGCAAAATGGAAACTTCTTTGGTTTTGAGGAGCCATGGTCACGAATGACTTCAATTTTGGCTTCCTAGAGACTCCCTGGATTCATAAAGAGAAATTGACATATTCAGTTTGGGAAGCACGATGTGTCAAATGGATGCAGATAATCAATTTCACTTGTACTTGGTTATAAAACGATCAGATGATGCATGCCAATCCCTGTAGATTGTTCCCATGTGCATGATGATGGGGTAGTTTTGTCATAAAATGATCAGGCAGCGTATACCACCCCCTTTAATTGTTCACATGTCCATGATAGTGGGGTAGTGATGCTTAGCTCATTGTATAAGATCTATCATGTCTGCAAATTTTAGCTTTATACCGTTCCTTGGTTACATGATTGTTCATCCTGACATGGAATAACTTTAGATGGGTGACACAGAATGAAGAATGATGTATCAACATTACACCTTTAAACATGCATCCTTTTATTTGAATGTACCTACACTTGCAGGAGCCCAAAATCATGAAGTTACTCACTGGAACTGAATGCTGTTCATCTTCTTATTGCATGTCAAGGGCCAGTTTGTCTGATGGAGTGTTGTATTTTGCAGCAATTTGGGCAAGTATCCTTACTTTTGACTATTGCTCGACTTTAAAAACCCTATTATAGAGTTATTCTTTCAGACTTGGTATGACAACTAGTCATGCTCATAGTTTTACTTCTTACAGTCTTTATGTTTGAACAGAAGAAATTAGTCATTTCATTTTTGTACACTTTTGTGAATTGGAGTTGGGTGTATTTAGAGGATCTTTTTTTGTCTATGATTGCTTTTATAGAATGGCTTTTGTCTAGTTAGGAGAAAGGTTTTTTGTTTTTCTTTTTGCATAGCTTCTTGGGCGTTGTTTGTATAATTCGTAGGTACTTTTTTCGCCACTTCTACACGTTGCTAATACAAACTCTTATTTACCTGTCAAAAAAAAGAAATTAGTCATTTATTCATGTGGCATCCTGCTGAAAAAAATGGCCTTACTGTTTCCTTTGATTTTTATTTTTTTTTTCTCATGTTTGCACTTTTGTTCTTACAGGCTCTATATATGCCAAAAGAGGATCCACTGATTTGAGATTTTCTGCTTGCAAACAATCTGTCAGTAGTTTCTGGTCCCTGTTCTTAATGGCATTTTTTTTTCTAAGTAATGGATGTCGTTACTTGTTAAATCTACTTGCTATGAGGTCTTCTTCTGCATTCATTGATGATTCTCTTCTGTCATATTTATGTTATGCATTCAATTCAATATCATTATTGTTCATACTTACCCAGAGAGTGCCAACCTGAGGCCTTGGCATCCTTGGTATATCCGAGAATAAAAATGGGAGTAGGAATGAGAGAATAGAGGTTAATCAAAATACCAGTCGGTTTTTGTTTCCATGAGAATGATTTTTACTTCCTATTCTCATATGAAAATAGAATGAATTTTCCTTTCCCCTTCCTCTTCCCAAATCAATTATTTGGCTACTAGGAATATTCTTATTTCCGAACAGTTGAATCTTTCTTCGGGTTTCAAATATGAAGATATATGTTTTCCTGAAACACAGCAATCAGCACTAGTACTCACTGTGACCTGTTCTCTAGTCTAAGCGTGTTTCTCTGCAGACCGAAACTGAAATTGACTTGTGACTCAGAAGACATGGACCATTTCAGTGTGAGCGCAAGTTTTCGACCCCAAAACATGAAGAGATTTGACCGTGTCTGCAGCTGTCCAGCCACCCAAGTCAATACTTCAAATGTGCCCCCAACTTTTCGAAGCATTTAATTCACGAACCACCCTTCAATTGGAGACAAGAAAACAAAACTGACTCATTTTTTTTCTTTAGTATTCTCCACTTCCTTTGGTACAGTCGTTTTGTAAAAGGACGGGTTTATTTGGCATTTAATTTCAAAATGGTTTTTGACTAGTTTTTAAAAATAGTTATCAATTATTCCCAGAACAAAATTATTTTTAAAATTTTAAATATAAAAAATAATTATTATTTTTTTTTTTATAAAAGTATTATGCTAAAAGTTCTTAGAGTATTTTTTATATATTTTAATTTTAATAAAAAATATTTTTTACAAAATGCATGAAAAAACTTAAATTTATTTTGAAGAAAATAGTTTATTTTTATAATAAATCTAGTTAAAACTGTATCTTTACTTTCCCATGATGCATATTACTTTTATTTTTTGAAATATAATTAATTATTATGGATGTAATTATGAATACTCTCCAAAACTCTTCTCGCTCTTGTCTAATGTATTTTTTAAAAAAAAAAAAAAAATTGATACAAACACATGAAAAAACCTCACGATTTCAGTTTTTCAAGGTTGAAGTTAGTATGTTATGTGAATAAATGAGTCTGAGTAGAGATGAAGATGAAAGTAATTTTGACCTTTCATAATTATTTTATTTTATTTAAAAAAGAAAAAAAGACGGCTGCGATAAATTTTGCAGGTCTCCTGACTAATCTAAAAAATTATATTTCCTCTAAAAGATATATCCAATGACCAGATATTAGATGAAGGTGGAAAAATAGGAAGGGTAAATTCCCCCCGTTGTAATCTTCTTAAGGTTCTTTCCAAATCCACCAAACCAAATACTAATGTCACATAACTTGACTAGCCCTACTAAAATATCATGTGCAACGCGTTGACCCAGATGGTTACTTGGTCAAAAGGAGAACTAATTAATTTCTTTGAATAAATCACGTTTGCCCAAAATATCTCATATCATAAATGAGAAAAATGATATGTTTTCATTGTAGTTGACAAGACCCATTGTCATCCACATACACTTTTGATAAAAAATATCTCAAGTCTGAACCAATATATATATATTTTATTTATTTATAAATAAAGATAATTTTTTAATTGGAAAATGATTAGAACGTAAAAAGGAGACTAGAAAGGTATAATTACATTTCTAAACTTTTCCGTAATGATATTGATATCAGTGGCATTTTTTAATGTGAAGAATAATCATATAGTATATTTATTCAAAAACCATTTTAAAGAAGTCCATAATTAATTTAATATTTTTTATTTTAATTACTTGACTGAAAAATACGATGAATTCAAACTCTTGGTTTCTTCCTAGGGTTTGACCAAGGGAAATAGGTTCTTTTTTTAAACCCTTTCATCCCAAGAATTCATGAAGTGTGAAGCTCTAGTACGCAATCTTGTCCCTACAGTCCAATCAATATATCCTTATTTTCATGGTAGTGCAAAAATTCAAAGTCAAATCCTCTTCCCCAAGTAGAAAGGTCAGCTCCTTAATACAAATTAATAAGAATAATTTTTTTTCTAAATCAACTATTTATTTATTTATTTCTGGTCCTGACATTAAACATAAACATAGTTTCTAACAAAATTGAAATCTATATTTTTAAGTATTTCTCAGAATATTTAAAACATCTTAAATTTATTTTTAAAAATTTATTAAACATATTTTTTTTCATTTAATAAAAAATAGTTGTCATAATTATTTTCGAGGGTTCAGCCGCCGGAGTGAACCCGCCTGGCCGCCTATTTTTAGCTGAACCTTTTTCCACTGGTTGACCGCCCATTAGTAGTTAAGAGACGAGTGAATTGCGGCTAACGGTTACTATACTGTGCAGCGGTGACGGTGAGCTTAACTGCCAGGCTGGTAGTGGGGACAGCAGAGTCTATATCGTCATTCTCTGACGTATCTTTCTACGCGACACTCTGTACTGTGCACCGTAGATCGGCTCCGAGTCAAAACACCTCTGCCTTCGACTCTTCCTTTGCATTTTCCCCCTTTTTCCTTTTTCCTTTTGTTTTCTTCATTCGTTGTTGCTCTCTCCCACCACACTTTTTTTTTTTCTCTTTTTCTTCCCTATCCTCCTACTTTTCTTCATCCAAAAAAAAAATAAAATACAAAAGAGAGAGAGAGACAGAGACAGAGACAGAGAAAGAGGAACCCTAATTATTGGGCTGGTTTCAGAATGAAAGAAGATGAAGTATCGATAGGGATCTGCTCCTCTCGGAACTAGAACTTGTGGGTTCGCCCGAAAAGACCTTGAAGGTTTTGGTGATTCACAGAAAGAAAGGTATCGTTTGTTAGGTTTTTATTTGCACTTTCAGTCTTGATTGGATTGTTTTGTATTTTGTGAGCATAAGATTAACCATACATAATCTCGTGATTGAGCAGTTAGGGTTGAATTTGATCCGGTTGTGTTGGGCCCAACTGGAGGTTTGATAATTGAGTTGCCTAATTTGCATCTGTGATATTAACTGATCGAATTTGAGATTCTTTTTTGTTTTTTTTTCCTTGTGGGGGTGGGTGGGAGATATTTTAGACTCACTTCAGTGCTTAGCTTGGGGGCGGTGGAGGTGTGGTTCATTGGATATTTTGTATGGAGTTTGTCGATATTGTATTAGATCATCATATTTGTGGATTTGAGTGGCCTAATTTGCATTTCTTTTTTTCCTTTTTTGGGTGGGGGTGTTTAGACTAAATTCAGTGCTTAGCTTTGGTGATGTGGAGGTGTGATTTATTGGATGTTTTCAGCATACGTGCTCTTGTGGAAGAAGAGAATTACAATTGGAGGAGGCATTGCAATAGAATCTTGTTGACATCATTTTGTTTACATTTCAATAAAGGGTAATTTGGGATTTTGGAGTATCCGGATACTTGAGTCTCAGAACAACTACATGGAATTCAGGGTATCTGACTAATTGTACTGAATAACTTTTAATAAGTTGAATCAGTGTGCTGGCCATTTGAATCCAACAATTCAGTTGCAGGGGTGTTTGGCTTCAGGTTGTGGCCGCATAGACTTTTGTCAGTGTTATGAACATTTGAATCTGGCAATTTAGTTGCGGTGGTATTTAGCTTCACTGTTTTTTCCATGTGGATTTTTTATGGAGTTTGTAAATATGCATTAGCTCATCATATTTGTAGATTTGAAATGATAGCTGAGGTGTGCTATTCAAGAACCATATACCACCTGGGATTGGAAACTTAATCCCAAATCTGAAAGCATTATTGGCTTTTCATCTGATCTGAACAACTTCCCTAGTGCATTTCTGATATGGATAAGTAAAACTACAAGTTCTCTGTGCTTTTGCTCCATCTTGTTCATAACCAAATGGGGGATTTAAGATAGTTTAGATTTACTTTCTATGTTTAATGTCCATAGTTATTTTCAATCCAGATAGTTGCTATGTTTTTCATGTAATCCTCAAAATTACAATTTTTCTCCATCGATGCGGTTTTAATTGTTGTCAGAAAGTAATTTCCTATATCATCATCATCAATGCTATTATTTTGTTATTCTCGAAATTGGGTCATTTTTACCTTCACATTTAGAATCTTTACTGCTTCTACCAATTTTTAGAAGCCCAACTATTGGTGCACTGGTTTATCATGTAATATTTTTCTTCTTGTTGTATGTGGTTTAGATAAGATGGCTGGAAGCTGGGATGGGAGTTATGACCCTGGTAGCCAGTCAGATGAGAGCCATCATTTTGAGAGGTCACATTTAGAGCCTATCTATGATTCTTTCGTTTGCCCTCTAACAAAGCAAGTTATGCGTGATCCTGTTACCTTAGAAAATGGGCAAACTTTTGAGCGAGAAGCAATCGAGAAGTGGTTCAAGGAATGCAAAGAGAGTGGAAGGAAGCTGGTTTGCCCCTTAACACTAAAAGAGTTAAGAAGCACAGATCTGAATCCTAGTATAGCTTTGCGGCACACCATTGAGGAATGGACTGCTAGAAATGAAGCTGTTCAACTTGATATGGCTCGTAGATCATTATCTCTGGGCAGCCAAGAAGCTGACATTCTGCTTGCTTTGAAGAATGTGCAGTACCTATGCCTGAAAAGTCGATCAAATAAGCATATTGTGCGAAATGCAGATCTGATTCCCATGATTGTTGACATGTTGAAAAGCGGCAGCCGCAGAGTTCGGTGTAGAGCTTTAGAAACACTTCGAATTGTGGCTGAGGAAGATGCTGAGAATAAGGTTGTCAGAGGTTCGCTGATTGTTTTTAGAAATTCTTCGACAATGATAGACTGGGATGCAGTGAGGACCTCTTTTGACTGAATTTTCTTTATTTTGCAGGAAATAATGGCCGAGGGGGACACTATACGCACAATAGTTAAATTTTTGTCTCATGAGCTTTCCAAAGAGAGGGAGGAAGCTGTCTCTTTGTTGTATGAGCTTTCCAAATCTGAAACTTTGTGTGAAAAGATTGGCTCACTCAATGGAGCAATTCTTATATTAGTTGGAATGACAAGCAGCAAATCAGAAAATTTATTGACTGTTGAGAAGGCTGATAAAACACTGGAGAATCTTGAGAGGTGTGAGAATAATATACGGCAGATGGCTGAAAATGGTCGACTCCATCCACTTCTTACTCAAATCCTTGAAGGTGCTTAATCTCTTCGTATTAATTTTATGATTTTTATTTGTTTGCAATCATAGTGACAGTCCTTGGTGATTTTCTTTCCTTTTTCGAGGCTTGTTTGCTTAGTGGGAACAGGTCTTTCTTATTACATTTGTTCAGAAAAAAGGTACAAATTTTCCATATAGAAGATGTTTTGCTCACATGTTTTTATGTATCATCTTCTTTGTCAAACATCTTCTGTCTGTTTACACTGACTAATGTTCTAGAAAATAAGAACAAAAAGAACTTTTCCTATCCAAAAAAGGAAGAAAAAGACTTTACATGTCCCCAGGACTGTTCCTGATACATTCAAATGATAGTGGTCAAACTCAATGGTGGTAAGAGGCGGTGGAAATCATAATTTTTTTCCTGACCTTTTCTTTCTTCTACTGAATACAACTACATGGCAAACCATCTTTGCCAGGATATTCTGTCTTTGGTATAATGCTTGCTAGTTGCTATATCATGGCCCACGGTTTGGACTTATTATTCATCAGCTTCTGTGGTACTTTCCTCTACCTTGTACTTTATTAAGGAAAAAAAAAATAGATCATCTCAATGGATGGGTGGTATGCATCTTGAGCATAACTATAACTCAAATTGATCCATAGTAACTCACTTTTTAGCACTTAAACCTGAATATTTTTTTAATATCATACAAAAAGCCCCTATTAAACTCTTTATCACCTGAATTGTGTTGCAGGTCCTCCAGAAACTAAATTGTCCATGGCTACTTACCTTGGTGAGCTGGTTCTGAACAATGATATGCAAGTCTTTGTGGCTAGAACTGTGGGCTTAGCACTAATAAATATGATGAAAAGTGGCAACCTGCAATTGAGAGAAGCTGCTTTAAAAGCTTTAAACCAGATTTCATCTTTTGATGCCAGTGCCAGGGTGTTGATAGAGGAAGGAATTCTCCCCCCTCTCATCAAGGACCTCTTAACTGTTGGGAGCAACCAACTTCCCATGCGACTCAAAGAGGTCTCTGCAACAATTCTTGCTAATGTTGTGCAGTCAGGCTATGATTTTGATTCCATCCCTGTTGGATCTGATCACCAGACTCTGGTCTCAGAAGACATAGTCCACAACCTACTCCATCTCATTAGCAACACTGGCCCGGCAATTGAGTGCAAGCTTCTTCAGGTTCTTGTTGGACTCACCAATTCTCCCAATGCAGTCCTGGATGTTGTTGCAGCCATTAAAAGCTCTGGCGCTACCATCAGTTTGGTTCAGTTTATTGAGGCCCCGCAGAAGGAGTTGCGTCTGGCTTCCATAAAGCTTCTCCGGAATCTCTCTCCACACATGGGCCAGGAACTAGCTGATGCCCTGCGTGGCACAGCTGGCCAGCTTGGCAGTTTAATCAGAGTCATATCTGAAAATATTGGAATCACAGAAGAACAGGCCGCAGCTGCTGGGCTTTTAGCTGATCTCCCAGAGAGGGATTTGGGACTCACACGGCAGATGTTAGATGAAGGTGCCTTTCAGACGGTCTTCTCTCGAGTTGTCAGGATCCAGCAGGGGGAAACTAGGGGCAACCGCTTCATGACTCCCTATCTAGAAGGGCTTGTTCGCGTTCTTGCTAGGGTTACATTTGTGTTGGCTGACGAACCTGATGCCATTGCACTTTGCCGTGAGTACAATCTTGCTGCTGTCTTCACTGAACTGCTCCAGTCTAATGGCCTTGACAAGGTACAGATGGTTTCTGCCATGTCCCTTGAGAACCTATCACAAGAATCCAAAAACTTGACAAAGTTGCCTGAGTTGCCAGCACCTGGGGTTTGTGCCTCAATCTTTCCTTGTTTTAGCAAGCAGCCTGTCATAACTGGATTGTGTCGTCTCCACCGTGGCACGTGCTCGCTAAAAGATAGTTTTTGCCTTTTGGAAGGACAGGCCGTGGAGAAGTTGGTCGCTCTTTTAGACCACCAAAATGAGCAGGTTGTTGAAGCAGCACTGGCAGCAATATCAACTTTGTTGGATGATGGGGTAGATATTGAACAAGGGGTGAACATATTGTGTGAAGCAGAGGGAATCAAACCTATACTTGATGTATTACTTGAGAAACGGACAGAGAACCTGAGGAGGAGAGCCGTTTGGGCGGTTGAGAGAATTTTGAGGACTGATGAAATAGCTTATGAAATTTCTGGAGATCCAAATGTGAGCACAGCCCTCGTTGACTCCTTCCAGCATGCTGACTATCGGACCCGGCAGATTGCTGAGCGTGCCCTGAAACACGTGGACAAGATACCAAACTTCTCAGGCATCTTTCCAAACATGGGATAGATCTCAAAGAGGATGATGCTCAATGGTTAAAACCATGAATACGGACGGGACCTCTTTGCATTGGTTTATATTTCTCTCTATTTGTCCTGAGGGATCACAGGGCTCATCGAAGCTTCTGGTTTCGGCAGTTGAGATAAAAGCTGCTGGTAGATATTGTTGTACACAGGATTTTGATTTGTAGAGGGTTTCAAAAGCTTGTTCATTTCTTTTCAACAATGTTGTTTTCATAGCTTCCATTTCTTTGAATGAACTGCATATATTGTACTATCATTGAGAGTGGAATGTGTGATGGGTCAGGGGTTGGAATCTATTATTGGGTTGTTAGGCTTTCCCAGTGCTCTTTATTTTGAACTTTCAAGGAACGAGAACCACTATAAGACGAGTTCAGGAATTTTCCTTTTCCGTTTCCAGTCCTCTACTTCATGCTATTAATACTTTACGAAGGAAACCAAGTTTGTGATCTCAATTTCCAAGGAACAAACTCTCAGGGTGAAAATTCTGTCTGCTGTAGCCATGTAGCCATAGTCCATGTACACGGTGGAAATTTTCAAAGCAATTGGTCTAGAAGCTTTAAGTTAGGTAACGGGCCAGTTAGGGCTGGCTAATGTCCTAACAAGGCTCATTTCCACAAAAACAATCTTTGTTGTTGTCTTCTGCAAGCTCAATAAATAGGGAAGATAAACAAGCAATGGAATTCAATATTATAAATTTCCACAAAACAAGGTTCATTTCCATAAAAAACCAAGGCTCTGGTAAGCTGCTATCAAATGCTCAAGTTTTTTAGTAATAGAGTCATCAACAGTATCTAAACCTTTCCCTCTCTTACAAATATCCTGCAAAAGAGCATGAGGTGAACCTTCCTCTCCCTTTGGACCATCGTTGGAAGGCTTTCTATTGATTTTCAGCTTAAGAATGCCCAACAAAATAATAAAATAAAACACCTGTTGGAGTTGCATCTAAGATAACAAGAACATTCTGAAGAACAGGGCAGAGATTATAAATTTGTGACTACATGATGTGCAGAAGAAAGGTCTGAAATACAGAATCAATTTCTTTTTATCCTTGGTGTACAAGTTACATGAAGGGATAAACAATCAAACTCCACCTCCAATAAGAATCTGTATGAGAAACAGAGAGCCCGGGTAGTTTGCCAAGATGCGAAGCCTAAATCAATAGAATTCAAATGAAAAGGAATACGACTGATAGCAATGCATGCACATTATGAATAAGAGTGCTTTACGGGGTACTTTACAGATGGACCACTGCCATCGACTTGGTCATACATGAAGAAGCATCCAGCTCATGAGCCACATGATTCCTTGAAATATGGCTCCAGTTTGTTCCTTTATCAGACACATCACACACTGTCAGGAAGTCCAACACCTGACCAAATATCTTGAACATCTCAACCCCAAATATGAGGTTTCTATCTGCTACAAATGCAGCATTCCAGTCCATGGGAGCATCAGGATGGATTGAGACCTCAGTCCAGGTAAGATACATGAGATCCAGCTCCCACAACTTTCTAACAGCTTTGTTTCGTCTGCCTATTTGACCATCCCCTTCACACCAGGAAACAGAAAGCATGAACAGCCGGCCATTACAAGACACCAGTTTTGGGTAGTATTCATGGACACGGGGAGGAGAGGGAGTGATTTGGATTCCAACCCAAAAACCCCTTTCTATGTCATATCCAGCAAGCTTATCAGTCTCGGAATAAACATAAAACATCCCATTACAAACAACCCCAGAACAAACAATCCCAAAGTCTACAGGCAACCTTTGAATTTCCATCCATTTATTTGATACAGAATCATAGATTTCACCAGAATCCAAAGGCTCATCCCAAGAACCAAGACCTCCGACGGCAATCAGCACAAACCTTCTACAGTCAGTAGCGTTCGAGTGGTCACCTTTCTGCCTGACAAACTTGCCCTGCTTTCTAGGGGGCAATGATGAAATCTCGTTTTCATTGAAACCACTGCCAGGCTCACGCCTTAGTGAAAGCCTGTGAGGATCCTCATAAACATCTGATACCCCACCAATCCGTGTCCTGGGAAAGCGTCTATCTTGCCTGTTTTGCTGACTTCGCACAATCAAACAGTCTGAACCAACCTCAGAAATTCCTAAAATGGGCGATGATCTAGCATACTTCATGGATGCAACTTTACGCCAGGATTTAGTCAGGGCGCTAAATACCAAAACCCCTTTGTGCGTCTTGAATGAGCTCCTATCCACCCTCCCAAAGCTGGTCAAGCTAGAACAACCTCCAACTATATAAACACTATCCTGGATGCTGGCCACAGAGAAAAGGAACCTTCCTTTGAGAATATCAGCATCAACTCTATGCCATTCATCAAGAGACACGTCTAAGGCATGAATCTCCCCAGAGCAATAACCATCTTTCACAGCACCAAACAGAAACAACCATGGATTCTGATGCAAACCTTCCTTTCTCATCTGCATAAACCTTGGAGTTGTAGTCAAGTATCTCCATTTCTTGCATACAAGGCGGGCATTCATGAGACTGGTCAGTGGGAGCCGCACCAAGCACAATTCCAGAATGTCATCTGGAAGGAAGAGGTGCATCCTACTGTTTTGCTGTTGTTCTTCGACCTCTAAATCCTTCCTGTTATTCCTCTTCCAAAACTTATCCTTTACCCCATATGAGAAGCAATCCACTCCAGTTTCCTCCACTCCACATATTGTTTTGTACCCTTTCCCGTCGTCACTGGCACTTGACCTCCTTCTACCACTGGGATCCCCAAAGTCATCGCTTGTTTCAGCTCCTACTTTGCAACCCCCACCTCTACCATACAAAACAAGACATCTCAAAGAAACCCCCCTGCCATCTTCCTCTTCTTCCCCTTCACTTCTGTTGTTCTTCTTCCTCAACTTCTGGCTAACACTTCTCACAAGACGTTGGGACACACTCAAAGCCTCCAAATCCCGACGAAGAGATGTCTCTCCTGACAGTCTTTCAGATATCATTCTGCTCTAATTTTCCCAAAGGGAAAGAGTAACACTGTTATTTTCTTCAGTTTGAATTACCATGCATTCCCAAACCTGTCCACTATCATTCGTCCAACACAAAACATCCCAGAAAGGTGAGGACCATGCAATCTTGGAAGAGACCACAATTGTGAAGGAATCATTAGGATTTTGTCTCTTTCCAGCGCTCTAGACCCATTTCATGGCTCCAGGAGATGTAGACCGTAGTCTCTGTTCAATTGCTGAGGTAGCTGAGTAACAAAGAACAAGAAATAAAAATATGAATCTTATGACTGTGCTGCTTTTGTTTCCCAAAGAAAAAGAACAAAAAAACACAGCAAAAGAAGAAAATGACGGAAAAATCTAAATCAGCATTTGGCTATGGAAATGAATATTGTTTTGTCTTCGTGATGAAACAGAACGTGATAAGCAAAACAAATTCAGCAACATGTTTTCAAAATCAATGAACTGTTTCCCATGTCTTCAATGCCTCGTTTTTGTTTAAGAAATACAAGAGAACATCAAACATCATACTCTTAAGCAGTGCAGCTAATCGCTTGACCTACCTTTTCTCATAAACCAAACAGACCATTAAGTACTCAAGATATGAGCAGGAAAAAAAAAAACAAACACATTCTCCCCTGAACTAACTCAAACGGCCATGGAAGATCCAGTTTCCTCTCTCTGCGTTTTCATTCATAAAACATCTTCCAGGTTCCATTTTCACAAATGAAAACAAGAAATAAGCATGAAAACAAATAAATATTTCTGAAAGCCGAAACAATCAACACTGAGAATCAAAATGATTTTGTTTTCTTATACTACATTTTGCTAGGATTACCAAATTGAGATGTAAAAATGCAAAACAAGAAAAATAATGGGATCAACGCCATTTCACTTCCAGAAAACCACAATCTGACGCCAATTTATCAACAGTCCATTCATGCATCATACAATCACAAGCTTTACACGATCAAACTATCAGATCCACGATTTTAAAATACAAAACAAAGCTCGAAATCAGTTCAAGACTACAAGATTCACCACAGCCATCCAATTTAAATCCCATTACGATTCAAACAGCTCCACATCAAAATCCACAAATCCGCACTCAAATCAAACCAAACCACCCAAAAACCATTTTGTTTTCTATTTTTTACTTTTAAAAAAAGCACTAGTCCTCCGTTTGGTTCCAGATAAACAAAAGAAAACAAACTCAAAACCTCACAGCAGCCATCTCAACCCAGCCCATTTTCTTGTCTTTCCCCACAAATTCTCAGCAACCAAACACGCTTTCCACCAAATCAAAATCCGAAAAAAAATAATACCTTCAATCGAGTCCAGATAACAGAGCTTCGCGTGAGAATCGAGCTCTGAAAAATCTACCTTAGGGTTTTCCCATTTTGATATTTATCGTTGAACAAAAGAAATAAATGATAATAATAATTGCAAAATAGCAGACGAGGAGTGGTGTGTAACTGCAGCCCACAGACCCAGCAGTAGCGTTTTCAACATTTGTCTTTTGGATTTGGTCGGGGGCCGCCTGGAATTAGTAAAAGCGACACAGCACTTATCAAAAAGCGACGCTCCACCTTCACACTTTCCCATATGCCAATCTTTCTCTTTTTTTCTTTTTCTTTTTTATTATAATATTATTTTTTAAATTTTTCTCAAATTAAAAATTAATAATCTGCAAATGAAATCAATATTCAAATCTTTTGTCAAATTAATCTAATAAAATTAAAATTACAAAAACTTTGGATCTATTATTTCTCAGTACCTTTAATTATAAGTGATTTTCGGGAAATACCGAATTAAGTTATAAAATATTAAAAATATAAAAAATAAATAAATTTAATTAAAATAATATAAATAAATAAATACGCCGCACAAACATCACCTCGATTGAAAAAAGAAATACGCGCCCCCCCCCCCCCGCCCCTTTTTACATCTTTTTATCTGCGTCGATTTGATAGGAGCGCCCAAGCAACAGTCCTCGGAGAAGTCGCATTTTTAGCCGTAGGATCATACTCGCGGATATCGAGGTGAGAGATCAGCGGCTAGGCAAGTAGGTGTGCGGGATAAGATTCACTGCGGCGGAGCAGCGTGGATATTGATGAAGATGAGTAGGGTCCACGTGGACCGCAGCGCGGAACACGCGGCAGTGAAAACGGGAGTAATATATTAGGGTAGGTGAGAGTGTAGTGGGGCCTGTCACCGTCATTCATTGTCGTCCGCATGATTATGGCATCGAACTACTTTCATTTCAGATGTTGACTACTCGGTCTTTTGGCTCCCCTCCTCACACCCATGACTGATTCATAATCATGAGTTTCATTGAATTTAGGCCTTAAATTTATTATTAGCATTTTTGTTTTTAAATATCTAACATGAAAAAATTGTATTCAAAACTATATCATTTTTTATAATATTTTTAAGGTAGTTTTAATTTTTTTTAAAGAAATTTCTAATAATAATTAAAAAATATTTATATTTAAACCCAAAAACTAGAGTTCCTTGACATAATTTTATTTTCTAAAATAATTAAAAATTATTTTTAAGAATTATTCTTGAACATCATTTGAAATGTATAATGATATATGGAACGTAAATTATGATTAAAATAATATAAATTTAATATATAAATAAATAAAAATAAAATATATTGAAATAAAATTATAATTCAAAATAATATAATCAAAGTATAAAGCACTAGAGTTAAAGCACAAAACAATGATGTTGAAGTATAAGGTATAATTCAATGAAACATCAACTATAAAAATAATTGAACATAGATATAAAAAAAAAAAAAAAAAAAAAAAATTGAAATAAAAAGAAGATATATGTATAATGTGTTTAATTAATGATATTTTTTTTTTCTCATACATTTGATATAAAATAATATGATCATAATAAAATTATAATACATATGTGATATCCCATAATTTTATTTAAAATATATATATATATATATATATAATATGTTGGGAATATGCGAATAATAATCATGAGTTTCATGGAATTGGGTTATTGATTTGGTCAATTGCATGTATAATAATTTTTTTAATATTTCAATGTTTGATTTTGATGAAAAAAAAAAAAAGGACAAAGAAACAAAAAAAAAAAAACCCATATCTTGATTTTGAAAAAAGGATATATTTTGTAAAAAAATATGTTGAAAATGTGCTATTGGTAATCATTAGTTTTGTTGAATTTAGGGTCTTGAATTGATCGATTGCTTCGAGACCATTTGTCTCTCGAACATTTCAACATTTGATTTAACTACCAACTTTTTGTGATTATTAAAATAGCTTGAATTAAATTTTTAAGAAAATGTTTGAGAATTTCAAATTAATTAGGTGGGAAATTGTTGTTTTGTCTACAATAATTAAATTTGCACAAAAAAAACCCCATTATTTAAGCCATATTGGGTTTCTAGGAAGTTTTTTTTAAAAAAAATTAATTGTAAAAAATAATAATTTTATTTTAATTTTTACAACACCTATATTTTTTTATTCTCAATTTTAATAAATCATCCGAACACAATTTCCAGCTACCGAACCCACCAGAAGACTCACTTCCCATCTCATTAATGAAATTTGCCTACACATCACATATGCATGTGGCTTTTAAAGCTAGAGATGGAGGCATCTTATAGAGTTCCATAAAGGAATGGCGACTTTAATATGATCAAGTAAGAAGAATACTAGGCAACTTTGACATGGACCACATGCTCTTTATTATCGGTCATGTGATGTTTTAAAATTGGTTGGTCCAAACCAAAATCATATAATCACGTAGCTTTCTTACAATAATGGACTTCATGCAACTTGCTTCATAGTTGTCAATGGTGGTTAGTTTTTTATTAAATACAAGATAGAATTTTGCTAAATTTGTCTTTGAATAAGATGGGGTAAGGTAGAGGAGGAGGAAGTCACGGGCTTTTGAAACTAGTATTGAAAATCATTTTTTTTATTATTATTTTTCAAAATAAAAAGTAGTTTTAAATATATATTTATTAAATCCGGTTTTTTGAATACTTGTTCTATACCAAGAACAAATTTTAGATGTTTTTATTTATTTATTTATTCAAAAAACTTTTTTTTTTTAATGTTTGTTTTGAAATTGATTTACAACTTAGAACAACTTTTAGATGTTTTCATAAGATTTTTAAAAAATAATTAAAAATATAAATAATGCCTCGAGACCTTTTACATAGTTAATAAGTGTTCAAGAATTTAATGAAAAATAAGTTTTGAATAATTATTCCTAAAAATCACTTTTTAAGAATGATTTGGAAAATGTTGCTAAATGGTCTTAAATTATAATTTTTTTAACTCAATAAATTAATTAGAAATATTTATCTAAAATAAAAATAAAAATGATACAACAAACATAATTTTTCTTTAGAAATATAATATTAATATTATAAGTATTTCATTAAATATAAAATAATTTAGATAGGAAAACTTTTATAAAAATTGATCATTTTTTAGAGATAAGTGGATTTTGACTCACTAATATGAAAATATATGAAAAAAAAATCAAATTTTTTAAATTGATATTATTTTCATATATTTAAAAATAATTTGAAATATATATACTTTTTAATGAGTCTTTTAGTTATTCCGTAAAATATCTATTTTATTTGTCATATTGTCAATATTAATTGTCAATTAAAATCTTCCATATAAGATAATATCAATTTAAAAATTTTAAAGTTATTTTTTCATATATTTTCATATTAATGAATCAAAATCCTTTTTTTTTTTTTATTCCCATTATGGGATATTTTAATAAACATGAAATATAACTTAATGCTCCACTAACCCACTAATTCAACTTGCTCCTTTAGTAAAACAGCCAAGAGTACAAAATAATAATAAAATAAGATAACCAATTAAAGTAAATTTAGTGCCATGTTCCATCACATTCTTTGTATCTTAAAGAGGACGAATATTTAATTCATGTATCAAACTCATCAACATGCTCAAAGCTACTTTTTTTCCTTTTTAATGAGTAAAATTAGTTGGCATTTGCATTGTTTATCTTAAAGGCAAAGGAAAATAATTCAACTATAACACACCCAACATTTCTCATTAACAATTTTTCTTTGGAAATTTTATGAACAATTAAATTAAATAAATAAAAATTAGGAAATGGTTATCATTAATGTAGTAGACTAATTAGATTAAGTTGTTCACTTTACTTCAAACATTTTTTAATTCGGCTTTATGTGCCTTTTAAATTATACTCCCCTTGAAGATAAGAGATTCTCGTTAATTCATTATATGAATATTAAGATAAGAAAGATAGAGTTGCTTGGAGAATATTGACAAATATTAGATTTATAATGGATTTAGAATTTATCAAACTTAAAAATTAAAATTTAAAAATAAATTTTAAATGAAACAACTAGCGTCTCTAAAGAATGTTCAAACTCTCCTAATGCTCAAATGTCTTTGAAGAATGCTTAAACTTTATTGCCCTATTTATAGTTTCTTATTTTAATGAGATTTATAGAGTCTTCATCTTATAATCACACTCATCGATCATATTATTTGGAAATTATCACACATTGAAGTATATTATCATTATCTTTGTACATTCCCAATACTATTAAAATTCGAATCTTATTTGAGTTTGTTCACAGTGATTGTCGTATCCTTGAAGTTGTTCACTAAGGAATATGAAAATGTTGCATTGTAAATGTCAAGATGACCGTAGGTAGTAGTCAAAATAAGACCCATGGGAGAGGAGGTGTATGGGTTCAAGTTAATTCATGTACTTGGTTTTTCATAATTATTGAATATGTCACAATTGATTTATGGGTCTTACATCTGCAAAGTTTCTAAAATAGTTGGTTTTCTAATGACATTCCCATGTTTACCACGAGATTGATTATATTTTATTATGTTGCTTTAATATATTTAATTAAACAATCAATAAAAACTAAAAAATTGATTTTTGAGCTATTAAAAGGTGGACTACTTATGAACTCTTTAGGTAATTTGATGAACAATTTTATATGAACTCTCTATGATACCATTTTCATATTATGCTGAACATTCTATTTGTACAATTGAAATGTATGATGAAATATACATACATAAAATAAATGCATAAATAAATGTACTAATATATAAGACTATGGATAAAGTACATAATAATGACACCTATTATACAAAATAATGGATCATACTACATATTTTGTAATCAATAGAGTAATTTTTACAAAATTCATTAATGGATGGTGATGAGGGTGGTTCAGGACTGGTTGCGCTTATCCCAATTCATTTTACTAACACAAAGTAATTTCCATTTTTATCTTAATAAAAAAAATTAAATGGTGCAAAATGGTATGCTATTTATTTATTTATTTTGAATTTTTTAAAAACTTTTTAAAATGTTTAATTACATTAAAAAACATATATTTCTAAATAAATAATATATTATAATTTTTTATGATTTATTTTATTAAAAATATTTTTTATTATTTTATATATATTAAAAATGGAAAAATAGAAAATTTTAGATTAAATTATTATTTTTAAATTAATTAATAATTATAGATATATAATCCGAGTGGGGTGGCGAGGGCAATGCCATCCCATAAGTGCGTGGTTTCCGGTACTTTTTTTGCCCTTTTTTTTTTTCTCTTGTTTTTGCTTTAAATGTTGATTTTAATAAGATTTCCAAAGGCCAACTTGGGCCCCACATAATCTGAAGCCAAGATACGGCTAGTAGAGGGGTCCAACCTATTGGATATGCTGGGATATGGGCAGGAAGCCCATCAATGGTATTTGGGCCTGAATAGTCATGGTCTTAAGACTATTAACTATAGCCACTTCACCTTTGGGGGCCGTTTGGATGTCAGGCCAGTCAAAGGCCCATAGAAATAAAAACTCGGGCGTCGTGTATAAAACCATACAACAGGAGGCATTTCGGGCGAAATCGAGAGAGGAGAAGACGAAGACGAGAGAGTCCACGGCGATGGCGGCGGCGATGGTGAGGATCGCGATGATATTCGCCATATTCTCGGTAGCTTTTTGCATTGATGATAAGTGCGCAGCTTGCAATGCCGTCGCGGTAAAGAAAATCATTTGGAAATCGATTATTTTGGTTTTGTTTTTTTTTTGTTTTTTTTTTGTTTTTAATATGAAACGGTTTTTGCAGTATGAATCACGCGGTTACATTTTTTTTTAATATTCACACAGCTATTGGATCTACGAATTGATCTCAGAATTTAGAACTTATTAAGAACTGATTCACATTAATTTCAGGATCGATAATCCGAGACCTAACTGTTGTGTTGAATGATTTGCAGGAGGAGCTAGAGTTTGGACTTTCCAATGTAAGATCGCTATTTCTTTTGGCAATTTTTTTTTTTCCTAATCGCATTGCAATCTTATAGAATTTATTGTGGAATTTCTAAATTTTCACTAAATTTTGGCTTCTTCAATACTGTGTTTATGTAAATTCAACTTGTGAATACTCGTCTGTTTTTAATTATTAGGTCTAAATAGACATAAAATCCTAAAGCCTTCTACAGTTTCACCAAAAATATTGGTCGCCAGATTATTTCTTGAAATAAGAAGTGTCAAAATTAGTAAAGAAGTTATTTACTATGACTTTTTCTCAGCGATATTTCCTCTCCCATGTTGCAACATTCAAAACTTTAGGTCTTGCCAATGGAAAGGTTGTTTCCATGTGTTTATTATTTTAAGGGATGAACAAAAAGATTGTGTTGCAGGGAAGAAAGAGAAGTGCTCTATAGTCTATTCATGGTAATTCTGAGCAATTTCCTTTTTCATAACAGTTTGTGTACTCTAGGGTTTTCACTTCTGTCACTTCTCAACTTGATTAACAAAAGCAAGTAATGCAACTGTTGGTAGACTGTAACTGAGAATTGTCTCTCATGCATTGTATGCATAGTTGTTAACTCATAAAACTTATTGTCTATCGTTTTTCAATTTTTTTGTATCATGTATCATACCAAATGATGTATTGGAAGTTCTTTTATATAATGAAAAATAAATAGAAAAATATGTATATATGTGGATATATATTGAAAGTATGAAGTTTAAAGTAATATATAATCAATTTTATGAAATATAGTAGGATCTAAAGAGTTAAACTATATTATATTACATGAAAACAACGAATGTTAGAATTTTAATAAGTTCAAATTAATAAAATATGACTTTAATGTATAGATTTATCACATAATTCACAAAAATAAACTTTTTGAATTTTTAGCTATGATCTTTTGTTCTAAATTCTAACTAGGCACACACACACACATACACACACACACACACACACATATATATATATATATATATATATATATATATATATATATATATATCTTTATGTGTAATTTTCAAAGTTTCAACTTTTCATGCTTGTCATCATTCCTTCTCCATTGAAAAAGGAAAAAAAAAAAAAGCTCACATATTTATTAAAAAAAATTTATTTCCTAATCACCATCATTTTCAATGTCAAGAATGAAAATTCTATAATATTCATTGTAAAAATAAACTTGATTTCTAATGTAGTATTTGACAACAAGAATATAGTTTTTCATATAAAATTATTTTACCCATTTCTTTTTTTTATGATAAATTTCTAATCTTTTAAAACATTTTAAATAATTAATATAATAATTTTTTTTAACAAAAAAAGGAAAAATTGAATTTGATTTTTCTTAAATATTTTTTAAAATAGTTAAAGATGTATGTATCATTGTATTATTATATTATGTATTTTATAGTGTATCTTATCATGTATTGTAAAATGCATTTTAAGATAAGATGCGGATAATCATGTATCATAAATTTTTAACAACTATGATTGTTTGTGCAAATATAGACTCATTAAAGGCTTGAAAATGGTGAAAGAAAAGAGGAGCATTCATTTTGTTGAAATTGTCTCCTTGAATTTGTATTGGTAGTCACGCTTTATTGGAATCTTATTTTTTCTATAAGAAAAAAAAAAAACCTTTAATGGAGCCTAGCCAAAGGGTGCATTGAAGTACTTGTGTATATACAAAGGATGCCAAATGGCAAAGAACAAGAAAAGAGGAACAAAAGTCAACTTCATCCCCTTACTTAGAACCTAACCAATCAACAAAGTCTATTATAGGCATTGACGCCTCATGTCATGACCCAAATTCCGGGTGATCCAGAACTCAACTCGTGACTTAGGTCAAAGGTTTGACCCTAAGGGCTACTCTTAATCCTAGTTGGCAATCAATCTAAATGTCCTAATTTTTTTTTTTTTTTGAAATAAATCATAGTTTAAATTTAAATAAAATTTCTCTAAACTAAGAATTTATCTCACTAACTTATAAATATCATTATGGTTCAATTAAAAAAAAAAAATAAAAATCAACAAAGTCTCTACCCAAGTCTGGAACAAAATCTCCTATAACTAGTTCACAATCATCCAAAATGAAATCAAATTGCATAAACTGAAATTAATCAATCAACTGGTACAAGTCCAAAAATTAAACAAAGTAAATACAAAAAAATTATAGGGAGCTCCTGAACTTTTTGGGCCATTCTGGAACCCTTTTTGGTCCACATGTGGGTACTAATGAATGAAATTTGCATATAAAAATTTTTATGAAAGAAGGGGTGAACATTTCTATATTAGTTAGTAAGGTGCTTTACACCCAAAAAGGTTAATAGGTAATCACTAAGGTTCAAGTACTCGTGTGTACTCAGTTGCGCCTTTTTACAAGCGCTTTTAATATATTCTTCTTTTTACTTATCAAAAAACAAGTTCAAGCGCATTAAAATAAACACCAAGACACTAAAATAATATTCACACATTAAAATATTCATTCACCCTTAAACCAAACATTTTATTTTAATTGACTATACATCTTACATGCCTCCTGATAATTAAATAAAAATGCAAATGAAAATGTAACACACAATCACACAATACATTGTTCTTCTCTGGCTTTCATCAAATGATGCACATGTGTACCTAAATATACTCCCCATTTAGAGTCTTTCCAAGATAAATTTTTTTGTGTTTTACATTGGAGATCTCATTCCCTTCTTAATTAACCCTTTCTCGGAGTAAATTAATTGAAAGACTTCTATCTTTTCTTCCAGGAAAAACCAAGGAATCATTTGGATATGAGACATCGCCTAGACTCTAAAGGTCAACGAAAAGGAAAGGTAATTGATTACAGGTATAGCTTCAAGATCTCCTTTCATTTAACGTGGGAACTCTCAGCCATATGAATCGGTTTTTTCTACACCCTCATTTCAGTTTAATAAAATTTCTTTCTTATCCCCATCAAGTTGTCAACCTAGCATTTGTTGGTTGATTGCTGTTAACTTGGTCATGTGACAAACAGTAGTTCAATACATTTATGTAAAAGTGGAATGAATATGATGGTATCTATGTTCTAATTATTGCTGCTTGGGAATGTTGTCAGAACTTGTCAGTTCCATAAAAATAAAAGATTAATGTTACCATGGAAAAATATATTATATTTTAAAGAATGAGAATGATGTAAAGGAGGATAGTGTTGTGCTTTCTTGTTTTGGGGGTTCATTCAACACAAATCATTTTGGTTTACCATGTAACTCTTGCTGGTGAAGAGTTCAATATTTGTCTGTTTCTGCATATATATGTGTGTGTGTGTGTAATTTTTTGGGTGATACTGTAATCAGAGAAACTGAGATTCACACGTGTTGATAAGCAGCCAAGATTAAAATTATCATTAAATGCAATATATTTAAAACATACTTGGAAGATCAAGTTAATTTCAAAATTACCTATTCTTAAAAGGAGAGTTGCTTTTATCTCCATATTGTCTTATAGCCTTGTTAATGTAGTTTAGAACTCCATTTTCACTTTCAATTTCAGAACTAGATTTTGAAATTTGGGGTTTTCATCTCTAGTCGCAGATGCGTGTATAATATCTATTTTCAAAGTTATTAGCTTTGTTGTATGGTTTTTATGTATGGCTGATGAGTAATGAGTATATATCTGCAACTAATTCAGAGTCAGTGAGCTGAGAGTTGTTGAGCTCCTGGATGGGCTGTGTGAAAAGATGCAAGATTACACTCTGGAGAAGGTAATTCTTTTTTCCACTTCCATTGTGTTATAAAGTTGCAAATATGATATTCTTAATCTGAAAATTTACTGTGTGTGGTTTGAACACTTGCTTGAGATTTTGTCCCATCTTCTTTGGAAGGTTGCACTGAGCTGATTTGCAGCTCCGGGAAATATTAGTCTATTTGGGTGGTTAGTTTAATCCCATGACAGGTATACTTATGCAGCATGAATAAATTGAGTATGTTCTCTTCAAGAACTGATGTTTTTAGCACTTCATCTTTGCAGATAGATTCAACCAAACGAGAATGGGTCAAAGTGGATGACTGGGATAACATAACAACTAGTATGTGTTCTTTGTAGCAGCATTGATTAATTAGTTCACGTTTGCTGGCATAAAATTTAGGCCAGGGTGCTTATAATTAATATTTCCATATTGATCAGTTATTTTTTAAAGTACGTTGATGAATGATTGGTCTTTTAATCAAGAGTGAAAACAATTAACTCTATTGCAGTTCACGATTTCTAAGAACCTTTTTATAGGTATTTATGAGTTAGTTATCTTCTTAAAGAAATTTCATGACCATATGAAAGGATGGAAAGGGTTTAGTGGTTTTTGCTAATTTTTTTTTCCTCTTGCAGTGGAACTGAATATATTAGATTTTGCTAGATTCCCCATAAAACATTGAAAAAGGGAAATCATATATGTACATATTTTAAAGAATAGTAAATGGAAACCGAAAAAAAGGTTATCTATGGTGGATTTTTTTTTCCTTGATCACTGAATCTATACTGACATATCCATTGTTGGAGGCCTTATTTCTATTTCCTGATATTCTCTTGAGCATCTCCATGATGCTCACCTTTCTTAAAGATTTTTTTTTTCTTCTTGTATTTGATGATGATGGATAACAAGCTAATGGGGTTTCTTTTAAATTTGCTTGTTTTCATGTGGTGATAGATAAACAAGAAGCTCGAGCATATTCAAAAGATATATCATCTTATTGTGGAAGGTGAGACATGAAACAAGTTAAGCTATTCCTCCCCTTGTGGCCAATAGGTCATCTCCAATGGGAGTTTTATACACCAATTAATCTATTTCCATCCCTTAATTCACTCATTCTACCCGTGTGTGTATTTGATATAATGGCACAGGTTACTTGAGGAAACAGAGGATGAGGTGAGTTTCAGTATCCTTCTTGACAATTTCTGGGATGGATTTATCTTGAATATGAATAATTTATATTTACTGGCGCTGATTCTTCTTGTAGTTAGCAGACTTGATAAAGAAAGGATCCGTTAAAACAGGAGAAGTAAGCAAGGTTCTATGTCAAGATCTGAGCAAGCACTGCAGTGTGACAAGGTAATTTTAAATCCAGAATGGGTAATTCCACCTACTTCAATGTATACAAGTAAAACCAGAGGGCAAACTATGCCTTTGAAAAGGGATACATATCCTTAACTTTTTCAACCATCTGTCACAATCACTAACCACAATACTATAATTCCCCTTCAAAATGTTTGGTTCCTAAAGAGTTTAGAGACAGAAAATGAAGAAGAAATATAAATCAAAAAAAGTGAAGGAAAGGTTATAAAATTTTTCTCTTGTTTGGCTATCTATGAAAAAGTTGAGGGTAAGAGATTTAAATGGTTGGAAGAATCCACTTCCCTCAAACTTTCCTTGCCTACAAACCTTTTCTCTTGTTTGGCTATTTATGAAAATGTTGAGGGAAAGAGACTTAAATTGTTGAAGAATCCACTTTCCTCACCTTCATTTAAGGAAAATGGGGGAGGAAAACCGTTTAGTATTTTCTCTCATCTTTTTCTTACATTTTTCCATGATTTCCAATAGGCACTCTTGAATGGACTAAGCCACCACTTATAAGTTATAACTACTACATAACCTGTTGGGCCTTTTGGTTCAATAAGCCACCTCATGTGTGGGGCTATCTTGGCAAACACAATTCCCAAGATTCAATATAAACACTAATTGACTAAGATTAGATTTTTTCTTTTCTTTTTTGTCTGAGCTCTAATCAACCACCTATGCCTTTTCGGGAAGTAATGTATTTTTTTGCTTTATATAGAACTTACTCCTTGTATCCATGTGCAGTTTCTCTTCCCATCAGGTGGTTGATCATGAAGATGATGATGATGCATCAGAAGGAGAACTCTAAATCGCCTAAAACTCTTATGTTGGTCCAGTGGGAAAAGGGATGCCAAACCAATTAAACTCGATGTGGAAGGTATTGATAATTGTGAGTGGTAGGCATCTTTACTAAAATGTTTAAATTGAGTTTTAAATGACAATTATTCGTTTATGTCACTTGTGGAATTTTGCGTCTAATTATCCCCAACTGGTATCATGTGTTGAATTGTAAACTATGCATGCTAAGTCAAAATTATTGAGGCATGTAGTTGATTAAAGAAAAGGATTAGAGCTTTAGTTTTATTCTTGTTCTGTTGGTGGCTTTTTTGGGGGGTTTATGCCTAATAGTGTAATGGGCACAAATTTCACGCAGTACAATGTCTGGTAATCATGGAATTAAAAGAGTGGCTTCGAGACATGAACCTTATCTGTTTTGACTTCTTTAATTGATTGTGACCCATATATTTATTTGCATAATTGTAGATTTTTGGAAACATTTCTATAAGATTCTTATTAATAATTAACATTGATTTTATTATATTTTGATAAGTTATTTGAAAATATTAGTTAATTTGTAATGGGATAATTGAGCATGATCATGTCAATTTTCAAGTGAATCATAATAATGTTTAGGTGATACAACAATTTTAATGGGTTGTTTGAATTAGTTTCACTTTTATTTTGACATTATTGAACCCAATTCAATTTAATTACTGAAAAGGATTTCGCGGTCATGTAGTCATTGGAGCCTACTTCAAATTACCTATAGATGTGGAGATTCAACTCCGCACCCTGCTTTTTGATTCTTTATGCAATCATTGTAATCAAATAATTTGAAGGCATCTCAACAACCGAGTGCATATCAAGTAGCTGGACCCACAAAAACAGAAAAACTGCTAGAGAACTCGGGTGGTAGTGAAATAGCATGCCTCTCGAGTCATCAAATTTTTTCTGTTGGAGAAAGAAACCTTTGCAGCCAGAGAAATAAAAAATTAATTCTTCCAGTTGTTACAACACGATTGTATCTCAGACGTGTACATCACTTTGAAGGATCAATAAGGCTTAATGTTAGCATCCCCCGGAAATCAGCAGCAGCTTCTCCGGGTGGGGGAAGGGAATGCCCCCACAACAGTGGTCACTCTACCTGCAATCTCTTTGTACAGACGCTTTTTCAGATTTCTCTTTTGCATTTTCCTTCTTGAACTGGGGCACCCTTCTTTACTCGAACTATTTCCCTTTTCTTCATGAGTTGCTGTCTAGTACACCCTTGAGAAAATTCAAACCTTCTGCCGATATACTCCTCCGAACACGTGATTGAGGGACCTCAATCCGGGGAGGGGGATCTGGGGAGAAACAAATCACAATAACCGTTAGATTATCACAGGTGCTGCGCTTCAGTGCCTCCCTAACCAACTCTTTTGAACATCTCTCAGGATCGTTGTGGAGCATTAGTTCTTTCCTTGCCATCGTCACAGCACACTGGCTGCTCATTACATCCCATAGGCCGTCACAGCCCATTATCAGGAACTCATCGTCCTCGGTTAGGAGGGTCTCCTGCAACTCTGGCTCTGCGCTTAAGGGGCAGGCAGAGCCTTTGGGCCCCTTCATGTGCCAATCCCCTAGAGCACGTGCCACAGATAGTTGGCCATTGAGATAGCCATCATAGACAACTCCGCCAAGCTTCTCAATCCTTAATCTTTCAGATGGGCAGTTGGGTTTGTGGTCTCTGGACAGCTCGAGTGCTCTACCTCGTTTCCCCAGCACAGCCCGACAATCTCCAGCATTGGCAATTAGCATTGTCCTGTGAAGTGCAAAACATGTTATAGAATAATCTACTCCTGACTTCCTCGTGCTAAAGAAGTAAGAACACTACCAAATCAAAACGGTTAAGCCAGGCTGAAAACTTGATAACAGGCTACTTGCCACATCGAGGTGGCAAGGAAAAAAGGACACCTCTCAACAGAAAATATCTTGACTTTCATTTTTAAATGTTATATGCTGATCGGCCACATTCTCAAAAAAGAAGCTATATAATCACTTACTAAAATAAAAGGGAAGAAAAGAGGTGGGAAGAAACAGAACACAGTTAAAAAAAGTTTGTAGAAAAACACGATAAAAGAGCTCAATCTTGGTGCAAAAGTTTAAATCCATGAGAAAAGAAAAGAAAAAAAAGAAGCAGCAAGCAAGCCAATCTCCTCAGGGTAATAAAACTTTATAATACTTTAAAGTGACAACATTTAGGCTCCAGATATTAATTTTTAATTATATTCTGACATAAAAACATAAGTATTTTTTTTATCTTCAAATTCTTTAAGGTCAAGAGCTTTGAAACTCCCAAGTTCCGGCCCATACCTGTTTTCACTCTTTCATTGAGTTTCTGGCTCGAAGTAAAATATCTATTCCTTAAAAAGAAAAGAAATTCTGATTCTATTTTGGTTCTCTTAACTATAAAATTATTAAAGGAATTCTTATGCAATTTTAAGATGCAGGGTCAAAGTAAGCTCTTTGTCTATTAGTAGCTGCTTCTTCATTGTGATTATGTATGTCAAAGGTCAGGAGAATCCAAAGCAACTACATAGGTAAGCCAAGTGTTGGGAACAGAACCTTGTTAAAGCTAGTAAATTTTTTTTGATGAAAATGCTTGACAGAACTAATCTTATATCACACCCCAAAAAGGATAGCAAACAGAATGTAGAATCAAAAGCAGCTTTAAAGCTTACTGACCTTCCAAAAATAAAGGTAGTTAGAGCAGTGGTGCCAGAGGAGATGTCAAGAGAACTGGCATCAGCAAATGCATGATCAGCTTTCACAAAAGCACTCTTAATAGCTTTTTGCACACAAAGTGGAAAATGGGAATCCTCAACAATGAACTTGAGGATGTTCTTTCTGACAAATGATGCTGCATCTGTGCCACCATGGCCATCAAACACCTGTCCACGTATACTAATGAAGTTCATGATTTATGATCACAAACAAAGAAGTAGAAGAAGAAACTGTCCTCATGTACCAATGAGTTAAGTTTAGGATTAATGACTAAAAACAAAGAAGAATCATGACCAAAAAACAACAAAAAGTTAGTTCATGATTCCTGACTAAAAAAAAAAAGAAAAAACAGTTCATGATTCCCAATTTACAAACATGGCCAATTGGGGTGGTCAATACTAGATATTACAACCTTCTAGAGAATCCAAACTCACTCTGAAAATGATGAAAATGAGTGGCTATGATACCTAGAATTATCAACAGGTAAGAAACTTTAAGGGACTACACCATTCCTATGTGTATAATCGATTTGATAAACTCCCTTATGGTTTCTAACACACCATTATCATCCCCAACAGAAAAAAAATTAAAAAGAAAAAAAGAAAAAAAATTGCCTAAGTCAAGGATGAGAATCTTAGAGGGTTGGCTTTATTTTAGAAACCTAAGGAAGGGTTGATTATTTTAGAAACCTAAAGAAGGCTTGATACGTCAAGAAACTTCAGAAGAGGACTCTATGATGACCCCGAACTTTGAATGTCACACCCCAAAGACTACAACGGGCATGTTAAGCCTGTAAAAGGTCTGAAGTACAAGCTCTGCGTGAATTGGCTGGTTGCCATTAGGAAACCTCTTCACTTGGTGTGGCCCAAAAATCTAATGGTTTGGAAGGGAATGACCATAGGGTAGATCACATGCTAGTTATTTTTGAAAAACTATGCCAGTCGGTCTAAGGGGAGCACCAATAAAATGCCATCAAACCAAAACTCCCATTTTGGGAACCTTTTGGAATAGGTGGTCCCCCAACAAGGTTTCACAGGTTGACTACCATGTGTACATAAGATGTAAGAATGAGACCCATTATATACACCCATCAACACATGGAAAGAAATCATAATCATCAATTTGAAGAGAGGAAGAAATATTAACTTTCTATTGAGTTAAACCTAAATTTCAACCAGTGATTTTAGTTGCGCACCCCATAGAAAGCTCCAGGGGAAGGAAAGTCTGCAGTTGCACCTAGATGTTCAATAAGATTATCTATACATATGTGCTCGTCCTCCATGTACTGTTTAGGTCCTCTCTCAGCACAGCTTCCTGATCGAAACACAGGTAAAAACCCTGATTTTCCATCTGGAGGGGACTCAACAATCATCCCAGTGCCTAATTCCTGGACACAAATAAAATAGAAAAATTAGTTGCAATGACTTTCCCAAAATATTTTATCTAAGAAAGAAATGATAAATGAATGTAAAAGAAATGGAAAAAAGGGGATTTTAGCTGCTTGTTTAGTTGCTTGAGAGATGAAAGAAGAAAAGAAAATATGGCAGCTTACAAGTCCTTGAGGTTCAAACAGTTATAAGATTCCATAACTTAAAATCATTTTCCACCTGGCTTGTCTCCAAATTTGTCACATTTGTGAATTGATTAACAGAAAATCCAGCATGATATTAAAATATATCTAGAAAAGGAGCTTTAAATACGATGCATAAAATGATAGGGTGCCCAGTCAATGTGAGCTGGACAAGGTTTCTGCTATTGTTTCAAGAAAAGAACAAAAAGGAAAGTATTCAGACTTCTTTCCTCCTCCATCCTTGCTTAGCAAGCACAATGCACATAGATCTAAAGATATAGCTACTGGATCGAAATGAACATCACAATGTGTACCAGAATATAACAACATCCAGCAGCAGATTTGTTAATAAAGGCTTCAAGTTGAAGATCTTGAAAACCATCAAATGAAGCTTCAAATTTCACCTCAATTTGTTATATACGGGGATTTAATTTGTGGAAATGCACAGAAATTTAAAACCAAAACCAAAAACTTAAATTGTAAGATATATAAGATCTTAAACCTTGCATATAAGGTTCTAAATCCAAAAGTGACACTGAGAAGTGACTTTCAGGGATCAAAATTGTGAAATAAAGTATTTCCGATGATATTGAATAGAATCAGGCTCAAGAATCAAGTGTTAATTACAAGATGAGGTGATCACAAGGTTAACTTACAAAATCAGTAGCAGCGAGCAGCCTAGCAGAGCCTATGCAATGCCGCATAACAGAGAGGTGTCGCGGAGGCTTTCCATTTGTGAGTTGCTTCAAATTATCTGAATTATTTGAATTTTCATCTTCCATGACAGACACATTGACTTTGCTGTAACCAACATCTAATAAGGTAAACGGAGGAGAGAAATCAGTACCTGCCGCCATTTTCCCTTCTGATACATATATCAAGTTCCTCAAACTACTCTTTTTTTCCTAAGTTCCGTAATCCGAAGTTACAGTTCCAACTATATCAAGCATCAATTTCTCGTGGACAACCAAATTCCAGAGATCTGAATAAAACACCAAACTCCACAGATAGTCAACTAAAGAGAGCGATCACCAAACAAATCCGAATTCAATCTTGAAAGCCCTACAAACCTCAATTCAATCCCGAAGAGACTTCACTAATTTTCAAATCCACCACAACTACTTAACTATCGAAGACTTTCAATTATCTCTAGTAACGCAATCACAAAAACATATCCAAACCAAATCTGATGAACCGAACCAACAAACTCGTCCAAATTTCTCGAAACTCGATATCAGATTTCGATATCCTTTTCACCAAATCCACTGAAAAAACAAGATTCGACGAATATAATCTCGAGTAAAGAACGCTAAAAAACCAAAACAAATCAGAAAATATCTAACAGAAATCGCAAGAAATGATTATAATTCGAAATCTTGAACAATCACAGAGCATCAAACCCTAAAAAGTTGAGAATTCTCACGGATAACAATGATGATTCTGATGCTTGCCTTTCTCTTTGGCGTCAGTGATCAGAAGAAACCCTAAAAAGAAGTCGAAAGAGAAATCAACCAATGGAGAGAGATAAAAACAAAAGTTTGCAGAGAGAAGAAAAGGAGGAGGATATGATGACGAGAGGAGACCCGTTCTATCTGGTTGGCTACCGGCGTTTCCAGGTAATCCGGTGGACCTGTCGCTGTCTGGACCGGAACGTGGCGAGATGTGATTGGTGGCACCTCTGGCTGACAGGATGGCAGCCAGTTAGTTTGATTGGATCGGTCCTGCCACTGCATCCCAACCGTTGGATATCTGCACGGTAAAATGGACGGTTGACACGCGGAAACTGCTCGAGAGGGTTGGTTCGGTAACGGCCGTTAAAGACGGGAGCATCGGATTCTAGAGGTACACCTGTCTCTCCGCTATTGGAGAGAAGTGGCATTCTGGCTAAGATAAAACAGTTCCCTCCCCTTTTTTCCGCATTTTGAACTTGGAAGGGATTGGAAAAAGCCGACACCTTAATCTGATTTGCAGAACGGCGAATGCAGGCCGTCGGATTGGAAAAAGGATTGATCAAACGCACGAAATAAAGTGATAAATAAATGGCTATTACGTCATTGTCCACGTGTAATGAGCACACCGGTCGACCGAGCTCCGACAAGTATGTCGAGTGCGTGAAATCACAGCTCTTTACTGTTGAAGTAGTTTTTCACTCTGATCTCATGGCAGCGGTAATTATAGTAAACTTCAACTCATCATTGTCTGAACGTGGGACTGGGGTCACATGGTTCTGACTTGTAAATAGTAATTCAAGTCTTCATGGGTCTGGGCCTGGGCCTGGGCCTTGATCTGTACTGCTTTCGAATTCCGACTTGGCCAAACCAAAATGGAAGTTGTTGCGGACACCATTTTTGAAGTGCTTTTTCCTTTTTCTTTTTATATTATATAAATGGAGCATTCACGTAAATATACAATAAAAGATAATGACAAAGTTCTAATCACCTTTTACTTTAGCAATGGCGTGCAGTGCAATCTGACTTAAATATTTACTAGAATCTGTATCCTATCTTATTTCTTATCTATTATTTTTGCTTTTTATTTTATTTTATTTTATTTTATTTTCTAGCCATTATTGAGGCACATTTTAATTTTTTAGAATTTGAAAATATTTTTTGCACGATAAGGTATATTGATGTGGTCATATGCTCCCTTCTTTCCAAATCTTTACAAAAAGTATTAAAAAGAAAAAGTCATATAAAATATATCATTTATTTCTGGATCCTTTTTTATTTTCAAAAGAAAACAAAAATTAAGTTTGAAACACGTTTTGTATATATTGAAAAACGCTTGAAAATTCCCTTTTTCATTTTTATTTCACGATTAATATAACAGGATAGAGAAAACATAATTTTACCTTTTTCAATTTTTAGTTTACAAATTAAAAAGATAATTTCTTAAATAAAGAAGGTGAAGTTAACAATTCATTGGAAAGACCTTTTACCACTTGTAAATAATATACAAAAAGATAAAAATACAATTATTGGCAAAATGAACGTATATTAGTTGTAAGCATACTATTTTTTTATTATAGTGTTTTAAAAATAATAGAAAAATAATGAATAAATGTAATAAAAACCATCATCTACGAATTATAAATTTGCAAAAATGATACACCAAATGGGATTTTTACGGTTTCCATTTTTAAAAACAGTTACCATTTTTCTCAATCAAACCAATATTATAAAAATAAAGAAATAAATAAACAACAATTTGAAAAATAAAATAAAATAAGATAAAATTAAAGGACCTAAAGATTCAAAGGCATATGGCACACCCTCAAGCCCTAAAAGCTTACACTTTCAATTAATTCTAAAATAATAATAATATTATTTAATTTAATTCAGATTTCAACTTAGTTATAATTTAAAGAGAAGGTAATATAACATATTTTTTTTTTCGGATACCCACTTTACCTTTAATGGGAATAGTCGAAGATAAAGATAAATAAATTCAAAATAAAAACAATTTTGATAAAAATTAAATGGATTGGGTATGTAAATTTCTTATACCCATTTTGTCACGCTTATTTATTTTCTTTGCTTTTTTTTTTTTTTTTTGATGAAAATGAGATTGGGGTTACCCACCCTATTATCATCCCTCGTCTCAATTCATTTATTCATTTTTTTAATTATAATTTACATATAAAATTAGATACTGGGGGCAATGAGAACATTGAGAAGGGAACAACAGCAAAGCGATGCCTTTCACTTTATTCTTGCCTTGATAAAACCAGTCCACTCTCCGCACATCATATTCACATTCCCCCCTTTGCGAATCTTCCTATCAATCGTGCGTTTCACGTTACCGTCACTCCATTCCTCTCTTTCTCTTCAAATTTCCCTCTGAGAAAAAGACAAAAGTTAGGCCTGTTCTCTACATCCGTTCCATTTTCTTTCCATGCTTTTTTCATGTAAAATGTTGTCTAGTTCCGAGGGTGCGTATAATTTTTTTCTTTCTGGGAAAAACAACTTAGAAACCAAAAAAAATATATATAAAGAGAGTGTTATTAGATTTTTTCTTTCCTTTTAATTTATTTTCAGTCCCGTGTCCATAAAAAAGTGGATGGTAGTTGGATAAGGAGCACTTGAAAATAAAATATTTAAGACAATAAGAAAAGTACTTTATTGTGTTCAGTCAAGTCCATTCATGACATGTTTCAGGAAAAATAATTCAATTCAATCATGGGGGTAAAAAATTGATGATTGGATAGACTTTTTAAAATTTTAAAAAACACTCTAAAGAATTAGCAAATTACTTTTATTAATTTTTTAATAAATATTTGATGTATGTTTTTCTTCGGGTACGATAAAAATACAACACTCCAAATAAAAATATTATTAAACACACATTTTTATTTTCAGTTAAAATAAAACAAAATTAAGTTTTTCATAATACAAAATTTGATTCAATATAATATAAGGCTAATTAAAGGTTTGGATTTAACTTAGTAGATATTTGATAAATTAATTTAATAATTTAAAGTGATTTAATAATTTAATTTAAGTTATTAAATAAATTAAGTATATTTGGTAAAATAATTTAATAATAAAACTTAAAGTAAAAATGATTAATTTATTTTTAAGTTCACATTTTAATTTTGCATTAATCATAATTATCTCAATGATTTCTTTTACTATTTCATCACCTCCACTATTACTCAACATTTTTTTTACCATAATTATAAGTTACGATAATAAATATATTAATTTGATGATTTTAAATAAATTTTATCAAATAACTTTAATACTTAAAGTAATAATTAAGTAAAAAATTTTAAATCAACAACTTAAATATAATTTAACTTAAAATTAACTTAAGTCATTAAATAATAAATATTAAATTTAACAAAACACTACCTTATTTATAAAATTAATTTGAGTTTAAAGTTGAAAATATATTTAAATTTTTTAATGATAATTATAACAAATATATTTAAAAATTAATTTGAACATGTTGTAATGATAATGACTTACTTTAATATATTCTAAAAATATATAAAAGTGTATTTAAAAATTAATTTAAGTACATTCTAAGAACAATAAATTATTTTTAATAGATTCTAAAAAACCATATCTATCGATAAATATAAATAAAAAAAATTAAATATTGAATAATTATAAACTGTAAGACATAAGTTTGATCTTTTCACGTACGCTTCTACTTACATAGTCTTGTAAGGAGGAAAAGATGTTAGGTGGTGGGATGCCACCATCTTTTTTTACAGTAGGAATGACAGGAAAATAAAAGACTAGAAGAAAAGTATCAAGTATAATGGTAAATGACGAAAAATCCATCCACACTGTTAGACTAGCTGAAGGTTGCTCAAGCTGTATATCATTTAATGAATTGGTTTTGAAAATTTTCCTAGATCATTCAGGGAACATATACCGATATATATATATAAAAAAATTGGGGCAGTCGAGAGATGTAAGATATATATGTGTGTATATATAGGTTCTGTTCACCATATTAAGAGGGCCCTTCAGTCTCTGTATTATCTCCATGGAATCGGCACAAAACGGAAGCAACCCAAATCGGGAAGATTGAGGAACACATAGGGTAAAAGCACATGGAAAGCGGCCGTCTCTTGTCCAAGAATCACTGGCTCACGTGCATTGTTTTCTGCTTTTTGGGCTAGGTTCTGGGCATTTACTTCTCGGTTTATTGAGAATAAACGCAAGGCATATAGAAAGGCATATTAGAAAGGCATATATATTTCCTTTTCACACAGGCAGCAGGTCAGTGGCTGGTTCTTGTTGGTTGGACTCAACTTCGGGTGGGTTCTTCATTTCTTAGTTTCTGAGTTTGTCATTTGGGTCTTGATTGATTTTTCTTGGAAAAGAAGGATATGGGTATTTTACTGATTGCAAGGCAAACCCATCTGGTTTCTCAGATATTGTACTGAACTCTGTTGGGTTTGGCTTATCTTCTCGTCCAATTAGTGATTTCTTCTTGGTTTTAAAGGCTGTACAGCTCATGAGTTCTAGGATTTTTTTTTGTTCCTCTGTTGGGTAGAAGGCATTTTTTTCTCTCTCCTGAAAATTGATGGTTATCTAGTTGTTTAATCGTTTTCATTGGATATCTCAGTTAGCTGGAGTGTTATTTTTATTTTCTGTATTATTTTAATCTTGAAAAATGTTTTCTGGAATGGGATTTAGGTTTTAATAAAAACAGAATCTGATTCTGGCTTGTGTTAGTTGTTAAGCGGTCATTTTAACTTTCGAGTGTTCAATATTATTTTGAGCCATTAGATGGTGAGTCTCTGTTTGCTTGCTCATGTTCTGTTAAGAATGCTGCTTATAATAATTGTTTGTGTTTGTATTCTTAGAGCTTAGATGGGAATTCAGCTTTGTCATGAAACACTTATGCATAGACTGGTCTGTGGAGGCAGTGGGTCAGATTCGTCTTAATCAAAGCAAAGATAATTGTGCCATTCATTAAAAAATGAATGTGATTTGGCTTCTGTCATTGTTGTTTCTCTGTTTTGGAGTATTGTCAAATGGGTCTCAAAAGAATCTTATTTCAAGACCAGCTGTTGTGAACGTTGGGGCGGTATTTACATTTGACTCTACAATTGGAAGAGTTGCCAAGATTGCCATTGAGGAAGCTGTGGAAGATGTGAACTCGGATGCTGGTGTTCTCACTGGAACCAAATTTGTTTTGACGATGCGAAATTCCAATTGCAGTGGGTTTATTGGCATGATTGGAGGTACCTCATTTTCTCCTCCCTTTCCCTTGTTTCTTAATAGATGCAGACTTGGTACGCCCTAAGCAACATTTCTGTTATTAAGGAATCAAAAGATTCCAAGGGTGTAAACTAATGAACTATTGTTGATTGCAGCTTTGCAGTTTATGGAGACTGAAACCATTGCGATTATAGGGCCACAATCTTCTGTGGTAGCCCATATGATATCCCATGTTGCAAATGAACTCCAAGTTCCTCTGTTATCATTTGCAGCCACAGATCCCACTCTCTCTTCTCTTCAGTTTCCCTTTTTTGTCAGGACAACACAGAGTGATTTGTACCAAATGAAGGCAATAGCTGAGCTTGTTGATTATTATGGTTGGAGGTCGGTAATTGTAATCTTCATTGATGATGATTATGGAAGGAATGGTGTGTCAGCATTAGACGATGCACTTGCGGAGAAGCGCCTTAAAATATCCCACAAGGAAGGGATTCCCCCGGGATCTAGTGCTAGTCAAGGTGACATTATGGATATTCTTGTTAAGGTTTCAGTGTTGGAGTCTCGAATTATTGTTCTGCATGTAAATCCTGATATAGGTTTCAAAGTTTTTTCCGTGGCACGCTATCTTGGAATGATGCAGAATGGATATGTTTGGATAGCTACAGATTGGCTCTCATCTGTTTTAGATACCTCGTCCCCCCTTGCATCCGATACCATGGATTCAATGCAGGGAGTTCTTGTTTTGCGTCGACATACACCAGATTCAGATAGAAAGAGGGCCTTTTTATCTAGGTGGAAGAAGTTAACTGGTGGTTCTTTGGGGCTAAATTCTTATGGGCTTTATGCCTATGATACTGTTTGGCTGCTTGCTCATGCTCTTGATGCATTTTTTAATCAGGGTGGGACTATTTCATTTTCTAATGATTCCAAGCTACTTTCTATAGGAAGGGGTAGTCTTCACCTAGAAGAAATGAATGTTTTTAATGGAGGAATGCTCCTTCTTAACAATATATTGAAGAGTAATTTTGTGGGTTTAACGGGTCCCTTTAAGTTTACTTCAGACAGGTCCCTCTATGCTCCTGCATTTGATATTATAAATGTGATTGGAACCGGGTATAGACAGATTGGTTATTGGTCTAACTATTCTGGTCTTTCAACTGAAACTCCTGAGGCACTCTACGGAAAGCCACCCAATCGTTCAAGTGTAAACCAACGGCTATATGGTGTTGTCTGGCCTGGAGAGACATTGTCAAAGCCTCGTGGATGGGTTTTCCCAAACAATGGGAAGCTATTGAAAATTGGGGTACCCAATCGGGTCAGTTACCGGGAATTTGTATCACGAGTGCGAGGCACTGATATGTTCAAGGGCTTTTGCATAGATGTGTTTACAGCTGCTGTAAACTTGTTGCCATATGCCGTTCCATTTCAATTTGTTTCCATTGGAGATGGCCATAAAAACCCGGATTACTCGAAGCTTGTGCGTATGGTTGCAGAGGGTGTGAGTACTATGTTAAAAATCTGACATTTTAAGTTCATATTATATAGAATATGGGTTTTTATGCCTAGAGCTAATTCTCTTATTTCCTTGTTACAGGAGCTTGATGCTGTGGTTGGCGACATTGCCATTGTCACTAGTCGGACAAGGATTGTGGATTTTACACAGCCATATGCTTCATCTGGACTTGTTGTTGTGGCCCCATTTAGGAAGTTGAACTCTGGTGCTTGGGCTTTCCTGCGCCCATTTTCTCCACTTATGTGGGGTGTTACTGCTTGTTTCTTCATTGTTATTGGGATAGTTGTATGGATTCTGGAGCATAGGATAAATGATGAATTCAGGGGACCACCTAAACACCAAATCATAACCATTCTATGGTAAGTTCTTAAGCTGAACCTCATGTTGGATGCATAATTAATTGTGCTAGTAATATATAAGTCCTCAGCTTAGAGTACAGATAGGATAATAGAATTCTATGCACTATTGCTGTATGATAATGCACTTGTATGACGGTCCTATTGTCCTAATGGGGGGTGAGGTAAGGAGTAGTATAAGAGTGGCTCGGTCATCGATAGTCCTCCCCTTATTCATTCTATAGGGTGGGGCTGCGGACCAACAATCCATACCTAAATGTCATTAAGAAGGATAACTGTATAATGTTTGGATCACTTGGAAGGACCGTAACTGTAGAATGTTTGGTAGCATAGAGACATCCTGTTTGAGGGTGAAAGATGTATTTCTAAAAACTCTGCTCTTGTGGTTTAAGGTGAGTGAGGGCCTGGCTTCTTTGAATTTCCTGGACCTTGTTGACAGTATGGGGATTGGCTAGTTTTGTTAGTGCTATAGGTTTTTCTTTTTCCACTCTGTTTGCACTGCTTGTATATTTCACATGTACATAGGTTGCGGCTCTTTTTTTTAAGCACTTATTCAAGTACATTTATCCTAACTTGCCTATCACAGAGAGAGAGAGAGAAAAAGTGAATCAAAACAGAGCAAGATTGTCTAGCACATTGTTTCTTGAGAATCAAAACTGAACCTATGAAGAACTAAATAAATGCATCAAAAAATCCCAGTGGGATTTTTCATCCTGGGTCTATCTTGTTGATAATATTAGAGGATATAAGTGCATCTTCCCCAGATCATAGCTGCAATTTAAATTGTAAGGGGGAAAAATTATGCAAATAACACTGATTAACCATTTCTCATTTATTAGAAAAAGCCATGATGCATTCAGTGAATAGGATGATTCCATCATATGTTGAGAATAACCTGTGAGCCAATAAACTTAGCAGATTTGTTATTATGTGGAAAATAACTGATCTAGAATTGGTGAATTTAGCACTCTGGTGTAGGTTGAAGGCTCCAAAAGCTCAGCAGTACAGCCAAACAGGGCATAGATGGATATAGGTTTATAAGATAGGACTCCTACAATCTAACAAAAGATATGGCTATGTTGTGATGATCATGATACTCCTAGGAAACCCAATCATAAAAAGACAAACTAATCATGAAAATAGAACAGGAAGTCTATTGATTTGAACAAATAGATCTTATTTTTTTTTTTCTAATATCAGGCATGTACTTGAATATTTTTCTTAAATATTGGACCTATTGTGAAGGCACTTTCAATGTGTAGGATTCCAAAATAAAATGTCTAACGTCCAGTTGGACAGCTACTTAATAAAAAAATAAAATCGAATTGGGAATTCTAAATTACATGTAGCAGTTCTCTAAATTGCTTACCAAAGTGACACATGTGACAATCAGCCTTTATTCTTCAAAAAATTGCGTTCATGTCATTGTCTATTTGGAGGAGCAATTTGCGGCACCTGTTAGTGTGATTTAGTATCTCTTTTGAATTAGGGTAATATATAAATTTATTGGTAGAATAGAGAATCTATCAGAAAATTTGGGAGGGTATGGACCCCTTGATCTCACCTTTCTCCACCTGTGAATTAATGCATTATTGATGATAATGCATAATCAATCGTTTATCAGATTTTTCAACTTTGTAGCAGGAGAAGATTTTTTTTTCGTAACAAATAACTGGTGTCTGATGGATCTCTTCTCCTTGACTTTGCAGGTTTAGCTTTTCAACTATGTTTTTTGCCCATAGTAAGTAAAACTCTGATCCTTACAGGTACTTGATGCTAATGGCAATTGAGTGGCACTCTTAAATTTATTGAGTTGGCTTGTCCTTTCATTTTGCAGGGGAGAGCACTGTGAGTGCTCTTGGTCGTCTGGTGCTAATTATATGGCTTTTTGTAGTTTTGATAATCAACTCAAGCTACACTGCAAGTCTAACCTCAATCCTCACAGTGCAACAGCTATCTTCTCCTATTAAAGGAGTTGAAAGCTTGATAAACAGTAATGATCCAATTGGATACCAGGTGGGTTCTTTTGCAGAACATTATTTGAGTGAGGAACTCAACATATCAGAATCTAGACTTGTTGCCCTTGGATCACCAGAAGAATATGCCAAAGCCCTTCAAAATGGTCCGGGAAAAGGAGGTGTTGCTGCAGTGGTTGATGAACGACCATATGTAGAGCTCTTTCTCTCAACCCAATGCAAGTTCAGGATTGTAGGTCAAGAGTTCACTAAAAGCGGTTGGGGTTTTGTGAGTATCTATTCATTTTCATTTCATCATTTTTCTTATTCAGGAAAACATGTGCATTATAATTCAGATAAAATGTTTATTCTTTGCATTTTCTGAGAGATTTGATGGGAAAGTTAAAGTCTAGTTTAGGTATCTGTGGAAATTGGCATTCCATTTTGTTTTCCCTAGAATTTGAAGGCGAAATAATCCATCTTCTGGAATGGAGTCATTTTGAAATACGAAACCAACCCTTACCACATACCATTGTGGAAAGATCTTTAATAAATCTTGAAGCACCCTCGTTTTAAAAAATATTAAGGAATACATGTAGGTTTTTTAAGTACAACCAATAACACAATTGAATAATTCTAGATACCATGTAAAACACTATGGGCTGTTTCAACCTCCATGTATCATCTAAACCACAGATAAGGAGATGAATTGTATTTTTTCTTTGGCACTATGGGCTGATTCAATTTCTATGTATCATAGGAAATGACTTTCTTTTTTTTTTTTTTGGTGAGTAGTTCTGATGCAGGTTAAACCTTTCTTCAAAATGTGCTAAAAAAGGGCCAGAAAATGGGAAAAACTCATTGGGCCCTGGTATAGGTACCACAAGGACAATTTTTAGAGGGATTATGGATACCTCATTGATTCTAGCTCCTTGAATTTCGAGTTATCTCAAAACTCAATAGTAAAGATGTATTTGGAGGTATTTTGTTAATGTTATAGAATTAAGTATTTGGTTAAGATCCAAGTTATCAGGTGTTTACCAGGATACTCTTGTGGACTTGTTCGAGTTTTATTTGCATTTTTTTTTTTTAATAAGATTTTCTTATAAATTAGTCTTATTTGTCATGCAGTGTATTTTATTTGATTTAGAGGGGTTAAATAATCATGCTCTATGAAAACAAGGCTCATAGAGACAAATGAATAAAATGGTTCTGAAAGATGTCTTCATGTTTTTGCCCTGAAAGTAATGGTCAGACTTCACTCATCTTTTCTTTTCTAGGTGAAGCCCATGTTCCCTCCTCATTTTACGTCTGCATTTGGACAAAACCCTTATGCTGTCCTAAAGTTTCACCAACCTATTTTGTTGTCAGAGCTTAGACCACTCTTAACTCTTTTCCATCCCTGGACTCAAGTCCATTGCCAAACAGATTTAGCCTTTAGGTTAATTGGTTGGTTAACATCTTCCTCTTTCATGAACTCTAAATTGATAAGCTACTTAATTGAGCAGCCTCACACAACAAACCCAATTCACCAATGGACTCTTATAGCTATTCCTCTGTTACAAACCCTAGGATGAACTTGTCCTAAGCCATAGCCCATGACCTACCAAGAGTTGCATCAACTCTTAAGTACAGTGAAAACAGATTTCATGGAAGATCCTATTGTAGATAAGCTTGGATGACATAGAAGAATTCTTGCTTTCAAGCTCATGTAGTTGAGATTAAGGTCTTATTGAATTCAGCTGGCATGAGAAAAGACATGCAGGAACTAAACTAATGAGAGAAAACCATCTATGCCCTGAAAAGTTTTCTCCTGTTTAATGGGTTGTGCTTTGTATAATAATGAATAAATGTTCATATTTCATTTTTAAGTTGGATATATTTTCTTTTTCCCAGCATTATAAAACTCATCCTTTTTGAGCTTTTAGTTCTTACACTAGTGTAATTTAAAAGCACTGGAGCTTGACTCCTTCCTTTTCTTTGTATATTATTATTAGGTGTTCCCACGAGACTCTCCCTTAGCTGTTGACATGTCGACTGCAATTCTAGCACTATCCGAGAATGGGGATCTCCAGCGAATCCATGACAAGTGGCTGGCAACAAGCGCTTGCAGTTCAGAGAGTACTGAGATTGAATCTGACCGACTTCACCTTAAGAGCTTCTGGGGCCTCTTTCTTATCTGTGGGTTAGCTTGCTTTGTTGCTCTTGTCATATACTTCTTTCAGATTCTGCGCAAGTTTCGCAATGCTGCAGCTGTGGGAGCCCATTCAACTGGTACGGGTAGCTCACGTTCAGGGCATCTCCAGACACTCTTCTCGTTAATGGATGATAAGTCAGGCCACTCAAAGACTGGGCATAAGAAGAGGAGAATAGAGAGATCATTATCAGAAAATGATAAAGAAGATGAGTTGAAGAGTAACCCAAACAAGAAGCCAATACGAAATTCCTTAGAGATCACCACCAGCACAAGTGAATAAATTCATTTTATCACTGTCACATTTGAGTCATCATCTATATCCCATGTTGTAGATCACTCAACTGTCTGTTTATGTATTATTGAGGCCATTTGCTGTTATACCAATATCTGCTGGAAGCATTTTTCATTGGAGGGCAATAGCTGTTGTACGCATATCAAGGAATTTTGATCATGGCTATGTAAACAACAATATTGAAGTATATAATACTGATTTTGCTGCCATTCTAACTTTGGATTTGAATGAATACTAAATTGGAGGTTTATTTTTCGGCCTGCCAACACAACCCAAAAAGGACATGAAATTTAATAGATTTGGGTTGAAGTTAGTTGTGTTTTTGTGTTTATGTCATAATCGTGTCTACATATGTAACCCATTTATTAGTTGAAGTCTTTTTAACTCATCATATCATGTTGATATGATTCTTACTTGACATGTGCATGAGTATAACAACGGTGTGGATTTGGGAGGTTACTCCCGACCCGACCCGACCCGAATTAATTATTAAATGCTTTTCTATTCCTAAACTAAACTCGAGTTGGGATTAGAATGGGGAGGGGTGTGGGAATTTTCTTGTAGTGCCTTCCATTCCACTTTCTTTTAAGAATTTTTTTGTAATTAGCTTATGAAGTTAAAAAACCTTACCATCTCTCTCTCTCTCTCTCTCTATATATATATATATATATATATATATATATATATGATTTAATAGTAATATATTTTAAGAACTTTGTTTAGAAAATAAGCCTTTAGTAAACAACTTGCACTAATTTTATTATATTTTTATAATTTTATAATTTATGTAAATTTGAAGTGTTAAATGGATTAGCGAAAATAATAATCAATGATTAGAATCATAGTCATTTTATAATAGTATCATTTGAGTCATTCATTTTAGGTAATTTATGGATAAATGTAATATTTGTGTTGGTTTTATGCTAATTTAATGTAATTCCATTCAATATAATTCAACTTATTTATTAAATGAATGAGATTTAAATAAATAAAAAGTCCGATTAAAAAATAATAAAATCAAATCATAAAATGAACAAACTAGAGAGCATGACACCAAAAATTGAAATGAATTTTAAAATTTTAAAATTTTTGTTGGAACAGATTGAATTGAATTCTCAATTCCCTGATCCTGTTATCAGTGTGGAAAGTGGGAAAAAGAGCAACAACTTTTTTCAAACGAAAAGGAAAAAGCCTTTGATTGGGGAGACGTTAAAAGCTGTTAGCATGTGCGGGTGAGCCCAGGCCTTTCTCTTCTCCCCAGAAAAGAGACATTGTATCCCCTTATGTCAGACAAACTAACAAAAATTTCAACATCCTTCGCATAGGACACACCCATTCAAATTATAAGATTCATGTCATATCACCTTTCAAGCAATACATCAAATTCTCAGTGCTCACATTTTTACTTTCGGTCCAAACTAATGATACTAACGAGCACTACAAATGAGCTGTCAACCACATCCACCACCTTTCTCCTGCTTGATCACTGTTGAGGATATCGGCATCTCCCATAACCTGATTAAGGCCAAAAATACATTTTTGTCTCATATTTTCATTAAGGTAAATGTTCGTATTGTTAAAAAAGAAAAGGAAAAGAAAAAGACAGCTTTGATTTTGATATTTAGGAATAAGAATAAAAATAAAGACAAGAAAATTATATTTTTGTAAAAACAAAAAATTCTATATGGAATATTCCTAAAAGCTATTTTATTTGAAAAATTATGACTTTAAGATAAACATTTTCCAGCAAATCCAAAAATCAAATTCAGCTAAAAAAAAATCTGTAAAACATGGAGATCAATTAAAAATGGAAAACACAAAAATCTGATATTTAATGAGCTTACTTGGATCACTGAAGGTAACGAGGCCAGTGCCTTTGAAATCACAGTTCCAGTAGTTCCTCCCATGCATCTGATAATACACATTCATGGCGTATGATGAATGTGCATGAAGCTTATTCGGCTCAAAACAATCCCCACTTCCATATATCTCTCTGCAGTCCACCCCACCAGGCCCACAGCAGAAGTCCAGCACCGCCTGCAGCACCTTCTCATCTGAATGGGGCTTTGCTACGCACCAAACCGAAGGACCCCTCGCTGCGTTCGCTACTTTCTCACCGAACCCCACCCCAATTCCATTGCCGCTGCAGAATTTACAGCTCAAATCTATCTCATATACCTTAGACCCGTCGCCGTTCAAAATCCCAAAGTTTCTCTCACTCGCTACACCTCCCTTTTTGTTCTCATTGAACAAAGCGAACACAAACACCTCCACCTTGTCCTTCGGCCTCATGGGTGTGCCTTTATCTGACTGCCCACGTTCGATCAGTCTGGTATTGTATTTTTTTGCGTTTTCCGGTGTGGCCGCGGCGTCCCCGGCCTCACCCTTCGACGGCCACCCGGATTCCGATACGGTGATCTCTATGGTCCGATTTCCGAAACCCAGAGCGTTGATGGCTGATCGGACGGCGTCGATTTGGGCATCGAGCATGTTGTTATACACAAACCCCTTTGGGTCGCGTACCCCAGTTGTGTTCCCGAGCAATGCGTACTCCAGATAGATTTTTCCCGGATTGTCTCTGTAGGCAAAATATGGGTAGGCGTTGATCATGAATGGCGCACCAGTATCAGCTATGAACCCAACAATGGAGGTCATGGTTGGGATGAGCTCCAGGGCGAAGGTGGAAGCTGAAGGAGGAAACGAAGAAGCGAGCACAGCCATACTATGTGGGGTGGTGACCTTGATTTTCCGGTCGAGTCCACGAGCTAGTAGGACTCCGTGAAGGTTCTGCATTGCTTGAATCAGGGCGTTAATGGCCAAGTGGTCAGTATCAGTGGTCAAATACTCATTACCCACTGCAATGGCGACGATGGAAGTGGCGGGAATGAAGGGCGCGACGCGGGTGGCGAACCACTCGTCAGCGGCGGCCACGTCGGAGCTGATGTTGGAGACGTGGGAATTTTCGACGGCGACGATGAGGTCTATGCCTGTGTTGGAAAAGGCCTCTAGGATTTCTGGGTTTGTGTCGTAGATCTTGACCTTGTCGATGAGAGTGGATTGGAGTAGCTGAGCCACCTTCTTGGGCGGAGGGAGGTTGTTTCCGAGAGTGCCGTAGTTTACGCCGACGGAGGAAACCGCCGGAATAGGCAGAGAAGGAGGAGAAGTGGCAGGAGAAGTAGTGAAGTGGGAGCCATGCTGATGGGTATCGAGTCTCAGTGAGGCTTGGTTAGCGGCTTGGATATATGTACTGATTTCTTCTGGAAAGGCCCTTGTTTTTTGTTGAAATTACATTTTGACATAAGCATATTGTAATAAAAATTTATTAAATATAGAATTTTTATAAATATTTGGTTGGATTTTGTTAATATATTTATTGTTTGTCTATGAAAAAAAATTCAAAAATAAAGTGCAATTATATTAATCTTTTACAATTTTTAAAAATAAAATAAACCAAATAAATATATTATTTTAGCTTCTTAAAAATTAATTAATTTTTTAATAAATCAATATTTACTGTGACTTAATGACTTAACATACAATTCAAATCAAAATAGTAAGCCAAAGTTTTTAATTTTTTCTAAATATTAAATATACTTTACACTAATTGTTTGTCCATTGCTCCCTTATTGCTCTCTGATGATCTTAAGTCTTAACTAGATAAATATGTGAATTTAATATTTTAAAAAATATTAAAATGATTTAATTAAATAAAAAAAAATGATAAATTATAAAATCAATTATTTAACTTAAGTTAGCCTTAAACCATTAAATATTAAACATCAACCTTTTTATTCAACGAAAGGGTGATGAACGATGGGCCATCAGAATAATCTGGCCTCACGCCTTTTAGTTCTCCCAAGAATAGTAAGAAAGGGGTTTCCAGCTACAGCTTTTTGGCCGTTACCCAGGCGCCAAAGTGGAACCGTATGGGGTTTTGAACCTTTGTTTTGAATACTGATATTTCTACGTGGTTTTTTTTTTTTTTTTTTTTTTTTAATTTCTATTTATTTAATAAAACAATAGAGTCTATTTGAAAACTACGTTGAAAACAAATGTCTATCCTAACAATTAAAAAAAGATAAGATTCTAATCAAAAATAAATTTTTAAAAATAAATTATTTTTTAGAATAAATTTTGGATAATTTAAAATGTTTTTTATAAATTATTTTAATAAATAATTAAAGAATATTTTAAAAACTTTTACCTTACATACCATATTCACAAAGAATAAATCAACAAACTATATTTCGTATTCAAAATTTTAAATATATATTTTTTTTTTCAAAAACGCTGAAGGGGTCATTTAGTAAGGCCGCCGGAAAATGATTTGAAAGCTGTAGGGGAGCAATGATTTAAAACTGGGACAATGGCAGTCATGTAGTTTCTATTTTCAAAAAAGGCCCTCTTGCTCAATTCAAAAGCGAAAAGGAAAAAACGGATGATTTGTCCACGGGTGAGGAGTAGAATGAGATTCTGACAGCGAGAAAATCTTGGCTTCGGGGCCCCTCTTCAAGGGCATTGTTCCGCGTACCAAATTACCCTTCCCTCAAATGAAGAATATAAGGTCATCTGTAAAACCCAAGGGTGAAAATAAGGGTTAAAGATGGAATTCAAAAAAACAAATCACATCAAGTGGTAGTATAAGAAATTACAACTCCCACCGATAATATTTGGAGACATTTGTGTTCAAAGTCCAAATATTCCTTTTTATATATATATATATATATATATATATACACATAAATACATAATAATATATATCAAAATATTTTTTTTACCTATTTTACAAAATTTAATGCAAGGATATTTTTATTTGATGAATTCAAATTCATCATACTCACTCAAACCTTTAGTCCATATTTGATTGGTCACTCAAACCTTTAGTTCATATTTGATTGGTCAGACATGAGATATGATAAAAAAAAATGGATATTATATCTCATCATATGTGTAATTGATGATAGGGTAATAAGATAAGTTATTACATCACTTATCTATCTTATATTTAAATAAAAATAAAATAGAATAAGTGGTGAAATATATTATCTATTTTTTTTTTCTTTCAAGATATGTTAATCTTATGGTAAGATATGAAATATATACATTTCATGTATCAAAATTTTATTTTTTATTTTTTAATATACTTATTTTATGAAATAAAAATTATTATCATAAATTAAATTCATGATTAATAAAACTAAAAAATATTTATAAAATAATATTAATACATGATATATAAATTATTTTTATATATTAAATAACATAATATAAAAAAAAATTATTTGTAAAGTTTAAATATTTTAATCATGAATATTGTTAAACATTGAAAAAAATTCATTTTTAAATAAAAAACATTTGAATGTAATACAATTTTTATTTTAAACATTGAAAATAATATATATTTCATATTATTTTTTATTTATTTAATAATTTTAGGATTAATTAAAAGGATATTTGAAAATCCAATTTTTAAAATTTAACATCCCACCATTTTTAAAGTTTCATTTGGACAAAAAAAAAGTCCTTATTATTTTTTTTATAAAAATAATATTTTATTTTAAGACCTATATGGAAATACTTGAAATGATAAATGATATTTATGTAAAAATTAAGTTACTTTTTAAAAAAAAAAAAAAAAACATGAGAAATGTTAGATATACAATTTATGAATTATTTCATCATTTTTAACTAAATATTTTTAAATATTAAAAAATAGAAAAAAGATGGGTGTAAACATATATTTGATGGTTGTGAATAACATCACTCCTGAATATTTCGTGCTAAGGAGGGAAAGACTAACAATTGTAGCCTAATGAATACTGTTATTACCCTTACAGTTCAATACAATTGGGCTTTAGGATTGACAGATCGTGATAATTGACCCAAAGTTCATGAAAATCACAAAATACGCCCAATGTCCAACATATGACATGCAATTGGGATGGAGGATCCGTGACTTACATAATACCCAAACAACCCTTAATGAGTTGGCATGTGTAAAAACATTTGAAATATGTTGGATATCGAGTAAAAAAAATAAAAATAATAAACATATCTAGAAGACAAATCAGTCACGTCAAACCCTAATACTTCCCAAAAACTAAAATCGCATGCAAAGAATTCTCCCAAGTTCCCAAAATCCTAATATCCATACATATAACGTAAGAAAGAAAGGAAAAGGATTGCAAAAATCGTGTTTCAGAATATACATGTCATCCAATAGAATCTCTTTTGTTCACAATGGATGAAAAATGCTCAAAATAAAGGTGATCTACTAGCTAATGATAAATTATTTTTCTTCCATAACCTATGCCTCTTCCAACTCTTTCATTTATTTGATTAGGATTCCTTTTGATTTAGGAACATGAACATAGTGAACTATGATAAGTTAAACAATAAAGAAAAAAATCACCGACTTCAAGTGGGCATAACATAACGAGGAAAGAAATAAGCTGCATTTTGGGTCTCCAGTGGTAACATATCTTTTGCCATCAACCAACCTAGGGTACCCCATAACAATGCAAAGCCACCAACAAAGACAAAGTGTTAGTGTCGAGCCAACTGAATTCAGGTCTGTCCAGCTTCACTAAAGTCAGGCGGACTTCTTCCCTGCACAGAAGGATGTCTAAACAGGTGGTTCGGGCACGCCCCTAAGCTTAAGTCAAAATCAATGATTAGGTGGTTCGAGCACGCCCCTAAGCTTAAGTCAAAATCAATGAAGATAAGTCTAACTATTTTTTGTGGGAGAGAATGAACATGTATATCTTGTTCGTGCTTCTTGAGGGGTTTATATAGAGTTGATGGCACCATCATTATAGCAATTGCCCTTAGGACGTAAATTGAGTCTTGATAGGACGGTCAACGTTGTCACTGTTTCGTGGATCAGGCAATCACATCAAGTAAGGGCTTCTGATGGGTGCCATTTGTTGACTATTGTGCTAAAATCTTGGACCATGTAACTGATTATCCATTTAACTTGTCAATGTCTAAGATTATGTGTAACAATTGATTGATATTGACTTTTGGGTGTAAATGACATCTAATTTGTCGCTCAGACATAAAACATGGTTAACCAAGCATGTCATAAATTCTGAGGACTTGACTAGATTGATTTGCTCGTGTTTGAAAGGTCCAGTCGACTAGGTCTGTCCATTCCGTTTGACATTGTGAGTCCGTCTAGCATTATAGAAAAATGAAAACTTCTCACTTTCGATACTAGACAGAGCTTATCTTGGTCCAAACGGAGTGATCCTAAATGGATTATATGTTTGCCCTGGTCAGTCAAAGGGTCTTGAGTATGGAAAGGACACGGGGAGGGAAGCTCCCCACACAAAGGACCAAGCCTACATGTTTCTACCATTATGCTTCCTTTCTGTGATTGTATTATGAGTTTCATAAAACTTATATTGAAGCACCCTGTTGAATTTCCACTATTCTGCAATAAAGTTTCATACGAGTTTCAAAAATCAAATTCTACATCAATAACAAGATTCAAAGTATCGATCGAATTGTATCTACCTCGACTATGTCCAAGGTGATTTCAATTTACAACATTAAACACCAAGGTTGTGTTTGTTTTTTGGCTTAATAGAAAAAGCCAAATATTTTGGCTTTTTCTATTCAGCCAAAAGTGACTTATTGACATCATCCAACATAACTAAAGTGAACTTATTGATAACAAGTTCACTCTAGTTATGTTGGATGATGTCAACAGGTCACTTTTGGCTGAATAGAAAAAGTTAAAATATTTGGCTTTTTCTATTCAGCCAAAAAACAAACACCACCTAAGTCAGTATTAACTGGTCTTGAGTTTTTGAAAAAAAAAAAAAAAATCGTTTGATTCAAATTGAGTTTTAGATTTGACTCCAACACCTCAATTTATGTCATAAATCCCTCTTCTTTTTCTTCATCCACAAAATCATCCTTCTTAATTGCTTGCTTCTGCTATTATGGCAACTGAAGGTTGAAAAGCGACATGACAATGTTCTCTCTTCCTCCAATCGTCTTCGTATCTTTTTGTTATAGGCTACATCTTGAATGACGATGCGGGTTTTTGGCTAGCGACAACATCTGGTGGTACTTCACAGACCTTGAAAGCTTAAGAACAAAGAGTCACACTTACCTGGAGTAGGAGATTCAGATTTGGGAAAGAATGGATATTGGGTATTTTTTTACATACCAATAATATATATGATATTATATTATAATATTATCCAGCATTATGAATTACTGATTAGATGTATGGGCTAAAGATGAGATTTCAAAAATATATACGAAGGGTAAATAGGGGTATTTATATGGCCATGGCATAAAGGTAAGAGCATGAATAATTATATGTTTATAAATATAAGCATTTGGTAAATTAATTGATTTATAATTAAATTTATTATACTTACAAATTGAAAAAAATTAATTAAAAAATGATAATGCTCAAACAAAATATCATTTAATATATTTTAATAATTAATTAATAAAAATATAATTATTTCATCATATTGATTAATTATATCTTATTTTTGAAATTTTATGAACTATTAAATTAATGTGTTTTACATATCGCCTGATATCAATCCAAGTTTCCGAGACCAATGTACTTCAATTTCTTCAAGTTAGTGACTGATACCAAGACCTTAGTATGGCATGAGCAACTAACCTGATATGTTGCACTTGGAATCTTTGGTCAAGTGGATGAAGATTTATTAAAAGCACTTCACCATGGATTGCCTTCAAACTGGCTTCAGCTCCACAAAATCCATTGTTTCATCTTTCCATAGATGATTGGGTGCGTCTCTATCATGTTAAGTATAAATGGAAAAAAAATGTACCTGAAACAAAGTTGTTTCAAAATCTCGAAAATAAGAGCATAAGATAAGGCAGAATTTGAAAAGAACAGGAAATCTGCATACCTGCAGGATTCTATGGACTTCTAGCTTCCAAGTGGTAGGGGGACTGTTTAACACTAGAGTATTATTAGTCATGAAATCATCAGAAAAGGAAACGTGCGCTAAATACGTCTGAGGTAATGAAATGATACATGTATCTGTTGACAGTATAATATAATGAATATTTACAGTATATTTCACAGATTTTCTTGCAGCTAAAAGGGAAGACAGGAAAGCAAGAAGGGAGAAAGAGAAGGTTGGGTTAGATAAGATTTCTTTGAATATACTTTTGAAAGAATTCTTCCTCCCTACAGTGTGTGTATATCACTTTATAAACCTCGATTAAAAGTCTTGGAAATCGACTCGAGAAATATAAATTGAATCCTTCAGGAACTGTGCCCAAAATTTCCTGGATATCTGAAGGAAGCTCCCTGTAGTGATTTAACTTGTTTCGTATGACTCTCAGTAAGTCACGGACACTATCAAATTTGTACCGCCTGTAGCGGCCAATGTTATTGATGAATGCACCTTCCATCTTTTCATCCCATTTCCCATTCAAAGCCAATGTTCCAATGCTTTCTAATTCTTTTAGGAGTTGGGATTCATTCTCCCTATCTTCCAATTCCACACGATCACTGGCATCTCGAAGAAATGAAAGTCGCATTTCAGAACTCCAAAAGAAAGGATGATGCAACACGTCCATGGCCTTTGGCCTAATAACACATTGAAGCCATATCATCATATAAAGAAAATTTTAATACCTAAATTGCAATGAGTTGAATAGAACTTTAACATTTATAACTGATACCCCAATTCTAAATAGAGATATATGCTTGTAAATAGAGTCAGCCAACAGAAGAGCTGCCTCTTAGATGGACTTTACATACAAAATACTACACCAAATGATTCATGAAAGCAATTTGTTAGCCCAACTTCAAACTTATACTATGATATAAGGACAAATGGATTACCTTAAATCTGGGTCAGGCTCTAAGAGAAGAGAGAAAAGATCCACAGCTTCAGGAATATTCTCTATTAAGAATAGGTCTTTCCTGTTATTCACAATATTCACATCACGTTCAAGATTGTCACCATATGGGTGTTTACCCCCCGTGAGACAAAAAAAAAGAACACAGCCCAAGCTAAATAAATCCACTGCACGTGTTTGGCGTCCATGGCGAAGTTGTTCAGGTGCTTGCCAACCCGAACTCCCATAACCTGCATTTTTAACAATGATATAGAGGAAAGAACAAATATATTTTAATTAGTCCACGTGCAGGAATGTATCAAACACAAGGATTTTTTAGAGAGGCCAGCCCGATACTCAAGTTTAAAAATAAAATTCTGATTAAGGTTTGTAAAATTACAAATGGGAATAAGCAAACTGACTGAATCAACATTCAGATTGTTCCCTAACTCAAAAGTTTTCCTCCCTGGGCTTATTTAGTTGTAATATGAACAACCCTACCAGTGTGGTCCCAAGTATTGAAGAACATTAACAACACAACTGATATAAGATACTCACCAGTACCATGGTGAGTTAAGGAAGACATATCCCCAAGAAGACGCTTGCTGATACCCATATCTGAAAGTTTTGCAGATAAGGATTTCCCCTTGATGATTATCAAAATATTTTGAGGCTTTAGGTCCCGATGTATAATTCCAAGTTCATGCAAATGGGCTAGCCCAGAGACCACATCCCTGCACAATTTAGGATTGTGGAAATATCAAATTCCAATAGTTTTATCACGTAATTCATTCAACTCTTTAATTAAGTGTAATTCTAATATAATTCAGTGGCACTGTTGCATGGAGAAAAATGAGCATATTGTTTGTAAGAGTCCAAAGGGAAAATCCCTTTCAGGTGGGATTTTGAGAAGTCTCATACTTTCAGTCATATCAGACAAAAGGCTTTCATATACACATCTATGTAGTGGTTATAAAGATAAAGAATAACCAAACGAATGGTATGAGAAAACTTAACCAGTACTCAAAGGAAGAGAGAGATCTGGGACTTTGAACATACCTCATCAATTTTAACAACTGAGGAGAGGGATATCCATTAGTCTTCCATAATTCAAAATCCTTGTTTGGGTCCATTATTGAATGTAATCGAACAATATACTCAGTCAAGAAGTTGGAATCGTGGTCCTGGTTAACCGCTTGATCTTGAGAATCGGAGCATAAATAAATCAAATCACTTAAGCTACAATTGCAGCGTTCCAGAGAGAGATAAACAAAATCTTGATCATACTCCACTCCATGCCATCGAACAATATTTGGATGCTGATCTGATGCAATAAGATTCTGAATTTCTTTCAAAGCCACATCATGATGTGTCCGCACAAGGCGTTTAACAGCTACTGGACGGCCATCATAAATTCCCTCAAGTACAATGGTACCGTTGCTTCCCTTAGCAATTTCTTTCTTAGATACAAGCATCTTACCAATCTTGCGTTCGCCTACATGAACATCAGCAAGACTATTAGAGCTCAACTCCAATTTCATTTCATTTCTCTCGACTTGTGAAAGTCCATTATTGTCTGCAACCTTACTCTCATGTGAGATATTTCCATGCCTTTTCTCAGTACTGACACTGTTCTTATTGATTCCCGATTTCCGAGCTTTCTTCTTTTTGGGACTGATACCTTGTACTTTAGAATCCTCGGGCTTTGATTTGCCAGGTAAAAATTGGTAAATGATGAAGCCAACAATGAACAGTAGTGGGGCAACCCATATTCCAAGCTTCTTAATAATGTCAGAAACAATGCTCATGATATCCATTTCACTAGCATCACCACCATGAACACTCAAAGTCCTCTCAGAAAGGGGCAATGCAAGAAGTGGTTTGCCTTGGCCAAGGTGATAAGGTCCAGGTAACCTGCCAACAGGCTGTGAAAGAGATTTGGGTTCAGAAGCAGGAAGAGGGAGCACTTCCACGGCAGGAAGAGGGAGTACTTCCACGGCAGGAAGAGGGAGTACTTCCACGGCAGGAAGAGGGAGCACTTCCACGGCAGGAAGAGGGAGAACTTCCACAGCAGGAAGAGTCTTAGGTAGTCTATCATGCATGGGAAAGGAATCTAACAAGCTAGGCTCACGGATTCGGTATACAGAAGCCCTTGCCTGACAATGCAATGGAGACTCAATATCACTCATATATTCTGAACCAATCTCAGTCCCTGTACACCGAAAAACAGCCTCAATATCAGCAAACTTTACATTCCACAACACTTTGCCAGAAGTTAGAGAGAAATGCTGCAGTACATAATCTGTCCTCATGATGTAAAGTGGCAGCTCAACTTTCTGCAAATCCACATCACCAGGCTCTATCAATTCTTCAATCTCTTCCCTAGATAGAATAGGGTTTTCTTCATCACTTTGAAACCCTCCTATCGAAGGAGAAGCATCTGATCTAAAAGTGTTAATAATTGTTCCAGATTTGGCGTCAACAAGAAATACTGTGGTTTTCTTTGATCCCACTGTGACTCCATCCTTTGATACATAAGGCGCACCTTCAATATATTTTTCAGGAGTCAATAGAAGTTTTTCCTGGGGCCAACAAACAGTAATGCACATTAACCAGAGCAATCTGGAAAAACAAAATGAGTATTTCTCCCGGCTAAGAAAAGATTAACATCAGGTTATTTTTAGTATCCAAACTGCAAAAGATTCACATCTTTCTAGCGAAGCTCCAGACTACAACAGCATAATAAATTGTTAGAGGATCAATCTTTCAACAAATCAAAGCCCAAGCAAAATCTTCTAGGTTTCAAACTAAAGAACTATGCTCTTTAATCACATATGTGGCCAACACCATATAGTTGGGGTTGTTGTTATCTATAGACTCGCCACCAAAAGCATAAAGATAAAAGTTAAGCTTGCATACCCTTTTTCCGAAGCTAATGTTATGCCTGTACAGTTCCCAATCATCTCCACAATCTATAAAGAAGTCAGTACTCAGCTGCTTGTCGTTATCACCGTCAAGAAAAGCCTGATACGAAGAATAGATAGATGAACCAGACGCGAAAGACCACAGTATTTTCCTCGAACTAGCCTCCACGAAATAAATTGTCCCATCTAAAGCAGCCACTAGCGCTATATCATTTTTACTGAGCCAAACACCAAACACAATTCATGAATTCCTAGTTTACCCCAAATATCTGAATTCGCCTAGCAAATCTGAATCCAGAAAACCCTAATTTCCAGGTTCAACAAAGTTTTAAAAAAACTGCAAAAAAATTCTATAAAACCCTTATATTCAAGCGGAATCAAAAGAATCAAGAAATCATCGGTACTCACGGCACTTGCGGCACTATGGAATTGGCCTTCAAGACATCGAAACCCTTGCTGTCGAGATTCAAGAGGGAGGTCTCCGGCCTAGTTGAGATCGCGAGAACGCCCGATATGGAGATGAACCACAGAAGAAAGATCAAAGAACGTTTCATCTCAACCTTGATTTCAGATTTTACTCAATAAATTAGAGTTTTCAGAATTATTTTTGAGATTCAACTGGCGGGTTGTGCTTCTTCCCTTGGCAGATACCCAAAAGCTGTTTCGGATCCGTTACTGGAACAAGGAGAAAGAAGAAATCGGGTATTGTAAGGTGGCGGCTCCGGTTAATTGCCGCTACCAATCAAATCTTGACATGTCATCGTCGGCGCTGTCATTTTGAGGAGAGGTTTACGATTTCGCCCCTGAGTTTCATCCGCTGACTTCTCGGGGTATTTTGGAAATTAAAGTACGCTACGTCTCTATGGGAATATTTACGATTTCGTCCCTGAGTTTCATTCTAAGTCTTTTTGGACGGCTAGGGTATTTTGGAAAATAGAAGTAGGAAAATCCATAGACGAGGATTAGAGCCGTAGATCTTGGGGATTGATTGTTTTGAAAAAGAAACGCCGAAGTTTTTGAATCGGAAATTTTTTTAATACCTAGTTAATAAGGTATTAAATACAAAATGTTTTTAACATATCACTTATTAAATAAGTTTAATACATAAGTAATAAGGGAATAAAAAAATAAAAAATAGTAAAAGAGTGTTCTTAGAAAGGACCATGAAAATATAAAAAAAATTAAAGAAAAATATTCTCATATTCTATTTATAAAAAAAAGGATAAAAAAAATTTAAATTGGTTAAAATTTTGTCAATTTTAAAATTATTTAATATTTATAATAAATAAAATGAATTTAAAAAGATATGTAAAAATAATTTATTAATTTTAAAATTATGTTAGAATTCCATAAAAGTGAAAATATTAAATAAAATGATATTTTTTATATTTGGTTTATTATGAAAGTATGAGGAATAATATATATATATATATATATATATATATATATATATTCTCTTAATCTTTCTAAAGAGTTTTCAATTTCTTTATAGTTTATACACTTAAAAGGTTAAAAACTTCTATTTAAACTCAATGCACTTTTACCATTATTTGAATAATTTTATTTTAAAAAATATTTAACTTACTCATATTGTTTGTATCTTAATAATTTTTTAATATTTTAATATAGTATTAGTATATAATCATATTTTTTTGTACTATACCAACAATTTTAATAGATTAATTATAAACATATTAGAAAATTAGATAAAATGAGAAGAAAGGCACCAAAGGGAGAAAACAAATATGCAAATTAAAGTGACTCGAATGTATAATCCCTTGTCAAATCTAGTTCTATTATTATATTAAACTATTAATTTTTCTAAAACCTTAAACTTGCAGGATTAGAGTTCAACATGTATATCATACTCCCTAATGCTAGTTACCTCACAAATCACTCCCATGTAGACATGACAAAAACCCATAGGTCATATTTGGTTCTTGAAAATTTGAGAGAAAATGTAAAGGAAATAAAATTAAAAAAAAGAAAAGAAATAAGTGACAAAAAAATAAAAAAAAAATAGATTTAAACAATTTACTTATTTATCTAAGAAGATTAAATAATTTTAAAATATGTAAAATTTAAATTAATTTTAATTACATTTAATTTTATTATATATTTTTTATGGTAGGACTACACATGAGAAAATCAGGAACCCAAGATAGTCATGGGGTGTAGTGTGTAGCTCATACATCAACTTTTTACCTAATCGAATTACAAATGACATGGTTTGATAGTTATTGCTCTTTTTAAGTACAGTTTCCAAACAGGTGGAAGTCTCCAAATTTATTTTCAAATTGCCCATGCAAAAGAAGCATCAATTTGAAAGGCATATGCAGCTTGAGAGCACTGTCTTTCATGTTATTGTCTTACGATTCTGTTTTCTTCCTCAATCGCCGTTCAAAATATAAGCATTTGTTTGATGAAGGTCAATGAAAAACCCTGGCCCTGAAACCATCAACATCTTTCAACTAGCCAAAAACCCAAAGAGAAAAAATAATGCAGCTGCTTAAGCTTCATAGACTTTGCACTCCTCATCAGCAGGGTTTGTCTCGCAGAAATCCTCCAACGGGTCTCCACTTCCTTCTGCAGCAACACCTGGCCACTTGGCTGCCACCAGATGAGCCAAATCGACCACCCGTTGGCTGCAAAACAACAACCAAACAGGCTATAAGCTACAGCTTAAATTTTAATTACGAGTACATTTGACAATACTTTTAGAAAACACTTTTAATATAATAAGGGTTTTTGAAAAAAACATTCAGGTACTTGGCAAAATTTATAAAATATTTTTAAAAAGTTAAAAAATCACTAATAATATTTCCTAAATAAGCACTTAGAGCTTGTTTGATTGTAATTTTACAAAGGATAACATTTCTAACACATAGAAATGTTTCCTAAAATCACAGCCAAACAAGTTTTTAATGAATGATTATCGCAAAAGACACTTCTAAAGAGCTCTTTGAATATAAACACCATTGCAAACACTTTGAATTAATTGGTTCATCTTATGAGCAATGAATCACATGAATTTGAATTAGTATTAACTCTCACCTGTAACCCCATTCATTGTCGTACCAGGCGACCACCTTGACCATATCATCTCCCATGACCATGGTGAGTGATGCATCAATGGTGGAAGAAACGTCGGAGCACTTGAAGTCTGCTGAGACGAGGGGGACGTCACAGACAGCCAGAATGCCCTTCAATGGTCCGTCAGCTGCCTTCCTGAAGGCGGCATTGACATCCTCAGCTGTGATTCCTTTCTTCTCAACATTCACGACAAGGTCAACAACTGATACATTAGGGGTGGGCACCCTGAGGGCAATGCCATTGAGCTTGCCCTTGAGCTGGGGCAGCACAAGGGACACAGCCTTGGCTGCGCCAGTGCTTGTCGGGACTATGTTCAATGCTGCTGCCCTGGCTCTCCTCAAGTCCCTGTGTGAAGCATCCAAAAGCCTCTGCGCAAACCACAACAAAAGCCATGTTTTTCAAATACCTTTACACCAAGAATTTCATTGATGATCATGGGCTGATGAAGAGAAAATCTACCTGGTCTCCAGTGTAGGAATGGGTGGTAGTCATTGTTCCTTTGACAATGCCTAGAAAACAAGTAAAGGGTCAGTTAAGAATCTAAAATCAATTCACATATTCAGATATTACTGTGAAAGTGAGGAAATGCTTACCCAATTCTTCATCCAGGACCTTCACAAAAGGAGCCAGGCAATTTGTAGTGCAGGAGGCATTGCTGCAAACATCAATCTCAATCAATATGCCTTAGAATCAGGGATGACAAAGTTCCATACAAGTTGCCCAATATCATTTGAATCCAACACATATTTGGTGAGTTTGGATTGAATATAATCAGGTTTGGATTAAATTCGTGTCGATTTTTATAACCCATTTAGTAAATAGGTAGGTTTTGCGTCAATTTGCATAATACAAAAATTTACTCATTTAATAATTTTATTAATTAACCTAATTATAAGTTTAAACTATTTAATTCACATTTGATGTTACCGTTTAATAATTAGTAGTATTTGAGTTTATATTTTTTTATATGATTATTATTCGTGTGCAATCCGGTTTGACTTATGTGGTAGAGAATCTTCGGGCTTTAACATGATACAAATGCAACCCCATCTACACGTATTGTCACCCCTACTTAGAATGTATTCACTTGGCTGCCATATACTCTCCAAAAAGTACTCACCTCACAATGTTGGAAACATCATGGGTGTAATCTCCTTCATTTACTCCAACAACATAGGTTGGAATATCAGCCCCTTTGGCTGGTGCCGTGATAATAACCTTCTTGGCACCAGCTTGGATATGTTTTCCAGCACCAGGGCCGTCCACGAAGACTCCGGTCCCCTGCAGGAAACCCCAAAATCTCAAATTTCCCAGGGTTCAATGTAAGGAAAACACACAACCTGAGGCCTAAAACCATGATATTACCTCAATAACAATGTCGATACCGAGCTCAGCCCATGGGAGCTTCAGGGGGTCCCTGCTGGAGACGACCTTGATGGGCTTGCCATCCACGCTGATGGTCTCGTTGTCCACTATCTTCACTTCAGCTTTGAATGTTCCAAGCATAGAGTCATATTTCAGCAAGTGCGAAGCCTGCGTTTTTTAACAAATCAATGCTGTTGAATCAACCAATCTAGATCATGAAAATCATGAAAATTCATTTGGGAAATTCAGAGTATTGCTTACGTTCTTTACACCGCCGCTGTCATTGACGACAATAACATCGAGGGGAGAGTCTTTCCGCCCATGCCAGCACCGGAGGAAGTTCCTACCAATGCGCCCGAATCCATTGATCGCCACCTTCAATTTGGCCACTGTTTCTCCCTTAACTGGAGCTGGCCCTCCAGCCTAATTTCAAAGAATCAAATCCAACTTATCAGTACTACCAAAATAATTATAATCCATCTTCATATAATGAATCTTCTTCAAACTCTATATCAATAATCCTATTTTCCATATTTTACCCTGATGGGTATAGATTTCAAAAAAAAAAAATTCAGTTTTGCACTAGTGGATTATCATCAGTTGCTCAAAACCCATATAAACATGCTTGAGAACAATCAAAATAGATGATGCTCAAGAAATTAATCAAACAAGATAACAATCAAAAGCTATTGCGGATAACCTTGGGAGTAAGTTGGGAAGCCACAACATCAAAGAAGGAAGGCTCTCTAGCATTCTTGGCAAAGGTCACACACCCACCGGATCTAAGCCCAGAGAACTCAGCCACTTCCAGCCTCTGCATATAGCCAAAAAGAACTGAGCTATATATGCTTCCTACAAACTAGAAAACAAAGGAGAAAAAAGAGAAAGTAGGAGACAGACCTTGGCGAAAAACTGAGTGGGAAAAGAGTGAGAGGCCTTGGAGGGGAGCCTGGTGTTGGTTGTTGGGATTCTTGAAGAAGCCAGAGCTGCATGAGAGGCCATGGCTGCAACTAAAGCTAAGAGGAAAGCTTCCTCAACACTATATATACAGTTGAATTGGTTGATTCAGTTACTAACATTACATTGTCAAAGGTTTAAGAATAAAATTATGGCTGCAATTGGGGTAAAGAAAATGTGTGGTGAGAGAAGGGGACATGCAGATATGAGATAAGATGATGTTCTGGGGCAGCCACTGCAACCTAAAAGATCTGAGCCACAGGTTCTTGACTTCCTGGAGCTTCACCCATTAATCTTTTTTCCCAAAATCTCCTCACATATTTTTCTGAATGACAGATAGCTTAATTACCACAAATTGTGAGGAGACGTCAGATGTGGTGTATGAAATGAGCCCAATACACCATGAAAAAGCAGAAAAAGGCCCACACACCCTGTAATTTTCTTTCTTTTTTTTTGGGCCATTTTTTCTGGTTCATAAGAGATCATGGTGGATGGTGGACAAGTTTCAGAGAATAATATTTTGTTTTCTCATTTTGGAGTGACATGGATTAATAGCATTTCCTAGTTAAGAACTGAAGAAAGAAAAAGACTCGGCTGTGTTCTGAAGTCTATTGATTGGACCAGTGCCATGAAAACTGTGTTGTGAATTGGAAGGTTATAATATTGGAAATTTTGAGCCACATGAAATGGGCTTATATTCTTTCTGTGATTTTGATTTTGCAATGAAATGTGCCTAACTAAAGTTAGAAAAGTGAAATTCTGACTTGGGTTCGTTCTCTTCTCACTTCTCGGCAATGAAATTGACAAGACTTAGAATTTCTCATTTCAATTTAACGGTCCAAAGCCCCTTAAATTAATGGGTAGTAAGTTAGTAACTAATTTTAGAAAACAAAATTGTGATTTAATTTATCCTATTTTCTTTTCATAGTTTTATTTGGCCAAATAGATTTTGAATAAAAGAAATATTTTCCAACTATTTTTTAAAATATAATTGTTTGTCAAATTAAAATATTTAAAATTTTTTTTTATGTTTTTAATAATTAAAATTATTGAAGCCACTTTACAATTCAAGCCTACAACTTATCCACCACTTTATGATGTTACAGTGGTGATACTTATTTAAAGTTTTCATTCCTATTATTCTTAAATTTAATTCTCTTGCAGAAAAAAATTTGCAAACACATGCATAATTTTTTTTTTCATCAAAATAAGTTTGATAGCTTAAAAAACATTTTATATTGGCATAATATATATTACAAGTAAAATTAAGAAAAAATATATATTATCAAATAAATGTGGAGTGTAAAATAGATATAAATTTTGTTCCCCAGGGGAACAATTCATTACCCTTCGGGAGAGAAAAGTCAATTGCTTTCATAGAAAGCCTGTGAGCCCCATACATGAGTCAGTTCCAAAATATCACGTGAATGATAAAAATAAAAAAATAAAAAAAGACCCCCTTTCCTCTTAATTCCTAGGGTAAACAAGCCATTAGAACATTTTGAAATTGTTTAGAAAGCCCTAGACTCACATTATCACAACTTTTCGGAAAATAGGAGACAACATGGTCGCACTAATCTCAAGCTTGAACATTCAAGGAGTACCTTATAAGTTGGACAATTGGATGCAGAAAACCTAATCAATTTCACTTGCAGCCAATTTAAACAACTAAAAATAGACCTTTCTGGGAATAGTTTAGCAAGTTACAATACAGAATAGTACTATATGAATCTCAGCCCAAAACTTGAGCAGTTTGTTTGGTTACATAAGGCGAAAATTTATTCGCTGGAATGATGCCCTACTGTTGACAAGAAGAAAAGGAAACACAAGAGGTCATAACGGCAAAGTTGAGGATTGTTTCAGAATCTGGGAATTACTCTCTGTTTGAAGGCCAATTGCAGCACAATGTAAACATGGGCATTCTCATATGGCAGCTTCCATTTCATCTGAGTTAATAGCCGCTCCATTTGGGGTGTCATCTGCTTCATCTGGGGAATCTTCTGATCGGAGCTGAGAAGAAACATCATCTATGGCAGAGTTCAGTTGATCGATCTTCTGTGCCAGTATTTTCCGTGTTTTCTGTGAATCAGTTGTCAACTTGTTAGAAAGGAGCATGATATAAATATAACAAATCCCAGATGATCACTACACTGCTGCTGGTGATTCAAACACATAAATCAAACAGTAGTGTAACTTTCCCTTCCTTCATCCCTGCTCATCCAGTGAGTTTAGGGCAGACAAGAACAACACTCAATTGTCATCAACTTTTCAAAAATGGCTCTAGAATTTAAGTGTCTGAGAATAAGAAAGGGTAAATGTACATCGGACGAGATAATAACAAAGCACGGATTCAAATGGTTGAAAATTGGTGGCCATAAGATGTCTGAAACTGACTTTTCTGTCATCATATTCAAGAAGACCTCTAGCAAGATGAATGAATCAAAGATTATGGAATCATCAAATGCCTGACCCATTATGTCACGACCCTACTCTCCACCTGATATTATCGGGTTCAGGGCTACAGTGGCACACACACGACCCACTAACGGGCCCCGGTTTTGCTTCTTTCTTGGGCATACACCCTCAACAAAAGATTTTGATAATGTGTTGTGAAAGCCTTCCATATATGGCTTTTCCCCATTCACTCCTCAGGCAATGTGGGACACTACAGTCCCACTCCCTTAGGGCCCAACGTCCTTGCTAGCACACTTCCGGTTGGAGATCAAGCTCTAATAACATCCTATCATGACCCCACTTTCCACCCGATAATGTCGAGTTTAAGGCTGCAGTGGCGCACACACAGCCCACCAACTGGCCTTAATTTTGCTTCTTTATCAGGCCTACGCCCTCAAGAAAAAGACCTCAATAGTGTAGCTGTGCAAGCCCTCCATATATGGCACTTCATCACCCACTCTCCGGGTGATATGGAACACTACGGTCCACCCCTTTGGGGCCTAGCGTCCTTGCTGGCACACTTCCGACCGGAGATCAAGCTCTAATACCATTCTATCACGACCCCACTTTCCACCTGATATTGTCCAATTCAAGGCTACTGTGGCGCACACACGGCCCACCGGTCAACCCTAGTTTTGCTTCTTTATTGGGCCAACGCCCTAAAAAAAAGGCCTCAATAGGGTTGTTGTGTAAGCCCTCCATATATGGCTCTTCACCACTCACTCCAAAAGTGATGTGGGAGTTAGGTTAGAGAGTGAGTGGTGAAGAGTCATATATAGAGGGTTTGCACAACAACACTATCGCGGCCTTTTCTTGAGGGCGTAAGCCCAGTAAAGAAGCAAAACTAGGGTTGGCTAGTGGACCGTGTGTGTATTAATGTAGCCCTAAACCGAATAATATCAGGTGGAAAGTGGGGCTATGACAAAATGGTATCAAAGCCTGACCTCCGACCGAAAGTGTGCCAGCGAGGACGCTGGACCCCAAGGGAGGTGGACTGTAGTGTCCCACATCGCCCAAGGAGTGAGTGGTGAAGAGCTATATATGGAGGGCTTGCACAACAACATTATCGAGGCCTTTTGTTGAGGGCGTAGGCCCAATAAAGAAGCAAAACCGGGACCAGCTGGTAGGTCATGTGTGCACCACTACAGCCCTAAACCCGACAATATCAGGTGAAGAGTGCGGTCGTGAAACATTAAAAGGGAAAGTGGCTACAAAGCCCATGCTGCTTTATCACATAAAATACAAACAAGTCAAAAAGTAGAGCATCTAAATGATAAGTGTAGCCAAAATGAGTTGTTGAGGCAGATGCGTTACAATCCAAGACAACACAAAATGAATGCATTTGCAAGATGAGAGAAAAGCTGCCTACAATGGTTTGGTTGTGTGCTAAAAAGACCAACTGCTACCAGTGAAATGTAATTTGATCAAAGTTGAAAGTGTCATAAGGACAATAAAGAACATGGGTCGTTGCAGTTAGCAACTTCTTGGATTCTTTGCTATAGTATATATTTTGAGGGACACTAGTACTTGGAAGCAATTATTCATGGGGTTTCAGAAAATAAATTAAAAAGGAAAATAGCAATTATTTAGGGGATTCTGAAAATGAAACAGAAATTTCCCATCATCCAACTTTACATCAGGCACAATAGCTAAAGAAATTTTGATCACAGAAAAAACACATTTCAGTTAGATCTCCAATAAAATAAAAAAAAGATGTTATGACCAGAAAATACCTGAAAATAAGAAGTTCCAAAAAATAAAATCCACACATATATGTGAAGATCAAATAAGATAAGCAAAATCCCTAAAGAATTGTTCTACTAAAAATTAATTGCATAGAGTCAACACAGACTAATCACCTCCAAAGCCTTTTCTTCATCATAAATGAATTTGGGCAGTTTCCTCATTAAATCCTTTCGGTCAGCTCCAGCCAGTGCCTTGCTAATCTAAAGACGAAAACTTGTCAGCCAGCAATAATATTTAACAGAAATCCAAATTTCCAGCTGCATTCAATGAGCAATTAGTAGCATAAACACCCATGGTCACAAACTGCACCAAATGGATGTTCTGTAGCCTACAAAGTTTTGAGATTGTTGACTGTAACATGATATGATCGTTAAAAAGTAAATAATAAGGTATCAAAATTATAGTAGCAACAAACTATTGATTCATAAACCATTCCAAAAAAATCATTTGGATGTATGAGATGTCATCCCAGTATAATTCACACAAACTGACTGTCAATTCAGGGAAGATAAATACATAGCAAACCAGTATTACCTGAGGTGCATATACACAACCAAGTGTGCCAACTATTATTCCTCCCAAAACAAAGCCACCCAAAAAGAAGTTTGCATTGCTTTGCTTTCCACCATCATCGCTGTATTACACAAGCAGGATGATAATGTTTTACTGAAAAATCCTCATTGAAAAGCACAACGGAACTACTTGAATGATGTATGGCTCATTGAAAAGTTGAGAAACAACTTCAAGAAGGCAAAAGGCCTGTTTAATAATTAGGGAAGGGGAACAGAAAAGTAGAATTCTAGTTATATTAGTGTACGTGATCTTGCATAATAATTGGAATGATTGCCAATTAAAGTAGAGGCATTGTGCTTCATTTTGGATATCATAATCAGACACAAGGACTACAAAACAACAAGCATCACAAAATAAAGAAAGCTGATACCTATATGCTGCTTGGACTGTAAGTGCCCTTTTAGAGGTAAAAAATCGCACTTTCCCAACATGATTTGGATTGAAAGACAAATTGGTGGGGCCCAAACTACCAAGATACCGGTCCACTGGCTTCAAACAAGCACCTACCATTGAATTTCATAAGTTATAGAAAAGTTAACATGATCTCAAAACCAAAATGACAACCAAACAAAAGATGATAAGTCAAAAGTTTCGCCAGTGACAAATTAATATAACAAGTGGGTCATACATTCATGAGAAAATTTTATATGAATTTCAACCAAACCGAAAGGATGAACCTACTTTCTCATCTAGAAAATGGAAATGTTTCCAGAACATCAAATTATCAATTAAGATGGGATTTTAAGATGGAATTTTATTTGATATGATAAGTTGGAATGGACCTTGCTCAACAGTATGCTATGCTGCAAACACCTTTAATTCCCATGGGAATAGGAAATGTCAAAAATAGAAATGAGAATACCCCACATTCAGGTAATAACAAAAAGCATAAGAACTCTGCTGGGATTCACACCATCTACAAACCCAATGAGACTAATGCCAAAGTTGCAGAAAAGAATGCAATAGCTGACCCCAAACATAACAACATTTTAGATATAGAAAGTAGTAAACAGAGTTACAATACTGCTTTATGAATAAGACCACTCTTAGTCCCACTAACACTGACATTAGGAGTAAAACAAATGATGGTCATACATGCATACCCATTTGAAAAGCTAGACAATATGAAATTTATAATCTTCTCTCCCTCATAACCACTTCTCATGCAGAGAAGATAAACAGACTCCCACAGTAGGTCAGGGGATTGGCTTTGATATGCTTTATAATGACTCTCTCCCTCTTATTATATAGACACGACTCTCACAGCTTTAAAATGCATCTACACGGCTAAGAGAAGTCCACTACATATACATGGTGTCAAGAACTTCTCTCTTAGGCGACCTAAGATCTCACATGTAACATAATAGACCCAGTTGTGGATTGTAAACCTTGAACACTAACATTCTCAAGCCATATAAGGGTGAGAAAGGAGTTACACTAATCCCGTCCAACTCTTGAGCAAATTTCTACGCTCTCATTTAGTAATTAGAAAGAATGAGAGAAGAAAAAATGAATTTAATATACAATGCTTAAAAAAAAGAATATTATTAATATTTTCCTTTCCCAAGAACCAACCAGTTAAGGGTTTGATTGGCGATTGTTCTTGAAAATAGTTTTATGGTCTTTACAAAAGAAAATGGTGTTCTAACTTAGAAAATGTTGGGCTAGGTTTTGCAACCCATGAAGAGTCTCTTAAGCCCATATATTAAGCTATTCATTTTTCATGTTTCTAAGCCCAAGTATAGGCAGCATCTAGGGTTTCTTTTGGGGATGCTGAAAAACCAAAATTGGTAGATAGTGGAAGAGAGAAAAAGAATGGAAAATGAAGGCTATTTTTCTGGGCACCATTCAAAGGCTCAGAGGTGCAAATAAAGTTGTGAAGATGAAACTTTTACAGGTGATTCCTTCAATTTTTCATGAGGAGATTCTTCCTTCAACTTTTTGTGAAAGCTCTTGTGGTATAATCTCTCCACTCTCCTCATAATTTCTGTATTTCTAAGATGATGAATTTCCATCTCAAATATTGATATATTTCAACTAGTCTCCATCGTGCAGAAGCTCGTCAGGAGTTGTATTCCTATTTTTATTGAAATGGAAGAAATCTTCTCTGTGATTTTTTCCCTCCTTTAGGAGGGCTTTTCCATGTTATTCCCGGTGACATCTTACTCAGATGCTTTTGGATTATTGCTGTCTTTTCTTGCTAGTTGTTATTATTATAGAAGAATTTTGAAACGCACACTATTCTTAAATATTCACTATTCCCACCTCACTTAGCTATTCTTCAACTACTATTATGTGCCTCGATAGAAAACACATTTGACAAATTTTGACATAAAATAGTTTTCTGAGAATTTATTCTGAAGAGAGTGTTTTTGAGGACGAATTTAGTGTTTTCAGAGCATCAACCAAAAACATAGAGACTAATAGAAACTTTTGAATTGTACACAAGTATACAGGACATCCACAGAGAACAAGCTGAAAACTGTTTTTATAGTTGAGTTCCCAAACAAAATTTTGTAGCTCAAAACAATCAAAAAACTGTCCCAAAAGATGCTTTTGCTAACAGTGTTTGAAAACGTTTCCAAATAGGCCCTAAACTTCAAGGATTGCCCATAATGACATTTCAATCTTAGGGCGCATAAATTGAGTTGAATCACATACAAAAAACATTAACATGAACAGCTCTATGATAGAGCGATAAGAGCTACGGTTTCAGCCACATTGCCTTCAATTTAATAATGTATGCGAGAAGACACATCAATAAACAATAAAAATAAAAAATAAAAAATGAAACAAAAAAAAAACCACTAACAAATCCCAAATCATAAACAAAACCAGAATGCTCCGTTTGGTTGCCCAGAAAACTTAGACTCATGAAAAAAAAAATATTAAAACTTAGAATGTCACAGCATCCAATTCGATCTTAACAGTATTCGAGCTGTCGCTTATTTTCCTGCGATTTCTCGCAACCAAACGGGCATGATAAAGCAGATCAAAAGACAAAATCTAAGAGAAAGATTACCAGATGAAAAATGAACCAACGAATTCGAAAAGGCAGCCATCGTTTCCAGAGAAAACACCGAGAGAAACAAATTTGGGAGCGAAAGGAGTGAGGAAATGAAGCCTGAGTGGATTGAGGAAAGAAAAACAAGTGATTTTTTTTTTCGATGAGATCGAAGAGCGGAGAAATGAAAAGGATTCAGTACATTGGGACCAGCCCCTTTACCATGGTCTCACGGACTAGCTGTTGTAGATTGATTGCCATTCAACGGCTCAGATACAAAATATGGCACGACTAGGACAAGCCCTTTTGGTTCCGGTTGGCGTAACGGGCAACCCATGATTGACTTCGGCCCATTATTTGAAGTAAAGTGGGCCCAAACCTCCTTGTTTATAATGGGCTTGAGAATTCACGACCTATGACTAGGTCAGACGGAAAACCCAAGAATTCAATCTAGGAATTTAGCCCATCGATATCCATAAAACGTGAAATTATTTATTTTTTGAATGATTGAATTTAATTAGCTTTTTTAATAATAAATTTAATTTAAAAGTTTGTGAAATGTGTTTTTTAAATTATATTATTTTTTTTTTTCTAAATAACAGAAAACTGGTTTTTCGGATTTTTGCTTATATATAAAGAAAATTTACACTCAACATTAAATACAAACTCAAAGTATCTTTCATAATTTTTTTCAACTCAAACTTAAACTTAAAGGGGGTGTTAGCCCTTTCTTTCTTTCCCCCCTTGTTTGTCCTACTTTATTTTTTATTTTTAATTTAATTCAACGATTGGTGAACAATGAAGGAAGAGACAACATAGGGAACCAACACCTTAAACTAGAGAATGACGAAGAAGGTTTCGATGTCTTCTATGCCACTGAACCATTTGATGTTAAAAGAAGAGCAAGAATGAAGAAACAGTCACATACAATCGTCCAAAAAAATAAAAATAAAAATTTCTATTAGTGACATTAATATATACAAAAAAAATACCCCATACGGTCCAATTATATGATTTTAAACTATATTAAATCACGAGGATGTTTCCTTCTCAATCGACTATTTGATGACTTGGTCATGGCATGAATGATTTTTTGTTTTTGTTTCGTTCTATTTTTATTTTAAAAAAATAGTTTTCATTGCCAAACTTGGTATCGAATGATTAAGTATATTATTAATTATATTAATATTTTAGAATATGTCGAGATCTTGAAAACTATTTAAAAATCAACATCTATGAATTTGTAGAACAGTACTCATACAAATTAATCATGTGATAAAAATCGGATTTGAACTGGTAATATGAGAAATTTCAATCTTCTGTTCTACCAATTAAATTATCCCGATTATTCTTGGTGTATCATAGTCATTTTACTAAATGACTTGATGTCAATTAAAAATAAAAAGACAAAATACTATTATAAAACAAAACAAAGTGAGAAAGTACAAGAAAAAAAAAAAAGTCAAATATTAGGAATTTCCCTTGCTCCTTTTTAATTTCATCCTCACTATTCTATATTTTCACACCCCATACAATTAATTAAGAAAATAAATTTCTTAAAATATTAGTATACTTTGTATGACACTTTCCACCTACCATGTGAACAGCATTCATCCTCCTGTGCTCACTTCTGGAATCAAAGGCCGGCCTCTTTGATTTTATGCTTGAGCTATACTCAACATCTCACGTAAAAACACTAGGCACATGACAAAAACCTTACACCGTGTGCTGGGCCCTCCAATTCATTACGCGCCTTCGTTTTTACCTTTAAACTCCATTAATCTTGCCCTCAGCCCCAGATCAAGGTTTTTGATTTTTCTCCACTGATCGAAAACCATGGCTGCACCGGCTGCCGGCGAACGCTCTCTGCAGGAAACGCCGACGTGGGCTGTGGCGCTGGTGTGCGCCGTCTTTGTGATTCTGTCTGTACTCATTGAACATGGAATCGAGTCTCTTGCAAAGGTAGAGTGTGGCTTATCATCTCAGTCTTGAAAGTTTTTGAGGCAAAAAGGAATAAGTAAAAATAAAATAGATTTAATTCTAATGATTCAGTTTCTCTTCAGGTACGTTCGGTGATCCAAATCAAAACCAAGACCTTATTTGGTTTTTGAAATTTCTGAAGAAAAAAGAGAGTGAAATAAAATCTAAATTTAATTATAAAAAAAAGTTAAAATTAAATCTAATAAATTTCTCTGACACCTTTTTTTGAAAATTTATTTTTTCTTTTTCTTTCTTTATGTATAAAAATATTTAAAAATAAAAAATCTAGGTATTTCTTTGAATACTCCTTTTTTTTCTTTTTGAAAAAAATAGTAATAATTTCCATACAAAAACTTTTAGATTGAAAATGTCATTTCTTTTTCAATATTTTTAGCCAAATAAATATAACATAAAGGATTAATTCTGCTTTGATTGATTGTTGTTTGTGATGACAGTTGTTTAAGAAAAAGCAGAAGAAGGCCATGAGTGAAGCCCTGGAGAAAATAAAAGCTGGTTGGTTCTATCATTCTCATTCGTAATAACTTTATGTGGACGATAATTCTTTGAAAAACAATTCTTAAAATTCAGCTTTTTAAGAAGCTAAAATAATATTTTTTTAAATAAAAAATTTATTTGAAAACTGATTCTAAACAAAAGTTTTCTTAACCCGTTCTTTTTTATTCCAGCTTTCCCTCATAATTTAAATTATTTCGCATAGAACTCAAAAAAGTTCCGAAAAAAAATATTTCAAATTCATTCTCAAATATTATTCTTGTTTAAAACAAATTCTTAAAACATTATTCTCATGAACTAAAACATTTTTTATTAAAAAAAAAAAAATTGTTCAAAAAACATATTACCTTTTTTTAATGGAATAAATTTAAGATATTTTCAATTATCCTTTTAGAGTATTTTAAAAAATAATTAAAAAGCATATATTTATATTGGGATGACAAAGGAGGGAATGAGTTGTGCTTATCCTAAGTTCATCTTATTTATTTAAAATAATTTTCATCTATATTCCATTAAAGAAAATTATACAGGCAAGAATGTGGATTTCCTTTATTTGCCTCTCATATTTAATTTCATTTTTATTATATTTTATTTTATTTTTTAAATTTATAATTACATTAAAATAAATATATTTTATAAATAATTAAAATATTATAAATTTTTATAATTTATTTTATTGAAAATAATTTATTATTATTATTATTATTATATTAAAATTAGGAAATTAAAATTTAAAATTAAATTTATACATAATCGGGATAGGACAAGATAATATTCGAATCCGCATTGAACCCGCCTTGGGTTTAAAAAAAATATATATTAATTTGTTCTTAACTCATTTATTTAAATTTTAAATCCATCCCATTACAAATAGAATGGGATGTGCACCAAAAAAACCATCCCATATATTTATATATATGAATAAATGTTCACGAGGAAACTGTTTCTAAATTTCTAAATTGTTCTAAAAAGTGAATAGAAAACTGTTTTTTTGAAGGATTATTCTTAAAAACCATTTTGGACAACTTGTCAAACATACCTTTACTTACTCTTTGGTGCTAAAAGCACCTCAGTGATTAATTTTTATTGTTTTTGGATACACAGAGTTGATGCTACTAGGCTTTATTTCATTGCTAATCACCGTTGGTACTAGATTCATTGCCAAGATATGCATCCCTGCTGAACTGGGAAGCACCATGCTTCCATGCAAGCGTGGTTATAAGAAGGACGACGGCGGATACGGTGGTGGCGGTGGTGACGACGGCGACGAAGGAGGAGATGGCAGGAGAAAGTTATTATCATATGCTGAAGAAATGATATTGCGTAGAGTTTTGGCCGCCCAGGCTGAAGGTGACTATTGCTCCAAAAATGTAAGTCACCACCCACTCACCACCACGATTTTTATTACGTTGACTCCATATTTGAGACTGCAATTCATTTCACAGGAGAGAAATTTGAAATTGTTGAGGGAGTTTGTTAAGATGATACCATCAACTTAGATTTTTTGGTTAATTGGGTAGTTTAACAACGGTTTTTTTTGTGTAAATTAGGGTAAAGTACCACTGATTTCGCAAAATGGAGTGCACCAACTGCATATATTTATATTTGTGCTGGCAGTTTTCCATGTGCTTTATAGCGTCATGACCATGGCTTTGGCCCAGGCCAAGGTAAGTACACGTCATCTTAGCACAAGGCCTCGCTCTTACTGAGGGCATTCGGAACCCATGTGAGTTTTTGAAGGGCCTGCCCAATAAAAGCCCACTACCACATGGAGTTGGCCCAAGAATACGTTATGATTGGATTTGATGCTTTTCTTGTGCGTGTTGATCAGATGAAGAAATGGAAGTCTTGGGAGTCGGAGACATCTTCCTTGGAATATGAATTCACAAATGGTAATCTTTTCATTCTTTTAACTTCCATCGTGTTTGAATTCAAGGATGTGAAGGGGATGGTTCAGGACCGTGTGATCTTGACTTGTAAACTTGTTCCCATCCCCATCTTTAAAAAAAATTAACTTTTAGTTTCTTTTTTTTCCTCATTTTTTACTTTTAAAATATTTTAACTATATTAAAAAATATACAATAAATAAATAAATATTATGTGCTTTTATAATTATTTTGATGAAAAATAATTTTTTTAATTTTATATGTGTTAAACGATAAATTATCATTTTAACTTGGACTTCGAAATTTTGATGGGCTGGGCTTTTATCTTGTTCTTCCAGATCCAGCGAGATTCAGGTTCACCCATCAGACTTCCTTCGTGAGGCGCCACTCTGGCTTCTCCAGAAGACCTGGGATTAGATGGATTGTAAGGCGATAAGGCCCATACTTCTTTCTCTGACCAGGCCTAAAAATAGGCCCCTTCAATTGAATCAATCCAAATATGGGCTTGGGCCCGTATAATTTTAATTTCCAGGATTTTTATTATTCATATTATTTCCAAATTTGCCAGGTGGCATTCTTCAGGCAATTCTTTGCTTCGGTGACGAAGGTGGACTACACAACAATGCGTCGTGGATTTATTAATGTAAGTGGACTTCTTTATTTTTCAGTCAGGAAATAAATTATATTCAATCATAAATGTATCATACTTTTAGGATTTTCAATATAATTATCAAATCATATTTATTTGAATAATTTATATTTTCATATAGAAGGAATATTTTATATTTCTGCAAATATGATGTGGCAAATAAAATTTTATTTTAAAAATAAAAAACCAATGTTTTTTATAAAAACATTTTGAAATATAATTATAAAATATAAAATGTTTTTTTGTTCTTAAAAATAAAAAATGAAGACCTATTTGGCAATTGTTTCAATAATAATTTGTTTTTCTCCAAAATAAAAAAAATGGGACATTTAATAGTTAGAAAAAATTTTTATTATTTATTTTTTAAATGATGTTTTTAGAAAATATATTTTAATTGTTTTCACCTATTTTTTAAAAAGTTATTTTAAAAATTAATTATAATGATTAAAAATAAAGAACTAAATATAAAATTATTTTTAAAATATAAAAAATAAGTTAAAAACATTTCAAATTCTCAAACTTTAATTCTACGAAACATAATATAATAATATTTGAAAGCTGTTTTCAAAAATTAATTTTCAAAAGCTTTTTAAAAAATAATTATCAAACAAAGTTTAAGGTGCTTTCAAACAACTTCTTTTAGTTATTTTCACTTGTTGATAGCTATTTAAAAAATAATAATTATATAAATATGAAACATGATTAAAAATAAAATATTGTCTATAAAAATTATTTTTAAAACATAAGAGATAAGTTAAAATAGACTTTTGTTGTAAAATATCAAAATGATGAAAAATAAATTTTAAAAATTGTTCTGCAAAGTTGTTTTTAAAAATACTTTTTTAGAGTATAGTATATGGTGTATTTGGAATGTAACATGATTTCTAACAAATGCAGGCACATCTAGCTCCAAACAGCAAATTTAACTTCCACAAATACATAAAGAGATCCATGGAAGATGATTTCAAAGTGGTTGTGGGTATTAGGTCTCTCTCTTTCTTCATTGTTTTCACTTTTCACCTTTTTATCTCATTCCACCTGCCTAACCATTATTCTATTGGTATTACTGAAGAAAAAGGTAACAAACCATCCAATATTATGGATGGAAATAGACATCATTGTTATAAACAAAAATAAATAAAAAACTTTAAAAAAATTAATTACATTAAAAAAAATTATAATATTATAAATTTTATAATTTATTTTTATGATAAATTATTTCATATTTTATATGTATTAAAAATGAGAAAAATAAATTAACTTTATATATACATGACTCGACCAGTATATCAAAAAACCTCATTATATTAGTATCACTACTTAATAAAAGAAACATCAAGTTGATTTAAAAATTATCAAAATTATAGAATAGTTTTAAAAGGCATAAAAATTTCATATAACTTAGGTGTAATGTGCAATATAAGGTCTGTGTCTAAGACTCTAAATGAAGTGAAATATGATATGAGATGTAAATCAACTTTATAAAATATGATTTAATTTTTTTTTTTTTAAGATTCCAAATATTTAAGAAAAGCATACAATTAAAAAATAATAAAATTATATGAGTTTGAATATATAATTAAAAATTTTAAAAATAAAAATATTTAAAAAAAAAGAGTAAAGGGGATAAGGAACGTCTCTTCAATAAGACGCATGTCTCGGCAAATGAGGCGTGGCTAGACTTTGAGCCTAGGTGCACTTAAAGTACGACTTTTAAAACTATGAAAGCACAATTTTGGTATTTTTCAATAATGGGGAAGATCCTAATAATTTATTCATATGTATATATGCACTAACATTTTTATTTTGGTTGAAATTTGCAGTTTACCATTGTGGATTTTTGCCATCATCTTCTTGCTTCTAAATGTTTACAGTAAATTACACTCTCTCTCTTTTCAGATACTCACCCATACGTCATGGTAGATCTCTGTCCTAATTCTGTGTTTTCAACATCATTTTTGCAGAATGGTACACACTCTCATGGATGCAAATAGTGCCAGTCACGGTAAGAAATGCATACTTAACCACATTCAATCTAAAAATTGTCCGCTCTGTTTGGATAGCAGAGCACTTCAGAAAATTTAACTGATTTTTTTGTGAACATGTGTTTTGATAAAAGTGGTCTCCAAGCCTTTCAACATCAAATAAAAACTTTTAAGAGAACCACTGCCAAACAGAGTATAAGGTTGTTTGAATTAATTTTTATTTTGTATTTACTTATGCAGATACTTCTTGTAGTGGGCACAAAGCTTGAACTGATTATCATGGAGATGGCAGAAGAAATCCAAAATAGAACCACTGTTGTTAAAGGGGCCCCAATTGTGGAGCCAAGCAACAAGTATTTCTGGTTTAATCGACCTCAATGGGTTCTGCTTTTGATTCATTTCATCCTTTTCCAGGTGAAGTTTAGTTTAGTGGCTTGATTAGTAGAAGTATAATAAATAAAATAGCCACTAAATTGTACTTAAACCCAGTTTGGATCGGCTTTTCCGAATCCAAATTAATTTATTATTTTTATAAACTTGAATTATGTAAGTCTTGTTTGAGATGGTGCCTAGTAATAACTTTACTATAATTTATATAAAAATAATAATTTATGTTTAACAAAAATTTTTACGGATATTATTCTTTGTAAGATCGTCACTGACTCTTTAACATATATTTGTACAGAATGCATTTCAAATGTCATTCTTCCTATGGATAACTGTGAGTGATCTCAGGCCCTTTGTAACATCTCTGGTTTTCTATCAATTAGTTCATTCATGGACAACTTTCTATTTTGTAATGACTATTGTAACACTTGAAAAAATTGCAGTATGAATATGGGATCAAGTCATGCTTCCATGAAAACTTGGCTGAGATTTTGGTGAGACTTGTCTGTGGAGTTGCCCTTCAAATCCTCTGCAGCTACATCACCTTCCCTCTCTATGCCTTAGTAACACAAGTGAGTATTCCTGATAATTCATAAGAATATGGTAGAAAAATTATGTTTCAAGACATTTCCCGTAAGCCTTTCATTCAAATTGATAGCCTAAAAATTACAATGACCAAATGTGCACCTCTCTGCAGATGGGTTCTCACATGAAGAAATCAATCTTTGAGGAGCAAACCGCACAGGCCCTTAAGAAATGGCAGAAGGCTGCAAAGGAGAGGAAGAAGTTGAGAAAAGCAGGGGGAGATATTGCTCCTGCGAGTCTAAGTGGAGAAAACACACCATCCCATGGCTCTTCACCCTTGCATTTACTACACAACCACAAGTATAGGTCTAGTACAAATGAAGTGGAAAGTGCTCCCACTTCCCCGAAATCATACCAATCTGACACTGATCTCTCTGAGATGGAGGGTTCTTCTCGTAATGGGCATCATCAATCAAAAGAAAATGATCATCTAGATAGAAATGCAGAGTCACATAGTATTGACTTTTCCTTCTCTAGGGCCTAGAAAATGCGTTCAAGTCTAGTTTGATGAGTGGTTTGTATAGTTATATATATCTATGAAGTTTCAGTGAGGGATCAAATGTAACAATCTTAATTGTTGTATAATTAATTAAGAAGGTAGTGATGAATAAGAAAATAATTATCGGATTTTGTAAACCATTTCGATTGTTGATTAGAATTTTTTTGAATATGTTCTTGAATTTATGGATTCGGTTAGAAGAAAAATATATTTAGTTCTTATTGTTTGAACTAATGTTTCTATTTATTTTTGTTTGGAATTGGCGAGGAGGGTTTTACTTTACAAAACCCTAATTTGATCTCCACCTTCTTCTTCCTTTCGATCATTTTCTTCTCATCCATGGCGTGATTTTCCTTTCTTTTTTTGGAAAATAAAAATTGAAAAGAAAATGAAGAAATGGGAGCACCATAAAAACCATCATGCACCTCCCTTTTTTTGGTTTCTTTTTGTTTTCTCTTTTCCCTGTAAATGGGAGTGGACAGCCGGGTGGAGATGAAATGGGGATGAGAAATCATGTCGAGGAAGGGAAAAAGACGGGAGACAGGAAGGGGAAAGATGGAGAAGGGAAAAGGAGGAAGGGAAAAAGATGGAGAAAAGAAAGGCAAAGATGAGGGAAGGGAAAGGGAAAATGTGATTTCACATGGCCTTAAGAAAAATAAAGGATAAAAAAGACGGGTTTTTAGACTCACCTTTTAAAATGAAACATGAATCATCATTAAGATGTAAATAGCTGTAATTGGATTACTGTTTTTAAAAAAGCACTTTTAAAACCTTTTTAATATTATTATTTTTTATCTTTTAAATATTAAAAAGAATAAAAATATATTTTTTAAATTATTGTCAAATACATTTAAAAAATAATTGGTTTTCAAAAATTTTAAACCATGTACACCTTTACAATTATGGCAAGTATAATTAATTTGATTGATTTTGATCAAATTATATTGATTTTTTGATTCACTTCCATATATAAATTTTTATTTATTTATTCATACTTTAACCTAAGTCTATGTTTGAAATTAGGAAACTATTTGATAGTAATTTAAAAAATACTTTTAGAATGCGTTTAAAAATGATTCTGAAAAATGTTTTTAATTTTTTTAACTTTGAAAATTTTTATTTTTAAGTATTAAAAACGTTAAAAATATTTCTTAATATTATTATCAAATACACTATTAATATTTTTAACTTTTAAAATTTTTTATCATTTAAATATTATAAATATTAAAAATATTTCCTAAAATCACTTTTAAAAGCATTTTGATTTTGTTTGAAATGTTTTTAGTTAAAACATTTTCTATAAAAATGTTTTTAAGATAATAACTTATCAAATATTTTTTCAAAAAATTTTTCAAAATTTTAAAAGTGTTTTAAAATTTTATCAAATATCACATTTTTTTATTTATATTTTCTAAAAACACCACTAAATATATTCTAAGAATATTGTTTGACAATGATTTTAGAAATCTCTTGTGATAGCATACAAATCCTATTTATTTCCACTGAAATACCTTATATTTCTTTAGACCTCATTTTCCTCTTTTGTTTTATCTTCTCTTCAGTGGCTCGGATTTGACTACGCGTATCGAAGGCTCAAATTCGGAGCTTAGCATTTTCCATATTTGGGACACGTGTCATCACTAAGCACAGATTTCCAATTACAAACAAAAAGAAGGCTAAAAAAAAGCTAGAAAAAAAGTAAAAAAAAAAAAAGGGAAGCCCACTCAATCTTGTCTTTACATGCATGCAAGAGATGATTTTGATTTTTTAAATTTAAGGTGAAGTGTTTTGCACTTTCTTAGGAAGAAAGAAAGATTAAAAGATTCCAAGTCCAAACAACTAATGTGAGTGGGATAATGGACCAAGATTTAAAGTCACAAATCAAAGGGGTCCATGTTTCCTCTCCATTATAAAAAGATTGTAGAAAAATGATTAGGGAAGCACTTGCAATAAAACAACACACCCCTTTGGACAAAAATCAAAATTCTAAGTACTTGTTGAACAAAACAGTAGGCCTTCTCAATTGTTTAATGCTTTGGGCAGCTCACTTCCCCAAAGCATCCCACAAGTCAAAACCCTCTATTATATAATTAGGTTTTTATTTATTTATTTATTTTTTTATGAGTATAATAAGAGCTTGTGGATATATTTAGATTTCTATATTAAAAGAATCCATACAAAAAAAAAGAAGAAGTTACTTCTTATTGAAGTTATGAAGCGTATTTTAATTTATTTAGAAAGCCATTTTATTTTTAAAAATATTTATAATGATATACAGAGGATATGATTTTGCTTCAACTATTAATCAAAACTAAAAACAAATATTATCATGACAAATTTTATTTAAGGTCGAGAGTGTTTTTATTTGAAATATTATTAATAGAAATATTTTTATGAAAAGTATTTTGAAAAGAATTATTTATCAAATATTTTTTTTTTGTAAAACACTATAAGTGATTTTTTTGTATATTGTAATTTATTTATTAATTTTTTTAAAAATATTTCTTAAATTTTATTAAACACATAAGATTTTTTCAAAAACACTTTTTAATTTAAAAGTGTTTTCTAAAAGCATTGTCAATTAAGTTTTAAATTAATTTTCAAGAAGCTAAAAAATATTTTTTTGAGTTTAATAGTAGATTATATTTAATTTGAATAATTTTATTAAAAACATTTTATAGCTTAAAATGAAAGTACTTAATATGAGAATAAAGAAAACATGGATTTGTTGTTTTTTAGAAATAAATTTCAATTATTTTTTAAAATTAAATAGAAAAAATTGTTTTTAAGACTTATATAATATTATATACTTACGTAAATATGATAAAAAAACCTTAAATTTATTATAAAGATAATATATTTTCAAAATAATTTTTTAAAAACACTAAAAAATTTGTCTAAAATATTTTAATTTATTTTCAAAAAATCTTTTATTTAGTAAATTATTTACTGTATCAATAAAATTAAAAAGAGAAACCTATTTCCCACACGAATCATTTGCCACAAACCTCCGTACATCTATTCTCAGGCCAAAAGACAAATTTATCAATTGTTAAGGGCCTTTCTGTAAAAAGGTGATTCTTAATACTGCTTCCTTTTCGAGGGTGATCCTTTCTCGGGTTTGGGAAATTTCAAATTTTTTTTTGGGCGTTTGGTAAACTTTACAGGGACCAAATTGATATTTCCGCTGGACGGTCGAAATCAAGTGATGTCCCGCAGGAAATGTTTCGGATTCGATGGGGACGGTCCAGATTTGTTATATTGCTGCTTTACGATACAGGAAAGACCGTGATTGTATCAATAAGTCCTTTCAAGATAGGATATTTGTGATTATGTTTATATTTGGACTCCTATTATTGCAATTTAATGTTTGTGAGGGACCCAGGGTGTAAATAGAATAAAGTAACAACTAAGTGATCTAAGCATGCCGCTGGCTGCCGGCTCCTACAGTTATCACTTTTTGCACTCTATAACAGACTCTTTGTTGATCAAAACGCTGCGTTTTGGGCCACGTTATCAACATTTTTAAGTTCTTCAATGGCTTCTCCATTGATGAATCGAGCAACACAAACCCTAGAACTGAAGAAATTAAGTTAATGGGTCGTCTTAAAACTGGTTTTCAGCATCCGAGTCGAGATCAAAATCTCACAACAACCCACAAGGGGTTTGGTTTTTTCATCATATGAAGAGAGAGAAAAAAAGGAACTGGTCAGGTCTGAACCAGTAGTTCTGAGATTCTGGCGCAGATTTGGGTCGTGGGCTTAGTTAGAACTAGTTGTTTTTTGGATTTTTGTGTTGTTCTTGGGCTGTAGATGCTGTTGATTCACGCGTTTGGACTCAGTTCTTGAACATGGCTAGGCGTCATGGATGGGAACTCCCTGCTCACACGTTTCAGGTACATTGTTACTGTTTGTTCAAGTTTTTGTTGGAAATGTGAGTTTTGTGGATGGGCTTTTGATTCTAAATGATATGGATTTTTGTTGCTAGGTTAATCTTGTTTACATCTTAAATCACTGTGGGTTCGGTGAACGTGTGTTTGTTTCTATTCCTTTTATTTTGGTTCAAGTGTTTGTTTACATTTTCTTGTTTTTTGATTGTTGGGGTTTTGGTATTTCTTCTGCAGTTAATGCCGCAGATTGGTTTTTTGTTGTTTTGTTGCTGTGTTTTTTTTTTTCTTGTTTGAGTTTCTTAGAAGTCTGTTTGATAATTATGATGAACCAAGGAACTTTTCATGTTGAAGAAGTTAGTCATTTATGTTAAATCGATGAAAAAGTTCATTTGATGACAAGTATATTTGGAATTGACATCTTATTTCTTAAAGAGGATGCAAACCTTTATGTTTGTTGAAAAAGGGTATCTTGCAGAATACACACCCAAATTTCAAGTAAAATCACTTGATCTGAATCTACCATTATGAACTCCTAGTTATTTTGTTTCTTAAAAGCCCATTGCCTTATAGAGAAGTCCATCTTTACTTGTTGATGAAGTCAATTTGGAATAACAGAGTGTAGATCATGTGCGGGTTGTTGTAATTAGTGGCATCTGGGGCTATAACATTGAATTCCATCTGTGCTTTGTGAATTCTAGATTTAAGCTCGATATCTGGACAAGCAATGACCCTCCACTGTCCATTGCCAGATGATTACTTGGCGAAATTCCGTTAATGTTTTTATGCAGATTTATCGTGTCTTCCCATAAACTTTAATTTTCACATTAATCACCGTCTTTCCTAGAAAAGAAACACTTGAAAAGGTCTTTTTTTTAAAAATTTTTTTTTCCACTTTCTTCTTAGTGCGTCCTATGGAAAATTCTTAATTACAACTGCATTTTAAGGGGCAGAGGTTATTGTTGGTGGTTATTGGATTAATCTTCTGGGAGCATATGCGATCATTCTCTTTATTCATTGGGATAATATCCTGCCTTTTATTAGTTTTTTGTGCTTGTGTACTCACCTACTTTTTTCAATGTGTAGGTTGTGGCTATAACAGTCTTTTTCTTGCTATCTGTCGCATTTTATGCCTTTTTTGCTCCCTTCCTTGGGAGGGATATCTATGAATATGTGGCAATCAGTGTTTATTCTTTCTTGGTAATTACACTTGGGCCTTAGTTTTCTTATTAACTTTTTCAATGTTTCTCTTTTAACTGCCGTATTTATTATTGTCCAAATTTATACTTTCAGGCGCTTTCTGTATTTATACTTTATGTTAGATGCACAGCTATTGACCCTGCTGATCCTGGAATTCTGATTGAAGGTGATAAGACATCAACCTATAGATCACATAATGACGCAGATCTTCCTGGTGAGTGATTTTCCTATCATATATATGTGCGTATGAAAACAACTTCAGAGAGTGTAGGACCTCCATTTGATGGATACCTCAAGAAGCCTGGACCAAAAATCAACCTGATTAGGTGATTATGATGCATATTTATGCAACTGGTCCATTAGTTAAACGAGATCGACGTTGACAAATGGATGGTTAGACTTATCAGATGAAGTCCAATCTACCGCCTCTCTGAAATTTTGCCACTGGGATGGCAGAGGTAGAGAGCTAGACCTTTGCTCATCCCAAGACTAATCCAAGGATAGCCCTCATTTGTTTGTTTCTGGAAGAAGGCATTGTAAGCTGAGTGTACAGTCATTATCTTATGCTTCTTCTCTTTGTGTCATTACACAAAAGCTTCATGGTGTAGAGACTCACGAGTTCAGGCTTCTGTACTTTGTATTGTTTTTATGAAAACTTCATGGTGATCAATCAGGGAATGCATCTTCTATTGAAGAACCCAGCAAGATTGGATTGAAAAATGGAGAAAAATCAGACAGGCGTGGTTCAAGTTGTTGTTCAAAACTTGGAGGATTCTTTTGTGGATTTGTCGTAAAGGAAGACTGCCGCAAAGATGATGATCTTCTGAAGCAACAATCTGGGGAGGAAGATGCACTGTTCTGTACATTGTGCAATGCTGAGGTACAGGATTGTTACTTCACAGTATTTGACATTTGTAGTGGCCACATGCATGGATATTTGTTAGGCACTCTTAATCTATATATCTGTTTGCCTATAAAGAAAAAAAAGAGTATACATGGATTTTAAATAGTCTCAAGTTGCAAGAAACTGCATGTCAGGATGAATTTAGAATAAACTTTTAGGCCTTTAAAAATAAGATAAGACTTGAAGAAACAGTGCAATGTCTCGTCTTTCACCTCTGCTCTGAATAATAGGATAATGTTTTTCTATCTAAAACAATTAAACTAACATATTAGTTAGTCTCGTAGACATCTTGTATATGAACAGTTTACAATGATATTTTTCTGTAGAACCATATTTAGCCCCTCTATTGTTTTCTGTTCCATGGTGATATAGAATTTTGTTATACAAATAAAAACTTGTTTCTATTCCATTTAAATTTCAGTGCCGTCTTTGTTAAAACCTTGAATTCACTGGTCAGATCCTGGCTTAAAATAAAGAAGATCATTCAAGGATGTTGATTTTGTTCCTCTGTAGGTACGCAAATTCAGCAAACATTGCAGAAGTTGTGACAAATGTGTCGATGGGTTTGATCATCATTGTCGTGTAAGATCTAATTGTTCAAGACCTTTAATTTCTTGGGTTGGTTAGAAAGGACAGGCCTATAAAGGGGTATATTTTGCTTAGATTGCAATCATGTTGTATGATTGAAATTTAATTTAGGAGTTCTCAGTAAATATCAGTTTATAATTGGCTCAGTAAATAGATCCAATGACTATGACAATGTGGCAGATCTGAATATTCAGTTTACAATTGGCAATTATGTTTACAGAACAGGCTGAGCTTTCCTCCATTTATGTATTAATATCAATTTTGTCATGACAAGTATTAGCTGCCTCTATTGTGCAGTGGTTAAATAATTGTGTGGGGAGGAAAAATTATATCACGTTCGTGTGCCTTATGGCAGTGAGCCTTGTCTGGGTAAGTTGGGTCCTTCTCATTTTCATTGGATTAAGCTTCATTTTTATTTTTAAATCGGGGTTCCGCCAGTCCCAGCTGAAGTTGAATTTTGTGTCTGCATTCATGCTTCGTGTGTGTGCCAGCTCATCGTTGAGTTTGGGGTTGGTGTTGCCGTCCTCGTTAGATGCTTTGTTGACAGGAAGGATACAGAAAATCAGATAGTTGAAAGGCTTGGAGTTGGATTTTCCCGGCCCCCCTTTGCTACTGTAGTGGTACGAACCTGCCTTATTTACCTTATGATCTTTTCTTGTATGTTTTTGTATATGAGTATATTTCCTTTATTGGTAAATGGAATCTCTGGTATATGTTCTGTTGTTCATTATGATAATCAGAAATTCACATAGCTCTTGCATATCATCTAGGTCCAACTTAGCCTCTTCAAACAACTCTCTGAGACACACACACACACATAAAAAGTAATAAAATTTGGCTATAGGATTCTTGAATGGTAAGAGGAAAGGAAAAGAATTCACAGTTAGCCAGGTGAACATTCTAGTTTTGGTGCAATAGTAAAATCACTTAACATGGCATTTATGATTCAGCTTTCTTTCATTTCAGGCCCTTTGTACAGCTGTTTCATTGCTGGCCACAGTCCCTTTGGGGGAACTATTCTTTTTCCACATGATTCTGATTCGAAAGGTGCATTCCTGAAATGCTGCTGTCTATCTCTCCCCCTCCAAACTATTTTAAATATCTGAAACAAGAAAAATTATGCTCTTTTGCTGCAGGGTATCACAACCTATGAGTATGTTGTTGCCATGAGAACCCAGAGTGAACCTCCTGGACCATCTGTAGATGGAGGAGAGCAGCAAAGTCTGCCATCTTCTCCAACCAGCTCTGCTGTGACAGCCATGAGTGGAAGAAGTTCTCTTGGAATGAGCTTGCAGTACAAAGGTGTTTGGTGTACTCCTCCCAGAATCTTCATGGATCACCAGGTACTACCAACTTCAATTGTAGAACCACAAGCAGTTGGACACATGCAATAACTAAAAGAACACTCCAACCTTGAAAGTCTTTAATGTTTCCGATTTTGGAAACAAAATGCCCGTTTAGTTTATTTAATTTGTCAAAACTGCCATTAAAAGATTGCATGAGCCCTTATTCTTCAATAAATATCTAATAATGGAAGTGGTCATACTTCTTATTGTTTCTTCACTTGAGATTGCTATTGATTGTCCTTTTCTTTTATCTAACAAGCAGGATGAAATAATCCCACACCTCGAGCCTGGACGGCTTCCATCCACAGTAGACCCAGATGCCATACAACCACATGACCAGGGGAAAAGATTACCTCAACGTCCAGTCCGAATCAGTGCATGGAAGCTTGCAAAATTGGATTCTAATGAGGCGATTAAAGCAGCTGCTAAGGCTAGAGCATCGTCATCTGTCCTAAGACCATTAAGCTCTCAACACCATCAATATGATGCTGATCATCTATCCAGTGGCGATACGAGTGGCAGAAGCAGTCCAATCAGTATCAATCAACGATTTCAATCCAGAAATTCTCGAGTAGGGACATCAAGGTTGTCTCCTTCCAAGAGCTCATATCCTCCCAGTCGTGCTAGCGGAGAAGATCTTGATACATGTGCTCACAGCTTTAGTAACATTAGCAGTCCTATCGGCGCCACCATCTCCCCATCTCCAATGGAGCTGCAGGCTTCAAACAGAGATCACTTCAACCCCATATATCAGTCATCAGCGGGCCAATCTCCTTGGTCAGCAAGAGCAAGTGATGTGAATGAAAGCGCTGCTGCTGCTGTTCGTGATAATCTAGCACAAATCCCCATGAGGAAAAACTACTTCGGTGCTGGAGAAAACTCAAGATCTTCGGTATTTTGGGATCAAGAGGCCGGGCGTTTTGTGTCCTCATCTTTCAGCACTGCTGGCGGTGCTGCTCAGGTTCCCAGAACAGAGCTCACATACTCAGGCCAATCTATATTCTTTGGTGGTCCTCTCATGAATGAACAATCAACAAGAGGAGCAAGAAACCCGGGTTTTCGCTCTGCTAGCATGGAGAGAACTTCAACCTCAAATTACTATCAGCAGGGGAGATCCCAGAGGGGTGGCCAGCTTCCTGTCTTTGTTCCAAGTGATTCCCAGCAAACTCAGTTCACTTCCAGATTGCCTTGAGCACTTGAACGGGGAAGCCTACTCATTTTTCCCGGATATGTAGAGTTAGAGCCAGAATCTTCTTTCATTTCCACTTCTGTTCTTTTCCTTGTTTTGTGCAACTCTTAGATGACTATATGCCAGAGTTGCACCCTTCTGAGTACTAACCCAGACACTAATGTTTGATGGTTTTTCTCATTTTAACACTTGTAGGCTTGTAGCTACTGATCATACTGATAATGTCTATCTTCCATGACCATTCTGCGTTTTTCTTCCTAAGAAACTCCAATCTAGGCATGTGAACGGGCAGGGCTGGCTTGGGCCCTCTTGGTAGGGGTTGGGGTCCTGGAATTTAATAATTCTAATCCAATTTCAGGCTTAAGTCAAACCATATATGATTTTGTTTGCAAATAAAAAGTTGGCTTAATAGTTATTACAGCAAATATTTTTTTAAAAAAAAATCTTTTACAAGTATTTCAATCTTATCTTATGTAAGATGTTATGGAATTTTTTTTTTAAAGCTTTATCGCTTGAGCTTAGAAATCAGGTCCAAGTCTAATACTAGAGGGATTGGTATGGCATGGGTGGGTTTTGGTACGAATTTTTCATTCTCTCATACCCAATATGGTAAATAACACTATTAAACGTTAAATTTAAAAAATTAACAACATAATTTCAATGAAGTCGTTGTAGTATAGTGGTGAGTATACCCGCCTGTCACGCGGGTGACCCGGGTTCGATCCCCGGCAACGGCGACTTTTATTTTTTTGTTTTTTTCATCTTGGTTTTATTTAATATTAATTTTAAATTCAACACTAGGGGTCTCCAACGGGCGGGCCGGGCCGTAAATAAGAGGCCCACGGCCCAGCTCGGGCGGGGCCATGCTAAAATGCTAGGCCCGCGGGTTGCCGGGCCGGCGGGCTTTCTGATTTAAGCCAAAATGGCTTTCAAAAAAACCAAGGGAAGGGAGAGGGGGGGATTCAAACCCCTCCCCTCATGCTTAAACCTTAAGGGTCTAACCAACTAAACTACATTCTTTTTATATTAATTAATTGAGTTAGTTATATCTATATAAAAATAAAGTATATTATTTTTTTTAAAAAAATTAAAGGCTCTAGCCCATGTGACCGTTGGAGCCTTAGCTCCAACGGTCACATGGCCAATTATTTTGAATTTTGAATTTTTTTTAACCTTCCTATAAATACATTTTCTTCCTTTTCATTTTTCATCAAATTCTCTCTATTTCTCTCACATTCTACAATATTTCAAATTCTTTTATTTTTCCCTCAAATTATACAATATTGTTGGTGGTGCAAAACAAGCATTGGTGGCTCTAAGAGTTCAAATTTGCTAGGAATTTCTGCATCGGTTCTCTAATTGAGTAACATACTTCACCCCTACTACTTTATTTTTTTGTTACATTTTTTTTTTATATTTATTACTTTATTATTTTTGGCATAATATTTTATCAATAATTATAATATGACAAGTGCTTCTTCATCTAGTCCATGTGATGAAATATCATCAAACAAAAAATTTACTTCAAATATATGAAATTTTTTTGATAGAATATAAATAATTTTAGAAAATAATAAAAAAGAAATAAAAGCAAAATGTAAAATTTGTAATAAATTTCTTACTGGTGGCTCAAATGCAGGCACAAGTCATTTAAAAAGACATCATGAAAATTGTAAAACTAAAAATAATGTAGATATTAGAAATTATATGCAATTAGGTAAAAATGAAAGTGGAAATTTAAAAACATTTTCTTATGATGAATCTAACTGTCGTGAAGAAATGATTGATTATATAATAAGAGCAGAACAACCTTTCAACATGATGGAAACTCATGATTTTGCAGGAACAATTCAACGAGGTATTAATCCTCAATTTAAAGGTTGGTCTGGAAATACAGTTAAAAGAGATATTATGAAAAAAATTTATACACAAAAAGAAATTTAAAAATTTTTTTTGCAAATTTTGAAGGAAATATTTGTTTAAGATCTGATATTTGGACATCTTTAACTCACACTGGTTTTTTATGTATAACTACTCACTACATTGATAATGAATGAAAATTAAATAAAATAATAATTTCATTTAAATTAATAAATGCTCCACATAGTGGTAAAAATATAGCATCTTTAATAAATGATGAAATTATAGATTTAGGCATTCGTGATAAAATATTGACAATAACATTAGATAATGCTGCTAATAATGATGCAACAATACATAGACTAAAACTATATTGGCAAGTAAAAGAAGATCATGCTAAAATATTTCATGTGAGTTGTTGTGCACATATTTTAAATTTAATTGTAAAGGATGGATTAAAAAATGTTGATAGTACATTGGAAAAAATTAGAGGCATTGCATATAGTATTAATAGTTCTCAAGCAAAACATGAATTATTTTTTTTATTGTTGCAAAATGTTAAATATGAAAAGAAAAAATATAAATTTGGATATGGCCATTAGATGGAATTCCACATATAAACTTTTACAAAATATTACAAAATATAGAAAAGTAGTCGAATTATATGAAATATAATTAATTAACAATGATTGTGAAGCAGATATTTATGCATTAAATGATTATGATTGGCATATTGCGGATCTTTTAAGAGATCTTTTTGAAATTTTTGATACTTCAACAAACATTTTTTGTGGTGTATATTATCCAACTTCAAATCGAGTTATTATGCAAATAACTAATATTTTTATTGTACTTCAAAAATATTTAAGTTTTGAAATATTTAATGATACAATATTTGCAATGATAGAAAAATTTAGAAAATATCGGGGAGAAATACCTTTAATTTTTTCTCCCCAATATTTTCTAAATTTTTCTATCATTGCAAATATTGTAGCATTAAATATTTCAAAACTTAAATATTTTTGAAGTACAATAAAAATATTAGTTATTTGCATAATAACTCGATTTGAAGTATACACCACAAAAAATGTTTGTTGAAGTATCAAAAATTTCAAAAAGATCTCTTAAAAGATCCATAATATGCCAATCATAATCATTTAATGCATAAATATCTGCTTCACAATCATTGTTAATTAATTGTATTTCATATAATTCGACTACTTTTCTATATTTTGTAATATTTTGTAAAAGTTTATATGTGGAATTCCATCTAATGGCCATATCCAAATTTATATTTTTTCTTTTCATATTTAACATTTTGCAACAATAAAAAAATAATTCATGTTTTGCTTGAGAACTATTAATACTATATGCAATGACTCTAATTTTTTCCAATGTACTATCAACATTTTTTAATCCATCCTTCACAATTAAATTTAAAATATGTGCACAACAACGCACATGAAATATTTTAGCATGATCTTCTTTTACTTGCCAATATAGTTTTAGTCTATGTATTGCTGCATCATTATTAGTAGCATTATCCAATGTTATTGTCAATATTTTATCACGAATGCCTAAATCTATAATTTCATCATTTATTAAAGATGCTATATTTTTACCACTATGTGGAGCATTTATTAATTTAAATGAAATTATTCTTTTATTTAATTTTCATTCACTATCAATGTAGTGAGTAGTTATACATAAAAAACCAGTGTGAGTTAAAGATGTCCAAATATCAGATCTTAAACAAATATTTCCTTCAAAATTTGCAAAATTTTTTTTTTAAATTTCTTTTTGTGTATAAAATTTTTTCATAATATCTCTTTTAACTGTATTTCTAGACCAACCTTTAAATTGAGGATTAATACCTCGTTGAATTGTTCCTGCAAAATCATGAGTTTCCATCATGTTGAAAGGTTGTTCTGCTCTTATTATATAATCAATCACTTCTTCACGACAGTTAGATTCATCATAAGAAAATGTTTTTAAATTTCCACTTTCATTTTTACCTAATTGCATATAATTTCTAATATCTACATTATTTTTAGTTTTACAATTTTCATGATGTCTTTTTAAATGACTTGTGCCTGCATTTGAGCCACCAGTAAGAAATTTATTACAAATTTTACATTTTGCTTTTATTTCTTTTTTATTATTTTCTAAAATTATTTCTATTCTATCAAAAAAATTCATATATTTGAAGTAAATTTTTTGTTTGATGATATTTCATCACATGGACTAGATGAAGAAGCACTTGTCATATTATAATTATTGATAAAATATTATGCCAAAAATAATAAAGTAATAAATATAAAAAAAAAAATGTAACAAAAAAATAAAGTAGCAGGGGTGAAGTATGTTACTCAATTAGAGAACCGATGTAGAAATTCCTAGCAAATTTGAACTCTTGGAGCCACCAATGCTTGTTTTGCACCACCAACAATATTGTATAATTTGAGGAAAAAATAAAAGAATTTGAAATATTGTAGAATGTGAGAGAAATAGAGAGAGAAATAGAGAGAATTTGATGAAAAAATGAAAAGGAAGAAAATGTATTTATAGGAAGGTTAAAAAAAAAAAAAAAAATATTCAAAATAATTGGCCATGTGACCGTTGGAGGCTTAGCTCCAACGGTCACATGGGCTGGAGCTAGGCTCCAACGGTCACATGACCGTTGGAGCCTTTAATTTTTTTTTTAAAAATAATATACTTTATTTTTATATAGATATAACTAACTCAATTAATAAATATAAAAAGAATGTAGTTTAGTTGGTTAGACCCTTAAGGTTTAAGCATGAGGGGAGGGTTCGAATCCCCCCCTCTCCCTTCCCTTGGTTTTTTTGAAAGCCATTTTGGCTTAAATCAAAAAGCCCGCCGGCCCGGCCTGTTGACCAGTCAACGGGCCCATAGGCCCGACCCGAGCTGGCCGCGGACCTCTTATTTACGGCCCGGCCCGGCCTGCCCCCGCCCGTTGGAGACCCCTATAGTAATGTATAATGATTGGGCCGTTATAGCATAATAGTGAGTATTCTCACTTATCACATGACCCAGATTCGATCCCCACCAACAGCGAGTTTCTTTGTTTTTGACCTTTTTTGCCCCATGCATTGATTTTAATATTCATTAATCTTTTTTTTTTTCATCTTGTTTTTATTTAATTCTTGTTTCAATTTTAAATTCAACATTCATTAATATTATAAATTTCTATACATTTCAATTCATTGATACTGTTTTTTCCTTGTTTTTATTTAATATTTGTAAGGATTTAAAGTTAATATTCATTAATCTTTTTTCCATATTAGCATTTTTAATTTTTCATTTTAATAGTAGTTTTTTCTACTCAATACTAGTTTGATTTTAAACTTCCTTTTTTTAAATAAAAAATAATAATTTTGTATTTTTATTTTCAAAGGAAACATAAATCAAGTTTGAGAAAATGTTTGAATGATTTTTTAAAATTTTATTTTTTGTAAAAACTTGAAAAATGGAAAAGGTGAAAACAATTTGGCGTTGTCAAAATTTTGATTTTATTAAATATTAATTTAAAACTTTTTAAATTTTGCTGCTTTTTTTTTTTTTTTTTTTGTATGGCTGTATTTTGACCACATTTAACCGAATCTCCTATGAACACTCTCGTCAACCGGTTCACCAATGGCAATTACGAAATTAAATACCTTAAGGAGGGGCAACTATTATAGCCTCAAGCCACCATTTCCTCTCCGTACATCTCCGGTTCGTTACCGTTACAATGAGAATCCATCGAACCGCTCAAACCAAAACACACTCGCCCCCACACACAATGGTTCTTCATTCTCAGAAACCACGACCCTTCACCTCTCTGAAGCTCTCCATCTACAGCATTTTGCCCTCTCTGTTTCGAAAATTTACGATAAATGCCCTTTGTATTGAGGAAAATTCCTGGGTACAGAGGTAGATTTGTTGGTGAATTGGTGGCTTGTTTGTGAAGGAGTTTTTTCTTTAAGGTTTTGAACAATGGGAGAAGGAGAAGGGACTAATTCTAGGGAGCTTGATCAGACACCCACATGGGCAGTGGCTACAGTTTGTGCAGTTATTATTTTAATTTCTATAATATTGGAAAAAGTTCTTCATTTGGTTGGTGAGGTAATGTGCAAATTTCAAAAACACATTAAGTTTTTCCATTTGATTGTCACAAGGGTTTGGTCTTTTCCCCCGTTTCAGGGCAATTTGGGTGAGTGGGTATCTGATATATGATTGGAATATGCAATGGGTTCTGATTTTTTGTTAGTAGAAAAGAAAATGGTGTTTGGAAGATCAGAATTTGGAAAGCTAGGTCTCCCAGAGTTCCATTTTTATTTTTTATTTTAATTTACTGCTGATTTTATGCGAACCCCAACTTCATGTTGTCCGTACACCCAAAACCCAGAAAGGGCCTTTCATATTCCACCATTTGTTCTCCTATAATCAGTTTTGTTCTTTGTTTCATTTCAGGTCTTCCAAAGAAGGCGCAAGAAAGCTCTGTATGAAGCTCTTGAGAAAGTTAAAGGCGGTGAGATTCTTTTTTTTTAAAAAGTTGTATTTTGTATAGTTCTTTTTTTTTGGTTTTTCTAGTGACAATCTTCCTCCTCCTGGATAAATTTTGCAGAACTTATGATTCTAGGATTCATTTCTCTACTCTTGACATTTGGGCAAAACTACATTTCCAAAATCTGTATTCCCTCTGACCTTGCTGATACGATGTTACCATGCCCGTCTGGAGGCCAAGCCCATCATGAAGCAGAGCATGAGCCTGAGCCAGCTGAAGGAGAACATCACAGAAAACTTCTGTGGAATGAGCATAGATTTTTATCTATGGAGAGTGAAGGTGTGGTGTGCAAGGAGGTATGTGTTTCTTGTTAAGCTGTTCATTTTAATCTTGAATTTGGCCTGCTTACCTTGCTGCCTACCTCAAATTACAATTTTGGTTCCTCCGTGCACTCTTTTTATGAAGAAAAATTATATTCTCACAATTCATGCTAAGGACTTGATGTTCATTGATAAGAGTAAACATGCAAAAAACCAAGAGTTATGGAGTCAGTAAGGAAATGATTCACAGGCCTGATCCAACATAGATTTAATGATTTTGGGTTTGGCTGGCTTCACTAGAGTTTAAGGGGCTGGGATGGATATACAATGAAGCCATGGACTAGTGACTTCACCAGAGTTAACTGGAAAGTATTTGGAAACTCATCCTTTGGATAACTTGTGACAATTTCCAAGCTAAGATGCCATTACTGATAATAGAGGCCTTTTCCCCTATTTTTAACTTTATTTTTAGAATTCTTTGCATTTCTAATTACTTGGGCATGGATTAAAAATATAGAAGAGTTCCGGCATTTTTCAGGCTGGGATTCCCTGCACAATGTGACATCCTCTTGAGCTTGGATGTAAAACAAAGCAAAAAGAAATTGTGTGAGAATGAGATTTTAGCAAGGAACTCATGAAGACCTATCTTGGTTCTTAAAGTACATGATGAAGGGTGTCAGGGTGGTTTGACACCTAAGGGAGAAAACCCTACGTTCAAATTTAATCTACTTTGTCTCCAAGATGCTTTTGTTGAGAGTGGAAGCAAAAAGATTGTAGTGCTGAACCATTGAAACTTTTTTAAAAATAAAGGTAAGGAATGACTCTTAGAAACAATTGAATGACATATTCTTTAGCAGTATGAGTTGAGAAATGACTACATGGAAATACAGGTACTTCCAAGCAAAAGACTTTAAAAAAGGTCCCAATACAAGTTATGATATGAAATGATTTTATGCAAATTGACCCTTCCAAGGTCATCACTAATACAATCCTTATTAACAGGGACATGTGCCACTTATATCCACACATGGATTACATCAGTTACACATCTTCATATTCTTTTTAGCAGTGTTCCATGTAATATACAGTGCAATAACGATGGCACTGGGAAGATTGAAGGTAAGTATGAATTTGGGATCATTTCCTTCCTTTTTTTGTTAAGACTGGCCATCATGCCATTTATAAATGGAGTATCAGGATGAAAGTGGCATGTGGTGATTTGTCTCCCACTCAATGATGGAGGAGGCATGCCCTGTTGTTTTGACAGTCTCCTACCCTGGTATTCAGTTTATATCCGGCCTTGATCTTGTACCTTGTTGTTCACCTACAGTTCTTTTATGCAGACTCGTGGGTGGAAGGAGTGGGAAAGGGAGACTGAGTATGACAATGGTATTTTGTTGGATGATAACGGTTTCTCATTGTTCATTTTTACCATGAAGTTTGCAGTTAGCCAGCATGGAATTTCCAGTGCTGTTGAATTGTTACATTTGCTTACTGTAACATCTTTGATGTGCTAATGATGCAGATGCTGCAAGATTCAGGCTTACTCATGAGACATCTTTTGTGAGGGATCACAGCAGTTTCTGGACTAAAACACCGTTCCTGTTTGTTATTGTAAGAAAGATGTCAATAACTTCAGTTTTTGAATTTTTTTTTTTCATGATGAATTTGGTGCAATAAAAATGAAAACATGATAGTGAATTAACTAATTTCTTTTTAAAAAAGTTGATCTGCTTCATTTTTTTGGTTTGGAAAAAAATTAGTCTTAGAAATACTTCATTGCAGCCAGATTCTTGACTATTTCCTGTAGTCATTTCATCAATGCACAAAATACAAACCATTCCTTGTGCCATAGTTCATGAATCCAATTTCTCGTATGGATTAATGAATCTCAGTTCCAGAAAGCATTATCCCAACCATTTAATGCAAGAAGCTCAAAAATCTGCTTGTGCAGGTATGTTTCTTTCGGCAATTCTTCAGATCTGTTCGTAAAGCTGACTACTTGACCATGCGCCATGGATTTGTCACCGTGAGTTTCTTCACTGAAAATTTTCCAATATTGTGTTTTTAATCTTACTATTAATTAAGTTGTTGTATAGGTACATTTAGCCCCTGGAAGTAAGTTCAACTTCCAAAAGTACATCAAAAGATCCTTGGAAGATGACTTCAAGGTAGTTGTGGGAATCAGGTAGAATCTCTCTCATTCAAGTACTTCTTTACTTATGGCTCCGAGTAGCGAACCTTGCCTTTGCAGTCATGCACCCACATCTCTTTTAATATTCACCCAACTAAATTTATCGTTGATGTTGGCAGTCCAGTATTATGGGCTTCAGTCGTGGTATTTCTACTTCTTAACGTTCATGGTTAGTTTCTAGTTTTTTCCTATGAATGCTCAATGTCAATAACATACATAGCATTCAAATTCAAATATGATTTACAAGTGAATTTATTTCATTCTTTCCAGGATGGGAGGCTATGTTTTGGATCTCCATATTTCCCTAGTTGTAAGAAAGTTCTCTCTGTAAAAGAATTGGGTTTTAACATGCTTTTTGATTTAAAAAAGGTAAAGCACATACTAACCTTCAAACTGGTTAAAGGTAATCTTAGCAGTTGGAACAAAGCTTCAAGCAATCATAACAAATATGGCTCTTGAAATTCAAGAAAAACATGCTGTCGTCCAGGGGATTCCTCTTGTGAAAGTCTCTGACAGACATTTTTGGTTCAGTTGGCCACAGCTAGTTCTTTATCTCATTCACTTCACCCTGTTTCTGGTATTGAACTGCCTTTTCTTATATGGATGATTATAAATAGTGGCTGAGGTTCTGGCACATTCTCTGAATTAGGAGCCACCTATATGTGTGTCTGCTTAGATATAATATCACATATCTTTATGTTTTGATGGCCTGGTTTCTAGAATTTTTCTGACTAACTTGTTCCTTCTACATGTACAGAATGCATTTGAGATAACATATTTCTTTTGGATATGGGTAATGCCCAGCTTTCCTTTGTTCTTTATCGTTGTTCTGATTTTCAGTGCTAGTGTTTTGAATACTTTCTCCTGCTGCAGTATGAGTTTGGGTTGAAGTCTTGCTTCCATAGTGATTTCGATCTTATAATTCTCAGGGTTGCTATTGGGTAAGTGGTGATTTCCAAGTAGGCATAAAGAACTACTTCTACTAAAACTTTCACATTCAACCTTCAAAGAACAAAATATAAAAAATAAAAAGGAAAAGGAAAGCTTATAATTCATCAAATGAAAAATTCAGTCAATACTACTCTGATTTCATCACCATTGCTTTAGTTTGTTTCCTTGCAAGATATCTGAATGTTCAAGGTAGAAGTAGTACTTGGAGTTCATATTTTATTGACAATAAATATGAAGAACTAATTTAATGAAAAAACTTTGATTGGGCAGGGTTGGAGTCCAAGTCATGTGCAGCTACATCACACTTCCTCTATATGCGCTTGTCACCCAGGTAATGCCGTGCTAGTGAAGTTATGTTTGGTTCCTAAAAGGGATTAAGAATGGAGAAAAATATATAAAGGAAAATTGTTTTCTTGTTAAGGAAAAAAGTGGGGAAATGTTAAAAGATTTTTCTCTTTCATTTCCTTTTAAAAAGTTTGGGAAAAGTGTATTCCTTAATGATACCAGTTTTTTTTCCTTTACTTCTCCATAAACAGTCTAACAAGAGCAAAATTTTTAAGACAGCGTTTGATAGTGATTTTAGGAAGAGATTTTAATATTTTTAATACTTTAAAATTTTTATAATTTAAGTATTAAAAATGATAGAAACATTTTCTAGAATCACTCTCAATAGCATTCTAAAATTTCCTTTATATATTTTTTTTCCTTTTACTTTTCCTCAGTATTTTCCTCCCACTAGATTTGGTTTTAGATGGTATTAACCTGAAAAGTACTAAAATAAAAATAGATTTTGTCATGTTTGGATGTCATAAAAAAATGTGAGGAAAATAAATACAAAGGAAAATGTTATAAGATTTTCCTCCCCGTTTGCCTGAGATAAAAGCGAGGAAAGTTGGGGGAAATGCATTCCTGGATTCTCTCAACTTTTCCATTGAAAAAAGAGAAACAAAAATTAGAAAATTTTCTTTCTTTATGATTTTTCTCTTGATTTTCTTTTTCTCCGATTTTATTAGAACCAGACATGATGTAAAGAAAGTAAAAAATTGCTAGGGAATATGATTTTCTTACATCTGAATACCATAGAAAAATTTTAGGAAAACAAATTTTCTCACCTCAAATTTTCCAGAAACGAACATATTAAATTTCCCAAGAACCAAACATAGCTAATGTTTGGATGCATTTTCCACACATATCAAGAACTAATGCATGGCTATGTACGTTTTTTTTTTTCTTCAGATGGGATCAACCATGAAGAAGGCTATCTTTGATGAGCAAACATCCAGGGCCCTGAAGAAGTGGCATATGAATGCTCAGAAGAAGATGAATGAGGGTAAGCCAGAACACGGTCCTACTAGAACTCTGGGTGGAAGCCCAGGTGATTCGCCAGTAAACACTCCATCGGCGGCACATCCCCACTTTACCAACACTGCAGGCCAGTCAGATCACTGCCTGCCTGTTGCGGAAGCAGACACACCATCCTCCAACCAGGCTGCCAACTTCATGACCAGCATTGATCTTCGTGACCAACAACAGGACTCTCCTCGAGACCTATTAACTGGACCCTGATAATGGTGATTGTTTGTAAAAATGTTGTTAGTGTTTGATGCCAAATTGCCCACAGACTTGGCTGGCGAAGAATCGGTTTTTTCTCTTGTTCTTGCTTCTTGTTTTTGCAGTTCTCCACATAGTTTTGGTCCATCCTATGTAGGAGGAAAATCAATTTGTATTCTTGCGTGGGTAAATGTATTTTTTCCATAGAAAAAGCACCATCAATCGTAATACCACTTATACAACTCGATCTTATTGTTTTGTACTTAATGTATACAATCAATCTCATTGTTTTGTACTTGAATCTCGTTACTTTGTATTTTACTTCACCCTTTTTTTTTATTGACTCGAATATACTTATCCTAATTCCATTCAAATGATTCACATTTAAATTTAAAATTGATGGATATTTGGATTTTAATGTAATTTTCTTAATTAATGAGCAGTGTAATAAATTTATGATTTTTTCCCTCTTTATAATTATTGAAGAATTGCCTTCCAATTTTTAGATAAATAATATTTGATTGGTATTCTTATTAATTTTTTTTAAATATTATAATAAGTTATTTTAGTCAAAAAAGATGGTTTATCGATATTAAAACAATGCTTTTAACTTTTAGTCAAATAAGACATGAGTTAATCCATTTTCCTTTTAGAAGTTATGATGTTAGAAATATTGGTTAAAACCTTATTTGAGATTTATTTTATTTTATAATTATGTTTTTCAAATTAATTTATTTTTTAAGTTATAAGCTGTTTTTAAAACTCTAATTAAATTTAAAATTATATTTTGGCCTCTAAGAAACCCAATCGAAGAAAGCATAACTTATTTTCCTCTTCTCAACTATCCAAATTTTATATAAATATTATAAAATAGTAATTTACTTTCTACATTGGTGTGGAGGGACGGAATAGTAATTTGATAACGGGAGTGGATTATAGATAGAGAAAGATGGATATTATAAAGCTCTGGTTTTGTGTTCCATGTTCCAACGGCCATGGCGTCAGTTCGGAGCATTCACAGATGGGCTTTTGAGGATCTCCTCCTCACCCCAACATCATCGGCAATCCAAACGCAGCCTCCAAAGCATGTGATTCTTCCAATGCCCATTTCCAGAAGATGCGCTATTTTGATTTCTGTGTTACCTTTCAGTCTCATTTCACAACCCCAATCATCAGACGCCAGAGAAAGGCGCACCAAAAAGAACATCCCTCTTGAGGACTACCTCACTAGTCGTGAGTTACTCATCCCATTCTCTCTCTCTCCATAGATTATATTTATCTGGGTTTTCATTTTCTTGTGATTTTTTATTCTGGGTGCGGGAGTGTTTGGTGTAATTTTTCATCTGAAGCTGGGGTTAGGAAAATTCGGATGTATGTTCCTTGGTGTATGATTCTTTGGGTTTATGGGTTTTGATTTTTTACCTTAAATCAATTTTGTCTTGCTTTGCTTTCTCTGATTGTGAGCGTGTATAGGAGGTGACAGTGATTATTTGATGGCCCCATTACCCAGTGGGAATTTGTTGTTTTATTGTTAATTCTTGGCTAATTTTGTATGGAATGGTGTCAGATATGTGAGAAAGAGGATGTAGACATTATGAAATAAAATTTGAAATTAAGGGTTTGATGCATTTCTGTCAATTGATTCATCATTTTTGAAGCAGCTGATGGGTTGAAATACTATGATGTTGTTGAGGGAAATGGGCCAGTGGCTGAAAAGGGTCAACTGTTGAGGTTTGTTTGTACTGGGAGATGAAAAACATTCTGTTTCGGTTTTTTGGATTTATACTTACCTCCCCTTGGTGTATGCTTCTTCACAGGTGCATTTTGACTGTATGTATCGCAGCATTACAGCAGTGTCAAGTCGAGAATCAAAACTCTTGGCTGGGAATCGAATCATTGCTCAGGTTCTTTCTGTTTCTCATTGTTACACATTATGATATAGTTTTGGTATTCACACCTAAACATAATATGAGAGATGAAATGTTGGTCTCAGGCCAACATTGCACCACCAAATACATTACCATTTCACATTCACATGAAATGCTTAATATTTTTCGCTTCTGTTTGGTAGAATTGATTGTCTCTTAGACTTTTACCCGGCTTATAATCAAATAATGCTATATTTGGAACTAAATTGAGGTAGTGGCTCCCACATGTGATTCCCGACAGATTGGCTGTGGGTTTCTGGAAAATTTGTGGCACGATGTGCTGTTTAAGAAGAGAGTTTATAGCAAGTGAAGTGAGAATATTCTCATTATGGCCATACTATATATTACATGCATTGAATTTCTTAATTATTCTTTATTGTTGCTCCTCAAGGAAGTTTGGGTTTTAACATTGCCTGAAATGATGTGAAACTATGCATTCAGAAAATCAAGCAAAGCCAGCATCATTAAGAACAGAGTTTCACCAAAAGAAATTAAGGCTAGGCCATAAGATTGAAATGTTGCCATGGGGGCCAAACCGCAATCTAAAGCTGATTTTTGCCATCCTTTTTACATTTTCACACTTGGCTTATTGAATGCTTCTATGCCGGTTCATGATCTTTAAAGTCTTGTAAGGTACATTTAGCTCTCTCTTTGTGTGTTTACCCCATCTGTACGCAAATGGCCTTGAGAAACTGCCCCATGATGCATTTTCTTCTTTCCCTGCTTTACTTTAGATGGGAGCATTTTCTATTCTTCATCTTCTCTTTTCCTGTGTGGCAACCTGTGAAGCCTGCTTGTGCATCCATCACTGGTGGATCAGACACAAACCCCTGTGTGTTTTAAAAATTGAGATCTTTTATGCTTTACACGACTCTCCTCTTACTACTAAGTCCTAATTGCTGATTCCTGCCACATAATACATTTATCTTATCCATAATTTTATAGTAGCCTGTCATTATAATCTAAGAATTGGTTTTCATTATATGCTAAAGAAGAAAGCAAGTTGATGCAAACACATTAAAGTTAGAGTGTGTTTGATAGTGATTTTAGGAAGTGTTTCTGCTCTTTTTAATACTTGAAATTTTTTATTTTTTAAATATTAAATATGTTAAAAACACTTTTGATGTGTGTTTTGCCTATCAAAAAAAAATAAGATTAAAATATTGCCATGGGGGCCAAACCTCAATCTAAAGATTTTTGCCATCCTTTTTTCATTTTCACACTTGGCTTATTGAATGCTTGTATGCGGGTTCATGATCTTTAAAGTCTTGTAAAGTACATTTAGCTCTCTCTTTGTGTGTATATTTGTGTGTTTACCCCATCTATACGGAAATGGCCTTGAGAAACTGCCCCATGATGCTTTTTCTTCTTTCCCTGCTTTACTTTAGATGAGAGCATTTTCTATTCTTCATCTTCTCTTTTCCTGTGTGGCAACCTGTGAAGCCTGCTTGTGCATCATCCATCACTGGCGGATCAAACACAAACCCCTGTGTGTTTTAAAAATTGAGATCTTTTATGCTTTACATGGCTCTCCTCTTACTACTAAGTCCTAATTGCTGATTCCTGCCACATAATTCATTTATCTTATCCAAAATTTTATAGTAGCCTGTCGTTATAATCTAAGAATTGGTTTTCATTATATGCTAAGGGAGAAAGCAAGATGATGCAAACACTCAAAAGTTATAGTGTGTTTGACAGTGATTTTAGGAAGTGTTTTTGTTCTTTTTAATACTTGAAATTTTTTATTTTTTAAGTATTAAATATGCTATAAACACTTACTAGAATTACTGTGAAACACACTTTTACTCTATTATCTTTGTAGGCTTCCTTGAACCAAAATTTTCTTCCAATCAAATATTATTCCATCCCCACATGACTATGATGGATTCTTGCTTGATTGATGTATTGCTAACACATGCTTCATCCTGCTTTAAGTAGCCGTATGCGTTCAAGGTTGGGGCCCCTCCTGGCAAAGAGCGGAAGCGTGAATTTGTAGACAACCCGAATGGTTTATTTTCTGCACAAGCTGCACCTAAACCCCCACCAGCTCTGTACTCAATTACCGAAGGGATGAAAGTAGGGGGAAAGGTAATCATATATCTCAGTTGACTCAATGTTTTTTCTTTTGGTTTCCAAGTTTTTCCATTGCCATTAAAACAAAATTCTTTTTCTTCCTTTTATTTCTCTCACCTTTCGGTTATTGTTTTTTTCCTTGTCTGTTTACAGAGGACTGTGATTGTTCCTCCAGAGGCTGGGTATGGCCAAAATGGTATGAGTGAGATCCCGGTATGCTCCCATAACTGTTCCTACTTATTTTTTAGGACTTGGCCAAAACTGAAGAAGTTCCATGGTATTTTTAGCGCAAACGAGCCTTTTATGCGCATTCAATCTCATATATTTAGCCATTCCAATGCATGTGTTGCAGCCAGGAGCTACTTTTGAGCTTAACGTGGAGCTTCTGCAGGTGTTGCCACCAGAAGGAAAGTAGCATAACTCGTGCTATGAGGAGCTCTTGTTAATTAATTGAACTTCACTTCAGTCTCTGACTCAACCCTCAGTCTAAGGTAATGGTTTAACAGAATGATTCTTTGTATGAAGTTTAGTTCTCATGTCTCTTCAACTCATTTCTTTCTCATAAAAGCCTGCATTATCATATGTTCGGACTGCTGTAGAACAAAATGTATTAGTGCAAGTTCATATAATGCCATGTAATCCAGCAGGAGGTTTCAAAAATTTAAATGAATTTTGATCCGAGGCTCTATTTTTAATTGAAAACAAGGATTCTCATTTTTTTTTTAAATAGTTGGAAGAGAAGTTGTGTGTCAAAAGATTGTACTAAATCATCACTTCCATTTTCTGAAAGTAAAGGGGTTGTTTGTAAACTGTTTTTAAAAGCAGTTTTTGGGAATTTTGATTGGAAGTTGTTTTGAAAAAACATTGTATCCTATAATAAATTCAAAGTACTTTTAGATCCTTCTGTTAAAGTATATTGAGAAATTTAAAATACAGAATATTTTAAAAACTTTTACAAAGAATGAGACGAGAAAATTGTTCTCATAATTAAAATTTTCAAATAGAATTTTGTTGCTCCAAATAGTTGATAATTATTTTAATAACAATTTTTAAAAACTACTTGAAAATGTTGCCATGAAGGCCATGTTATGGATTTTCGTGTTAAACTATTTTTTAACTTAGAAGCCTAATGGATAATATTTAGGGTTGCAATTTGGGTAAGTTGGTCAGTTGATGACTCACTCAAGCCTAATCCGAATTAAGAAATAATCAATTCAAATTCAACTCAATCCAACCTCTAATCCAAGGTGCTCAACTCAAGCCTAATCTAACCTTATTTTTCTAAAATTGGTTTGAACTCGGGTTGATCGAGTTATATTTGGTTTGGTCGGATTGATTAGGTTACATGATTTAAAATCCATATATTGCGGTTTTAAAATTTTTTATATATATTTATACTAAAATTTAAATAATAAATAACTCAAAAGTTCAAGATAAGAATAAGAAAATGAAAATAAACTTATATAAATTTTTTTTTTAAATAAAAATGTTCATGATATAAAATTAAAATAAACTTATATAGTTTTTTTTAAAAAAGAAAAAATATATGATATAATTATAATTTGATATTTTTTTAAGATCTAAAAAGAAAATGAATATTATGATATAAGATAATAAATATTATAAATATTATAAAAATATAAATTAATTTGGGTTAGGTTTGAGTCGTTCAAATATTGATCCAAGCTCAACCCAAATTAAGGTTAGAGTTAAGAAAATTTAACTCAAGCTTAACTCGAGTAATGAAAATGTTGTTCAAACATTGGGTTGGGTTCGGTTTAGGTCGGGCTAACTCATCCAAACTGCACCCTTAATAATATTATTACAATATATTTTGATTAGATTTAAAATTGAGCTTTTGGGCTTCAAATAAATTAAGATTTATCATTTTAAGGCACTTATAAGCTATTTAGCAACGGTTATTGAAAATGATTTTTTATTCTTTAAAATATAAAATATTCTAACTAAAAAAATTATTTGATAAATAGTATTATTTTTAAAATAATTTTTTTTATAAAGTATTATTAGGAATAATTGAAAATATGAAGGATATTTTGAAAATTTTTATATTTTACATAAATTGATAATATCTCGGTTATTTTTTATTTATTTATTTATTTTGTTTAAATGTTGCCTAACAGGTTCTAGATTTCAAAGGTGAATCCAAATAAGCCATCGGAGGAGAATTTTTCCATTTAAAAGTAATTGTAAAAAGAGAGAAAAAGGAGGTATAAAACGTGGATAATAAACTCTAAAAAGGTGGGCTATCTGTAAGGCCAGGCTAGGCCCAATCTATTCCACGATGCTGATCCCAACTATGGTGCCTAACATACGCCTTGAAGTGTATTGCGCATCAGCGCATTTTAGAATGGTCTCTCCAACATCGCGAGTAGGGCTTTAGACCGTATTTGCGAGGTCTTCTTTCCTCTCTGCGATCTTTGCAGTCGACTGTGTGCTGAATGTTCATGTCCGCTGCGTGATATACTTTCGCGGGAGCCAAACAAGACGGAGAATGGGTTTTCGGTTCGATCTATTTATCGTTTTAATCGCCGTACTTTCAGTACCCGTGCTTTCCGATTTGATCCTCTCCAAGGTTGATCGGCGCGTAAGTTTCTCTCTCCTTCGATCTGTCCTGTGACCCGTTGGATTTGACTATTTCTCCTTCATTTGTCTCTGATCTTTGCAGTTTATATTCTCTTTTGATTTTATCTGTTTTTTAGGGTTATTCTCATTATACTCAACAAGGGTGGTTCTTTACCGTTTTCTTTTGTTTCAATGTCATTATTAATCTGACCAGTTGATTGAAACTATTCTTAATTTTCTAATGTCTAAATGCTTCTGTTTTTAGTTTAAATTCTGTTGGTTTGCATGAATTTTCAGCAATAATAGTTATGTAATTGCATTAGAACCACTAAGATTTTAATTCATCTTGTTTTGCTGATAAAATGGACAGTGAAGTAAATGGAGTAGAAGTATGGTGTCTAACAATGTGCTTGAGAGATATATAATTATATGGATTTCAATCTAAGGACCTTGTTCTTCGAGTTAGTTATGATTCATTTCTTATTCGGGAAATTCACAATGTTAATTGAAATCAGAAATTTTCTTCTTTGTATTAGAGTAAACATCAACTACTCATTGGATCAGTTTCTCTACAACAAATAAGTGTTTGGACCAAGAAAATCCTATCTAACGGGGAGATAATTGGAGAGGCTTCAAAACCCCCCCTTTTTTTTTTATTGCAAAACTAATAAATTGGAAAAGGATGGATTATTTTGTGAAAAAAATTTTGGCCCTAGAAAAAATGGAACTTCTGCTTTTAGGAATTATCGATTATTACAGATGCAAAACAGCATCTACAACGTCCTTGTGGACTCTGACCGGATAAATTGATCATTTGTCCTTGGGGAAATGACATTTATCCTCGTATACCTAATAGTTGGTGTATTTAGAATGTATTTCCTCTAGCTCTCCAAAAGGACATTATTTGGACTGGATTAAAAGCCTTTTATATAAGCCTAACACAAAAAGGAAATTGCGAATATACGCACACTTATGAGCCATTTCAACCAGGCATGGAGGTGTTTTACCCCACAAACAAGGGATAAAAAACCAATTAAACAAAAGGAAATGACCTCCCCTAAATGTTATTATTTTTTACTTTCTGGGTTTAGGTCCAAAATGTTATATAAGACCTGATGGGCTGTTAGTCATACCTTACAGCTGGATGTGTAATTTCATTGTCATCAACCATGATACTTTCTGCTAATCACATTTAATCATCTGTTGCAGATTGATTTGACATCCCAAGTAGTGCGCATCACTTCAACACTCAAGGTGCCTAACTAACTTTCCTTTTGACTCCATAATCTTTTGGCCTTTGGTGTTATGTGGAAATTTTCAAATTCATTATAAATTATAAAATTTTTCTTTTTTAGGCAGAAATCTGATTTTGTTCTTCTCTTGCATTTCCTTTTAGGTGGAGAATTCAGGAAATGATCCAGTCTCAGAGGTTTTGTTGGCCTTTCCTGAACACCAGGAGAAAAATTTGGCATATTTAACAGCAAGCTTTCGTGAAGGGAAAGGAAAAGGCAAAGGTTCTACCTCCAGTCTCCCTGTTGAAGTTGTCCACCCTCAAGGAATGCCCCCAGCATTGGTCTTTTATTCAGTGTCTTTACCCAAGGGACTGGGTAAAGGGGAAAGTTTGACTTTGGATGTCTTGGTTGTATTCACTCATTCACTGAAACCATTTCCTAAGGAAATCACTCAGGCAGATTTTCAGCTCGTTGTGTTCCAGGATAGTGGACATTATCTCTCTCCTTATGAAGTCAAGTTCCAGTCACTTAGTGTTAAGCTGCCTGATGCAAGAATTGAATCTTATACTAGACTAGAGAATACCAAGACAGTTGGTTCCGAGATTAAATATGGCCCATATGAGAATCATCCCCCCTTCTCATACTCACCTATAGTTGTCCATTTTGAGCAAAATCAACCCTTTGCTGTTGCTCAACAGTTAGTGAGAGAAATAGAAATTTCCCACTGGGGCAATGTGCAGGTCACAGAACATTATAAACTCATCCATGCAGGTGCACAGAGCAAGGGGGAATTTTCCAGGTCTGTTCACATTTTTTTGTCTTGGTTCATTCATATATTTTTAATACTATGTGATTTGGATGTTTAATTCTGCTTTATTTTCTAAATGCTGCAGGCTTGATTATCAAGCCAGACCACATGTGAGAGGTGCATCAGCATTTAGGCATCTTGTTGCAAAATTGCCACCAAGAGCTCATTCTGTTTATTTCAGGGATGAAATTGGCAACATTTCAACATCTCATTTATGGGGTGATTTGAAGAAGGTTGAATTTTTTATGGATGCAAAGAATGGAAGAGAAGTGAGTGTTCTTCCTGATTTCTAATACAAGTCCTTTTGTCTTCCTTCTGATTGCAGACGGAACTGGAAATTGAGCCTAGATATCCAATGTTTGGTGGGTGGAAAACTTCCTTTTTCATTGGATATGGCCTGCCACTCCAGGACTTTTTATTCGAGTCAGGGGGAAAACGTTTCCTTAACATCACTTTTGGGTGTCCGATGAATGAGGTTGTCATTGACAATCTCATTGTGAAGGTAAGTAGTATAATAATATTCCTCTGTTTGATATCTTGCTTCTTCGCTACTGAATTACCATGTCCTCTACTCTGTTCATGGATATGAATCCAGATATATTTTTTTCCTAAGAAGAGATGAAATTCAAAAAATCATTCTAGGAAGTTGATTTTTGGTCTAGATGAGTGAGGCTTCTATGGTTTACATTGCAGTGTATTAAGTGTGATATAATCAAGTGTTACCAAATCAGGACTCAAGTTTGGACTCAGAAGTTTTACCAGGCTCAACTAGGCTAGAACCCAAATCCAAATAGTTTTCTTCCCAAAAAATATTTCGCTGAAGGGTTTGCTATCCAGGCAATAGTAGCCCAACTTGCATACCTAGTTAAACTTGCTCTCGTCTCTTTCATTTTTATATCCATCTTCTAATTTTTGTTAAATTGTCAGAATGAGTTGCAATGCAAATTATTGTCACATGGTGTGATTGCTTAATATAGAAGTTTTTAGGAGAATGAATTGCAGTTAGGTGGTTGATAAAAAGGTTGTTATCTGAGGTCTGACTTGGTACTCTTGAATTTCAGGTTGTTCTACCTGAGGGATCCAGAGATATTTCTGTTTCTGCTCCATTTGCGGTAAAACAATGGCAAGAGGTATTACAATATTCATACTAAGGTTTTGAAATTTTACTTTTTCCCTTGTTTGAATATTTATGCATTTTTTAAAACTTAAGTTTGTTTCTCTTTATGTAGTAGCATGCCTGTCTATTATTGTGCTTATGTGTGTACAATGCAGACAAAACTTTCCCATTTGGACGTTGTTGGTAGACCTGTGGTTGTGCTAGAAAAGACCAATGTTGTGCCAGAGCATGATCAACATTTTCAGGTATCCCTTTTTCCTCTTTTTGATGTAACATGAAATGATTAAGAATACAAATAGTTGATGTGAGGCCTGGGGTGTAGTCATAAATCTCATGAGCACTTCTATTTTTACCATATAAATAAATACAGTAAGTTCTGGACAAGTTAATTGTAGTGTCCAGCAGAATGTGTCTGGACAGTGGAGTATCAAAAGCAGCTCCACATGAACAACTTTTGGTGTGGACATTGTCTTCTCTTTTCTTCAGAATCAGATTGCAGTGTGCACTTTCTTTGTCATGATCAACCAAGAGAAGGCTTTTTGCTGAAGGGAGTTTCAGTGCCCAATGTGCCTTTTGCATTTACCATTGTTCAAATCAGCGTGGCTAAGTACATTTAGCATCAAATACCTTCTCTACCCTTCTCATTTGTTATTTTCATTCACCTCCCCTCTAAATCAAAATAAGGGAGGTATGTGATGAAATTTTAAACCAACAGAGGCTAGGTTTATTTAGCCAAAACCTTAAGTAACTTATTTACATTAACCTGTTCCTTATTACATGTTGCACAAGTGCATCTTACTTCATCATATGCTTTGCATCATGGTCTTTATTTATTTTTTTTAAGAATTGTCACAACTAATAATCTCATTCTTGGGTTATTACTTTATTATCTTTTCAGGTCTATTACAAGTTCAACAACATTTCATTGCTTAGGGAGCCGCTGATGCTGATTTCTGGGTTTTTCTTCCTTTTTGTCACTTGCATTGTATATATGCATGTTGACATGTCAATCTCTAAGTCTTCTGCTTCTTATGTGATGAAATTACTGTGGGAAGAGGCAAGTAGAATTTTGTGTCCCATTTAAATATATCTGTTAGAAATGATTATCTATTCTAAATTTGGCTTTCTCTAATCTCAGGTCCAGGCAGCAATTCAGCAGGTTCATGATATCATTAGCCGATGTTTATCCATCCATGATAAACTAGAAGCATCATTACGTGATCTCGCCAGGACTGGGGATGTTCAAGCTTGTAAAGCAGCTCGTAAAGCATCTGATGGTCAATTGAAAGAGCTTTCAAAAGAGTTGAGGCCCCTACTGGCATTCTTGCAATCTTCTCCACAGGCTGCCCAGATATTGCCCAAGGTTCTATTACCATCTACTTGTCTCTATTGTTATCATGTTTTCCATATGGATGCAACTTAAGCCACTGTTTGTTTTCCGGAAATTTGGGAGAAAGAAAATGAAGCAGAAGGGTATGAGGGAAAAAAAAAAAAAAAAAATTGATTGCCTATGGGAAGGTTGAGGGAAAGAAAATAAAATTGTTGAGAAACACACTTTTCCCAAACTTTTCTCTCCTTTATTTAAGGAAAATTGGGGGAAATCTTTTAACATTTTTCTTCATATTTTTCTATAGCATTCAAACATGAGAAAAAAAAAATTAGCATTTTTTCCTTAGTACTCTTTAGGAATCAAACATAGCCTAAATTAATAAAATTTAATGCAATCTTGTACATAGAGTGGTGACTATGACCATTTACAGTGCTCCATGATTCAAATAGTCGATCTTTTTATTTCTTCAAACTCCAAAAATAGTGGGGGAAGTTCACAATTCATGTCTTTCTTCCTTGCTCTGGTGTCTGGTGAATCCTTTGGTTTCAAGAAATTTGAAGTATATTTGCTGTTTATGTAGGTGGAGGAGCTGGTTGCCAAGGAGAGAGAGTTGCAAGAGAAACTAATGTTAAAACATACAACAGTCGCCGATAGTTATGAGAAGAAGTCTGGGGGAAAGGAAATTGAGAACCGAATTGCTTCACAGCAGCAGAAAATTGTAGCTCTAAGACAGGAGGTCGATGATCTTCTTGACTACATTGACGAGATATAGTATAGATGAGTAAATTGCTGGAGTTGAAACCCTTTAGGCCCACCACCTTAATGACCTTACACATTTATTGAGTAATGTTTGAAGCCAGAATTTTGTTGTGACTTATGAAAGATTTTGAGTAGCTGACTGTAATATTACTTTGGTTTCCTGTTGCTATATGCATGCAGCTTCTAAGAGATGGTTGCTTCTCTCTATGTTGCTGTAATCAATTACTTGGCTATGGTCTTCGACTCTATTTTCAGATATGCTGTGGGCAACTTGGGCCTGTTTGGAGCTGCTCTTTTTAAAGCACTTTTATGTTCTTTATTATAGAAAACAGGTGTTTTTTTTTTTAACCTAAGAAACATGTTTGATTGAAACAGGTTTTTGAAAATTTGCTGTGAAAATATGCTATTTTTTAAGAATAAATTTAAGGTATTTTTTGGGTTTTTTTCTCGTTAGTTTGATAAAAAATTGATATTAGGGAGAATACATTGTGAGCCTCTTCTATTATAGATATATGTATATTAAATTTTTAAACATCATTTTATTTTTAAAAACAATTAAAAAAATGTTTTGAAGAATGGATATAAACTATTATTTTTAATTTTTTTTCCAAATAAGCCCTTGATCTCTGTGGATGGGGTCAAAATAATAAGATTATAATGGCCATTTATAAAAAATAATTTCATAATTTTTTACATTTTAATCAAAATAGATATAAAATTAACCAATTGTCCATTTTAAAGGTAAAATATTGTAGGTGAAATTTTTTATAGCAAACATATTTTAAAGCTATTAAAAGGGTGGTGTTTTTATGTATTTTTTATTTTAACTAAAATCTAAATCTATTTATATTTAAAAATAAGAACAGAGGAAATCTAAAGCGATAATATAATTTATAGTTAAAATTTAAAAATGACACTATGCAACAGACCGCCCCGGATATGGAAATCACGTGACTTCTCTCCGAAACGAGAGTGAGTTTACAACCGTTGGATCAGTAAATTTCAAGAGATCTAACGAGAGTTGGGATTTTGTGTGCCTACCACCTACCATCCGAAATCGAAGATTACAAAGGCCATTCACCATTTGTTGAAAGATTGACAGTCTCCACTCTCTTTTCATATCTAGGGTTTATATCTATCTTGGAGGCTTTTGTTTTCCATTTTTTTCTTATCTGCTGAGGAGAGATTTAAACACATATATCTATATATTGAAGTGTGTAGTAATGGAGACTTCCCTCAGGTATGGCGGAGACACCAAAGCTCTCAGAATCCATGCCAAGGAGAAGTTCCCCATCGACTCAAAAACCCACTTGCTGGTACGCTTCAATCCATTTTGTTCTTTTCATGTTTGGTTCGTTTGTTTTAATATGTTGTTCATTCGATTATGGTTTTATCCATCACAGTCGTGGATTTTTATGTGCCATCTCCTGATTTTTTGGGAGTATAGAATTGTTCTTAATCATGGGTATGGTAGAAATGTTCAGAATGCTTACAAATCTTAGGTTCTTGTGTCTAAAATTTGCAACAAATAGTAACACGGAGCACCCCCATTGGCATTCGCCCAGAGGTTCCTGAGCTCGAGCCTCCCCGTTATTTTAAGTGGTGTAGGATAGAAGAGCAGACCCATATGAACTGGGGTTTGCTTCGTGGACAGTTGGGATAAATGCCTCCGGTGTGAATTCCTGGTTAAATGTATAAGAAAAGAAATAGTAGCATCGAGCTGCTTGATGAGTTCGTCTCTATTTGACCTGTACATCCTCAATTAAATTCTAAATTCTACTTGGGAATTTTTTTTTTTTTTTTGGTTATATTTTTTGTGCAGGTTCGGGGTGAGCTAGATACAAGAATTGGAGCTCCCAGTTATGTGAGTGCAGTAATAAGACACTTCTACCCAGATGTATGCACTTTCTACTGATATCTTAAAGCAATTTGTATTCGAATTTTCTGTTTTATTTTTAATGTGGGTTAATGTATCTGATAATTGATTGTAGTTATCAGCCAGCCTTGGCGTAGGATTGCAATATGATAAACATGAAAAGCTTCGATATAGTGTACGTGGAAAAAAGACATTTCCTGTGACAACTGATGGCTTGTTGAGCTTTAATGTCAAGGGACAATGTGATGTTGATAAAGAATTTAGAGAGGTTGGTCCTTTATTTTCACCTTAAGAAAGCTGCCTGTAAATTCAATTGAGAAATGAGCTTTGTTATGCAGATTGCTGGAAGTAATGCACGTGTTTTGGTTTTGCTCAAATTAAGTTGTTTGATCAGTTTTATTGAAATTTCAACTGCAGTTGGGACTTGGTTCATCTTTGTATAAGGCCCTAATCTTGTTTAGTTTTTGACATTTTGTTATACTAATAATATGTTCAAATACTCTGACAGAGGAAATCAAGAGGAGCTGCTGAATTTAGTTGGAGCATATTCAATTTTCAGAGAGACCAAGATGTTCGGATCAAAGTTGGCTATGAAGTCTTTGACAAGGTATATCTCTCATTATTAGTGATGCTCAGTGTTTTCAAAGGTGTTAGCAAGTCCAAAACACCCTGAGGTGTTGTGAAAAAATTGTGACTCTCTAAAGGCCAATCAAAGCCAACATGAAGCACACCTTCATGCACCTGTTAGGGTCAAGGCGCAAGCCTCTATAGATTTGGGGTGGAACACCTATAAAAAAACACAACAACAACATTTAACCCCAAAACAGAGAAGAAATTGATCGGAACTGAGAACAACCCCCTAACCAACATTTTACCCCAAAACAGAGAAGATACCTAACCCTAGCTCTCTAGAAAATGGAAATCATACCTCACATAGGTCTACTCCATCACCTCCATTGAAGATTGGCTCTTTCTCCGGTGTTGGTTTCTCTTCGAGGTGCTCCCTTTGTTGTCTCTGCAGCTTCATCTCACTTGCACTCGTTTCCTCTCGTCTCTCCATTTTCATTTGTTAATTTTTTTTTTTCACCAGCACTCATCTCTTCTCCATTTTCAATTTTTATTTTATTCTCATTTTTTTTTTTCTAATATCTATTCTATTTTTGGAAAAAAGGAATATCTTTGAAAGAAAATATGATGGCAGTTCACTTATTCTTTAATTTAATTTTACTAATTGGGTTTTTTATGCTTTAATTTAAACTTTTTTACCAAATTAAATGAAACTGATTAATTTGATTTTAATTAGTTTTTTTTTTTATTTTTTTATGTTTTTATTTAAGTTGAAACATTTTAATTTTATGTGTTTAACTCTATTTGTTATTTTGACTTGTTATGATTTCTTGTGAAAGTGTGAGACTATTAATATGTTTTTTATAACTCTAATTGACTTGTTTTTATATTTTAAACATTTATTAATTTTAAAAATAAGGGTCTCAAAAGGCTTACACCTCAATGCTTCGAGGCTAACATCTCAACACTTTGGGGCTTTCATCTCGCCTTACGCTTTCACCTTTAAAAACTTTGGTGATGCTTATACATATTTTGTTTGTTTGTTTGTCTTGTTTTACATTAAGATCACCTTTTAGGAAAAGGAGTTATCTCTTCATTTTCCTTGATCCTTGATAAACCGATTCCCTTTTTTTTTCAACTTCTTTTTTGCCTCAAACTGAAATATGGTTTCCCATCTACTAGACTCTACTAGTTCTGAGTTGGGAGTGATAGAAATTTGGCATGCCTCCCCGACAAGAGTGGAGGGTCCAACACGATATAGTTTATGCTTTTAATAACTCCAGAAATGGTTAAGAAAAAAATGGAAACTTCTGAGAACAGCAGCCTAGAAAACATGGAGCTTGATAGGATGATCAATGATATGATTGTCCAAATAATCACATTCTCTCTATTTCTCTCTTTCTTTGTGATAAGTTCTATATATGACTTCCTAACAAATTTTGGATTAATTCTGTGAATATTGTCTCACTAAAAGCCTAAGGTTATCTGACTGACTAGTGTGACTTTTAAAGGAAGATGTACTAGGTGGGCTTTCATTGGCTGTGTTTGTTATTGAATATGTTTACACATATAGGACTGAAACCTAAAATCACTTCATTCCTTTGAACTCTGGTTGAAATATTCTTGTATCATGTTTATTTTGATGATTGAATTAAAGTGGGATCAAATTCAATTAAAGTAGTTTCCACCTTTTAGCTGACATTAGTTCTGCACCATGTTTTTATCTTTTTTCTTAAATATTAGACTTTGCCCCTTTCTTTATAAGTTTGGACATTAGACTTGCCTTTATTTACTTTCTGCTGTGTCTTTTCAATCTCTTCTGTTTCAGGTTCCATATTTGCAAGTCAGGGAAAACAATTGGACCCTCAATGCTGATATTAATGGTAGATGGAATGTGAGGTTTGACTTGTGAGATAAGCATAAGTTAAACATATTTTTTCAAAGGTGATCATATGTTCTCTATAGAGAATACTTTGTTTCTATTTCAATTTCTGAGAGACAGCTGATGAGCTGATCCTGATTAATTGGATTACTACCTTGTATGGGTCTTAAATGAATTTTCTTTATCAACACTTCTGCTTCCTTGTCGGGCTATAATGGTTCCATGTTTTCCACCCACAGGAGAAGGGTCTGATCAGTCATCCCTCTTTTAGGCTGGATTCCTTTAGATAAGGATCATACCCTAGAAAATATTCCTACGTCATGAGGTTAGGTAAACTATCTAGGTCTATTTCCAAATTATGCTGTGTATGAGAGGTGGCCCACTTTTTCTGATTTGCATTATGGTGTTTTAAGACCCTACTACAAGATCTCTCTCTCATTTTCCTCCTCTCCCCCACTTCAAATATAGATCCTCATGGTCCATCTTAGCTGTTCCTCTCTAACAACACCATGTAGCAGTGGAGAGGTCATATTCTGCCATTCCATTCATTTCCCTTTAGGCTTCTTTATCTGGTTTGGCTTTGAGCCCCCACGCTTAAATGCTCATTTAAGGTGGTATGAGCTTTGTTGTCTCTATGGTGGGATGCTACCAGGCTCATTGCATGTGTGTTGTGAAGATGCTCGAATTAGTGTCATGTCAAGAGAACAATCATCCTTCACCTCTTTGACATGAGGATGCATATAAAATCAGGCATCCAAACACCCATTCCTTGTTCTGTTGACACGATTGGTCATTCCACTCATTTCCCTTTTAGGCTTCTTTATCTGGTTTGGCTTTGAGTCCCCCACTTCAATGTTCGTTTCAGGTAGGAGATTTGTTGTCTCACCATCTATGGTGGGATGCTACCAAGTTCATTGTATGTCTGTGAGAAGATGCTTAAATTTGTGTCATGGTCAGGATAACATTCATTTTTCACCTCTTTGAAACTAGGATGCATGTAAAATCAGGCATCCAAACACCCATTCTTTTTGTATTTACAAACCCTAGAAGACGATAAATTTCATTTCACCAGAGACATACTCAACCAGCAAGGTCCATTTTCCCCTAGCTCCTAAACAGCCCATTTATGTCCTCTGACTCCTCTCAACTCTAAACCCCTGTAGAAATCTCATTTGTTTTTCTCTTTAATTCCTTTTCTCCTCTCCCTCATAGAGGAAGACTCAACCAGAAAGGGAAAGACAGGTGGAAACCCTTGATGCCTATGTGAAGAAATGTGAGTTAGTCAGGTCAAAAATCAAAGAGCCGTGTCCAAGTGGGAGTGAGGCCAAAGATAAGCTTATATGCCTTCGAAAATAATACAATGATTATTGGTGCGGCTGCTCCAATTCAAGGTCAAATTTACATGGAAAGGGAAGGGAAGAGAAGGGGGATCATATGGGTGGCTGGGCTGATGCCTGATGGGGCCTCTTACCTACCATAAAAGGGTCACAAGGGCAAAACAAGCATGTCAAATAAAGCTTAGGTCTTGATACCTACCTCACTGCTTTCATGCCTTTCTTGCCATACTCCCATGTGGCCTCAAGTCTTCCACTTGTCTTTATCCATTTTCCTTTACTTATCATTAGTTTATTGAAAACTACTTTGCCCGCATACGGAAATCTTTTCCCCTAAACCGGCTCTCTGGGAACTTCATTGTTCAATACATCTTGGAATTTTGTAACACCCGGTTTTCATTTGTGGAAAGACTGTACACTCTTCTTTGAGAGTTTTCAGTTTACACCCATTTTCATTTCTGGGAATATAGGAATTTTCAAGGCAAACATTGCATTTTAATATATAATTTGAGTCACATTTTACATATATCTATCAACAATTTTACTTTATATATGTTCAAAGTAGATAGGCATTTGATGTGATATAAAAGTAAAGTGATCTTCGTGGCCGTCGAAATCAATCTACCATTTGTACAACATTTTCTAATCTTATATTTTCTTTTTGGAAAATCCAATATAAGCTATTGATATGTAGAATCAAATTTGACTTCGAATCAATATCTCTCTCTCTCTCTCTCTCTCTAATTTGGGTATAAATAAATGGGTGATTTTTTTAATTTTTTATTTTGGGAATTTTTTTATTTAGTAGTTATTTTTTAAAAAAAATTATTAAATAAAAATAATTAAAATATAATCTCAACATGGTTCTCATCTTATTAAATAAAAATAAATAAACAATTTAAGGATTTTTCAAGTTTTTAAAAATATTTTTAAATTTTATCAAACCTTTTTTTTTTTTCAAAAACATTTTGTTGGTTATGAGTGCTTTTAAAAAAAATACTATTAAAGGAATGAAATCGGTTGTTTTTTGTTACTGGTTATTTTTGTGTTCATTTCCGTGAAGTGATTTTTTGATTCGTGATGGTTATTGTCGTGAAATGATTCTTTGATACCACGGAAATCGGAATGAACCTTTCTTTTTGACCATGAACTGTGAATTGTTAGGAGCGGAATGGACATTCTGGGAATTGAGTTGAGGAGATGTTCCCCACTCATAAGAAAAACAAATGGTGGGTGTTATTTTGGATTAAAGAGAAGTATTTACTACGTGTCGTAAGGAAAGAAACGACGCAGATGAGTGTGGAATCAGAATCAGTAGAAGAAGCTACTTTTATCATCATTCATCATCGCTCTATGAGCTTTATGGAAGACAAGGTTACGTGTTTGCTCTGGCCCGCAACCCCCCGCATGTTACTGCGGATTGGTGACAGGTCTTTGCCACCACCTTCTTCTATGACTAACCATCACTCGCATTTGCATTCGAAAATGCTATCAAATCCTATGAAATCGAATATGTTTTGTACTCCCAACTCCAAATTCGGATTAATCCGCATTATTCTTAAATCAAAGCATATAATTTGAATTCTGGTTTTCTTTTACCCATCCAGCTAAATTTGATCATTAAAAGAAAGTACATAGAAATAAGACTTGGATTTTTTTTTGTTGTCTTGATAATTGTCTTTCATATGTAATAAGATAGATGATAAAAATATACAATAAAATTAGTATTTTTTAAGATATAAGTGCCTCGATTTTCATTTTTGTTTTCTTTGTTGCCATTTGTGCGATACAAGCCATTCCCTTAACCAATTTCACATAAACAAATGAAGCTATGATTTTCTTCCTCATATTTCATCTGAGCATCTGCTCATTATTTTCAATGTCCATGAATTGAATGTTGTGTTTCCAAACCTAATAACAGGTTTTGATTAAAGAGCATTGGAGTATTGCTCCCTTTATTCTTGTAAGACAGGAGATCATTAATTCCAAGGGTCCATATACGGACTTGATAACTAAGTAGGAGATCATTTACTAACACAACAATGAATGAGTCTAGAGTAGAATGCACATTAAATCTCCAATCAACTTTGGGTTTATGTGATCGGGCGTCTAGCTTATAGGTTAATGATGATATTGATGTGCAATTGGTCTTTTGAAGCATGAGCTCATTGGCATCGAATAGGAAATCCATTTCAAGTAGCCGCTATAAGGTGGTGAAAATGTGAATTATTTTTGTGGGACGTCTAAGCTTCGATAGCTTTTTGTTTTTTGCTTCGACAAAAAGTTAAAAATTGAAAATAAAATTATATTAATGCTTAGGCTTAACATGAAAACAATATTTAAAAAAAAAAATTATATATTAAGCATTTTTACAAGCAACAAATTCTTTGAATAAAGTAATTTAAAAAAATCTCGTATTATGGATGTCGAAATTGAAATTATTTGACCTTTCAAAACCAATAAGTTAGAAGTTAGATACATATTTTATCCAAATTAAATATTTATTTGTCAATTCTTATTAACAAAAATAATTTATTCTTAACTCTCACTCAATATGTCTTTTAATTTCTATGTTCATATGCAAGAATTGTATTTTAAAAATCCTTTAATTAAGGGTAGAGATAGTTAGGATATTTAAAAAAATTATAAAACCTAAATAAATTGTGTTTGGGCGTTGTTTGATATAGTTTTATCTTGACACTTTTTTTACTTTCAAATGTTGTTAACGTTTCAAATAGGGTTTTCATAATTATATTTAAAAATAAATAAATATGGGATAATATTTTTTTACTAATAACAGGTGGTTTGTCTTGTCTACATTATTAATTGATTATAACACAGATAAAAAAAGTTAAATAATTATAAAATAATAATAATAAGACAAAAATAGAAGGATGAGCAGCTCAAGTAGTTAGGCAGTAGCCAGTAGCCAGTAGCCGCCATCCCTCTTGTGAATCTTGTACACTGTATAAATAGAAGGAAGGGGCCAACACCTACTGATCACTTCAATAATTAAAACATTAAAAACTGTAAAATTCTCGCTCTCTTTCTCTCTCCTCACAGGTCACATGACTCATCCGTCTAGATTCCTCGGCGGCGTGAACTCCTCGGCGACCGCAACACCGGAGTCCGCCGCCGTCGACTCCGACTTCGTCGTCATCCTCGCCGCTCTCCTCTGCGCCCTAATCTGCGTCCTCGGCCTCGTTGCAGTAGCTCGCTGCGCCTGGCTCCGCCGGATCTCCGGCGCAGCGAACCTCCCAGGCGGTTCCGCTCCTCAAACTCCGGCCAACAAAGGCTTGAAGAAGAAGATCCTCCGATCACTCCCGAAGGTTACCTACGCCGCCGAGACCGCCGGAAACCTAACGGACTGCGCTATCTGCTTGACTGAATTCGTCGGAGGAGACGAAATCCGAGTACTGCCGCAGTGCGGGCACGGGTTCCACGTCGGATGCATCGACACATGGCTAGGATCTCATTCTTCTTGCCCTTCGTGCAGGCAGATTCTGGTTGTTGCCAGATGTCAGAAGTGTGGAGGAGTTCCAGCAAGCTCCAGCAGCACCGGAGCTGAGACGGAGTCCAGATTGAAGGAGAGAGAAGACGATGTGAATAGGTTTCTACCTTAGCTAGGGTTCCTCTTCCATCAAATTGAATGTTTTCAACTTCCAATCAATCTAGGGTTTCAAAAAACCTCTAGTCTCTGATTATGTAATTTCTCAGTGATTGTTTTTCTGTGCATGTAAAATATATTACCAATGCGTTAGAAATTTCAAATGATTTACCACTTACCTCTCCTCCTCAACCAAAATCAAATTGAATCACATACGTATATACATACATACATACATATTTATGATTTAGACTTTGAAATTAACAGCTTTGTTGTGGAATGGTAGAGAAGCATTTGACTGCGGCCCACGGAATCGAGAAAAGGAATACAGCGGTGGTGGGTCCTGTAAATGGAGTCGGTTCCTTCTTCATGTGTGTTCACACCTTTGGCTCTTGCGGTGCGTATTCTTATCCCCATTGATCACCACTGCCGACTCCGCCCTCTTCTTTTTTATTTTTAGTTTCTTTATGTCAATTTGCTAACTCTTTCGTCTTCTGCATGCTTTGACATGTAATCCTTCTATATATATATATATATATATATATATATATATTTTTAGAATGCCATTTCTCCTAATTTCGTCTGCTCTACTCGTTTTAGAGGTTTGTTGGCGCGTCAGGAAAACATAATTCAGACTTAGAATTTACATTCATTGAGAATTAGAATTTTTTTTAAAATTATTTTTCATTATAGAAGTATAAATTCTACACTTATTAAGATTTTAATTCCTCTATTTCATATTTCCATTTTGGTTTTTAATGGCCACTTTTATCATGTATTTCCCCATATTATTAGAAACTTTGGGGGATAATTTTTTGTTTTTGCTTCAATGAGTTGAAGTTTAAGCACAAGCAAAAATCATAACTTTAATAGAGCAATATCAATATCGATAATCTAAAAATGTTATTAAATATGGAATTGCTTTGTAAATAAGCCAGAATGTAACTTCTCAGATTAAGTTCTTTTAATGCCCGGAATTGCTTTCAAAAGAAGCTAAAAATGTCACTTCCTTTTTTTCAATAGGATCAATCAAATAATATAGAAGAATTTATTACGCTGGAACCTGAGAAGCCAATAATATAGGAGTTTCAAAAGTAATATTTAAATATTGAATAACATCAATGCAAAAAGTGTAAATTTTAAATAAAAATATTTTTACATAATTTTTTGCTTTTCAGAAAGCACAAACCTACCATAACGCCAACAGCCAACAGCTAACAGCTTTCATTCAAGAATCCTTCACTTTAGTCAAATCAAATCAAGGTTGGAAATTAATTAAGATAAACCCTAGAACCCTTTAAACTTTGGTGAGAATCCAAATAGAGCCAATGGGGCATATGCCAAATGAGAGGACCCAAACCCCAATTGTCCTAATGCCCAAAAGAAACCCCAAATGAGCACTTTGTGAAACATTAGAATATCAACAATATGTTACTCATTCTTTTTAATTTGAAAATAAAATATTCTACAAAGAATTCTATGGTAGGCATAGTGACATAAACTGCATAATGCATTAACTAAGCAAATTTGTTTTCTTTTTTTAAAATATGATGACACTTGTCAATTAGCCCTTTTAAGATCTCATTAAATAATTTACTTAATTATTCCCACACAAATTAAAAAAATAATAATAATAATAATAAAATCCATTCAAACAACTATCATCTTTTTCTCTTTTCTCTGTCTTGACCTAACATAGATGGTGTTGGTCCAACCTGCTAGTGCTTTTTTTTTCTTCATCAATATTCCATTTTCTCCCTTTTCTTTGGAGCCGTCCACTTCAAAAAAACAAAAAAAAAAATGGAGGGACCCAACCATGTGGCTAAAAATATGATAATAGTTGTGTGGTGCTCACAAATGTACCCTATTAGTAGACTGATTACGTTTTAGTGGCTAATGAACAATTATTTTTGGTGGCCATGGTCTTCCACCCCCACTTTGTAGTAGGTAGTATAGCCACTACTGCGATCATTTTTTTATTTTATCATAGGAAAACTCAAATTACTATGCTTAGTTGTATCCTTGTAAAGTACAAGAAAAGCGAAAATAAAATATAAACAATTTTAGAAGTTTTTTTTTTTTTTCCATTTCCAAATAAAATAAAATGTAGTTTAAATTAGTATTTTGTTTTAAAAAAATTGAGTTTAGAATATGAAAAAAGTGAAAAACATTTTTTTAAAAAAAACATATAAAATAATAAAATAGTATAAAAGATCTTTTGGGATCCATGAGATAAAATTAATATAAATATTAAAAATATAAAAAATATTAATACCAATAAAATATCTCATATATATTGAAATCAAATACCATTTAAAAATATAATATATGTATTTTTTTTATTAAACTGTAGATTATTATAAATAAATATATTTTTATATTAGAAGTTAATTTATTTACTCCATTAATAATGGAAATATTAGAATATTTTTATTACATCATTTTAAAAAAAATATGATAAAGAAAATTAAAAAAATGCAATATAGTAATAATAATGTGACATATTACTCCTTGTGTTGTATTTTATATTCAATAAAAATTCAAAATTAAATGGGACTTTATGAATTTTTTTTCTTAAAAACAATTTTTACCTTCAAGAAAAAAAAATTCAAAAAATGAAAATAAAAATTAAAAAGGGAAAACATTTTTGAAACCAAATGCAACATTAATTTTGTTTTGTTCCCCTTTTTCGCCTTTTGTTTCTCTTCTATTTTACTTTCAGCCCCAAATGGAGAATTAACAAATGTTTAAAAAAAACATATTTTACTTTTTAATTAGGCATCCTTGCTTTACTGGAGTGGACTGGGAGTTTATTATGGATTTGGGTCGACCAAAGGCCATGAGAGTCTCATGGGCCTATAGGTATATCGCCTAATTTCTAAACGACACCGTTTAGCGTGATCCCATGAACCTTCGCAACCGAGTGACTGCGACTGGGTTTGAGGTTTAGAGGAACGGTAGTCTACCAAACCCTAACCCTAACCCTAACCCTAACCCTGAAATTTTCATCTACAATGAAATCTCAAAGAACCGAAACCCTAAATTCTTTTCTTTCTTAGTGTGAGACATTAATCCCAAATGGCATCAGTTTGGAATCCACAATTTCATTCCATTTCTTCTCAGGTGAATATATTAATACCAAATTCCTTTTGTACTTTTTCACTTGCATTTTCTGTTTGGTTCTCGGCATCTTATTCAATTTTTTTCTTTTCTTTCCGGATAATGAAATGGAGGGCTAATGTGTCTCTTTCTTTGTTTTGCTTATGTTGGCTGAAAAATGTGATTGTAGCCCTCAATCTGCGGTTGGAAGCATGGGATTTCTTCAAACATACTTGAACTTAGAAGAGAATTGGGGTTAAGTTATAGTCGCTATAACTGGGTTCAACAAAGGACGGCTCGAAGTTTTCTGTTCAGAGCCTTAAGCAAGTCTGCGAATTCTGATGAAGATAAAGTTGTTAAAACCGAGACAGAAATCAATGGTTGGAAAACCTCAATTGGAAAACTTCAAGAAACGATTAAATCTCTTCCTCCTGTTGTTTTTGTGGTAAAATTGGCTTTTCTTTGCTATCTTTATCATGATGAAATGTCTTAAAATGCATGCACTCTGGGCAATTTTAGAGCTGTAGTTTGGTCATTACCAATTTTCTGAAGTATTATTATTCACTGTAATGTAGTGTTTGGTGAACGGGAATAAGAATGACAATAAAAGGGAAATGGAGGCGATGGATCAAAATCCTGGCAAGAGCGGGATTTGGTTTCCTATGGAAGGAACTCCTAATTTGTATTCTCATTCCAGAAAACAATTAAACATAATAACGAGTCAGAAAAGGAATTAATTTCCTATTTCCATTCTTTATTCCAGGATGTAAACAGGGTCTATGTGTGAACTTGTTCAAGGTCCTTTTTTCTCGGGATTTAATCACTAGATTCATTTTAACATTAGTTAGTGCCGAGTGTACAATTCTTTTGCAGGTGAAGGATGTTTACACCTTTGGCATGGTTATCCATTGTTAAGTGCTTTGGACAGAACTCCTCCTCCTCGGAGACTCACGGAAAAGGATAATAATCACTAGTTATTGATTCTGTATAATATTTTATTTCTCCCTATTCATTTGGAAGGAAAATCAGCATTTTCAAATATTTACCAATTAATGGAACTTGGAAGATATTATGAATATTTGGTTTTGTTTGGCTTTGCTTTCTTTGCCTACTTTTTTGGGATAAAATACTTACACCTTCGGGCATATCTTTCTTCTTTGTATTTTTATTGGTCTCAGATGAAAAAGGATGTGGGAATAAATTTTGCCATTGGATTATGTGTTGCAACGACAATTTTGGTTGTTGCGGTCAGAGTATATGTGGCAAGGAAGGTGAGTAACAGCCGTCCTGGTTCTGTTGCCGATCTTGTCAGACGTGGTCAGCTGAGATCTGATAGAAGAGGCATGTATGATACCAATCCTTAACAAGTACCTACTTCTACCTCCACATGGTGCAAATTGAAATTAAAAACTCCTGAACTTTGTTGATTTTCATGAGGCCTTAAGATGACTGTTGCATGAGCTGTCTTTTTGGAAACTTATGTTTTATCATGCTGACGCATCCTGATGTTTCACATAAAGATTTTGGTTATGCCATGGTTATGATGTGTATTAACAATGTTTTGATATCTATTCACAGCTCAAGGCCTCTCAAGTATGAAGACCCATTTAATAACCCATTGGTGAAAGTTGGTAAGAGCAATTCCACAGTAGAAATGTGTGGAAAGGTGTATCGGTTGGCGCCGGTGACTCTTACAAAAGAGCAGCAAGCAATCCACCAGAAAAGGAGGTCACGAGCATATCAGTGGAAGAGACCAACCATGTTTCTTAAAGAAGGAGACTCAATACCTTCTGATGTTGACCCTGATACAGTCAGGTGGATTCCTGCAAATCATCCTTTTGCTACCACTGCTAGTGAAATTGATGAGGGCTTGGCTCAAAACAATGTCTATCAAAAGCATGGTGTTCCATTCCGTATTCAGGCTGAACATGAGGCACTGCAGAGAAAGCTGGAAGCGCTCCAGAGTGTGAGTATATTTGAACATCTTGTTGTTTACTATCATGAAGGGAAAAAAATAGCTTTATGCTTATAATTATGGCTTTCTGAACATTATACCCACTAATGAGGCAATTTATATAACTTTTTTTTTTAATCTATTCCTCTGAATTTCAAGTCCAACAGCAATGCTGCTGCTACTTATAATATTTTAATTCAAGTCATGGTAAATGTTTTATACTTCACATAACAAAAATCCTATAATCACAATTATCTTGTTGAAGTAGGGATAGGCAGCAAAATGGTTGGATATTTAAGACATTGAATCCAACAATAAAGGGTTATGAACTTACATGTTCACATGCTTAAAAACCAGAACGATTTGATGATTTTGGAAGATATAGTTTTAACATGTTAGTTGAGAACATTGAATTTTTTTGAAAATGTTGATGTGAAATCGGATGATCCTTGATCATTGGCAATCAAACACTGTTTCTTGACTTCAGTTCACTTGTTTAATTAGATGAAAAGACTTGAAAGAAGTTTGATAGAGGTTTGTTCCTTTTTTCCAACCACAATAGGATTGTTGCTTGATAAACCATTAATTCTCATATATAGCGTTTTTAATCTCTTTCTTTTTTTGTTCCTTTTTGGACAAGTACTGTTCTGTGCTCATCTTGGCATTTAGTGCTATGCTTACGTACATGCACCCACTCATGCATAAAATGCTCTTTTGCATATAAATGAATTGATTATTGTAATGATGCCTGATCTTGTAGAGCTTGCTTTTTGATATTATTTCCTTTTTCCTTTCAGGAGCAAAAGCTCAATAAATTAGTTATTGATCCCACAAATGCTAAAGATTTTGAGAGACCATTCAAACATTTAAAGTCACACGAGCAGGCAGGACAGGGCCCCTCTAATCACATAGGGAGTGATTCTTCCCCGGAGGAAATGCAGAAACCCTAAGCTGCCAAGAGTCTTTAATCGCTGTCAAATTTAGTAGCCTTCATCTTTGCCGATGCCTAAGTCCAGATACTGATTCAATGAGCATCAATTCTTTGAATTTTAAAGTTGCTGGTTGGAGATACCTATTTGGAAAATCTGAAGGATGGAGTGTAAATAGAAGATAGTGTTTAACATGTCCAATCTATCTTGTTCTTTTCAGGTCGCAATGTATTCTCATGGTGCCTTGTGTCTGTTGCAAGGCGAGGTCTAGTTATATGGCCTTTATTCTGAATCCAGGCTTGCAATAATTTCTCACTACCAGTCACTGTTTTTCATGAACTTGTGATTGATCTTGCTAGTTCGTCCAATTTGCAAAAGACCAGCTCAGATACAATGAAAAAAATGTGTCTGAACCTCATGTGGCAATGGGTTGAAACTAATAAAGCCCAGAATCAGAAGATGATGAATGTTTGTTCCTAATTCGATTTGGGAGATGGTTGGGCTAAAACGGCCTAGATTTGATATTCACAGCAGAAAATGGAGAAATCCCGAGAAGGGATTTTGTATATTCAATTTTTAAATAGAGGTGGACCAATGTTGTATATCAAGTTTATGAGCTGGTTACCTAAATGGGAAAAATAGAAAAGCAGTGAAGTTCGAAGTCATGACCTCTAGTGGAACATGGTTTTAATTTTGATGCTAAGTTACAACTAATATAAGAATTTGATGCCTTATTTTACTAAAACTCAAACATAACTTCTAAAGGTGTTTCGATTATTGTTCTTAATTCCCGGTCTTACACTTCTCTATACGATTTATTCATATTTTAGAGAGAAGTGCAGAGGCTCATGTTTTTACACAACATTCAAGTCACTTTTTAAGAGTATTTGAATGAAATTTTTAATTATGAGTTTCATACTTTTTAACATAATTTATTTATTCTTACTCTTTTTATGGGGATTTTTTTTTTTTTTAATTTCAAGTTTTTTTAAAATATCATAATCATTCTTACCTTTAATTTTAAGAATAAGTGAGTTTTATCTTACTAATTTGAAAAAATATAGAAAAAAAGAATTTCAACTTTTATAAATCAATTTTATCTTTATCCATTTGAAAATATTTTAAAATATATACACTTTTTTATAAGTTAAATAATTATTTCTTAAAATACCATTTTACTTTATAATATTAAATAAAATTATCCAAAATTAATTTACTATTTTAATTTGATAAAAATGTCTTATAAATAAATATAATATAAATTTTTTATTATATAATATGATATATAAATCATTGTGAATAAATTCTCTAAATCCTCAAATGATAAATAAAATCTTTCTAATTCCCTAATTAATAATAATTTTATGTCTTGTATCATATAAATCCCCTAATCTTCTCTTTTTTTTTTTTTTAATAAAATTGAATAAAATTTTTTGTAGTTGACATCAACAATAAAATAAGAATTTTAAAAATTAAAAATACAATTAAAACTAAAATATATTTTTTAAAAAAAACTTGAAATTTTAAAAATAAAATATTTACTCCTATTTGTATTTCCAATCATTTCACAAAATATCTATATTTTCAACTAGAGTGTTTTAATTAAGTGAAAGTTAATATTTTAATTTTATATTTTTAATTTTAAAGTTTTTTTACTTTTAGTTTTATTTTTAATTTTTAAAATCTTTTATTTTGTTAATCTTAAATCAGTTCTCACAATAAAAAAAAAATAAATAAATTATTAATTAATATTATTAATCACAAGTAAAAGGGTATTTAATTATAAAAATTGAAGATAAAACTAATTTATAAAAATTGAGAATGTTTTTTCTATATTTTTTAGAATTAGTAAGTCAAAACTCCTTTTTTCATGACAAGAAAATATTATGACTGATAACTCTATTTCTTCTACCACTAATTATATAACATGAAAATTTATATACTAAAAACTGCAATTTGATATTATTAATAAAAAAAGCTCGACCATCAAAATATCCACACTCCCACTTCAAACAATGGACAAAAATATTCATCTCAGATAAAAGGGGGGAGAAGGGCAGAATCCCCCAACAAAGTGTTCAAAGCTTCCCCCGCATTCAGTCATTCTTTGCTGCAGTAACCTGCCTTGCTCCAACTGCAAAGAACTCAGCAATCACTTCAAGTGGCATGCCTTTTGTCTCAGGCACCTTCAAGAACACAAACACCCAAGAAATCACACACACAGCTGCATAAATTCCAAAGATACCCGTCAACCCGATTGAAGTCAGCATCACCGGTAACGTATAGGTGACGATGATGTCCCCAATCCAGTAAACTAGTGCGCAGATGGCAATGCACAGGCCTCGGACCCTTGTGGGGAAGATCTCAGAGCAGAGGATGTTAGGGACAGGTCCATACCCCGTCACAAAACAGCAGAAATAGATGATAACACATGCAGTAGAGATCGCTGCATGGATCACTGTGGTCGTGGTCACAAGGTCGCCGATGACTAGGACGAGAAGTGTGACGACCAGCACAGGAATTGTAGTGAGCAGCAGGCGCCTGCAATGATGTGAAAAATGTGTTGGTCCAAGGAAACTAGACCTCCTCCCGATTCTGATTCTGATGCTTAGAGAGGTGGATGCAACATGACTATAGCAATATATTTTCTCTTTCCAGCGATTTTTAACAAAAGGGATGGATCATTCAATGGTGAGGAACTAAATGTGGAAAATTCATTTGATTCGTGTTGTTTAATTTTATGCCTAGCATCGGTTAAAAGATCAGGGAAAAGAAGAAAAAGACACGGAAATAAGTAAATTACCTTCTGCCGGCAATATCCATGAGCTTCATGGCGACGACTATACAAGGAAGCATCAACAAGGTTGTGAATGCACTGATAAGGAATGATGCAGACTCTGTACTAAGCCCCAAGTCCTCGAGAAGAACTTCAACACCTGCCTCCTCAAGAATCTGAGGAGTGTAGTACAAAACTCCATTGATGCCAGAGAACTGCATGTAGATTAATAGAACACATAAACTTCAATGGAAAAAATACAAGCAAGAATAAAGGTTGGTCAATCCCAGTAACTTATAATGAGGCAAGAAAGCAGATAATACAGAGCATATTGAAAAATGCACTAATTTAAATAAAATTCTATTTGAACAGTACGAGCGGAAGACGTAATATTGACATGTATGAAGACCCGTGACTTGATTGCAAAATATGAACAGGTTATTAGATAAATGAATTCCCACAATGAGTCTCACAGGGAATATAGAATTAGCTTGTTACAAACATCAGGTCCTTTGAGGATTTTAATAAATTGAAAATGCACTCTAATTTCAGTGTAACACAGTTGTAGTACACAATACAACACAAGAAAGGAATTCAAAAGAGGAAAAACAAGCACTCCCAATCAAGTCTTCCATCTAAATAATGACACGATGACATCAAAATAGAAAATGCATGGTTGACTATAAATTGAGCTATCTTCAATAGGCCTTTATCAAATGGTAGGCTCTAAGCAAATGCTTAGGTGAGAGAAAGAGAGGGGAGACTCAGAAGAGTGAGTGAGAACTGTTAGCTACTTATGTAACCTCCTGCGGGCTTGCAGAGAGAAGTTTAACAAATGAGTCACATCTAAAAGAAAGAGATTCCATTTACTTTCACATTAAGCAAAAGTCACATTCAAAGTGTGTGGTCTTAGTCCTGTATAAAACCGCATTCCTTGAATGCAAATTTTAGCTGTGCACAAAGTAAAAAAAATGTGATCATACATTTTTTGAGGTGTATATATATATATATATATATATATTAATTTCTAAATATTGTACTGGTAGGAGACACCCCAAATCAATCCATATGAATAAGTTGGCATCACACCAGCTGGATCATCTACTTTCATTTTGATTCAATGAGCCCTTGACTGCCTTTATTTTAATCAGCAAGAGCAAAAATGGAGCACTAGAGTGAATAAATCGAAACTATTTCTAACCTGCTGAAGTATCTGAATTCCAGCCCCAACAAACAATGCATGCTTGACTCCTGGTTCAAGAAGAGCAGCCCAAATTGGCCCTCTTGAAGCAGTTTCAGCTGGATGAACCATTGCAGGTCCAACTGGATGCTGATCCATAAGCTCCTTAGAGTAAAGAGCAGGCTGACTCACTAGAGCAGCAGCCTGGATATATTCGCCCTCTGCAGGAACATCTCCACCAGGAAGTGAAACAAGAGACCCACGTCGGGATCCAGGGACTCCCTCCTCATGCAAATAAATCCTTTTAAATCCTCCTTCCTTCTTTCCATCTTCACCTTCTCTCTCAGACCATTTCCATGCCAACTGCCAACCACCACCAATTCCCATACCACCAGCTGCCTCACCAGCAGTTCCTTGCATCAGACTGCTATGACGCCTCATGCTCATTATGCTGCCATGGGAAGGAGGGGGCCCCATGTCCTTTTCCATGCTTGTTGTCTGGCGAGATATTAATGGACTTTGCAAATCATGGTCAGAGTCTCCCCCACCATCTGATGCGTACTCTTCACCTTCCCGCTGTAGGCTCTCTTCATCCCACTGTTCAGTTTTAATCTGAGGATCTGCTGTACTGAACATGCTGCCAAAATTGGGAAAAAGCATGCTTCGCATACTTCCCGTTTCAGGGAGCTTTTCATGGACACTACCGAACAGAGTGACGAGAGGATCCATAAGAGGCAGAGTCTGGGTTGCCAAGCTTCCCTGGCGAGACACAAGACTAAGGGTACTCTGTCCAGCAGGAACAGGTTTGGCAACCCAGGAGAGGCCAGCTTCAGGTCCATATAACTTGATTTGGTCTTTCACAGCATCTGGGGCCTGATCTTCAGTAAGCTCACCAGTTGGCCCTATTATGTACTCTTCTATGGATGTTTCACCCCCGATCCCAAGACCCTCAACCAGCAAAGCCATTTCAGCTGTAAATCAAAGAAGCTTCAGCATAGTCCACATGATAAATTAGTCATAAAACTGTTCATCCAAATGAAAAGACAAATGGTCTGTTTTCCTAAGGAAAAAACAGCAATTTAATATTGAATACATACATAACTGACAAGCAACCAATCTGAAACTTGAACAATAATGACATAGTAAATTCCATGAATTCTTTAGTTAAAAACGATGATTTCTGTAAGTCTGCGCTCTTAGACATAAATAACCATCAAGAGAGCAGAAAAGAAGGATCCTTTTTTTTTTTTTAACAATTTGATTGAATCCCAAGCAATCACTAACAAAGAACTTATAACATTTAATATGAATCCACTTGCTCTAACTGACCTTTTAAGAAGGTTCTGCTAGAATTGAATCCAAATTCAAGTATTTACTACAGTGATTCCTTTTAAGGTTACATTTTCTTTCTTGTCTCACTTTCCCTATCAAGTTCTGTAGATTCGGTATTGAATAAATAACTGTCAAATTTTGTAGAGTCCAAATTGAATAAAAAACCAAAAACATGATTATGCAACACATTAAGGCATTTAATTATAAAGCCACGATGCAATATATACCCTGTCATACATCCTATTCCCAATTCATGCTAAAATATCAACAAGCCTGAGTATGAATCAGATCTTCAGGCTCATAAGTTTGCAATGAAAATGAAGAATAGTGCCTGGAATTCCAATCAGATAAAAGATTTAATCAAAACATCATTTTGAGCCTAAAAGAGTGTCAAAGGTTAAGAGTCCAACCAAACCAGGGTAAAGCTGGGGAATGCCAGCCATCTTTGCACCCTCAGAGCATAGGTATTAGTACACACAACAGACAACAAATCATGCAAGATCTTCTATATGCACATTTATTTCAGACAATCTTGCACCATTTAACATCAAAATCAAGTCTACCGAGTGGATCCATTAAGTCAAGCAGAGTAACGAAGCTCTTGGCTCAACAAAGAAAAAAATTATGAATACAGAAAGATAGCAATAGAAAATGAACCTGAAACATCTTCCCTGCCACGTAATCTTTGAAGAACCTTTTTAGCCTCAACCATCCTTCCTTTACTTACAAGCCACCGTGGGGATTCAGGCATGTAAAATACTGTCAAAGCAAAATAAAGAAGGGATGGAATTGAAAGAACCCCAAGCATTAACCTCCAGCTCGGTGAGCTTGCCAATGACATCCCAAAAATCATGCAGTATGATAAAAACATTCCACCAGAACCAGTGAATTGTGGAAGAGTATTTAATGATCCCCTTATATCTGCTGGGGCAGTCTCAGATATATAAATGGGAACAAGAGTAACTGCTAGACCAATTCCAAATCCATCAAGTAACCTAGCTATAAGTAGAACATAGACATTTGGTGACCATAACATTATCAAACCACTGATAAAATAAAGCACTGATGAGACTATTAACATTGGACGCCGACCAATCCAATCTGATATGGCTCCTGAGCATGTTGTGATCAATGTGGCTCCAATGAGGGACATAGCCACAACAAGCCCTTCTACAGTGCTTTCCAAATCGAACTCCTTGTTTATGTAAACAATAGCCCCTACAAAAATCACAAAGTATTTCATCAAACAGTGAGATATGGCACTGATATCTAGAACTCAATGGGACTGAACCCCTCAAACAAATACAGTAACCATGGAAGAGGAATTTAAAATTTGATTACCAATGGGCATTAACTACCACAGATAAATAATTAAGGACAAGGGGTTTTCCAAATCTTCAGACTAGATTCAAAAACCTGAAAATTCCAACACTACTTGATTCAGATTTAAAAATGAACAAAGAACAAGTACCTGCAATAGTAGCATTATCCCATCCTTGCAGAAAGTTACCAATCGCGGCTGCAATAGCCACTAGCACAGCTCCGTTCATGGTTTCTCAGCGATCAACTCTACTCCCAATCTTGGCCTAACCTGCAAAATAAAACAAAACCCCAAATGACAGATCCAAAAACCAACCATTCCACCACAAACCAGATCTCCAACACTCATCAGTAACCCTCTTCACTTCAAAAAAAAGGCACAAGGGTTTGCATCCACTAACCCTATACCCCCAAACCATGAACTCACTCACTCACTACCAGCACACCCACATACGCATCCCCATATGTCAATACAATTCAAAACACAAAGAAGTAGAAGAAGCTGGGAAAACCCATCAAGATTATCAGACCAAGCGCACCCAGAAACTTAGATCTATTGGGCTGCTTACCTCTTTGAAGGCACCAAAATCAGGGAAGGGGGCTTGAGACAGAGAATGTGTTGAGGGCGAATCTGGAGAACTAGACAAATAAGAATCAAGCGTAACCGTTGAGTTCTGGAGAATTTCATGCCACTTTAATGATCTCTTATATGACAGATAAATATCCACACAATCGAGCTGGCCTCTTGGACCAAATGGGTGTATAAGGACAAGAGTACATGATAATTTCCCTAAAAATCAACGAAAATTGTGAAGAGGCATTTAATTGAGAGAAGATTAGAGGGTTCCCCCAACGACTCTTCAATTTCTCTTACCACTTCACTCATACTCAATTTTCAGGTTTCTCAGATCCAATTGGGTTAGACCCAGAAATCCCAATCTCAGAAACCTCAAACCCGTAAAATAAAAAATTCAAGGAATAAAAAATTAATTAATTAAACCTGAAACCTACTAATCTAAGTTTCCAAACGGTCCAAACGAACCAAAACAAAAAGTACCACCATTTTTTTCCTTTTTCCTTTTTTTTAATCCTAAATAATATATAGAAGAAGTCGGTGAACACTGTACTTGGTCTGTAGATTTTTCATTTTCTACCCTTCAGAAATCAGAATGGACAACGACCCTTATTTTTTTCTCATTTTTTTCTTTTTCTTTTTTCTATTTTTTGCCCAGATTTTTAAATAAGAGACCTGAGTTGCCCCTTTGGTCAGTCCAGTTTCTACTGTTTGAAGCAAGAGAAAATCCACCACCAAAATCCAACGAGAAAAGGGCACGAATCCCGAGCAAATCTCCATGTTTGATTCAGAAAAACCCTCCTAAAATCCTAATATGTATAATTTTCCCAGATTAAATCAACCTTCTTTTTTATTTATTTATAAATTTACATTCTAAAAATTAGAATTGTTAGATGCTAATCAAAGTAATAAAAAACAGTGGATGAATAAATATCTTCAGAAAAAGCTGCATGATTACTACTTTTGTAATTCCACCATGGAATCCATAGAAAGAAAAAAACTTTTAAGATCTTGGAGTCCCGTCAGAAGACTAAAAAAAAAAAGAGTTGAGAAGTTGACTGAGATGATGAGAATCTACCCTTCAGAGAAGAGGATAGATGAAGAAGGATTCATGAAGACTATTAGGTAATGAGATTCAATCCCAGAAGTCATACATTCAGCCAAAAAGCTTAATCAACCGATTTACAAGTACACTGTAAATTAAAGCAACACCCATCTCATCATGTTCCCATTTTTTGGTTTTCTCGTCTACCCTTCAACTGCCCAGAGCTCACCCACTCTCACTCTCACACTCACCTTCGTGCCACTCTGCAACCCTTTGTTTTAAAGCCAAATTAAAAATTCCCTTTTTTTGACATTTATTAGCAGGTACAGCTCCTCACTTTAGGGGTGTTCTTTGAGTACGCTGAAAGCTTGGAGATGAAGGAACTGGGCATATACCCATATGGCCAAAGGAGTACTTTGCCATGAATTTGGTCAGCCCTGAGAGATTCTGATCTTAGTTGAGTTTTTTAAGTGTCCATGACCAATGTTTAGCTGTTTTGGGTAGCTAGGGTTCTTAAACCTCAACTCCAGTTTGTTAATTAATTGGATCTAAATCGGATGAAACATTGAGTTTCTTCAAAAATGGGTGGTCCAAATTATCAATTTAATAGAAAAACTTAAGCCTATTGAGATAATGGATGAACAATAAACCTTACTAAACATCTGTCTCACGGACAGTCCCGTGAATTTCCCGTACATATAAAGAATAAATATTATCATCTTTTCCACCTATTTTTAACAGAAAACTTGGTCAGCTTTGAAACCGTTATTGAAAACAGATTTATCTTCTTAAAAACAGAACAACTATTTTTTTTTTATATATTTAAAAAATAAAATGGAGTGAGGATTTTAATGATTATATGCTACTTGTAGTTGTAGCCAATTAATCATGTATGGCGTGGGTCCATTTTGAGAATCAATGATGCATGTGCAACCTCGAAGCCAGTAGAAAGCCATCACTTATTACCATGCCATGCCTGTATTTGAGTTGGCATCTTGATAAGTTAACAAAAAAAATTAAGAAACACTTTCGATGAATTTTTAGTGAAAAATAGTGTTGATAAATTTTTAACAAAAGAAAAATAGTTTTTTAGAAATTTATTTTGAAAATAAATTATTTTAAAAAAAATTAATTAAAATTTGAATGGAAAAATTATGTTTTCAAATATATCTTTCAAAAAAAAATATTAAATTAAGAACTTAAGTTTTGAAAATCTAAATATAATACATTTATCTAAAAATAATTAATATTTTGTATATTTTTAATTAAATATGCCACCTTTTAATCAACTTTGATCATTTTAGGTAATATTTTTAATTTTAGGGCATATGAAATTTAAATTATTTTTTGATTATTTTTAAACATGCATATGAAATCACATTTTTCCAAATTTACAATGAAAAAATATTTTAAATTTTTTTATCAGCAAAGTGGTTAGTATTTCAATGAAGAATAATTCGTGAAATTTGCTAATCTCCCTTCACAGCGAAGGCCATGTGCGGAGTAGTAGTTGACATGATGATATGATACAAGGACAGCTGAAAGGAAAATAAAAGGATGAAAATGAGAAAGCAAGATGGGTATGAGAAGACGCAAAGCAGCGATTCAACGCCCGCTAACCCATCTTTCCAGCGAGAGGAAAAAGATGGCAAAATGAAGACTGCCATTCTTAAATAATCTTCATGGGGCCCGGCACTTGAACCATCAACCATGCATGTAGCCATTTGTTTTGAGCTCCACTGGAACCACTTTTTTTTGACACTTTTTTCAAAATGGGGGATGGCGTACATCATCTCCAACCTTCAAATTCAAACACACCACCACTTATAGGGCTACACCACAGCTCACTCACGACGCATCAGCGTTAACAAAAACGACACCGGCCGCCGCCCATCCACCTGCACGCTGAACACTCACACAGCTCACCGACACCACTATCCGTCTCTATAACACTTCCACATACGCAACTTTACCCCCGTGCCCCACGACAACAGCCCGCCTTCCCAGCAACGCATGAATCTCATGAAGCCCAGACCAAGTAGCCATGTTACTTCTCCTTAAAACTCATGCCTCTCTCTCACAGTCATACGACTCATACCTATGCACCCTCTCCTTCAAAATCCATGCAACTTGGAACTCACGCCTCACTCACGCCAGCCTCTCCATATCCTCCACTTTCACGTGTCCCAAACACCCAAGTATGGTTGCTGCAGCATTTTCTATGAGATCCGTGATTAGTGTAATTTTTTAAAATACCCTACTGTCGAAAATAATTCTAAAATTAAAATATTTTAATCGGTTTTTGAGGTGAAGTCAAGTCGCCATCTGAGAATACGACTTCAATATAAAATCTTTTAAGATAAAAAGTAAATTCCTTTTTTACATTAATCTAAAAATTAAATTTGCATTTTTAAAAAATGAATTCATTTTTTGAAAAAAGGATAAACAAGCAGTTTTATTTTTGTAATTATATTTAAAAAAAATAAATCCATCATCCCCACAGTATATATATATATATATATATATCTCACCTATTCACGTGTATGTCGATTGGTTGCTACTTCTTCACGCTTCAATTAATGGGTTTAATGTTACACTTGAGTGATATGAACATGACCTATGCAATGTTAGTGGGTGGATGTATTTGTAAGGCTGTGTTTACTATAAAACATTTAAGGGAAAATAGGATAACAGAAAGTAAATCTAAAGTTAATAGATTAACATACATACTCATTTTATTTACTTTTTCTATATAGACATAAAATAATTTTAAAATATATAAATTTTAAATGTTTTAGTTGGATTTGGATATTGATCCGATTCAATCTAATAAAAAGAGATATGAGAGGAATAGTTTTTTAGAGTTGAAACCGTCCAACAACCATATATATATATATATATAAATTCTCTCTCTCTTTGAAAAAATGGATAAAAGAATAGGTTTTTATAATCAAACTTTTTCTCCTAAATTTCATTCATTTTTTTCTTTTTCGTGAAAAAAAAAAAAAAAAAAAAGTTAAGGCATTTGCTATAAAACAAAATGGTTCTCAAATTTTGGTAATTCCATCCATGACTTTGGGAAAAAGAATTCATTGGTAAAGTAATCAATCTCAATTTTGGATATTTCAGAAAGTAATTCGATTTTTTTTTTTTTTTTTTTTGACATTTAATTAATTTTAAGTTATGTTTGATTTTCAGAAAATTTAAAGTAAAATATAAGAGAGAAATAAATAAATAAAGAAAAATAATTAATAGATTCAAAGTCAATTAATTAATTTTCTATACTTCTTAGAATTCATTTCATTTATTTTTCTTATTTATATAAACATTAAATAATTTTATGATGTATAATTTTGTAACTAATTCTAATTACACATATTTTTTAATTTACATAATAAAACCAAATATGACAAAATCATTTATGAAAACTATGTATATTTTATTTTATTTATTAATTGATTAATTCAGTGCTAAAAGTGTCAAATATTTTCTAATTGGGTAATTAGGTCCTTTTATTTATTTATTTATTTATAAATCATAGAAAGACTTTTTCAAGAATAATAAGAGATCCTCTAGGCTTAAGCAATTTAGAGTTTTATTTTTTATTTTATGTTTAAAAATAATAAATAAGTAAGAAAAAAAATAATTTTTCAAAAGAGTAAATAAATTTATTTTTATAAAAAAAAATAAGTATCTTTCATTAAAAAAAAAAAAAACGAGAACAAAAGTGCACAGAGCCATTTATATTTAATTAGTTTTATTAAAGAATTTTTTATTTAAAATTTGATTTTAATTTAAAAGTTTGAAAATGTTTGTTAACTTATATGAAAAGCTATTAAACTATATATTAACTTATACTATAAGTTATTTTATGCTTAATAAAACTTTATAATATTAATCTTTATCCATATCAATTCATGGAGGAAAAAGCTTGTAGAAGAATACAAAAAGATAAAAAAAAACAAAAAATTAAAAATGAACAATATATCATTTGAGTGTTTCAGGGTGCACAATTTTTTCCATTGAATCAACAGAAGAAATTATTGACAAATACATTTACAAAACTTTTGGAAGAAGGGTTTAATTAGTTTTATTAAAAGAACTTTTGGCTTAAAAATTAACTTGAATACATATGTTATTATAAAAGTTATTTATTCTTATATGAAAAGCTATTAAGCTATTTATTAACTTGTACCAGAAGTCATTTCTGTCTAGTAAGACCTTATGATACTAATATTTATCCCTTTAAATTAATGGAGGAAAAGGCTTGTACAGGAATATGGAGAGAGAAAAAAATTAAAATAAGGTATCAAAGGTTTCATTAGATTGGAGTTCTAGTCATATATCTTGGTTTTGATAATGGGCTTTTATTATTAAAATAAATTTGACATAAACTCAATTTTACAAAAATATCAAAGAAAATATTATAAAAAAATAAATTTTAAAAAATTAACTAAAAAATATATGACAATTTTAGGCAAAACTTTGACAAATGATAAAAAAATAAAAAATAAAAATAAAAATGGTAATATATACACTCAATCAGACCTTTTTAAGAAAATAATATGTGTGATATTGTACTTGTTGGAATTGGGTTTTAGGTGTCCAAATTGGTTAGCCTAATCCGATCCAACAAATGAGAAAATGGGGAGCAATAAATCTAAAAAAACATGCTTTTGAAAAAGGTCATCTCTATTGTAAAAATCAAATAGTTTTTGTATTTATAGTTTCATTCATAACTTAAAGTGATAAAATTAGAGAAATTATTAGTGAAACAATTAATCGAGACTATTAGTCTAAGAGTTCTCTTAAGCAAGTTTTTATGATAACAAATCATGGTTAGTTCACTAATGAGTTAAAACTAAGATGAACTTTAGGTGTTAATTGTGAAATTCAATTGAAAAATCAAGTTATTTATCAAATGATCAAAATAGTGCAAAATCAAGTATGCATGAAGATCTTTTAAGCTTAGGAACTCTATGTAAGGTGAATACTTTGGTTCACTTAAATCACATTTTTTGAATTCGAGTTTTAACCCAAAACCTTATGCAAAAATCTCTCAAACTTGTTTAAGATGTAGCACAAGTGTTAGAAAGAATTGAATTTAAAAAAGAGGGTTTTTAAGCCAAAAGTGTCCAATCGATCAAGGGTAGGCTCAATTGATTAGGAATTAGCCAAATCGGTTACCTTTTATTAGTTGAGGACTAGTCATTGGTACACAAAAGTTTTCTCTCTCATTCAGTAAGAAGGATCTTATTGGATAAGGAAAACCTTTTACCCATCGAAGGTGCCCCTTTCTCGATCAAGATCCGGATAAGCTGTAACAGTCACTTGCAATGCATTAAATATCTAACAGCTAATCAATCGGTCGAACTAGAGTTCGACCAAAAAAGTCAATTGGTGTATTTTTTACTGTTTAACGTTGGAAACCTATTAATAGAAAGTTTCCTTTCATTTATTATGCAAAAAATGCTTGCATTAAACTTCTTTCCTATTAGTTTCTTACATTCAAAACTCTTTTTTTCTTAGTGCATTAAATATTTCACTTGTATACTCGTATGGTGCATCCTTGATATTCATCCTAGCTTCCCAGTATTTACTCATTGATTGAGTTATGATTAAGTGATCTTAAAATCTCATTTATTGAAGAAAGGTTGAATGTTGAGTTTCAAGTTTGGAATAAAACTTAACTGATTGATTGTAGTGCACATTAGAATTAAGAAATCCAATTACAAAGACTTGAAAGTTTAATTGAAATTTCAAATTAGTGGAACCTTCACTCAGGAGAAGCTTAAAGAAAATGAACAAAGGCAAAAATAGTCAAACTATTATAAAATCAGTGCTTGCAATATTTTTACTTTCATATATTTACTTTCATTGCTTTTTAATTATTCATAAGAAGTAGTTTTCAATTATTATTTTTTTTTAAGAAAAAAAAAAACTCAATTCATCCTCTTTTTGAGAGTGTTTCTTAAACAAATTAGCGTTATTTCACAAAGATTTTAAGCATTTTATAAGGTAACCATGAACCATATTTTTTATCAATAATATTATCCAACCAAAAAATATACACTCACTACAAAATGAATTTACATGATGAGACATAAATATATTTGAATTTATCTTTATATTATATTCAAAATTCTACACTACATTTGTGGACCCTCGATTTTGATATTGGTAATTTAAATTAGAAATATTTCGATAAAAATAGGATATTTTCATCTTGCATTAAGTGATGTTTGTCGCTTTGTTGGGTAGAGGAATTGAAAGAGGTGGGGACTTGGGCTTCTTTTGTTCTTGAAAGGTGGAACAAGTCCTTGAAACGAAAATTTTGAAAAATTTTGGGAGAATAAAGAATATTGCATTAAATATTTGTTCCCCCCATACGCCAAATTGTCTTGGCTAACGTTCATGAGGGCGGAGGTCCCTTTCCAGAGGATTTTCTATTTTAAATATATATATATATATATATATTAAAAACTTATTATAATATTTTTTTAATTGAAATCATAGCTTCAAAATACCATTTTCTGTTATAATCTATTAAATAAAATCATTTTTCAAACATTATTTTAATAGGTGTTAAATAGACATAATATTTAATTTAAATTTCTTTTGAGTCATTAGATTTACTTTTATTTAAGGTATTTTATAAACAAGCAATAGTGTGTTTTTTATATTAGTTAAAGATCTTGATAATATGTAATCTAAATTTATGAAAGACTAATATAACAAATAATAACTTTCAAATCAATGAGAAAAAGAAGAGAGATGGATGAGAATGATAATTAAGAAAAATATATGGGCTATTAGATAAAATTTTAAATTGATAACAATGAAATGAATTTAGTCCAAATCTTATGGGAGACGAATAAAATTAATCAATTTTTAAAAATTTTGTTTAGATACAATAATATTATTCTTAAGATCGGAGATGGGTTTACTTAAACAATACTGATCGACTACCATTAAAGGTTTAACTTATTCTCATTGAATGCTCATTAGTTTTTAAATAGGATGGTTGAAACCCGATTCAAAAATTAACATAAGAACCAAAGGTTATATGGGCATTATGTTAAAAGTCACTTTTAAGTCCAAAAATTTAGGTTTTAATGGACAATAATTGATTTTCAAATAAGATAACCACGACATGATTCAAAAACTATTCATATATTTTTTTGACTTATATGGAAATGTTTCTCAAAATTATATATATTTGCATATAATGCTTCAAGGATGATGTCTATATTAAAAATGTCTTTTTGAATAATCAATTAGCATCTAATTATAACGTCTAAAACAAAATTGGGCCACAAGTGGACTTGAAAAACCTTCATCGTCCTGGGTTGGACCGATGTCTTGGCCCAACATCTTGGTACCACTTATATTTTTTATTCAACGATTTAAATTTGATGGGATGGGAAGTCCGGTATATTGGAATTCTCCTACATATCATGTTGCCCTTGTATCCGTCTGCGGTCCACCTGATATAAAACGACGTCGTTCGTTGGTGGGGTCTCTGGAATGTAGCTTCCCTCCCTTTTCAGTTTTCTGTTTCAACTGTATCAACTTCGTTCATAGACTACATGAACCAAATCAAATGAAATCTCAGCACAACACAACTCTGTGGATATCGAATGATCGTCAAGTTCACATGGGGTATCTTGAACCGCTTTTCCCACATCTCTCGCCCACTGATTCGTCATTTCTCCGACCAAGCTACGGTCACGACGGATCCCATGTTTCCACAACAATCCTACATGGAACTGTCCCAGAAATTTTACGAATCCATGAAAGAATGTGCATCGCTCCGGTCGATTCCCAATGCCCGGAAACTTCATGCCCAGCTCATATTTACGGGGCTGAAGTCTTCAATTTTCTTGCAAAATCATCTATTGAATATGTACTCCAATTGTGGATTGATTAGTGACGCTTATCGGGTTTTTGGTGGCATCGAGTTTCCTAATGTTTATAGTTGGAATACGATGATCAGTGGGTTTGCTGATTCGGGTCAGATGAGGGAAGCTGAGAAGTTGTTTGAGAAAATGCCCGAGAGAGACTCCGTTTCTTGGAACTCAATGATGTCGGGTTATTTTCATAATGGGGAACTGGAGGCTACTATAAAGGTTTTTGTTTCGATGGTTCGGGATTGTTGTTGCGTTCCTGACCCGTTTTCTTTCTCCTGTGTGATGAAGGCTTCTGGAAGCCTTGGATACTTGAAATTAGCTTTGCAATTGCATGGTTTTGCAGAGAAATTTGATTTTGGAATGGACACTTGTGTTGAAACTTCAGTTCTTGATATGTACATCAAGTGTGGTGCAATGGATTTCGCTCAGATAGTGTTTTGTAGGACCCCAAATCCAAGTTTGTTTTGTTGGAATAGTATGATTTATGGTTATTCAAAATATGGCAGCGTTAAAAAGGCTCTTGAGTTGTTTGCCAAAATGCCTAAGCGCGACACTGTTTCTTGGAATACGATGATTTCAGTCTTGTCGCAACATGGGTTTGGCGCTGAAACTCTTAATACGTTCCTTGAGATGTGGAACCAAGGTTTTAGACCTAATTCCATGACATATGCTAGTGTTCTTAGTGCGTGCACCAGCATTTATGATCTGGAATGGGGTGCACATCTGCATGCACGGATTGTTCGCATGGAACCACGTCTTGATGTGTACACAGGTTGCGGTTTGATTGATATGTATGCAAAATGTGGATGCTTGGAATCTGCAAGGCGGGTATTTGATGGCATAACCGAGCATAATGCAGTCTCTTGGACCTCTTTAATTGGGGGAGTTGCACAGGCTGGGTTTCAAGAAGAAGCTTTGGAATTATTTAATCAAATGAGAGAGGTGCCTGTGGCTTCGGATCAGTTCACTCTTGCAACTGTTCTTGGAGTTTGTTTGAGTCAAAAGGATATTTCTATTGGGGAACAGCTCCATGCGCATACGATCACTCTTGGACTGGATTCTGCTGTTCCTGTGGCAAATGCTCTTGTTACAATGTATGCGAAGTGTGGAGATATTTGGAAAGCAAATCATGCATTTGAGTTGATGCCAATAAGAGATATAATTTCATGGACAGCAATGATTACTGCATTTTCTCAGGCTGGTGATGCTGAAAAAGCCCGAGAATATTTCGATAAAATGCCAGAGCGGAATGTAATATCCTGGAACTCAATGTTAGCCACATATATGCAACACGGGATCTGGGAAGAGGGTCTCAAAGTTTACATCCAGATGCTAAGGGAAGGGGTTAAGACAGATTGGATCACTTTTTCAACTTCAATCAGTGCCTGTGCTGATTTGGCAGTACTCATACTTGGGAATCAAATTTTAGCTCAAGCTGAAAAACTAGGATTCAGTTCTAATGTTTCAGTTGCAAATAGTGTTGTTACCATGTATTCAAGATGTGGGCGGATTGAAGAAGCACAGAAAATGTTTAGTTCAATTGTTATGAAGAATTTGGTTTCTTGGAATGCAATGATGGCAGGATATGCTCAAAATGGTCAAGGTCGGAAAGTTATCGAGACCTTTGAGAAAATGTTAAATTTGGGAAATGTGCCTGATCATATAAGTTATGTATCTGTTCTTTCAGGTTGTAGCCATTCGGGACTCATTTCAGAAGGGCAATATTACTTCCTTTCTATGACTAAAGATCATAGCATCTCTCCAATGAGCGAGCATTTTGTATGCATGGTGGATCTACTTGGCCGGGCTGGCCAGTTAGAGCAGGCTAAAAATTTGATCAATCAAATGCCCTTTAAACCGAATGCTGCCATTTGGGGAGCCCTGCTTGCTGCTTGCCGGATCCATGGCAATACAAAATTAGCAGAACTTGCAGTGAAGAATTTGCTTGAGTTGGATGCAGAAGGATCTGGAAGTTATTGTCTTCTAGCCAATATATATTCGGAGTCTGGAAAAATACAAGGTGTTACAAATGTGAGAAAACTGATGAGAGACAAAGGAGTCCGGAAGAATCCTGGTTGTAGCTGGATTGAGGTTGATAATAGGGTACATGTCTTTACTGTAGATGACACAAATCATCCACAAATCAAGGATGTCCATAGAATGTTAGAGGAGATTATAAAGAAGATAGAAGAAATTAAAAACTATGCCAATGTGATGAATTCTGGCAGATCTCATAATTACCATAGTGATAAGCTTGCCGTGCCACTTGGATTGATTAGTTTGCCTGCTTGATTGACCATCCATGCTATGAAGAATCCTGATTGTTCATGAGGTCACAAAGCTGATTTTCATTGCTAACTGAAGGGAACTTGTACTGTGGGATGCAAGCCATTTCAATCATTTTAAGGATGGAACCTGCTCTTATGGAGATTACTGGTGATCTAAGGTATGCTGAAACTCCATCTATTATTCTCATAGTCAATCTGAATTTAAGTTTCCCATCTATCCATGCGTGATAACTTATTTTTATCCACCATCCAATTTAGTTATGAAAAGGAAAAAAAAACCTTGTACATTTTATTTGAAGATAAACATTTATAAAAGTAATTACAGCTACCAAGAGTCTCAAATGCTGAAACGTTATTAATGCTAAGGGACAAGGGATGTTACTGATTCAATCTAATATTGTAGAACAACTGTGGATTGATGCAATCTGTTTCTCCTTGCTAGTGCCTACACTTTTTTTCATAGCCTGGGCAAGATCTAAGACAAACTTACTAGAATTTTACTGAGAAAAATGTGAAGATTCTCTTTACTTAGTGAACTTTATGTCTGGGTTCCTCATTGATTTGAGCCACATGTCTGCCATTACACGTGAGGAAATGCTCCATAATATATCCTGGCCTTTTGAGGGGACATGTTTTCCTTTTTTTCCTGCCTTCCCCAATCCGTATGCCAACAGCCACTGCACTGCTGTCAGTCTCTGCTTCTCGGTATCCCACACATTCCTCTTACCCCCCTTTTTAACTTTCAGACCTCCTATATGCAAACTTGCGAATTTGAATCTCTTGTCTTCATCATACGTTTTTGGCTTTACATCAGCATGTGTTGCATGAATCAACGCTATCACTGGGCCCCCAACTGACTCAAATCGCCTTACTGGATCCCGCAGCTGAACAACCACTGTTAATGTGAGGGTTGTTTGGCTCTCAGATTCTCCATCAGAAGTATTCAAACTACTATTTTTCATCCATTCCTCAAGTGGAATGGCAGAGGCGAGGGGATGATTTTGATCTTTACCACTGGTCGTGGCTGTTTTTCCAATGAGTGAAGAAACTTCAAACGGGGCATCTTCCTCAGCCATATCTGCCTGAATTTTCAGAGCTTCAACTGCCATAGCCTCAATCTTCTGCATTGAGAATGCTAGAATCTCATCCACTGTCAATGGGTCTTCATTCACATTCCATATTCCTGTTGAGACTCTCTCCCTCCTGCCTGTATTCATTGCAGTTGCCATGGTTTTAACTGCAGCAATGGTACGGGCAGCACTTGAGCTAGCACCTTCTTTGTTCCTTCCGAGGATGATTGCTGAAGCAATGCCTTCAAAAGCTATCTGTTCGGCAGTCTTACCTATAAGTTCATCAAGGGGCATTGAAGATAAAATTTCTGAGCTGAGTTCTTCAAGCCCAGTTGCAGCCATCTTCTGAAATAACTCGAACCCATTCATGGATTTATGAGAGGTAAGAACTAAAGCTTTTGATAACTGCATTGCAAGTTTTGGGGTGTCCTTCCTTGTTACTGCAGTATCTAGAGGATTCATGGCAGCTAAGTAGCCTCCATCCCGGGTCTGAACCACACAGCCCAGGCCCTTTCCAAGATCTGGGAGAAAAACCATGGTATCTGCCTCTGTAGAATCCTCAACTCCTTCCAGCTTTAGAGGTGGGATATCAGATTGATTGAATCTCAATTCATTATCATCTTCAGCCTCTAGCATCTGAAGAAATTCTCTAGTCACTGTTTCTTCATCTGCATCCAGTCTCGGCACATCTGTTTCTTCCTCTGTTTTGTTGAGTTTTTCTCCCCCCATCATTGATTCAAGAGCTTTTATCTGCTGAGCAATGGAATCAAGCTCAGTTAATCTTGTAAGATGGACCTGATCATTCACAACTTCCTTCACAACCTCACTTGACACAGACCTTTCATCAACATTTTCTTCCATCTCTCCTTCGCCAGCCTCTGCTTTGTCTTGGATCTCAACTCCTTTGTCCACAACATCAAAATCCAGAACGTCTAGATCTTCTATCTTTGATTCAGGTTCTTCTGACTTTTGAATAGAGGGAGAGGTTGAAGGCACTGGAGCAGGTTCATCAAGATTCAAGTCATCAATACCTTGGAGATCTCCAGTTGCTCCTCCCTGTGAAGGAGTCCAAGCTTCTGATCGGCTTGACATCCTTGGACTGGGGATGCTAAAGGATGATTTTGACTGCTTACGGCCAAAAGAGGATGAGAAATTAATAGATTTACCAGACTTCAATCCCTCAGACTGACTATAAATTCCAACCCCCCCATCTTTCTCCATAATCTGAAATCCCAATTTCAGAACAAGTTCTCCTCCTTTCGCCTTCCCTGATAGATTGAAGCTCATGTCCCATTGTCGAACTCGTGCACCTTCAGCGCTTTTCTCAATGGACTCCTGAATAAGGAGACTCAAATCCACCAAACTTCTTCCAAAATCAAGCTCTTGAGCATCAACTGCAAACACATAGATCAAAAATGGTCGTGGCTCAAATTTTTGCTGTTTTCCACTGTCATGACTGCAGTAAACATGACACTTAAGAAACATAGTCTCTTCAAAATCAGCTGCTCCCTGTGAAACTCTTGATGGCATTGTGTGAACTGCTCCTTCCTTGGTTTCCTTCTTCCTAACACAAACTGAAAGCCGGAGTCCGTTCATAGAAGCTGGAAGTCCTTGGACAGTGACAACTTCAACAGAGAACAAACAGCTCAGCTTCTGCATCCCAATGCGCGACAGGGCTCGAATTGGCTTCCAGTTCCAAATTCCTTTCTTCTCTGCTAAAGCTGCCTTTTCATCCAACTTCGCGATGGGTTGCTGGCTCAAAGGCTTTGGCTGATCCTTCTGCCCATTTCCATCATCGAGCTTTGGTCTAGACCGCCATGGTGAGAGAGACATGCGCCTGGATTGCCCCCTGGTGCTGGATTTCTCCTCATTTTTGGCTTCATCAGCGGATGATATTGGGGGAACTGAGCTTCGAGGGAGAGCAAGGGAGGCAGTTCTTCGAGCAGTGTGGGACTGGTAGAGGGACTGACTGAGCTCTTCCAGTTCTGCTAAGAGCTGGGTGTTGGAATTCCTTGGGTTTGTTTCTTCTGCCATTGTTGACGAAGAAAGAAAGCTAGCAAGGGAGCCCTGCAACTGGTGATGATAGTATTGAAGTTATGGTATTGCATTAAAGAAAAGATAAGGTAGTTTAGATGGATGAAAGGTTATGAGGTGGAGAAATTGCCATGAAAGACGAGTCTTCAGAACCAGGAATTTTCTACAGTTGGATTGTGTGATGGATAAGGGAAGAACGATTGTCATCTCTCCCTCTCTCTTTCTCGAGAAAGAGACAGGCCTGGAAACACGAGGCAATCCGGTCCCAGAGAATTAATTGTTTGTAGTCATGCATCCTCCATTGCTAGTTTTGTTATTTACTGCTCTGCATTTCAGTTTGTTGATCAGTCCGGTCTAATGGTTGGCCTTACGAAAAAACAAAAAAAAAAAAGGAAATCTAGGAACAGTTTCGCAACGGTTTTTTAATCAGTTTTCTGATTTTCAAAAAAAAAAAAAAAGAAAACATGTTTGAGTACAAGATAACTATTTTCTTTGAAATAACATCTTTTTAATTATTTTTACTTATTTTTTTATAATTATTTTAAAAAATAATTACAAAATGAATTATTAAAAATAAAGTACTAAATATAAAAATTATATTTTAAATATATTTAAAAATATTAAAAATAGGTTAAAAATATTTTAATTTCTTAAATAAATTTTTGTCCCACAAAATAGTTTTAAAAAACGGTTATCAAAGAAGACCCTACCAACCCTAATGACCATTTTGAAAACAGTTTTTTAACTTGAAATACCTAGAAAATATTTGTGTGAAAATTTGTTTTTTTGTTTTGATTTTAGTTTTTTGTTTTTTGCTTTTTTTGTCTTTTTTTTTTTTTTTTTAATATGAAGAATGTCATCTGAAAGAACGAGTTGAAAAAATGATTTTAGGTATGAATTTTTAAATATAATTTTTTTCCTTGAAAATAATATAGAAGGAATGGTTTTTTAAAAACTATATTAAAAATCGTCATCGAATAAGCTCAGCTTACATTATATACCTATTATTATAGTTTCAACAATTATTGTAAATGAAGTGTCATAATTCGCAAAATATAAATGAATAATATGGGACTTCAATTATTATAAGATGGGACAAAAAATCCAGCTCAATTTCAGTTTATAGCCATGTGGATAACCCCCACAGTTTGACGTGGAATAGAATGATCCAATGGGGCCAATAATTACCAAACACATTTAAATTATGGACTTATTTTATAATGTTAACAATTTATTTTTAAAATTTCTTAAATTTGGGATAGTAAAAAAATTTAATCCTAAAAAAATAGTTTTTTTAAAATTATTATTATTTTAAGAGTTTTTGCATTTTATATATGAGTTATTTTATTATTTTAAAAATATAAACCAAAGCATATTAAGGGAGGCCTAAATTGATAAATTTTTATACATATTTTTTAATTGTGAGATGAGCTAAGATTATAATTTTAGAAGAATAAGATTATAAATTTTTTATTTAAAAAAATTTCTGAAATTTTAAAAAGAGTTTTTAGTGGTAAGTGAATTTCTACTTTTTATAAGAGTTAAGAATTTTAATATTTCGTATAAAAAATTCTATTTTTAAAAATGTATCCAAAACATATGGTATTTTTTTAATTGGCTCTTGTTACACCATATGAACATTTTTATAAGCTTTACTATTTTCATGCTGCCAAACACTAACACCACATCTGCATAAGCGAGTCCCCTTGATTATGGGTGGGGCAGGTTGAAAAAGTCCACTGTATCTTCAAAAGCGGATCCACCACAGAATTTTCCAAGCTCTTCTTGGATGTTATTTCTCGTCGCCGTTTATAAGTAACCTTCGCCGAAAACAACTTTTTATTTTTACAGAGAAACAGCGCGATGTCGAAGAGCGGCGAGCAGTTGAGAAGGAAGACGGAGGAGGAGGAGGAGAGAGCAGAAGAAAAGGCCTCCAAACTCCGGGGCCTGCCAATGGAGAGCAGCCCTTATCTCAAGTATACTGATTTGGAGGATTACAAACGCCAAGGCTACGGCACCGAAGGACACCTGGAACCTAAGCCTGATCAAGGCGGTGGCGGCACCGATGCTCCCACCCTCGCCGGAACTGACCTCCCCGAGGGACAAAAGCCTCCGTTGTAGACGCGGCCCACCGCGTTGGCATCCCCTGATCAAAACATATGTAATATATTATTAATTTAATTAGTTTCGAAGGTTTATTTTATCACCGGAGGAACTAGTATGCAATTTTTAATCTTCAATGAAATTTGTAAAGTCTGATTCAACGACTCATATTCATGCTTCAATAACTAAATTAAATGGTTGAAGGAAAAAAATTTAAAAAGTGATTAAAATATCTACAAAATGTAAATACAATTAGAGGGGACTCAAGAAATTAATATGAAATATTCAAAATAATTACAAAAATTAGCATTCGAATTTGGAGGAGGGGTATGCATAAAATTGATTCAATTAATCAAATAGGATCAAATTCGCTTGATCAAATCAATTTTTAATTTTTTTTATTTATAACTTTGATCTTTTAAATAAAAAAATCAAATGCAATAATACAGTTTCCAATTTTTCATCGAAAGTATATATATATTACTACTTTAATATAACAATAGTTAATTTTTTTAATTGGATTACAATGATATAATTGAAATTGGTTTTAATAATGTAATTCGACTTATTATAATAATATTATTTAAATGAATTTATTACACTTTATCACCAATACATGCTACATTGCTCCATCGAATTAAAAATCAAAACTATATACATTTCATATTTTATATGTACATATAATGTATAATTTTTGAATGACAATTTTATTTATATTGGATGATATTGCCCTCATTTAAATAGGTCGCGTAAAGAGTATGTGTGTCTCCCATTCAATACATGTAATACCGTTCCTAAAAAAATTGTAAATTGTGTGTAATTATAAAGTATGGAGGTAAACCAAATCAAATAAATAAATAAAATCAATTATAATTATTAAATCAAACCAAATTAATCAACTTCCTTTCTAAATTTAATTGCTTGGATTCTTAATATATAAAAATTAGTAAAATAGGTTCAATATAATTTTAATGTTTAAAACCAAAAAATGATTAAATTTCTATATCAGATTCATTGAATCAGTTTATGAAATTTTATTATTGGGATGAATACTTAAAAAATTTTATAAATTGAAAAAGGATGCCCATACTTTCAAGGATATCTCAGTTTAGCCCTTATATATATTTTAATTTTTTGCAATAAAGTTAACTCTAAACCATACTAAAAATACCGAAATAATAAATAGATATAGAAATCCCAACAGACGGGTTTAAGTTTATACCTATCCAATTTGCGTTGACATGCATGCCTATAAAAGGTTTTGTAATAAATTAAATTATATTACTTTAAATTTTTATTCAGAAATCCATCCAAAAATGTATATAAAAAAAAAACACAAATTTTAGATTCTAAATTGAGTTTGCGATTTTATTTTTTTATTTTTCAAATATCATTATTATTATTATTATTATTATTATTATTGGGTATAAATGTAGAAAGCTTTTAACAGAACCCGAGTCTAAATCGATTGTGGTCTGCTGTGGAAGAAAGAAGTCGAAGAGAGAGAGAGGAGTGGGAATGTCGTTGATGAGAGGAGAGCCGTTGGTGTCGAAGCTGGCAACGTTGGCCAAGTACGTGGTTCTACCAGGAGCCATGGTCGCTGCTATGATCTACTCTCCACAGCAAGACCCTAACAAGAAATCCGATTCCAAGTAGATCTAATTCAAGGTTATTCCCTTCTTCTTCCAATCTTTTCTCTCCTTGATTTAGGGTAAGGGTTTGAGTTTTTTATTGCGTTCCAGTCCTTCGGTTGTTTGATTTCCAAACTTCTCTGATTTAATGTTGGATCTAGGGTTTTGTATTCATTTCGCTTTCCCCTCCGTTTGGTTGCCGAGGAACCGGAGGATAAGAGACGAGGAAAATAGGGAAGTTCTAGTTTCTATGATTTACAATCGAAATGTAACACTTCAAAGATCGATAAGATTGGCAATCAAATAGCGTGATATCAATTTAAATTCCATTAGGCTGTGCTTGATTGCGGAGGAATTGATTTGATTTGGAATTCTACTGCTGTAGAATTGGAAACCCTTGCTTTTCCGTTGGATTTTTTTTTTTTTTTTTTTTGGATATTCAGTTTATGAATTTTAAATTTGATTCCAAATCCACTAGTACGCAAAGCAGCTAAAATTATAAATAGTTGGATTGGATTGTTGCCTCAATTTCAGATTCCAGTGCCCTAATTTCATGGAATCAAAACAGCCTGAATTTCTGATGAAAGAAAAATAAACTCTAATCAGATGCTTTTTCCCTGGAGAAATAAACTCAAACCAAGTTTTGTGTTAAGCTTTTGGAGCCTTCAAGTATTATTAGAATGACTGAGAGATAACATGAACTGGTGACGTTTTAGTTGCCTCTATGTTGAAATGTTCATGAAAACAGAAGGTAGACTGGAGTCTCAGTAAAATTCTTGGTGAAGCCATTTTTTTCACTTATGTAGTTGTTAGATTTCATATGACAGGATATGATCAAAGTCTTTATTTTGATGCTCATTAAATATGGTACCTTCTCATTTGATAACTTTTGGGCTTGAGGAGACAGTCTATTGACTTCTTGTCATTTTCAGAGTGATAAGAAATCAGACTAGAGAATGAAACTGGAATCAGTGAGACTATATGTGAAATATGTTTCACAAAATCATATGCCTTAGTTCATAATGCACCTTGGTCCAATCTCATCAACCATTTTGCTTCATTGTCAAGTAGCATTTTGTAGCATATTTCCTCGAAAGTGATGGGAATTAAATATTATGCTGGTTAAAATGGCTTTTAGCCTCCCTTGCTTTATCTCAATGCTGTTAAATATTATAATTTATTTACGTGATTTGAATGATAGATCTCTTCACCCATGAGGAGTCATCCACCCTCCTGGATGCTGCTCCTTAACAAAACCATTCACTGGGTACAATCTTTGCACCATCAGTTTAATCCTAGATGAAAACGACAGGTTTGAAAGAAAAAACTAAGTGGGATAAAGAAAAAATCAAGTACTAAGAAAAATGGAGTAGAATAAAGATGTTGTTCCATTTTTAGCAATTCCAGCATGTTGAGATTTAAATCTTACAGGCTTTTGAGGCTTGTCTCAAATGGCATGGGAATGAGTTGGGGAAAGGGGGTTTTCAAGTTTGATTCCATGTAGCAGCCAAAAAGAAAAAGGAAAATTGTTACGAATGGGGTATGCTATATGTATGTTTTGGTTGTGCATGTGCTTCTCTCATTGATTGATATCCATATCTATATATGTATCTATATATATATTTGGTTGGATAACATATATCCATGTCAGATAATAACACAAGTTTTTTAGTACACAAGTTCATTTGCTATTCTGAACCAAGATTATGATTGGGTTAGGGTTTTCTACCAAATGTTCTTCCTATTGCTATTATCAATATGGGCTCCCGAGATCCGCATTGTGGTTTGGGTTGGTGAAGAATTTCACTTGAACTTCTTCATCAACATTCCTTTGTTACTTTCTCACAATGTTAGATTTTAACTTATTTGAGATTTGAATTTGTGCTACTTGAGGTTTTATATCTTCATGTCTTGGTTCTCAAAAGATTGAATTGAAACTGTCACTGACTGGTGGTGTTTCTGTTGGTACAGGGGCTTCTAGACATTTTAGATTTGCATCATGTCCTTGTAGAGCTCTGCTGGATGGGTATTAGAATGTAATAATTCTCACAAGTGAGGACCCCATTGGTTCCTGTATTCCATATGCAGGAACATGGAGATTGAGTATTGTTCTTTCCCTTTGAAGGACTTTGGGCTGTATAGAACTTAAATAACTTGCGAATGCCTTGAATCACTCATTTTGTTTTGTTGACCGCTAGTTTGTTTGCAATGCACAATGAAATATGTGAAAGTTTGGATATGATTACCTGCAGCCACAAAATTGCAACCAAAAACTACTATTTTGGTGGTTGCATCATCTTTGACGCATGAGTAATGCTTATAAATAATATTGAGAAAAGGCTTTAATAGGATTATAAGACACTTATTGCAGGGGTAATCGCATAGATAATGGATTAAATCAAAGTTGTGTCTCTCAATGTGTTTTTACAAACCGCATGTCAAGGAAGTGTGTCGTTGACACCCCAGCGCCTCGATATGGTATAACAAGTGATTTTATCTTGTACCTCTCCTGAAAAGCTGTTGGTCAGGGTCGGATTTTGGGCTACATGGAGCTTATGCAGCTGAGAGTATGAGACGATGCTCTTCCCAATAAAGAGTTGTTGTGTTGGGTGTTATTTTACCATTAAGAGTTGAATGTGTAAAGAGGTTTATTAGATTTTTGTTTTATCACGAGAAGAGAAGGTTTTGTTGGATGTGGTGAGGGTGAGCAATGAATGTTGGCAAGGACGCATCATTGTAGGAGAAAAGCAGATCACCAGTGCAGCATTTTCCGCATCTTCTTAGTATAAGTAAATGGGAGCAATCGAGGAAGGCCGAGTTCACTTCTCAAGAGGCCAGAGGTCTGAGAGGGACCTCTGCTAAGGCTTTCGGGTTGCACGAAACGAACCAGTGTCAGCCCACGAGACCCTTTTTCTAGTAGCAACGTTGGCCTCTGCCTCTGCCTTTTTTGAGGTAACAGCAAAAGCCAGGTGGGTACTGGGTAGGGAATAGAGCGAGGGCTGGGCCTACTCTGAAGGGCCCAAAAAAAGGAGTGGGGGGATTTATTTGATTTGAGGTTGAGGAGAACTGCATCCTTTGGGGACAGTGGATTGAAGAATCCAAACCCTGATTATGATGTCTCCATGTCGTACATATTTTGTCATTACTCGGTGGTGACATGATTAGCCCCAGAATCTCCATACTCCCATCCATCCATTCAAATCATCATATGTATCCATACATGCATGCCAGTTCTCCAACTCTTTACGAGTTACGACAAATTTTTGCTACTTGGGTACTATTTGAGGATGATTGATCTTCATGCATGAGCATGAATGCATGTATTATTACACGGTTACCTACACAGAGCCTAGAGAGATGAGGGGAAGAGGGGTTGTCAGATGGAAGTAGGGTAGGCCAGAGACCAACTGAGCATGCATGCAGGAGAGGAGGGCCCATTCCCATCATCAATCATAAATAAAGGTGACGTAAAAATTATGAAACACCTCCTATCCCATCCATAGCGTCACATCAAACAGGAGCCGTCCGCTACCCCCACCGGCCACCAGCACCACCACTCCTCCTTCATTAACTTTACACCACCGGTCCCTTGGAATATCCAACCCCACAGAAAGGGAGCCAAACAACATGCCTCCTCCAAACCGAAAACCAAAAAGAAAAACACAATCTAAAGGGAAAGAGGAAAAATCTCTCCTCAATCGTGCACTGCAGAAAATCTTAAATGCTACACGGCTACATAGATACGTGCATGGATGGACTCATGGGATGGGACTCCCCCCACATTTACAGCAACAGTACATACACCATAAGATTCTATATATGGTATGTATATTAGACTACAGATATAGATATCTCTATCCATATATATATATAATTTGCAAACATCTCAAGGATCCAATGGCCAAGATTCTCCTCCGGGGACTCTGATGGGAAAATCTACCATCATCTGAAAGCCGGCCCTGTTGAAAGCAATTGAAGTGGACAGCTCATGAACAGTTTCTGCAGCAGAAGCAACAGCGGAAGTAGCAGCAGCAGAAGCACCACCACCACCACCACCACCACCAGCTGCTGCTGTGAACCCCAATACACCACCGCTACAATAATCCATCTCAAAAAACAAGGGATTTTGATGCAGGTTCGAGTTCATCCTGTCCACCCAGTGCATATTAGCATCAGGTAGTTGGAAATGGGAAAAGTTGGCCTCTGTCTTGCACTGTTTCGGAATAGTGGTCTGTTCCTTCAAACTGCATTCCTGATGTGAGAGGAGGGACTTGAAGAGGATGGATGTTGATGGGTTGTTGTTGCCGGTGGTGCTATTAATTTTGTTCGTGTTTGGGATGGTGGTGGTGGTGGTGGGAGTAGTTGAAAAGGAGCAGCTTTGGAACCCACTATTTATTGGAAACGCCAAAGGAGACTGGGACATAACTGGGTTTATCAGGGCCTTGAGCTCATTGCTTTCTTGGTCATGGTGGTGATGAACCAGAAAAGAGCTTGAGATACCACCTTGCATTGTGGGGTGAGATTGACCCTCCAACAGTGTTGTTTGGCTTTCCAGCAACGCAGGCAACGAACTAGTGGCTACTGCTGCTGCTGCTGATGAACTCCCCAGCAGATACGCCTGCCCTTGGAACATCGGGTTCTTCTTCTCCCCAGTTTTGTGAAATATTCTGCAAATCACCCATTCCTCCTACAACACAAGGGGAAAAACCCAGCTTTAAAACCAGAAAAAAAAAAAAAAAAATCCATACGATTTCATTAAATAGTTTCTGAATCTTTCAACTTTGTCGTTCTTAATGATAAAAAAAACTGACTGCATGATCATTTACGTGCACTGCGTACATGTTGTCATGCAACAGTTTATTAAATTGAAATTGAACACACAATCGATTGTCTTTAAAGACTCAAAAGAAAAGGCACTCATAATTGAGATGACTGATCTCTACACAAAAAGCAAACTGTAATTCAAAAACCCAACAAATGAACTGAAAACTGGGTAGTCGGCAGAAACAGTATTCAATCTTCACTCTTTTATATATATATATATATATATATATATTTACTTATTTGTCTTTTATTTTGTTTTAAAGATTATACAAAGAAAAGTCAACTCAAAAACGACAAAACGAAAGTGGGTTGCAGGCTATTAACTTGATTCCCACGGCGGAGGGAGGTGGAGGTGGAGGTGGGTGTGGTGGCGGTGGTGGAAAAGGGAGGCGTTACCTTGCACGTGTGGCGATAGGAGAAGTCACCGTCGAGGCGGTACTCGTGCATAACCCACTTGGTTTTCTCGCCTCTGGGTGCTCTTCCCTTGTAGAAAACTAGGGTTTTCTTCATCCCAAGTAAGGCTCCGCTTGAGGCGCTGTGCACTTCTCTATCTTTTCCTGTTGCTTTCCAATACCCAGCTCCAGTTGCCCTGTTTGTTCTCAACCCTGTTGGGTACTTTCTGTCCCTTAAACTGAAGAAATACCACTCTCTTTCTCCCATCTTTGCTACATCTGCAACCACAATTCCACCCATCACTAGCATTAATGTTAATATGTAGTTTCTGCTACACCCAACTGTTGTTTTTCTTTCCTCTTTCCCTCACAAATTCTAAAACTGCGCGGCATTGACAGGGACATGTATCTGTTTATAGGGTTATAGCTAAGTATTGACGGATTGGCAAGTAAAAACCTACAATAACGACTAGCAACATTAAATTTATTTGGATATATATGCATTTACATAGATGACCAAAAGGTTAATTAGTTCATTAACCCATGAGATCTCATTATCTATGAAGACTCATCAGACAGCTAAAAAAGAGAGAAAATAGCCATTTGATGTTGTTTCTGAGAGCTCCTGTCCCCCACCCACATAGCCAAGATCACAAGGAGAAGTAAAGATTATATAGTTGTCTTTTATGTTGACCAAAAGATCATATAAACCAACAACATTGAGTTGATTTTGAATTAAAGAAAAAAAAAAGAGAGAGACGAGCAGAAAGGTTTGCAGGTAGGGTGAGAGTGAGTGAGAGTATGCAAGAGAAAGCCCTATTAGGCCATCAAAACCTAAGAGGAAAAGAGAAAGAAAAAGAAGATAAAAAGAAAGGGGAATATTCTCATATATTTGTCTCTCCCCGTTTTCATCTTGTCTCAATGTCGACATGAAACAGACTCTAGGCATACCTGGAAGCTCCCAAGGCTCGCATCTGTTGAGGTCAACCTCAGCAATCTCCACACCACAGAAACTCCCATTAAACACCTTCGAAGCCAGATAAAAGGTTATCAGTTCTTCATCAGTGGGGTGGAACCTAAACCCAGGAGGCAAACCTTGCTCATTTATGTCCTCTCTGCTCAGCTCACACAGAACTTCCTCCATAGCCAACATCTTCAGATTGTAAGTGAATGAGTGAATGAGTGAATGAGTGAATGAATGAAGTAAGTGGGTTCTGGCTTGAGATGTCTAAATGCAATTTATATATATATATCTATGACGAGGGTGAAGCACTGAAACCGAAGGAGAAGGAAAGCTATAATGAGAAGGGATATAGATTTGGGATCATAAAGGCTAAAGCTATTGAAGGGGCCTACATAAGTGCACCTGAGAGAGGTTTCCAAATAGGATAAAATGGGAAATAGGGGTCGTAGAAATTCAAGATATTTGTTGGATTAAGGTGAAAGTTGGGGTAGGGGTGGGGTGGGGGGCGTCTGAAGATTGAGAGAGAGAGAGAGAGAGAGAGAGAGAGAGAGAGAGAGATGTAGTAAATGCGAAGTTGGTTGCAGAGATTTATGCGTGCGTGTGTGAGCATGTTGAGATGAGTCAGGTTTTCAGAGAGATAACACGAGGGTAGCCCTTCAGAGCAGTGAGATCATCATCACCTAATTCTTTTTCTTTTTCTTTTTCCTTTTCTTTATTTTTTTACATATTATTTTAGTTTAATTGTAGTACAACAAGATCGATTCTCATATCCAATTGCTTATTCCTCAACATTCCATTAATGTGAAACATTTTATGTTTTTCTACACCCCCCACACTCTCTTTCTTATTAAAATAATCATATTTTTTATTTTTTATCATCTAAAAAATTATTTTCTATTTGAAAATTATGTCAAAAACATTTTTATAACATTATTGTCATCTAAATTTTTTTAAAATGCAATATATATACAATTTTCCTGTTAAGACCTTTTATTTCACATGTGGGTGTTTCTGGCTGTCACAAGTCACAACAGATTGTCAATTCCATCACCATTGCCAGTATTAATAAAAGGTTCTAAAAAGGCCAGATCAACATTCTAACCACAAAAATAATAATAAATAATAAATAAATAAAAACATTAATTAAAAAAGGAAAATAAAATAGAGAGAAGAGAAAAAAAAAAAAGAAAAAAAAAAGAGAATTGAATGTTGTTGTACCAAAAAGGGGGCTGGTCCCAACATCAGGTTTGATTGGTTGCTTCAACCACTCTGTCTGAACTAAAATAAAGTTCTCTAAGAAGCAAAATATTAAAATGATCAGAAAAAGGTGATATGAAATCAAGATATCTATTCCTTTGGTCCCAAATCAGGTGAATTTCAAACTCCTTTCCCATATATACACACTATTCCCATTAGGGTTTCTACTGTACTCTACCCAATCTCTGCTTTTTAGTCCCATCAAACTCTTTTTACTTTTTATTCTTATTAATCTAATTTTTATCCTCTAATATTTCATCAATTCAAATTTTTAAGTCATAGATTTTGTGTTTAATATATCATCCATCCAATAAGTGACATTACTTTTTCCGTCAAATTATCAACACATGTTTTCTTATTATATGAAATTATAATTTAAAAAATATCATATAAAAAGCTGTGTACTGAAATTATATATATATATGTTAATCATATTTATGGAAAAATATTTTATAATATTGAAAAATATTTTTTTTCATACCTCCAAAAAAAAAAAAACAAAAAAAGTAGTGGGACAATCAAAATAAGTCATGTGGAAAATGGTAAAAAAAAAAAGATTATTATTATTATTATTATTATTTTATAATTTAATCTGTTTATATATTTTTATTGGACAATTCGGATTTAACTACGCATAAATATTTTTTGTATTTTTTCTATATATTAAATATTATTGATATGCAACATAGAGAATATAATTAAAGATGGGAGGGTCCAATAATCAATTAATCGCCACTTTTATTTGGCTTTAGCCGTATGCTTAGCCTGCACCCTATCTTCATTAAATGCATACGATAACGCCCCTGTGAAGAGTGACCTCCGCCTTAGGCCACTAGGACCGTTGATTGGCCTCGAGATCCGCTTCACCACCACAAATTCCATAATCCAGTGGGCATGAATTAGTTATCACTCAAAAGGACGTACTCCTCTGGATCGCCACCCAGCAATTATATTTGTGGCTCCTGCTGTCTGACCACTGTCCACCCCTGCTCTCATCATACACATTAATCACAGCCGTCCATTCCTATGGGTCTAAAGTATAACAATTGGGCTTCTTTCAGGCCCAATAATTATTGCCCCTTATTATTTGATTTTTCTAAATTCCTCGTTACACAATCATTTTATTTCCACTTGCATTTTTAAATTCTCATGAGTTGATTTCAAATAAATAAACTTTTATTTTTATCCAATTTCCAAAAAAAAATTTAAATAGCGTAATAAAAAATAAAATAATTTTTAAATTTTACTTTAAAAAAATATTCATTTTTTTTAAATAAGGGTGATATTTTATGAAATTTGAAAACAAATGAACATACAAATAAAATTAATTATAAAAATGAGATAAAAAGCTAAAAAAAAAAAAAAGAAGGGAAAAACTAGAATTAAAGGGAAGTAGGAGGGCATGGGTGAAAACCATAAAGAAGAGGGGTGGATGCAGGAATCGAGGAGAGAGACGTGTGATGAAGCAAAGTCAGAAATTGCATTATTCATGAATCCCAAAAGCTTCAAATTTCTCTCTCACCTTTTTTTTTTCTTTCTCTTCTGTTTCTCATAAATTCTTAATAAATATTTTTAGGGTTTTGGATTTCAATCATAGAGAGGTGGATTGCGAATCTATTCGTCCAAACGCCTCCTTTTAATCCGTACCCTAACATTAAATATCGGAATTTGCCGCAATCCGTCTGCACTTCACCCTTCTTCTCACTCTCTCTCCTCTTCTTTTGCTTTTTTTTTTTTTATTACTTTAATACTCATAATTTGGTTGAATTATTCAAGGGCCATGAAAATTATAGCTTCATTTTAATCATACTTCAGGTTATTTGCAGCTAAATAAACCCGACCGATTATCATTAGTTTAAACTTCCATGTCATTCTTATTATTGATTTAAAATGATGGATATATTAGATGAAATTATTAAGCATATTTAACCTAAATTCATGAAAAGTGAGTAAAATTTACTTAAATTATTATTTTTGATAATTGTATGGATTAAAAACAAAAAACAATTTTCTAATTTAAAGGTCTGGTAATTTTTTTTTTTTTTTAAGAATTTGATTTTCTATAATAAATTTTAAATATTTTTAATTATTATTTTAAAAATATGTCAAATAAAAAATATGAAAAATGCTTTTAACACTTTTTATTATATATAAAAAAATTATTTATATTTAAATGAAATCTAAATCAAGTTTGAAACCAAATTATTTTTTATACCATAAAATGACCCAATTTAATTTTAAGGTAATTGATAAAAATGAGGAGGAAACCAATAAAATGCTTTGGTATATGTTTCAATTGAGAAATGATCAAATTTTTGGTGGGTTGTTGTTATGGATTAAGATTAATTGTATGGATTGAATTATTTGATGGAAAGAGGAGAGATTATGAGGTTTTTTTTTTGTTTTTTTTTTTCATGGTATTGAAAATAATTGATCTGACAACTTCACTTGAAAGAAACGTATATTCCTTGGGTACATTATTGAGTATTGACATTAAAATTTTTAATTTCATAAAAATATAAAGACAGTTTAATAGGAAAAAAAATCGCAGAATGGGTTAAATTTTTAAAAAAAAAAGGAAAAAAAAAAAAAAAAGAGGTGGGGGGTGGGGAATAAATAAGAAAGGGAAAAGGACAAAAAAATCCAAATAATGATACGCACACGGGGGAGGACTGGACTGGTACTGGAAGTGGGAGAGTAGACAGCTGGAACGCGCTCAAGCATTCTCCTGTGAGCCCCACCCTACTACTTAGGTTTAGCCTGCTTTCCCCCCTCCCCAGTCCCCCCACTCTGCCTTTTTGTCCTTACTCTTCCTCACTTCTTCTTCCCAACATAATATTATTTTTGAAAAATAAATTAATTTGTAAAATGTGGCTACGGTGCCTTCTTAATATTGTAAACGTAAACGTACGGAAAACCTTAGATTGTTGAAGATAGGATTAGATATAAGTAACGAGATTACGAGGTTATTTGATGGTGATTTTGATTAAAATATTTTTACACCACCTACTTTTGTTAATGATATTAATTAATAATGAATAGACATTTCTTTAACCTTCTTACATCACCACTTAATTACTTAATTAAAATCAAATCATTAACAAGTCAAAACCTTCGATTCATTCGCTATAATTCATTCTTTTAAGCGTAATTTACCAACCTCAAAGACTTCCACCTCATCAATCCATCATTCTGCCTTCCACCGTTACCTCCTTTGTTCATCCTCTCACTTCACAGTCAAATCTTGTCCTCGTCGGTGCCGATGCCCAACTACCATTAATGCTTATTTTGGACAATTATCTTTTATGACATGTACTATTTTATAACTTATTTTTCGACAAACTCACATTCCATTCCATTTTTGCATTATTATTGGAATTGACAACCATCACTCATGGAGAATGATCAAAATTAACCAACTTATATGTTCATCTCGACATCATACATTTCAAAGACAAATTTATAACAACTCATTCAAACAGATCTATTTCGTAATATCTATAAACACTGTAAAAATGATTATTAACAATTAATTTGAAAATGATTTTACAAAACATTTTTACCATTTTTCAACTTGAATAATAAAAAAATTCAAGTGTTAAAAAAATTAAATATATTTCTTAAAATTACTATCAAACAAACTTTTAATTTATTTATCTTATACCATACGATTCACGATCGAGTTGCCATCTTATATAAAGAACTTTACAATCATCTAATTAATCATAAAGTGTCTATGAAACCTATCTTAGAACTTATTCCCATCATTACTAATTTCACCTATTATCCAAAATTCAAATATTTCTCATCCCTCCTCAGACTAAGGCGGTTCATGATAACATTATGTTCAAAGATGGCCAAGGCCTCCAAATCACACTGTTGGTTCTACAACCCTTCCCATCCTTTCCTCTGTTAAATCTTTCTTTTTACAAAATACTCTTTGTATTTCCTCCCTACATAAGAATTTAATATCTATTTCTATTTTTTTTCCCATCACATAATGCTTCAATTAAATTATTTTCCACCAGTTTTCGAGTGAAGGGAGCTCTTGCTTCAAGAATTGAATAAAGATGGAATATATGATGGGGTGAGAATTGTCTTTTAATATTTCAATTAGAAATACTTTTAAAGAAAATCATACATATAAATTTTAAAATATATATTGATTGTGTGCGTGTTTTTTTTTAATATGATCTATAATAATTCAAGCAAAGCTTTTTCTATTTCTGAAGAAATTATTTCTGCATGAGAATATTTAATAATTGTGAGTGCAATTTTGAATATTGAAAAGGTTACATCAAATCAGATGGGGTATGATGGTTTTGTTGATTCATCTGAAATGGAGCCCTACCAATTAAACTTTCCTGAGAATGAATCATCTATTTCTTACTTGGCCAACCTATTTTAAAATTAATTGAAAAGGAAAATAATGCTTTGGGAAGAAGGCTTTTGTAGGAAATTTAAAATTGCTTTCATTATGTAAATACAATAGGTGAAGGAGTGAAATTATCCATTAGCTCCAAAGAATTAACACATGAGTTATGTTTAGTTACCAGGCTAGGAAAGAAAAAAAAACACAAAAAAAACAAAAAACCAGAAAAGGAAAAAATAAGAAAAAAAATTGTAAAATTTCCCCCATTTTTAATAATGTACAAAAAAAATTGAAAAAAAGAATTAAATTTATGAGAAATGCACATGAGAGGAAACAAATTTCTCATCCTTTTCTATGTTATTCAAACATTAGAAAGAAAAAAAAAATCATTTTCCTTTGATTTTTATTTTTTATTTTTTCTTTGCACTTTCTAGGTACCAAACATCCCATAGAAAATTGCCAACAATACTCCTAAAATGAACTAATGTTTGTAATGAAAAAATTGATAAATCAGAACCAACTAAATGACTAGCTTTTCCACCAATTCTCTCATGGTGAAGACTTAATGCGTTTTTGAGGTGGGCTACTGAGAAATGGGTTCCAATGATGTATTGCTGAAGTGGGGGTTTTGGGTGGAAAGAAATTCATATACTTCTCTACATGATACACTCAACTGCTATAAACATGCTTGTATCTAAAGACTAGTAAAAAAACCAACCTTAAAGACTCAGTATTGAGGAAACAATTCATCCTACTTTACTTGAACGCAACATGCATGGCAAAACAAAAGACTATATAAATGCACCCCATCTCTTCCCTTTCTTCATCCATTTATTATTTGATATCCTACAAACCCTAATAGAAATGGCTCTCTCCCCATTTTCTAATTTTTTCCTTCTCTTCATTTCCATGTCTGTCTTTGCCTATTCAGCTTTTGCTAGAGATTTCTCAATTGTGGGCTATTCGCCAGATGATCTGACTTCCATGGATAAGCTCACTGATCTCTTTGAGTCTTGGATGTCAAAACATGGAAAAAGTTATAGGAGTTTTGAAGAGAAGTTGCATAGATTTGAGGTGTTTCAGGATAATTTGAAGCACATTGATGAGACAAACAAGAAGGTGAGTAGCTACTGGCTTGGATTAAATGAGTTTGCAGACTTGAGCCATGAAGAATTCAAAAGGAAGTATTTGGGGTTGAAGATTGAGCTGCCTAAGAGAAGAGACTCCCCTGAAGAATTCAGCTATAAAGCTGTTGCGGATTTGCCAAAGTCTGTGGACTGGAGAAAGAAAGGAGCTGTTGCCCATGTTAAGAACCAAGGAGCATGTGGTAAGTGCCCATACACTGCATTAATGAACTTTGAATTTTGGATTTTATGTACATATAGACTTTGAAGCTTGTAGTCATAGCAGGTGGGTTTTACATGGGCCAAATCCCAATTGAGAATTTAAGAAAGTGGTGACTCAACTATTTGAATGGTGGTATATATGCAGGTAGTTGCTGGGCATTTTCCACAGTAGCTGCAGTTGAGGGCATAAACCAGATTGTGACTGGGAATTTGACTGCTCTGTCTGAGCAAGAGTTGATTGATTGCGACAAACCCTTCAACAATGGATGTAATGGAGGTCTAATGGATTATGCTTTCGCCTTCATAATCTCTAATGGGGGGCTTCGCAAGGAAGAAGATTACCCTTATGTAGTGGAGGAAGGCACGTGTGATGAAAAGAAGGTAACTAAAGTCTCTACTCAGTCTTACGCCATGGGGGACTTCATTATCCATTTATTAATCATAATTTTGCTCTATTTTTGTTCATCAGGAAGAATTGGAGGTAGTAACAATTAGCGGATACCATGATGTACCCGAGGACAGCGAGCAGAGCTTCTTGCAGGCACTAGCAAACCAGCCTCTGAGTGTGGCAATTGAGGCTTCAAGCAGAGGCTTCCAATTCTACAGTGGGGTGAGCTTACTCTAAAACTCAACATGCCTGCCTGCAGCTATATGAATACCCATGATGCATTTGTATAACTCATATATATGAGGCACATTGGTTTAATTTGCAGGGTATTTTCAATGGGCATTGTGGGACTGAGCTAGATCATGGAGTGGCAGCTGTTGGATATGGCACATCCAAGGGAGTAGATTACATCACTGTGAAGAACTCCTGGGGACCCAAATGGGGAGAGAAAGGCTATATAAGGATGAAGAGAAACATAGGGAAGCCTGAGGGGATCTGTGGAATCTACAAAATGGCTTCCTATCCTACTAAAAACAAGTGATAATTATTCAATAAAACTCTCCTCCAAGACTACAAGCAGGGCTTATCTTCCTTCTTTCAGTTTCCTTTTCTTTTCCTCTTCTCTGCGTAGATTCAAGTTTTCTACTGTCTTATGACTCCGATGGGAAAGCTAATAATATGACCTCTTCGGTTTAATCTATAAAGCAAGCCTATATTGCATTAAGAGACCATTCTAATATTGTTTTAAGAAGACAGCTATAACACTCCTCTTCCACCAAAAATATGTCATCCTCATGTAAGAAAATCTGCTATTTCACAAATGACATCATGTTGCATCAATGCATGGATCACAAATACTTATACATTCGTGCCTAGTATGTACAAACCATAAAGCAAACACTATGAGACACAGAAAGATGGGATGCAATTGTTACTTGGATAAAGAGATGAATCCATGATGAGTTTCGCTCTATGCAGCTGCTCCTTCATTAATTGATGAATGTGACTGCACACTACAATTTGTGAAACACCTGAGGAGGACCTTGTCATTGCTTCCATCTTCATTCTAATTCTCAATCTCATTCTCCTCCAATGATCTTCCCTTGGTTTCACGGGTGAAAAAATAGGTTACCACCACTCCCATGAAACAGACCCCAGCCAGAATCACCAAAGAGTATGTCATCCCAATTGCTTTGGGATACCCTTTCTCTTTCTTATTGTGAGAAGCCCACAGGAAACCCACAGACCCGATAATTGCCCCCACCTTTCCAGCAGCCCCAGAAATGCCATGACAGGTTGATCTGAATCTTGCAGGGAAAAGCTCAGCCGGAACTATGAATGTGGTTGTGTTTGGTCCAAAGTTGGCAAAGAAGAAGGTGAGGCCATAAAGGAACATGAAACCAAATCTCTTGCCTTTATCCTCCATGTCTTCATCCCAGATAGAGTAGTAAGGTATCCCAATTGCCAGTAAGCCAAGGCCCATGAAGAGGAAACCCATCATTTGAATTTTAACCCTTCCAATGCGATCAATGCAAGAGACAGTGGCCCAGTATCCGGGAATTGTTGAACAAACTGCAATGAGTGCTTGGACTCTAGCAACCTCAAAGGCCTCTGTATATGCATTCATGTTTTCCTTCTTTGAGAGGTAGGCCGTGTATATCTGAGACTGGAAAAGATTACTGCTGTAGAAGACAACATCCACTAGAAACCAAGTAGTGGCGCAGGAGAAGAGATCTCGGCCATGGCGACGGAAGAATTCCTTGGAGAAGAGAGGATAAGAAGGTGGATTTGGTGGGACTTCATACTCTTCTGCAATCTGACTCATTGAAACATCCAACATTTTCTCCATGTCCTTTTCTGCTTGAAGGACATTTTGTTCCACCAGAGCTGTGTACCTGTTGAATTGAAGGATAATAAAAACTTCAAAAAACAAAAACAAACTTCTTTTGGATCTAACTCTCCTCCAAATTGGTTAATCAGAATATCACTCTCAACTGCATCCATGAGCCAATTTACTGAACATTAGTATTAAAGACTCTCGTCTTCTCAGTTCCCATATCAAGAATTTGAAATCATGGTTAAATATTATCTCTAATTCAATCTGAGAGAGATCATAGAATTTACATAAACAACGGCATGTGCCACCAAATCCACTGTTCTATTAAGGGCATGTTTTCTGTAAATAATGACAAACAGTTTTTTAACTTCGAAGAAATATGTTTTGGAAATTTTATTGACAACATTTTTTTGTTTTGAGAATTTATTTTCAACATAAAGTGACCTTTTTAGAACAAATTTGAGGAATTTTCACTTTTTTTTTTTTTTTTTATAAAATGGGTTGAAAAAGTAGAAAAATAGGAGAATAGACATGAAATTTTGTGGTGTTGAACATTGTTTTCATGGAGAATAAATCCAAAAAATTATACAAATTTTGTTCTAAAAAACTAAGCATCTGATTAACAACATTTTTTCGAAGATATATAGTATATAAGATATATTTATAAACAAATTTTTTAAAAACATATATATTTTTTAAAGGATAGAAAACTTCTAGAATTGTTTCAAAAAATATCAAGAAACAAACTCGGTTTTGAATTAGAATCTCTGTATTTCTTTATTACCGTTATTTTATTTTTTATATTTTTCCGCAATCAAGCCTCTTGAGAGTTAAGACTTAACGATTCGATTGCGTGTGAAGATTTTCTAAATGAAAATTACTATAAAAAAAAAAAAAAAAAAAATTGGCTCAATCAACGAACAAAAACAAAACAATCAAAACAAGGTTTTAAAATTGGGTTCATGGGATGTGCAAAATTAAAAAATTGGATCCAGTCAACGTCAAGCTGGCTCATGAATGGACTCCTTTGTATTTTTTCTTTTGAGAAAAGTCAACAGCCGGTAGGAAAATTTCATAGCATCGGACGGACAGAACCGAATGGGGGAAATCAAAACACACCTGGCAGTTTCAGGCATCATCATACGCCAATAATACGTCATCGCAGCCGGAATTGCGCCGAACATCAGAATCAGCCGCCATACCAAGTCGGCCTCCTCCGGCGTGTGCTTCTTCTGTGCCTTCGACGCAGCATTGAATATCGAACAAACCGCCATCGTTACGGTCGAGCTGACGAGAATCCCAAAGCCCTGCATCGAGAAAACAGCGGCGATAAACGAGCCACGCGTCTTCTTGTTGGCGAACTCCGACATGATCGTCGCCGACAACGGATAATCACCGCCGATCCCGATGCCGAGCATGAACCTGAAGAATCCCAAAGTCACCAACACGCAGTTCCGAGTCCTGCAGATGGAGAAGCCGCATCCGATGGAGCTCAGCACCATGAGCATCAATGAGAGCCCGTATACGCGCCGCCTCCCGATCAGATCACCAAGGCGGCCGAAGACGAGCTGACCAATCACCGTCCCCAGCAGCGCCAGCCCTACCAAGAGGGAGACCACAAAGGCTGGGGTTTCGTATTGCTTCTCTTGGTTTGGCTCATCCTCGTAGTAGATCCGTCCGATCAGTTTCATGATGGGAGGAATACAGAAGAGGTCGTAGGCGTCGGTGAAGAGACCCATGCCGGCGATGATGATGGCCTTGAAGTGGTAATACTGGGTTTTAGCAGTGTCGAGGGCAGAAAGGACTTTTAACGCCATTGCTGAAGAAGAAGAAAAAGAAAGGAGAGAGAGGATTCAATACTCTTTCAGCTGCTGGAAAGTGGGTATCATTCAATATATAGTAAATAGTCTGGGATGAAGAAGACATGGAGGAGGAAGGGAGGACTTTGACCACGGCGGAGTCAATGATTCCATGCGGATGCGCATCCAGTAGTTTGATGTTCTTGGGCTTGCCTCCGAGTCTTCTTCCAAGCTTTTTCCAAGTCTTTTGTGACGTTTTGTCGCATGCTTCGTCGTGGGTTTCTGCTTCTTCTTCCTCACAGAGGTGTGTCTTGCGTTTTTTTTTTTTCAAATGGAATTTTTTAAATTTTGCGGCAACGCACTTGTGACACAGCACAGCCCACGTCATCCCGTCTAAGTGAATTGGCCTTTTTGCCAACGTTGGAGAAGATAAGGGCTTGTTCGGTAGTGTTGTTTTGATAAACAGTTACACGTTGTTTCGGGAATAAATTTCAGTTCGCCATATGGAAGCAGTTTTCGGGGCTTATTCCATGTCAGCATTGTGAGGAAATGATGAATACCTATAGTTGGACGTATCCTTTGAATAGGAAACCACTCTCAAGAACCGTTTCCAAACAGATGCCAAGGATTGTTTGAAAATCTTGTCTTAAAAAAACTGTTTTAAGAATAAATTTTCTATAAAAACTTATTCAATTAAATTATATATGCTTCAAAGAAATATGTACTTTTTATATTTTCAATTAAATTATTTTTTTCAATTTATTCTTCATAAAAGCATTGTAAAAAAATCATCCAATTTTGAAAAACTGTTTTTAATTAAACATACTTTTTCAAATTAAAAAACCATTTTGCAAATCAAATAATAAAAAACTGTTTTTAAAAATAGTTTTAAACATGTCCTAAAACTCTGAAAGATGAATATAAGTTTTAAAAATATTTAGCCAAAAATAAAGATCAAATTTCATATTGTGAAACATAATTTTGGTAAATTTTTTACAAGATGGAAGTGACCTAAGCAATTAAATTTCTTTTTTAAAAAATAAAAAATAAAAATTAAGACTACTTACTTAAAAATTAAATTTTGAAAGACCCTTTTAATCAAATAACCTTTTCATAAAACCATTTTATAAATGCATTTCATTTGCTTATAATTCTAAGGGGATGTTGAAAGCTATCTCAACAAGACCCGAAGAAGTAGAGGCATTCCGTGTGGACCCCTTGCAATTGCAGTTGTCTTGGGTCAGAATGAAACAAAACTGATTTTCCACCCAGCCCTGGAAAATTAATGCTGATGCTTGTGGCTCTGCTTTTTTTTAATTTAAAAAAAAAAAAAAGTTGAAAATTCACTTCCGCGATAGAAGAATCACTTGATGCAAAATCACTTTCAAAGATCAGTGCATTTGAAAGTGATTTTTAAAAATATTAAAAATATTTTCTAAAATCAAACCTTAGTTGAACAATGATTTTAGAAAGTGGGTATAATCTAACCTTTATACCACTTGAGAATTTGAATAAAAACACTCTCAATCCCTGAACAGGAGAAGCCACGTCTGCAAATTTAGCAATTTGACTCAACTATCGGAAAGATCTGTGTGGTCAATCTACCTAAACTTCTTGCCCAAAAAAATTATATTATTTTAGGCTTAGGTCTGATAGATGATGAGAATGCTCAAAGAAACTGAACAATGTCAACGGTAGATACATTTTCAAATACCTGCCTTTATGCCATTAATGGACCAGACGGATCATCATCATAAGCACTCTCGATAAATAGTTTCCAAGGTAAAGAGATGGCTTGGGAGTTCCTCAGTGTTGTCATCTGGGGTTGGTTGATAGTTTCCAAAGTTAAGGCATTCTTGAAAGAGCATCAGTGTTGATGCTGCAGTAGCCCAAAATCAAGAAACTATCAAAGAAAACAGAGAAGGAAACAAACTCAGATAACTTTGAATGGAGATTCAAAAGAACTAAATTTTGATTTCATGAGTTCATATACATGATTTCAGCACTCCTTTCAATTGTACCTCAAAATATGAGCTTTTACAGTTTACTCATCTATGTATTTACAGGCATGCTGCGTTCCCAACGGTAGGACGGCTGTGCTGGCGTATCAGAATAACCAGGTTTCATGACCACAACCTCAAAGATGCCATCATACCTTAGTTTACAAGTGAACATTCTAGGGTCAACACGTCCAGGCAGTTTAAGAGACAAAGCAAATGGTCCAGGAGGATATAACTGCTGGACCTTCATCTTTGGCACCTGTGATGGAATCTCATATCTGATCACACCTTGTATCTCAACAGTGCCATCTTTACTAATACTAAATGAACCTGCCATAATAGAGACCATCAACTCATCAACCTCAGTTTTCATTACTATTTAAAGAGAAATTTTGAACTTTTGACAATTCATCATCATGACCTTTTTTCTACATTCATAGCTAACTGTCAGAATATCATTTACTTCAAAGAACTAAAAAAGAAAAAGAAGCACAGTTGACAAAATCTTGAATTCATTAGGTATTGCCACCGAAACACCTCTTTCTTGTTTCTTTACCTGTTTTTCGGAAGGAAGCCGAATAGCAAGAACAGGTTAAAAAATGTCAGTTCCCGTGAAAAAATTTCCATGGTTCAGTTACCAGGAAAAGGCAGGCAGGGAAGGAATTTCAAACAAAGGAAATTATGGATGAAATATTATGTTCAGAATGAGGTAAGGAGTAAATTGCTCCAACCATCAAATCTTCTGCAAAGTATTGACATTTATGAGGAATAATAGCAACTAAATTACCTATATTACCTTCTTCCAGGGTGGGAAAAATAGCACCTTGACAACATTTCTCCTAAACTAGTGCTGTACAGCAAACAGGGACGAGAAAAGATGCCCTGGACTCAGAGAAAGTTGTGATGGGCTTCGTGCTTGTGTTTATAAACGAGCATAGATGGACAATAAGTCCACATGCATGATCATACATGCTGCATTTAAATACTTGGAGCTCAATACATATGGTATCAGTATCACCAGATAGCTTCCAGCGACCTTGAATAGGATGCTGATTTGGGGTGAGATAACATTATTTGATAAACAAAACACTGCCTGTATTCCGAAGACAAAATACAGGCAGTGTTCTAAAGACAACATACTATCCCTCTTTAAACCATGTCCTGGAAATTTTGGGCTTTTCAAATTTTTGATACCGTCTTGCAACAGGTGCTATGTCTATTAAAAATGGTTAACTCCTAAAATCTAAGCAAATTGAATATCAATATCACCAAATTTTAAGCATAAATGAAGAAGACAGTAGGTCCACAATTCAAATCCAGGAACACAGACCTGTGTTCAAATTTATCCCTAAGCTCAATTACTATATGCAGACGAAAGGTTTTTGGAAATGTACCCTCATCCCTCATGGCTCCAGGCATGGCAACTCTCAGGAAATATCCACCTTCACTCTCACCAATGTCAACACCACCAAAAGCTGGTCCACTGGATTGTTCCTTTGCACTTCCAGCAGCATCAACAGCTGGGTTTGTGTGTGAAGGGCTTCTATGTTCTTCCATTGTCAAGATCCACCTATTAGATTTACATGGCATAAGAGATGGACAAAACACCTAGTTAGAGGTAGCCATACCCTTGATAATATGCATACAATTAAGGAGAAACTTCAGATTCAAAGCAATTTTAGAATTTTGTATAAATTGAAAATTACAGTAGGTTGTGCTTTTAGTAACTCACAATATTCAAACTTCCTTCCCCAAATATCTCACAGTTTTGGTAACTTCCTTTCAGCTGATTGGCACAGAAAAGAAAAGGGATGAGAACAAACAAATTTGAGATAATGAACAGAATAAAAGAATGCACAAGAGTTCATTTATTAAAAAAATGTGCAAAATAGACCCTACATACAAAAAAGAAACTAGCTTATATTCATGTCATATGAATTGATGCCAATGTCCACATATAGGGAAACAAATAGAGAAGAACACATATGTATTGCCACACTGAATTAAAAAAACAGGTGACCAATTTTACAAAGACATAGCATGGACAAAAGAGGTGAAAACAGGTATCAATAGTCTTATATCCAAACATTGAATAATATAGTATTAATAGATTACTGAAGAAAAATATAAGAGTTTAATACATAGATTCATAAAATCCACAAGATAAACTCTCCAAACTTTTAACTAATGTTGACAGATGTTATTGTGCCAACATTTTCTTTTAAGTGATCAACTAATATATCCAAAATGAAACTATCATCATATACAAGTATGATTATACTGGTAAAGACTATTGGCACCAATCCATTCATACATCATATTCAATGTTCTATCCATATAAAAAATGTAAAAAAATCGAAAAAAGAAAACCAACATATTACACTTTGCCTCAAAAGTTTCCACCCATCATTATCTTTTGGTCAACATTCAAGCAATCTAGGTAACAAATCCTTCTCTTGAATTACACCTTCTAGATATTCAATGGGACTATAGTTACATTTAAGCTTCAAACTTCCACCTGTGCCTCTAAAAACACATGTACAACCTCTCTATGTAGAACCATTCCATTCCTTGTTGGCCTTAACGTTGACCATTTTCAATCTTAAAGTACATTTAAGCCATACTATAGTATAATATTGTTAAGGAAAAAAAAATTGGTGGGACCAAAAAGAGCCCAGTGATCTGGTATCCAGATTGTTGTTGGATTTGGGATTCTGCATCAATATGATATTTCAGCATTTAGAAAAAAAAAAAAGGTAGTATGTACAGAACAACAAAAAACTTCAAACAGGATAGTTGCAGTTCTTATCCTTGGAATGCAGGAAATTACATACATTTTATGGCACAGAACTTAGTACCTTTTTTTATCAGCAAAAGAAATAAGCACAAAACTTAATACAACATGAAGAAATCTAATATGATATCAATAAATTTTAATTAATATGGCACAGACCTTAAAATAGTATTGACAAATCTTTGCTATTAAACCACTGCCATCACTGTGTATTTACAAAGTGCTGATGGATCAGCCTAGAGGTAAACAAAGGACCGTGGCTATGGACGCCATTTAGCCTCTTGAAAATCTACAAACGATCAAAACAATTGGATATCATAAATATGTTTATTCATCTACCACAGTCCACCAGTTCTTGCAGTATGCTAGCGATGCATGGGCATTTAACCTTCATGCTGATGACACCATGAAACAAGAGATGAAAATCGGAAAGAGAGACAAAGAAGTAGAGAATAATTTGAGTTCATACAGCATAACTTAGTTTAAAATTTATTTATTAAACAGAAAGAGGGTATCAAAATAGTTAATATGAAGCCAACAATCAGCCTCAACAAGACAATTAGAAAATGGAAGAAAGGAAGCAGGGAAAGTACAAAAACAGTTTCACATTCATATGCAAGTCAATATTTCCATCAAAATATCACTGCCCAAAAAATGAAAGGAAAAAAATAAAAAATAAGAACAAATGAACAGTGATACCACTTGAGAAATGACTATCAATTGATAATTGCAATTTCAGCATCAGAGCCAAAATAAAAAAAGCATTTATTGCAATCCTAAAATTCATTATAATAATTGAATTTCAAACATTCCAACAAACTCCTTAGTTTGAGTCAAGTATTAATTAGTTTTACGAAGTTATTTCTGTTAGAACCACAGAAGATAAGTTTAATAACTTCTATTCCCAATTGACAAACAAGGAAAGTTTAAAGAGAGAGAAAAAAAAATTATGACATAGGGATGTGACTCTTGCTATATTAGGAAGAACATTAAACCATCATCCTCAGGACTGATTGCATCTGATAAATATTGTTGAACCATGATTTTCAAGCCAATTGGTACCAAGAGTTTGCAGCCATATTTCATGCTTAAAAAGTCATGGGCCTGGAAGAAAACAACAAAAATGATGAAAAAGCCAAGACATTGCAAAAGGGAGGTGCTAAAGTATAAGATGTATGCTTCCATAATGTTCATGATGACATCCCCCATTAGTTACAGTTCAAAAGCTTCCACTACATGCAAAAACTGAAGAAGGCATAGCGAGATATATCCAGGCCTAACCATTAGTTAAAAATGATTCATCTATAGAATCTTTCAGTCGTTTCAGCCTAAATCCTAACTCAAAAATTCCAGTTGAAACTACACCTGCTACACTCCACAAAAAATCAGAATAATCAGAAGTGGGATAAAAACATTGAACAAATAATTTCTTAATTTCTGCTATCACCACATATTCAAGAATGCACTGAAGTAAATGGCAAAGACCATGACAAGCATATGAATGTCTATTTGTATAAAAGGCACAGTACTATTGCTATATGGCTTCCATTAGACTACAAGTATAACAATATCTACTCTCATTTGCATAGAAATAACAAATAACACCATAAGAAAACAACATCAAAACCAATATCTTCAAAATTGGAATCCACAAGAATTTTATATGAAAATAAATTTGAAAATTCCTTTTTCATTTTTAATAGGCTGAATGATCGGAAGCTATTCGGATCAAAATGTAACCCTAACACTCCATCTCATCCGTGAGAAATCAAAGAAAAACACCGGATCTCACAAAAGCCGTTTCACCTAACTCCAACCTGCCATGAGGCTATTTATCAGCAACCAAACAGACTGTTCGGGACCATAATCGAAGCATCTATGACCTGTCATAAGGCCATTACTGGGAAACCAAACAGACTGTTTGGGACGGACGATAATCGAAGCATCGGCATATCGTTGAAAACAAAATTCAAAGATTAGATGAATGGTGGATCACCTGAAAATGATAATCCCACGTGAAATGGTGTATTGAACCAGACTCTGCTTCACTGTATCGTATTTGCTTGTGAATGAAGTAAACGAGGTTTAAATAGGGAAACCCTAGTGGAGGGTTCGTTATCCTCTTCTATGGACAGGGAGGATAGGACCTCCACTATACCGTTGTAGGATTTTCAATCTTAAATATTATTGTTGTTTTCCATCAGTATTTTTATACGAACTAAATAGACGATGAAAGAGAATAACATTCTAAATTTACATTTTCAAGTACAATAATTAAATAATATAAAATTAACTTTTTTTATTTGTATTGGGAGGGGATAATGTAAATTAATTAAATTTGAAATTTAAATTTTTATAAATGTAAGATATATTCAAAATAATTAAACGTATGTTTGATACCAAGATAGAAACAAAAACATAAATCACTAATTTAATATGAATTGATTTTATTTTTAAGAATCTCATTATTAAAAATAAGATTAAAGTGACATTTATTTTTTGATCGAATGAAAAAAATTAAAATATTTAATTTTTTCTACTTAATAAAAAATAATCGATTGATATCAATTAATATAATTAAATTGAATTTATCAATAATAAGTTTATTTAAACATATTAATATTTACATGTTATTTTTAATTAAAAATAAATAAATATTATAACTTTTTATATTTGGTCAAAAAATAACACCATTTTAAGTTTAATCAATTTTAAAATTTTAATTATATAAAAAAGAACATATTTCAAAATTATATGAATTTTAGACCTAGGTTGTTCATATAAAACTCTCAATAAACCTTTATCTCACACTTTGTTAATATGATTCGCATTTTGAAAAAAAAACAACATAGTATATATGCTTTCTCTCGAGGGTAATAAAAATGCATATTTTTATTTAATTAAAATATATTAATTATCTTAATTTTTAATAAAAAAAAAATTAAAATTCAATTCCAAAACACAAAATCCGATTTCAATAATTACTACTTCTACTATTAAATGCATAAACTAACGGTTACCCCAAATAGGATTTTACAGGACTCAAAACTTCATCCACGACAGCAGAGGGTATGTTTTTTATGGATGCCAAAAAGATGCCACCAATCATACCATACCACATATATATTTTTAAGTTTTATAATTTATATTCTAATTTCATTTGTTTATACATTTATATCTTATTTTTATTTGTAAAAACGGGTGTAGTTCTCTAGGCTCTATATATAGCCACGCTTTTGGGTGTTCTGAACTGATCTTCAGAAAACATGAATGAATAGCAAATTTTCTTTGTAAACCCTCTCCATTTTCTTCAGAAACAACTAACATACCGAAACCGAGCATTTCCTTTTACTCACCTCTGTTCGTATTCATCTTTCTGTTTGATGGCTCGAGGTAATCAATCCAACGCGTGTGTTGTGGTTAGATATTTCGAGTCGTCACCAATGGAGGATTCTGGTAGCCCATTTTTATCTTCATAATGGAAACCATCCTGGGCTTGTTCTTGTCTCGCACCCTTTGACTAGGGACAATTACAACACCTGGAGCAGAGCCATGATGATGGCTTTGACGACAAAGAACAAAGTCGTTTTTGTCGATGGCACCAGACGATTTTCTCTTCAATGCTTGGACCCGTTGTAATAGCATGGTCATTTCGTGGCTCCTTAATTTCATTTCTAAAGAAATAGCGGATAGTTTGATGTACAGTGGGACAGCTTGTGAGATCTGGAACGATCTGAGGGATCGTTTTTGCCAAAGCAACGCCCCTCGCATTTTTCAATTAAAGAAACGTCTGATCGCTTTGCAGCAAGAGGCGCTTGATGTCAACACATATTATACTCATTTCAAGATACTTTGGGAAGAGCTCAAGAACTTTCAACCCTTACCTGTTTGTCACTGTAGTGGAATGCAGGCATGATTGGAGTTTCAGCAACAGGAGTATGTCATACAGTTTTTTATGGGTCTAAACGACTCTTATGCTCAGACACGTGGTCAAATTTTGATGATGGAGCCTATTCCACCACTCACGAAAGTTTTTGCGTTAGTAGTCCAGAAGGAACATCAAAGAACCATTAATTATGTAATTTCCCCTTTGTCTGATTCTATTGTTCTAGGTGAATCAAATTTGGCTTCGGCTAATGCTAACACTGGTAATTTTGACTCTAAAGGGAAGCGCCAGCGTCCTCAATGTACTCACTGTGGGCTCCAAGGTCATACTATTGACAAGTGCTATAAGCTACATGGATATCCACCGGGATATAAACCCAAATTGCATAATACACCAGGTCATGCTCACACTAATCAGGCCTCTATTTTCTCTAATGACTCAGCTCCTTCTGAATCAATGTTGGGCACTCAATGTCAACAGCTTATAGCCCTATTGAGTTCCCAGCTACAACGGAGCTCAACTGCCTTAGTGGAATCACAACCACAGGAAAGTCCTTCTGTGTCTTGTTTCAGTGGTTAAGTGATTCTTTCCTCTTCTATTTCTCGTATTCCGATTTCATCTTATTCTTGGGTATTAGATACTGTGTTGTTCCCTGATATTGTTCAAAACCTTCTCTCTATCACATAATTCCACTGTTACTCTTCCAAATGGATATTCTGTTGTTGTCACTAGAGTAGGGTCTGTTGAATTGTTTGATCGTTTCATTATCGAAAATGTTTTATATGTCCCACAGTTTCATTTCAATCTTCTTTCTGTTAATGCACTCACTCGATATCATCATTGCTCAGTGCATTTTGTATTTGAATCTTGTTTTATCCAGGACCGTATGCAAAGGAAGATGATTGAGATGGGTAGATGCAGTGGCAATCTCTATGTTTTGGATCCTACCAACCTTTTTCCTATACCTTCTAGTGTCACAGCTGTTTGTAATAATGCCTCAAAGACGGAACACGAGCTTTGGCATTACCGTATGGGCCATCCCTCTTATAATAGGCTCAATTCATTGAAAAATGTATTAAATATCAAACAATTTGTTGGTCACCATTTTCATTGTTCAATTTGTCATTTAGCTAAACAAAATCGTTTATCATTTCCAACTTTAAATACAGTTTCATCGTCTCCTTTTGAATTATTGCACCTTGATATATGGGGTTCTTTTCATTACCCTACACATGAAGGTTTTCATTATTTCTTTACCATTTTTGATGTTTTTTCTCAATTTACTTGGATATACTCGTTGCATGCTAAATTTGATGTCCTTGATGTCTTTCCAACATTTTATAATCTTGTTCATACTCAACTTGGTATTAAAATAAAATATGTGCATAGTGACAATGCCCTTGAGCTTTCTTTTTCAAATTTCTTTCGAGAAAATGAGATTTTATCTTTTTATTCTTGCGTTGACACACCTCAACAAAATTCAGTAGTTGAGCGTAAGCACCAACATCTTCTTAATGTTGCAAGAGCACTATTGTTTCAATCCAATGTCCCATTAGGATACCAGGGTGATTGTGTATTAACTGCTACATACCTTATTAACAAGACTCCAACACCCATCTTATTTAACAAAACTCCATTTGAAGTTCTATACAACAAAGTTCCCTCCTATACTCACCTTTGAGCTTTTGGTTGTTTGTGTTATGGTTCTAACCTCACTCACTATTGCACAAAATTCTCTCCACGGGCCATTCCTTCAGTGTTTCTTGGTTACCCACCTGGTTATAAAGGTTACAAGTTGTTGAATCTCTCCACCAATGCCATATACATTAGCCATGATGTAGTTTTCCATGAATCTCTATTTTCTTTTCGGTTCACTGATTTGAACTCTTCCTCTTGTGCTTTCTTTTTTGATCGGGTTCTTCTTTCTTCCATTCCCAATACCTTTCACAATCCTTTTTTCTGTTTCTACTGATCCAAACCTTATCTCACCCCTTATAGTCTTTACCAAACCTGTTGTCCCTTCCACTTCTTGTCATATTTGCCTCCTTAAACTACCATCATATCTCTAAGATTATCATTGTTATTCCATAGTTTCATCCACATCTTCTATAACATATCCTCTTTTTAGTGTCCTTGGCTATGGTAAGTTCTCCTCTTATGCTCTTGTCCATGCCATTTCTTCTCACAATGAACCAACATCTTTCTCTCAAGTTGTTGTGATTCCAAAGTGGCAACAAGCTATGTAGGCTAAACTTCAAGCTCTTAAACAAAATGGTACATGGTCTTTGACATCTCTTCCTCTCAGAAAACATCCTATGGGATGTAAATGGGTTTACAAGCTCAAATTTCGAGCTGATGGTTCTCTTGAGTGTCACAAAGCTCGTCTTGTTGCAAAAGGATATACTCAACAAGAGGGTGTAGATTATCTTGACACCTTCTCTCACGTAGCAAAATTAGTCATTGTCAAGCTTCTTTTGGCTCTTGCTGTGATTCATGGTTGGTTTCTCACTCAACTTGACGTTAACAATGCATTCTTTCACACGATCAAACCGAAGAAGTTTACATGTCCTTTCCTTTAGGGTATCACCGTGAGAGGGGGTCCTTACCTTCCAATGTTGTTTACAAGCTCCACAAGTCAATTTATGGGTTGAAACAAGCTTCTAGATAGTGGTTTGCAAAATTTTATGGTGTTCTGTTAGTTAAAGGTTTCACACAATCAGTTGTGGATCATTCATTGTTTACCAAATTTGATGGTGACTCCCTTATTGCCTTATTGGTGTATGTTGATGACATTGTCATTACAAGCAACAATTCCAACCATATTGAAGATCTCAAAAGGTTTCTTGACAACCAAATTAAGCTCAAAGACCTTGGACAACTTAAATATTTCCTTGGTCTCAAAGTCACCAGGTCAAGTAAGAGGATTTTAGTTAACCAAAGACATTACGCTCTTCAATTGCTATCTAATACAAGTTTTTTGGGTTGTAAACCTGCAAGTACACCTATGGAAGCTAATATCCAACTTTCTCAAGATGATGGAGAGATTCTTGAAGATGTTGGACTGTATAGGCAATTGATTGGCAAACTCCTATATTTCACAATCACACGACCTGATCTATTTTACTCAGTTAATCAACTCAGACAATATCTTGCCAACCCAAGATCTACTCACTTGCAAGTTGTTCGTCGAAATTTTACAATATATTAAAGGTACAGTTGGCTAAGGTATGTACTTTCCTTCTTCTTCAACAACCTAACTCAAAGCCTTTAATGACTCAAATTAGGGTGCTTGTAAAGATACAAGAAGATCCATTAGTGGGTTTTGCATTTTTCTTGGAGAATCATTTATTTCATGGAAGTCTAAGAAACAAAGTACAGTTTCACACTCATCAGTTGAGGTAGAATATCAAGCAATGGCAAATACCACTTGTGAACTAGTTTGGTTGATATCTCTCCTTCATGATTTTCATATTAAACACAAACAACCAGCTATATTATTTTGTGATAATGAGGCAGCACTTCACATTGCTGCCAATCCTGTGTTTCATGAACGGACCAAACACATCGAAATTGATTGCCATCTTGTTCGCAAGAAGATACAAACAGGTTGTCTCAAAACAATACATGTATCTTTTCAACATCAAATTGTAGATCTCCTTACAAAGGCTCTCTTACCAACAGAATATAAATTTCTTCTCAACAAGATGGGAATTCACAATATTCATTCTCCATCTTGAGGGGGAGTATTAAAATAGCAGGGCATTTTCGTATTGGTAATAAATCAGTTGTATTTTCTGTTTTGTAATCTGGTGAGTCAGTTACGGGTGTAGTTCTCTAGGCTCTATATATAGGCATGCTTTTGGGTATTCTGAAATGCTCTTCAGAAAACATGAATGAATAGCAGATTTTCTTTGTAAACCCTCTCCCTTTTCTTCACAAACAACTAACATACCGAAACCACCTTTTCTTCTTTCTTAATCCCATCCAGTAATTTTTACAAAATTACATCACAAGTGTATATGAAAGAGGGAGACTGGGTGAACAACCTTACACGAGAAAATGTTGTTAGAAGAAACGTTTTACACAGCTAGTCCATGTCTTCAGATTTCACTATAATGCCCTCAAAAATGCCATCTGATCTGAAGTTAGCTTTGAACAGCCTGGGATCAACAGGTCCCGGCAACCTGAAAGATACAGTGAATGGCCCAGGTGGGCATAGCTGCTGCAGCTTCATCTGGAACACCCGGGGATGTTTCACAACTGTTCTTCCACCAGCGCTGGTTGACCCTCGGATTTGAACCTTCCCATCGTTCTCAACCTCACATCCAAAATGGCCTGCAACAACAAGATATCATGGGTTAACTCAGAGCATGGGAGATGCGCGGAGACCGACAGTAAGCTGAGGTGAAGTAGCAGCTGTGGACTGAGTCCAGGAGAGAATGAGGATGCACAAAGATTCTTGCTCTTGAAGATATTATACCAGTGTTTCAGTCTGAGTATAAGAAATCACCTTTGTTCTAACAGAGCCAAAACTAGAGCTAATAGAAGCAGCTATCCCATTCATGTCCATGCGACAAATTTTCCGGTTTTTAAACAAATTCCCTAGGCTTGGTATTTACCTTTTTTACTCTAGTGTTCCAGATGTTGGTATAAAGACAACAGCAGCTGAGGCAGCAGCACACCAGTAGTTCATAAGTACTGGGAGCAGAGTGCCTCTCAATCAATGTTAACAAGAATATGCCTCCCTGACATGCAGGCAGAAAGGGGATAGGGACACAGACCCCTTCTTCCAGAATGATGAGTTTTTTGACATGCAGACATGCTCTAAAGCCACATTTGCAGATCTAGACAATGTGGTTGGAACAGTACTATGTGATTAGTATAGAATCTCAGATCACCTTTTTGCTGCATAGATTTAAGCAATTCAGGGAGGAAAGGAAAGAATAGGTATTGACCAAGGAATCAAATTTGGGAACAAGTATACAGACTGAAACATGAATTGGTTGAATAGATGGATTTTCACAAACTTCAGCATAAACATCAGAAAAAACCTTCCTATTCTTTAAAGCATACGGAAACAGACGAGCCTGTGATGGAGACAATCTATTGGGTAAACAGGACATTTCTTCTGATGCACGAACATGACAAATTCAACTATTATACTACCCACAAACTGAGGACACTTGGACAATTTTTAAAATCTACTATTTTGAATCTTGTCATGATGATAATTATCGAAGGATACAATTTTTAATATAAAAAATCATACTATGTCTTGAATGCTTTCCAACCTGACTTAGGATAGAAAACCGTCAATTTGAATATTACCCATGTGTTTTTAGCATGTGGCATAGACATGTTCTATCTACCATGCATTCAAAAGGAACCAAATCAGAACATGACAAGGCCTTCTCCAACCCTGCTGTGTTCTACACAATAAGAAGCAATTTAGGCTTTCAGATCTCATTGAATTAAAAGAAGGTGCCAAGTTCAGTTCTTCATGAAAACAGAAAAATGCCCAAATTAGTGGAATAATGAATATCATATGTTAGCATATATAAACTAAATAGAATTAAAGAAAGGGTAGAGAACTCACGGTTATCTTTCCTGACCCCAGGTAGAGCAACACGAAAGAAATATGCAGTTTTACTAACACCAATGTCCACACGACCAATAGGTGGTCCAGCACTTACTTCTCCAGCTACCCCAGTCAAAACAATAGATGCCTCTGATTTACATTCTTCAGCATTTGAAACAGATAGAAGGGGCATCATGGAAGGCCCATCCAAATTGCAACGCCTCGGGGAACCATGTGAAAATGAAGGCACATGCTGAACCACTGGCATTTCCAGAGGCTCAAGAAGACGCCTTCTCTTCAATTCATCTTGGACCTTGGATGGTGAAATACTATTTATATTGGAAGCATTTCCTGCATATGGTCCTCCACTAATTGTCAAGAAATTCCGCTCAATCTCTTCTCTGCCAGTCCAGTGCCTATGTTGATACCTTTGGCTTTCATTAATATCAATCTTCAAACTATCCATACCTGATAAGTATCTAAACCTTTCCAGTACATCTTGTTTCATATATGATGTATCAGGTTCACTTATAAGAACAATACCCTTTACAATGTCAAGGCCTCTCAGGAAGCTCGTCTGTTCATGAAGATGTAAGGGAAAAAAACTTGTAAACTGCAGTCTGTCCTCAGGAAGGCCTGAGTTCAGCAGAGGCAGGTCCCCCTTCAGATACATATGGAACAAGTATGGGCTCAATGCCAGGTTAGGAAGTGCATGCCTCAGGATAAAGTAATATAAGCTCTCCAGTTGAGAAACACTGAGAAATGAAAGACCCAGATCATTCAAAGAGTACAGAGGCAAACCTTCAGCAACTCTTTGCGATGCTGAGCGTCGTGGGTTGTCAGACTTGACATCAGGACCCAAGTAAGTGCTCATGATAAAGTTGGCCAAGAAATGCAAGTCACTTAATGATGCTCTGGACAATGGCCTAGGAGAGAAATCAACCCCTTGCAAGTCCATGCTGGAAAACTTGTAGCTTCTTTACAACTACTCCTCAGTATCACCTGGATAACAAAGTGTGTCAACATTACATCATTATGCACACAAGAACACAAATAAAACCACTAGAAGAAAGAAAAAGAGAGACATTTTTTGCTACATTTGGTTCCTGGAAGGATTAAGGGAAAAAAATGGAGAGAAAAACATTGGGAAAAACAAAATTCACACCACCGTGAGAGTTGAGGGGAAGGAAATTAAATTATTAGGCAACACACTTTCTCCAAACTTTCCTCACCTTTATCCAAGAAAAATCTTTTAGCATTTTCCCTCCACTTTTCATTAGTATTTTTTTTTAAGTCACCATTTTCCATAGCATCAGAAAATCATTTTCTTTTAACATTTTTTTCCTTTTCTTAATACTTTCCAAGAACTAAACAAAGCCTTAAGGTTGTAGAAATTTTTAACTCAATTACCAAAATCCTCTTCGAGACACTCTTCTTGGTTACCTTCTCTATGGACGCAATGTCACTAGTCGAAACTCTTTGGTCCCCAAAGGACTTCAATCCCATAAGTTCTATACATTTTCAATAAAAGATCACATGCAAATGCCCATGAGCATTACCTTTGACCCAATCTTCGGATTAAATATTTATCAGCTTTGGCTTCATTCTATAGCTCACAGTACACATCAATTAGTATTTTTCTTCCCTAATACTTGAGAGCATTCTCACTAAAACCCCACATTTCAATTTTCTAATCTGTCTTAGATACAACCATTCAATTGATTCATCATTTTTTATGCCACTGGAAGTTTTGTTCTATCAGAAACATTCCTAAATTTTACATATTATAGGGTTTAGTCATGCAACAATAGCCATGCACATTTTCCTTTCCGTCACTTTTCTTCATTTTTTTCCCGCGAGCCAAACGGTCCATTTAAACCTCAATTCTACTTCTCATGACAGGACCCACCATTCCAACCCTAAATAAAGAAACACACCCTACAATTAAAACTTGAAAACAACAACAAAAATAATAATAATCAAATTAGTAAAAAAAGAAAAATTCTAAGGAAAGGCTTGGGTTGGACGGACTCATAGCTCTAAAAAATGAAACCCTAACAACTGAAATGATATTGAGAAGAACAATGGGTTTGGGCATGACATTACCGTTCCATGTGTTGAAATGAAGGAGTGAAAGAAACCAAATGGGTCGGCATTGGGTCGGTGGAGATGGATTTTCCGGGAAAAGCTTTTCTTCCTCTAGCTCTCAGACTACTCTTCAGGAAAATGCAGAACAGACAAAGGTGTTGAGTTGTAGTCCGGATTTTTCTCCCTTTTCTAATTATTATTATTATTTTTAAACTCAATTATATATATAGCACATACTTTAATCAATTTGATCAAGCAAAATTGATAAAGTCCACCAAAAATTTGTCAAGAAAAAAGGAGAAAATAAAATTTGCACCTTCATTCAATCAAAGATGGTGTGGATTCTGGAATGTGGATGGTACGTTAAAAGGTTGAATGTTTAATTGAGGATTTTAAAATAAAACTTAATTAAACAAAATTTCAACTAAAAATGTTAGGGAAAAACGAAATTCACATCTCTAGTAAATTGCACGAAGTTATTTTAAATTACCCAAAAAATAAAATTCATCAAAATGTTTTCAAAATTACGATGGAAATGATACCCATGGAGATGATGTATATAAAATGCTTCCATAATTTATGGCAAAAAAGTTTAGACATTGTTTGATAATTATTTTATAAAATAATTATAAAAAATAATTTTTATAAAATAAAAATGTACTTAAAAACTTAAAATACTTTTAATATTTTTAAATATATTTTATAAATAATTTTTATATTCAATATTTTATTTTTAATTATTCCACACACTTATATAATTATTTTTTAAAACAATTATTATAAAACAAAAAAAAAAAACTAAAAATATTTTTTAAAAGCACTTTATTTTATGTTTTTAATAACATAAAATAAAAAAATAGTCTTTTAATTATTAAATGTGTTTCTTTTTTCTGGATAATAGAAAATTATTATTAAAAATATTTCTTTAATAGCTCCTTAAAAAAAATAGAAATTAATGGAACAAAATTTGTAAAATTCCACGCAAAATGAATCCAAAATGTGATAAATAATATTTAGAAGAAAAACATTTTCTTGATGCACATCTGCAATTGCAATTCACTGGTTCATGATGGATGAAATGAGATTAGGATTTTGGAAAATATTAAAAAAACAAAGATAAATTAGAGCTCCACAATTTTCAAACATCGCGAAGTTTAAGAAAACTGGTAAAATGTTTATAATTTGGAGCCCCTTCAATAGTGTTTTTAAAAAGTACTTTAGGATAAAATAAAATAAAAAACGTTTTTATAAACAATATTGAATATTAGGCAAAATTTATAAAATAGTTTTAAAACTTTGAAAATCATTTGTAATACTTTTTAAAGAAACACTTATAAACGGTTCTCCCAACAACATTCTACAAAAAAAAATAATTTCACTAATAAAAATATTATAAAACATATCATTAGTCAAATATGATGAATAATAACACTTTTTAGAAGAATATCAACTAAATAATTCTCATAAAAACATTAAAAAAAATAATTTCATAAAAAATATTTTGAATAGAAATTCTATCAACCACATCATTAATCAAATATGATAAATAATTAAATTTTTTATTGTTAAAATTTTAAAAATGTTGTTGAAAATAATTTTTGCTATTTAGAATAAAAAATAAATATATTTTCTCAAAACATGTTTGATAAATTTTATAAGAATTTGTAGTTGCCAAAAGAAGATGGTCATTTCTCTTTCATTAGCTTTAATTATAGATATACTTTATCAAGCCCATATTCCCAAGTAATCACTCAGGGGAGTTGAGTCACTTTACATGCACTGGCCTCAAAAGAAGACACGTAGCTACATAGATTACAAAAGGATTTATAATTAACCAAATATACCGATGACTAGATATATTTAATTTAAATTAAGTGAAATTAAATTTAATTAAAAATATGGAGAATACTTTATATACTTTTATCTTATATAAAGAGTATATTATTTTCATTGAAAACAAATAAGGATTTTTTTATATTTAAATTCTCAATAAAAAAATTTTGTTCCAAAAATATTTAAAAACTATTTTAAACAACCATTCTAAAATATTGTTTTTAAAAAATATCACTGAATACATTAAAAAGATTTGATTAACTAATGTTTTTCAAAAACAAATTCTAAAATCAATTAAAAATACTTTAATATTATGTTTGATTGCTAAAAAAATACTAAAAAAAGAAAAATTATTTTTTATATTTGATTTTATTATAAAATATTAATAAAGATCAAATATAATTAAAATTAAATAAAAAAATTATATATTTTTAAATTATTTAATTTTTATATAATAAAGAAAAATATGTGAAATAAGTTTAAAGAAATATATATATAAATAATTTATTAATTTTAAATCAATTTTTTTTATTTTTCCCCCTATTCTTCTTCAAATTTAAATCAAACGTAATTTAAAAAAATTATCCTATTTTCAAAATGGGTCAAACCAAGATATCCTTAAAAACTCCCTCCATGTAGGATGAGAACGGTTGGGGGACTCAAAAAGTGAAGGGGATGACCAAAATCTGGCAACAACGTGGTAATCGAGAAATGTAGTGTGAAAATTCGAGATCCATGACAGATTCTAAAAGCAAGTCCTTCATTCCTCCCCTCCTCTCCCTGATCCCAAGCATCTCCTCTCGTATCTTCCTGGGCTCCATTCTCTCATCTCTCGTCTCTCCCCCGCCCCTCGTACTTCAAGATCGCTGATTTTAAGCTAGAAACTACATTCCTATTCCTAGAATTCCGAAACATAGAATAAGTAATCCTTGCATTTTTTAAGTTTTATGTTCAAGAACGGAAGAAGTATAGAAAAGTAGAAATGATGACAACATTGATGATTGAGGTTTAAGGGAGATACGAAAGAATATGATCATTTTAGAAAGAAAATGACTAGGATCGGAAATAAGATGCATAACAAAAATCCAAAAAGAAATACCAAACTTGTTGTGCAGTTTATTTATCGTTGCGTGTGTGGAAGTTTATACATTCTCTTTAACTTTTCCAATGTCGGAACTGTTTTCTGATGGATATCGATAGAAAAGCTAAGTTGGACCCGTCAAACCCAATCATTTCAAAATGCTTGAGACTCACATTGCTTTGCGCAGACGGAGAGAGAGCCTTGAAGCTTGAGCTCGCTACTCACTCTCCCTTCCCTTCTCTCGATATAACCGTTTTTCTTCTTTCTTTGGTTTCTGGTTTTTCATGTTCTTTGGAAAAAGCAGAGCCAAAAATCAAAGGCAGGCTACTGATTTGGCCTCGTTTTTTTTGTCTTTCAACCACATCCCAGACAAGAGTTCCCCCCACTTTACTGTTTATTCCATCTTTTTCCTCGTGTCTCCTCTCCTCTGCTATATATCTTCCTGACATTCTTCTCATCCTCATCATCATCATTCATTCTTCTCTCCCTCCCCCCACATTCCATTTCTTCTCCATCATTCTCTTTCTCCCACTTTCTTTGACCTCTTCTTCACTTGGCTGCTTCAATTCATGGAGGTACCCGCATATAATTCATCATTTCATGATTCATCAATGATTTTCGCACCACACCCATGTCTGCATTTTATAAGTTTTTTTTTTTTCTAGCTACCATTTCCCATGATTACTGATGGAATGTTATGTTGCAGACTGTTGAATTGAAGGTGGAGATGGTGGGTATACATGAGAAAAGACTCAGGAAATGTCTGGCAAAATTAAAGGGTACTGTCTCTTTTCTCTTTTTAGAGAACGAATATGGATTTTCCCACGAAATTTATCAAATTTGTCTGGTCTTTGATGATGGGTACTGATGGTGGTTTTTACAGGAATAGAGAAGGTGGAAGTGGATGCCAATTCCCAGAAGGTGGTGGTGACAGGGTATGCACATAGAAACAAGATACTGAAAGCAGTGAAGAGAGGTGGGTTAAAAGTGGACTTCTGGTCTGCCCAGAATGAGCTGCTCACTGCTTATGCCAGTGCCAGTTATGCCAGTTATGGAAGCTTGAGATTCAACAACTTCAACTTCTTCTAGGAATTGTCCCCATTTTTTTTTTTTTTTTTTTCTTGGTGTTTTGTATTTTAATTTTTTTTAATATTCTCTTTTCCCAACTTTTTCTTTTACAAAGGAACTGTCACATTGATACATAGAGTGAAATGGAAGAGTTGTTAAGTTTTGCAGCTTTGCCTAACTTTTGTTTTTTTTAAGGTGATTGGATCACTTCAAATCTTATAGTTCTCTTTTCTTTTTATTGTTTTTTTTCTTTTGGAATTTATATTAAACTTAGAGCAAAATTTTAGGATAATAATCTCATACCCTTTTTTGTTCTTAAAAAAAGAAAAGAATATGAGTCAGATTCTATTTCCTGAGAATTTCAATTCAAAATCCTATATAAAAGCAGGTTTTGAAGTAATTAATTAACTGATATTCTAATCCGAAAGTCTGGAAAGCATTTGACATTGGTTTTCATGTTTCTTCATTTATTTATTTTTATTTTTAATTATTATTGTTATTCATCAATTCCTGTATCACTAATAGATGCTAGATGGAAATTGAATTTTATGTTAAATTGATAAATAAAATATAATTTATAGAGATATTTTGAAATCATTATTCAAAGTAATTATTTTTCATTTTATTTTTCTTTAAATTAATTTAGAACTACAATATGAAAATGCTGCTTCTACAGAAATTAGAAATATCAATTTCAAAGTATGATTCTTAAATATGTATTAAAACTGCAGTTTTTAAATAGGATATATATAAATTATTAGATTTATATTAAAGTCAATAGCTTCAAAACGTGGCTTCATTTTTTTATTAAAAAAAAAAAAAAAAGGTGAAGTGGATGGCAAAAAATGATTATTTTAAACAATTATTTATATTTCATTGATCAAAAGCATCCATTTGGATCAAAACTAAGATACAATTGTTTAGCACAGACTACAGAGTAGAAAATGTTTGCAAAACCTAAAAATAAAAATGTTTTTATTATTTTAAAAACAATATTAAAAACAATTTTTTGAAAATTTGTTAAAGACAAGAATAAATCTCAATTTTTTATTTTTATTTCATAAAACAAATCCTTAAGACTTTATGAAAAATTTGAGAAATAAGAAAAAAAAAAAAAAGAATAAAGTGAAAACAAAAAATAGAAATTAAAAATATAATAAAAATTTTCCCTTATTTTTTCAGTTTCTCCTTTTATAGAATGAAAATTAGATTTCCTCTTTCTATGCTTGGGCGAAACATTTCCTTCTATTGTCTTCTCCGGCTCGGTTAAATCGTCCAAAATGCTGGTGAAGACGACGGGAAGAGTATCATATCATTTCTCTTTTGTCCGTGGCCGGCTTCTCCTATGCACCGCTAGCGGCTGATAACCAGCGGCACCGGTGAGGGGTTTCAGCTTCTTTTTCTCTGCTTGCACTGAAACTCAGTTGACTCACATTGCGGAGTAATAGGATCACTGCCAAGGAGAAATTGTATCGGAAAAATGCATTTGAGCGAGAGCGAAGGCATTGAGGGCAGTACCTTCGTAGTGACCGGAGGTCTCGGCTTTGTCGGCGCCGCTCTTTGTCTTGAGCTCGTTCGCAGAGGTGCGCGCCAGATTCGGGCGATTGATTGTCGGAGCACTTCGCCTTGGTCCGATGATCTTGAGAACAAAGGAGTCCACTGCATCCAAGGTGATATTCTTCATCGATTTGGAATGTGGTTTCTGATAAGGTTTTCTGTGTTTGATTTTTTTTTTTTCTTTATTTGTGGCGCCGGATTTTTTAAGCACGATCGGTTAGGGTTTGGAAGTGTTTTTTTTTTCCTGATTAGTTTATGGTTCTATTGTCGATTTATTTCTTGTATTCGTTGTTACGTGATTTGAATGTTTGGCCCAAAGATCGGGCAGTGGCTCTGATTCTTGTAAAGGCGATTCCGAGACTTGATCAGGAATATGTACGAGTTATGTGGATGGAAATTGTCGGGAACCGCTTCTGAAAGACAAAACTGCTTTTGATAGCATGCTTGAATTTTAGTGAAGTTCTTCGGGATATTGCTGCTTCCGAAATCTGTTCAGAAATGCAGTTGTCCTTCAAATGCAGTTTCTTAGGTTGTCATCTAAATGTTTTTTGTTATGAGCCATTTTTTTTTCGGAAATAATTCTGTCATGCCAAAAGGAATTGTCATAAGACCTGTTTTTCCACATCTTTACTTATAGGTCTTCTTCTTTGTTTTTTCAATGATTTGATTCGACTTTGTCTGCTATGTATTGCCAGTATTGCTTGACTTTGTTCTTAACTGCATATTAGGCAATCTTGTTTAGCTATTATTCACTTGGCCAAATTTTTATGTTGACAGGGGATATCACTGTCAAAAAAGATGTTGAAAGAGCTTTACGTGGTGCAGATTGTGTATTCCACCTTGCTTCTTATGGCATGTCAGGGAAAGAAATGATCCAATATGGCCGTGTAGATGAGGTGAATATAAACGGAACTTGCCACATATTGGATGCTTGCATTGAATTTGGGATCAAAAGGCTTGTCTACACAAGCACATACAATGTTGTGTTTGGGGGAAAGGAGATTTTGAATGGCAATGAGGCCTTACCTTATTTCCCTTTGGATGATCATGTGGATTCTTACAGCCGAAGTAAATCTATAGCTGAACAGCTGGTTCTAAAGAACAATGGTCGTCCTTTTAAGTAAGTTATTCTTAGCCATGTGAATTCTCTGGTCTGGGAGCACTTGATGTCCTTGCAGTTGTAGCTTCTTAGTTTTAAATATCAGTATTAAGTGACATGCTATGCTTTCCAAATACTACATATTAGATATCAACCCTTGTGTGGTGGAATACAATTGGATGAACACAACTTCTAAAACAATGGAAAACTTTATTATTTTTACATCTCTCATGATGAAATTGCTGATTTCTTGACAAAACCTATCAAGTTTGAAGATTTTGGAAGGCTAAGGATGTTGCTTGGAATTACAAATCAAGTTTAAGGGGATGATGGAAAGAAAAATTGAGTTTTGGGATGCTTCCAAAATTTGGATTTGATTTAGTTTCTAAAACTGAAATAGAATAGTTTATAACTTTTTTGGTAGATTAATTTGAATAATTGAGTCATAGAAAATTTATAAACTTTTGATATTAGGAGAATATCAAACAATGAAAATATTGAACATTGAGCATTACTTGTGATTGGATATAAAGATGCTAAGTAGTAACAGATTATGTTATAACTTAAACCTGAACAAAGAAAATAACAAATATGCAAATTGTATTTTCAGATTACCAAGTTTTTAGTTAGTTTTTCTGTGAATTGGAAGGGTTACAATCAGAACATGTATGGTATACAAATTCATGAACGCCCTTGCTCCCAAAAAGTGCTTCCATATCTGTAACTGTTGACAATCATTTAACTTTTATGAATATTACTCAGTTATCTGGGCTATTTTTCATGTTACATAGGGACAAGAGCGGGAAATGTCTTTATACCTGTGCAGTTCGTCCAGCAGCTATCTATGGGCCTGGTGAAGATAGGCACCTTCCCAGGATAATTTCTCTGGCAAAGTTGGGTGTGCTGCGATTCACAATAGGTGAAGCAAGTGTAAAAGGAGATTGGATTTATATTGATAATCTTGTGCATGCACTAATATTGGCAAGCATGGGACTCTTAGATGACATTCCTGGGAGAGAGAAACGTCCAATAGCTGCTGGGCAGTCCTACTTCGTAAATGATGGTAACAGCCAAATGATTATTTTGAAGCAACTTATACGCCTTATTAGGCTTATTTACAAGCAACAATCATTGAATTCAATTTAGTTCATTAGCAGGACTGATTCTAATAATTGTAATGAGTTGGAAATTCAATTATTATCTAGAAATTTGACTCTAATCAAGATAATAAAAATTATAAAACTAGAAAGGAGGATCTCATCAGAGGAATAATGTTTTTGACATCCAAGTGTGGACTAGGTCTGTACTTATGTTCAACTATTTACAGGTTCTCCAGTAAACACTAATGAATTCCTCCGCCCTCTACTCAGAAGCCTGGAGTACGACCTGCCAAAGGCTACGTTGCCTGTCCCTTATGCTCTTTTCATGTCTAGGATTATCTGCGTGATCTATACACTCTTATATCCATGGTTGAACCGATGGTGGCTTCCACAACCACTGATGCTTCCTGCTGAAGTATACAAGGTTTGTTTTCTAACCTGCATATTTAAGTAGGTTTCTTGTTCCATGCTTGTTGCTCCCTTTTAACATCTTGGAAAGGTTATGAAATGCTTGGTTAGAAACTTGTTTCCAGTCTAGGTAAAAGCATGGTTAATCCTGCCATGTACCCTAATTTTTTGGACTAAACCATCAAGCAATGGGCTGCAGTTCGATTTCCTTACCATAGCTCAGGATATGTAGCCATGCTCGGTTTGAAATTCTGTTCAATGTATTATGTAGTAACATTAGGAAGTTATCCTCTGTTGTTTCTTTTTCTTTTTCCGTTGTCAGTAGGCATCAAGTCTCATTGCTCAACTTTATGTTTGGTTTTTGGAAAATTTGAGGGAAAATGTAGAAGAAAAAAATTGGGAGGAAAAAATGTGTTTTTTAAAAAAAACTTATTTCACTAATATTTTTTTTAAAAAATTTTATATACAAATATTAAATAATTTGAAAATGTATTAGTTTTAACTATTTTAATTATATTTTATTTTCTTTCATTCTTTTTAGGAGAAATCAAAGATGAGAAAAACATTTTCCTTAGCAATGTTTTCCCTTTCCTTATCACATTTTAGAAATTAAAAATAGTATAAAGTTATGTTTGTTCCCATGAGGGAAAGAAAATATAGGAGAAAAAAAAGAAGAAAAATATAATAAAAATTTGAAACCGTTTTTTTTTTTAAAAAAACAAGGAATGCATTTTTCCCAACATTTTCCCAATGAAAATGCAATATGTATATATATTTACATTTTCTTCCTTACCCTTTTTCAATGATATCCAATTTCTTTTTCTTTTTCTTTGTTCAGTGCTTTTCAAATATGTATATGGCCTAAATTTTTCATATCTCTGACAGGTGGGTGTAACCCATTACTTCTCTTACCTCAAAGCTAAGGAGGAGCTTGGCTATGTTCCGCTGGTGAGTCCTCGAGAAGGAATGGCTGCAACCATCTCATACTGGCAAGAAAGGAAAAGAAGAAGCCTTGAAGGCCCTACACTTCAGACATGGTTATTTTGTATTATCGGAATGTTTGTTCTATTCTGTGCCGCTTACTTACCAGATATTGGGCCTGTGCCCATCTTCAGGGCAATCAGTCTCTTCTTCTTCCGCTCAATGGCGATAATAAGGGTGGTGTTTCTTCTAGCTACTGCAGCACATATTGGCGAGGCTGTATACGCATGGCACTTGGCCAAAAGGGTGGATCCAGCGAACGCAAGAGGATGGTTTTGGCAGACTTTTGCTCTTGGGATGTTTTCACTCCGTTTCCTGCTGAAAAGGGCCAAGAAATAAGGACTTGCCCATCCCTTCTCTAATGTACCTTCCGATGCTGTGTTATTGTTTAATTTAGTCTTCTGGAAAATGGGGAACGATCCCAGAGAAGCTCGACGTTCTAAGGAAGTGTTAAGAAAAAAATTATTATTTTTCATTATATTTGATTTTATATTATTTTATAATAAAACATCCAATGTAATTAAAATAATTCAAACGAGTATAAAATAACATAAAGAACTAATTTAATAATTTTAAATTATATTTTTTCATCTTTTTTTAACTTATCTTTATTATTTTGTGTTTTTCAATTTATCACTATGTTAGTTATCTAAAAAATACTAAAAAAAGAAAAAATATTTAAAAATAATTTTCTTATATTTAATTTTATAGTAAGATACAAAAAATCTGATATAATTAAAATAAATTAAAAAATTATATATATTTAAATTATAAATCTTTTTATAAAATAATTAAAACAAATTGTAAATCACATTCATAAACAATTTATTTAAGTTTATTTTTCTTTTAATTTTTTCTTTACTTTTTATATTTTCCATCTTCCTGGATCCAAACAGAAGCTAAAGAGAATAAAACATTTCTTAAATGATTCCAAAAGGGAAGCCAGCTCGAAACTCGTAACAGACAACAATAAAACAGAGGTTAGGATTAAAAGTGAACTACAACACCTTCCACGAGGCTAACAAGAAGACCAACAACAACAACAACAACAACAAACCGACTGCAAAAGCCAGAATACAAAGAAAACTACAATCAACATCTCCATCTAAAACCTACTAAAAGAAAGCACAACCTCTCCTCTCTAATTTCTTCTACCTGACACGGCCAAGATCACCTGTCACTACTTGGTTGGAACTTTACAGCCAGCAGTAGGGTCAAGCTGGAAAGTCACCTGTGGTCCTTATTATGCACAACTAACTTACACAAGGCTTAAATTACAAATGGGTCTCTTTTTTTTAAGGGAATCACCAACACAGCAATAGAGCCCGGGTCCTACATAGAGATTGGTTAGGTAGCTGACTTGCGGAGTGTTCAGTCTACTTCCATGGGATGCTCGTCATTCCTGTTGGATTACTGTTATTGCAGGCTCCCGTGCTCTGGTTAAGGGGGCTCCCAGGTCCGCCAGATGACTCACTCAGTGTCCCACGAGACGGGGGGCTGCTTGTTCCTGTTACCCCACCCCCACCACCAACTGGGGCAATCTTTGGTGGGGCTGATGAGGGTTCCACTTGGCTTGCTGACTTTGATTCCTTGCGGCCATCTGCAACAAAGCTACCCACAACTACCTGCAATGGAAAGGAAACCTCATCTTTTGTTGATACTTTTTGCAATGTGATGGGAATGGGACCAGTGAAATGCTGTGAGCACCAACACACAAACACGCAAGGCAGTTAACTGCAGCTAAGTGAAGGCTGGTATTTTGGTTTCTGAAGGAGTTCCTCATTTATTTTGACTTAAATTAAAACAATGAATTCTTCAAAATCCCAAAAAAGTAGTCAATAAAAAACGTTAACCTAACTAAATGTAAAAACATGTGTTGCTCTGAGCGACATACAGCTCCCATCAACCATAAGATGGGTAAATGAGAAAGCAGGACAGCTCACCCAAATTTTAATTGCACAAGACAATTATCAACAACCTCCCCCTGAAAAACCTTTTTCGAGTTAAATTTCTCCAAATAGGAGAATATATATATATATTAAGCAGACAGACCTGAACAGGGGATGCAGCTGTTAAAAGACCTGCTACGCCACCACCCAAAACACGGCCATCCGGACCAGACAATGACACGCTTAATCCCCCAGTTCTGCTTCGCTGACCACCATTTTCCGAGAGCAGAAATGAACCAGAAAGAGAGAGAATTTCAAACCGTCCCTGCATAAGAAAAAATGAACTGTTTATAAAAGCAGATGGGTTAAACGAGGTTAGAAATGGCTACCACAATAAACCAGGGAAGGTAATAACCGAAGTACACAGCGTTACATATAACACTAGACATGGTAAAACATATTTCAAGCTCAAGGAGGATATACCATGAGTACAATTCCCTGACAGGAATTGCTGAATAACCAACTATTTACCAAGTCATGTCAGGTTAGAGATGGGTCACCACCTACATAATGCAGGTTTGGGTGCTGGGTAAGGACATCAATCTAGGTGTCAAATCCTTCACTTCAAGAAACTCTAAATAACAGATGGTATAATAAAAGGAAAAAAAAAAATGAAGATATCTCTGAATACTATTTTTTTCCACTTACCCATCCCTCCTTTTTTTATCCTTTTATATTTTTTTTCTTATCACTAAATATTCTTACAAAAATTCTTTTAGTAAACTCTCTTTTCTAATTGTATTTATCTATTAAAAAAGTTGAAAATAAAAATAAACAAATAAATAATCAATTAATTAAGTAATCAAAATCAAACAGACATAACAACCATAATAAATCAAATCAATCAATCAAAATCAATCACTCCCCCACACCCATGTCGTGTGACATGCACTTGGGTGAATATGGAGTCCTGGTGTCAAAGGTTACCACTTGTCGGGTGGAGACCATTTAAACCATAATTACAAGTGATCTACACAAGGCTACATATGATAAGAGGAATGTATTTGACCCAGCAGATGAGGAACATTGGATATAATATGGGAAATTTACAAAAGTCAGTGCTCCGTCCTTGCACATCAATTACAGCTATTTCAAAATTGACTCCCAGTAAGAAATGGCAGGTTCAAAATATTAAATGCTAATACCCAATAAATAATAACCAAATCTTAAGTTTAAGCCAAAGTTAACAGGAAAAGATGTGGCAATCTCACAAACCTCATAAGTTACAGTGCCACCAGATGTTGCTGGTTGGCGGAGAGTCACATTAGAGATGGCACCATTTGCTGATAGGATGCAAACAGCCCTTGGACCATGCTGAGAAAATGACATTATTTTTGATGATACATCCTGGAAAACCAAGTAAAAAGTAAAACTGGTAACTGATTTCCAAATCAACTAAAAAACTTTTAACACCTGGAACTTATTCCATCCCAACCCCCAGCATAAATTGAAACCAATCATATTAATGTCAGAAATAAAGATCCCAGTACCAGCATATGTGAGAGTTATGATATCATGGATTAGAAGGTAGGCCCTTTACTATGTCATCAGCATAACAAGCACAGAACTAATTGGCACTTCCCAAATCAGATGCTATGTAACTTGTGCCTTGCTACCTTATACAATAGGATGGAATTATGAACACATGGATGTGGACCGCCTCATTGCATTGCAAACTAGCAAGCCCTATATCCCTGACATGATTGGATGTCTAGTTGTGGTCCCAATAAGAAACATTTGAGTTACTAACTCCATGCTGGTCCGATCTCCTCTTACAAGGCAAATCATTTCTATTAAAATAGCATTTGTTTGCTATGCCCTTCAAGCCTGGCTCAAATGACAATAGGTTTGTCATACTTATAGCAATAAAAGAAGTACTGGTTTGTCATACTTCTTGCCTTTTCCTACTTTGTTTTTCTTTTTCATACGTAGGCATGCATACTAATATTTTTTCAGCATGGAAATTCTCTTTCTTTTGTACTTCTATGGTTCTATTTTTGGTGAATCCCTCCAAATTACTTCAAATTTGTCCTCTACTTATTACAACTTGCTTGCCTACACAGACTTCACATCCCAGTCAGAATATGAGATGTTGCATGAAAAACTTTAAAACAACTTTTGAGAAGCATGAACTGCATTAATGGGTACATTGAGCTTGAAAGTGAACAACAGAACATTACTGAACTCTTCAGACCCTTTTATGGGTCTGAACAAAATTCGATTCAGTCAATGTTGCATTACTTACTAAAAATGGTGGATACTGATATAAAGACTACATATTTACATACTATGCAGGCATGCTGGGTTTATTAAATCTTGATAACCAATGCAGGATCGTCTAACATAAACATAATAAAGATGCTAAAAGGAAATATAATAAAGTTGCTTCATCATAAAGAAATTGGAAAACAAAAAATATTCCAGTTGCTTTCATTTTTTGGAAATAAGGACACAGCAATAGAAATGCCATAATAAAACAACTATTTTTTTCCTTTCAAATAAAAATTATGGGCTAATAATTGCAACTTAGAATTATTACCACTTCTAACAAAAATATAAATTTATTGTATAGGAAAAACACTAAATCAGGACCAAGGTTTTGAGAGATGTTAGATTGCATGAAAACAAATCTCTATAGTAATCAGTAGCAGCAAGGTAGAAAAAAAGGGGGAACCTCTCCAGCTTTCACTGTGATAACATGTGGTGTAAATCCAACTCCTGCAGATCCTGTGATGAGAAACATCTCTGAGCGACTAAATTTGAACTCAATATAAAATCTCCAATCAAGGAACTAGCTTTTCTTCATTAGCAAAGTAAAAAGAATTACAGAAGCACATGAAACATATGCTAAAGAATATGCACGAGAACAGGATATCAACAAAATTCAACAACCAAATAGTGGGAAGCACAAGTACAATAAACAAGGGCATATGGGTAATTTTTCTCCATATAAGAATATGGAGTCAGATCAAACAGATCATCCCAGGTTTCAGCATAAAAACCACACAGCCTTCCTTTTCTGATTTTAAGAGTCATCTACTGCTCATATAATATCACTTTTATAAACAGCGATTAAATAATAACTGGAACTATTTCATTTCCTGTCAGAACTCAAACTAACCCCTAACCCAGACCTCCAAAAAACCCAAAAGAAAAGAAAAGAAAAAAAACATATCTATAAAATTATTGGAACAAGTTAAAACAACTGTTGCCTAAAGAACACGCCAGTATCAAATACCCAGTCCAAAAGAACATTCCAGTTTGAAAAACACTGTACAAGAAAGATGAACAGAGACAAACCCAATAAGATAAAAGGGAAATATGAGTTACCAAGAGCTTCCATTTGCTGTTTCTTGCTGGAACCGGGTGGTCGGCCTCTTGCTTTCTTCAAGGAAGAAGGTGAGGCTGATCCGGCCGAAGCAGGTGGAGAAGAAAATGCCCCACCGGACTGAGATACGTTCACACCAGAAGGAGCAGGTGACAACGCCAGTGCCATGGTCCCATCTGGCCCGTATTTCCTTGGCCTCCCTCTCTTCCTCTTCAAGGGCTCGCTCCCCATATTCATATTAAGGCCGTGAGGTACGATGGCGCCGCCGGTGGAACCCTCTCCACCGGTACCGCCGGAAGACTGGTACGGCGGGGAGGTCCCGGAAACGGGCTTGTACACAGCTGCTCCGTCTGGACTGAAGGCTAAGCGCATGTTTTGTATCACCGGCTGTGACGGTACCGCATTTTTCTGGAGACCCATGCTGAAGGGCTCTCTGGTAGTCATGATTCCAGTTTCAGATCCTGACATCTTTCATATATGGAAAGTGGTACTAAATTTCTATACAACCCTGCAACTAAAAATGGGAATTTTCAGATCAGCAAAAACCCTAGAAATAATCCACACAACCGATCAACTCTAAAACCCCCTACGCACCGAAGAATAGATTTCACACTGTCAGAGTAAGATTTCTCCCTACAAAAAGAGAACACTTTGACAGAACAAACTTCACTTGAAAACAACCACCCAGGAACAAAGCAAGGACTTCGCAAATAATCTAAAGCTACATACTGAAATCCGAGTAAGCTCACTCACTGTCCAAAAAATCCAAAACCCTAACCCCAAAAATCCCACCTTCACCTTAAATCTCGAGATAAAAATTTAAGCAACAGCGAAAAAAAAGCCCTAATAACCGCAAATGAAGCATTAAACTCACGAACATTGTGTCTCGCAGAAGAAAAATCCAATTTTTTTTCGAATTTCATCCTAGATCATGAGGAAAATACCAAATATACATTACATCATTAAAGAAAATCAACATAATTACAAAACCCTGTCCACGATCAGTTTCCGTAAAAATTATCTTTTTGGAAATTTACAGCTTTTAAAAAAAATCCCAAAATTCCCACAAAAATTAAGGAAACCAGAAAAAAAAACCCAAAAAAATCTCCATAAGCTTACCAATAAATGAGGAAAAATACAGCGATCCAAACGAGAGAAGAGAATAAATTTTTAGGGTTTCAGATGGGAAGAGCAGCTCAGAGGCTTTTCTGAGGAAATGCGAGAATTCTCAAAATTTACTTATATTTTATATTATTATTATTATTTTTTCTCCCCTTTCCCCTTTTTCATCACTTCTCTCTCATGCCCTTTAATTTTTTTATTTTTCATAAAAAAAAATAAAAAAAAAAGCCGGTATCGTACAAATAAAGACAATAATTAATTTAAATGCATTCACTCCAACGCCCTCACAGTCTCAAAATCTCGTCATTTCCTCGAGTACCAAATCAATATACTCGCCACGGAAACGCAATACGTTGAAATTAATTAAAATATTGCCCCACAGCAGACACATTTCGGCTAAATAAAGCGAGTTCAACGTGTTTGGTACTCTCAATAGTGTAAATATTGCTTTAAGTTCATTTTTTTAAACTTTTTTATCTTTTTATTCCTTTTTAAGTTATCTTCATTATAACCCTAATTATAATAATTACCCCAATTTTCAAACCTTCCATCCACCATTTTTTTTTCTTTGTTTTTATTTATTAAAATATTTTGGATAGTTTATTAATTAATTTAAATTTTTTTTGGGGTTGGTAGCCGGTAGTTGGTCTACAAAAATACAAGATTATTAATTATCAAAAAAAATATATTTATAACCCTATAGATAGCAATCGGTTATCTAACATAATTTTTATCAATTTTGTCTCATTCTTGAATTTTTTTTAAAAAAATTCTTAAAAATGATAAACCATGGGAAAATGACGTAAATATTTTTATTTGGGTAAGAATAAATTTTATGAAAATGATTTTTATTTTTTTTAATTTGGATATTTAAAGTACAAGTTCACATAATGGAACAATGATAGTGTGTAATGAATGGGTATAATTCTCTCAAATATTTGAAATATATTTATATATATATTTAAAAGTGTGTAAGAAATTAATAAATTTATTAAAAAAAGAGAATAAAATGAAAATAAGAAAAATATTATTTTTTAAAAGAATTGTATTTTGATTAAAATGAAAATTTTAGTTAAATATTCTTTATTAAAATATTTAAATAACAGCAATTATTAAAAATAAATAAAAAATTTTGAATGATACCCTGGCGTGGACATATCCAAAGCGAAAAGCCCTGGAGTTTTCCACTGACATGATTATGATTCCGGGAATCTTTTTAGAAATGGAAACGGAAGAAAAAGACAGAGAAAATGGACGAATCCCATTTCCTGGTAAAATATTTTTATTATTATTTTGAATTTTTGCTCTTTTGCATTCAGGCGTGAAGTATACTTAATGGTAGAAATGGCTGTCTTTTCAGAAAAAAATAATAATAAAAGTGAAAAAGAAGCAAAGGAAAAAAGATGTTTGTTTGGATGCAGTCGGTCAAGAATTTTTCTTTCTTTTTTCTTTTAATTTTCAATTTCTCAATTCCCAAAGCCGCGAACCCCATTTCCCCTCCTTTTCAAACATCTTCCAGCTGTAGTCCAACTATTCACCAGTAATAAAATCTCCAAAATTCCCGAGAAATTTCTTAGAAAAGTAAAAATTTTGAATACTGAGAAAGTGGGTCCGTTTTTCTACTGAAATAAATAATAAAGAATCAAGATATCCATTGAAAGCCAATCAAAAAAGCATGGCTCTGTATTTTCCATTTCCTCTCCGTTCTGGGTCCTGCGACTTCTCTGCTTATTCGAGTAAAAAAGGTTTGAATTTATTTATTTATTTATTTTCCTCAATGTCCATGCTTTTCCTGTTATGAGTCACTGATATTTATGGGTTTTGAGGTTGTGGGTCAAGCACCGGGAAATGTGGAAGAAAGCAACGTGTTGTCTTCTGCAAGAATGAGAACAAGGGAGAAGAAAAAACAAGGTAGTTTCATATGCGATACTACCCCCTTTCTTTTTTTCTTTTTCTTTTTTTTCTTTTTTTTTTTTTTCTTTTTTACGAATTCAATTTTGGATTTTTGGTATTAGTTTTGGGATTAAAGAACAACATGGAGGTGGAAGAAGGGAGGTTGTGCTACAGATGGTGTTCAGTACAATTTCCCTTCAGGCACTTGTTCCTAACGCACTGGCCGATACTGGTAATTTGGACTTCAGCACGAAGGAATTGTAATTCTCTTTCATTTTCCATTTGGATTTTCAATTTGGAATTTTTTGTTTATCATTTTTCAGAGGTGCCAGAGGATTTCAAGGTTTACTTAGATGAGGTCAACAAGTTCAAAATACAGATTCCCCAAGGTGAGCAATTCAGAGTTCTTATGCCAAAAACTGAATTGGGCAGTAATTCCATAGAAGAGATAAATCAATGAAAACAAAAAAAAAGGGGGGGGGGGGTGGTTGGTGTTTGGGGTAATGATGTGAATAGTTATTGGGGAATTTGAATTATGGAGAAGATGATTGAATTAGAATATGGGTTTGATGCAGATTGGCAGGTGGGTTCAGGAGAACCAAATGGATTTAAATCAGTGACAGCATTCTACCCAGAAGAAGCTTCTGGTTCAAATGGTATTCGCAGGGTTTCTTCCTGGTGGATCCATCTCTTCATTACTTGATTCAAATAGTTTTAAAATTTGGTTAATGGGTTGCTGCCTTCAGTCAGCGTAGTTATCACTGGGCTTGGCGCGGATTTTACCAGACTCGAGTCTTTTGGCAAAGTTGATGCTTTTGCAGAGAATCTGGTTGGCTATTATCTTATGCTCCCTTTCAACGGGAACCTCTCATTTACTGTATTTGCTAATTTTCGTGGGTTCTAATTTGTTGCGTAACAGGTAAATGGATTGGATAGAAGCTGGCAAAGGCCCCCTGGTGTAGCTGCAAAACTCATTGACTGTAGAGCTGCTAATGGTAATCCCGGGGCTATTTACTAATTGTTCTTGAAAACAATTTTCTGTTTTTTAAAACAAAAAGTTGTTTCCTTGTAAACTTGTGATAGAAAACAGTTTGTTCTGAAAATCTAAGATTGCTGAGAAACAATTGAAAAAATGAAGGTGGTTTGGAAAACTTTTGCATTGTACATAGCAGAAGTTGAGAAAACTGTTTTTCATATTTGAGTTGTTAAATAGAATTTTATTTCCTAAGTATTGTTGAACAGGCCCTACTTTTTTATAGGCACTTACAATTTCTGGTACATTTTATGTATTAGGTTAATTTGTTTAAACAACGTATCAGGGTTTTATTACATTGAGTATTGGCTTCAGAATCCTGGGGAAAGTCGTAGACATTTATTTTCAGCTGTTGGGATGGCAAACAACGGTTGGTACAATAGGCTTTATACTGTGACCGGACAGGTAGGCCTGGCTACAAGGAAGCTGAAAAAAAAATCAATGCTTTCATCTTCTACTTGTTCTGGTTTTTGGATTTCATATATCAGTGTCTTGAATGCATATAACCAGCCTGCAGTTCCACCCTCATGTTTTTTACCATTTTGATGCAGTATTTGGAAGAAGAATCAGAACAATTCAATTCTAAAATTGAGAAGGTGAGCTAATTATGACCTACAATTCTTGGAGGCCAAGCATTTTCTTCTGATTTAGTTTGCAGGCACAGTTTGTTACCTGAATAGGAAAATTTTCAGGATTTATTGGAAAACTGTTATCAAAAACATATTTTTATTATTTAGAATAGAAAATAAAATCAAGTTCAGTAAATTTGAAAATTAATTCTAAATACATGTTAGAACAAATCTCAGATGTTTTTGGGTGTTGTGTAGATTATCTTGAGAAATAATTAAAAATATAAAAAATTCTTCCCTCCATCCAAAAGAATGTTTTTTATGTTCTAGTTCTCAAAACAGAAATTGTTTTTGAAAGTTATTTTCAAAAACCATTTTTTGAGAACATTGTCACAAGATCTTCCTTTTGTGGCTAGATCCTGATGTGAATGAAACCTGCCTGCAAGATGCTTTACACTGCTGATGATAAGGCCATGGAAGTGGCTTCAGAATCATACACTTGTATTCTTATTTTCTACTGAAGAAGTATGTTTTCTCTTTAACTTGGCAGGTTGTTGCATCCTTCAGGTTTATTTGAAGAAAAATTTGCATGTTCAGGATATAAACTGAGGCTGAAGATCACTGGTTCAGCAGCTCTGTGGATTTCACAATGCACACTAATTGGCATTGTGCAAAAAGATGAGATGATTTATATACTCAGATTGCATCAAGTGCCTTTTGTTGTAAAATTGTAAGGAAAGGAAAGGGGAATTATCTCTATGCTACCATTGAAAATTTTTTCCACACCTTTGCAGTAGCTTCACATTCATTTGCAGAATTGATGGATGAGTCTTTTTGGCAAAAAAATACTAATTCCTTACATGAATGATCAATCTGTTCTAACATTCTCGCCCCCCATCAATTCTCCAGTTTTTGGTGCAGCAGCTTTTTGAAACAGAAGGGTGAGCTGATCAACGAAGAGTAGGTTCTTCATTTGTTGGAGCTGTTGCCACTCTTTCTCCATATGCAATTCAAACTCCTCAAAATGAACAATCTTATCCCGAATCTCCTTCATCTGCAAAAGTTTTTGGGTGTTCCCCAACACGACAATTAATGAATGGCAAATAGCATCTTGTTCCTCTTTTTGGCATGGATATTGATGACCTGTAATTTTACAAATTTTACCCACCTGCACTTCAGTAATGCCAGAAATTGCTCTCTCCACATCCAGCTCTTCCCTCTCGAGCAGTGACTTTGCATCTACATAAGCTCCTTCCAACGCATTTGAGGTGGTGTCGCCATTGGATTCCACATTAGGTTCTGCATAGGAAATAAACCATTATTCGGCTGAAAAAATAGTCTCAGAAATAAAGAAACCCCAGTTTCATAGATGTTTACAGATGTTAGGGTAGCATCCTTTTATAAGGAAGCAATCTCAAAAATTTCAGAAGAACCCAACCTAGTTTTTAAAAATCAATTGTCACCAACAATGTTGATTTAATTGGCTTCCAATGATATTATCTTGGGCTTTGATTAATCACAATACAAGGACAACTCACTACCAATAACAAGCCTTGCCACCCATTACATCTACATGAGTAAATCCAAAATGCTCGGGGGAAGTCCATAAGAAGAAGTGATCTGTACCTTGTATTCTTGCACCATTAGCAAAAGATCCAAGACCCTCTTTCATTTTTCTAGGATCCACATCTGACAAAGATGCAACAGCTGCTCGAGCAGCAGCTTCTGCAACCTCTACACCCACCAAGGCCGACAAGAATGCAGCCTGAGAAAAGATTGATTTAGTGCCTATCCTCTGAAATTTTTCAGTTGAAAACAGAGCAGAAGCAGCAACAATCATCCCACAATGGTCAAAGAACTAATCATAGTAAATCAGGTAAAATCTGGCAAAACCAAAGGGATGTACATCACAGCAGGGTGAACCTAAGGTGTCATTATCCTGTTACATATTACTGACTGGCTTATTGAAATGCCTCAAGTTTTAAACCTCACATTAACACAACTCATACAGACATCATGATTGCACGCAACAAACTTCAAAACAAGGAGAGTTTAAGACATAGATAAAGAATTTCAAAAATAAAGTAGGTAATAAAAGACAATAATACAACTCATACACACATCATGATTGTACATAAGTAACTTCAAAACAAGGAGTTGAAGACAAAGATAAGGAATTTCCAAAACAAAGAAAGTAATAAAAGACAAGAATTGCTGCGGTGGTGATTGGTCCATGCCACGTTTTACTTTTAGGGAGAGAGGAGTTTTGCTAGTTTTAAGCACTACTTCATACAATTGATATAATTTAAATGCCGTTAAGTAATAACCCAGAACTTAACCCACTCCATGAACTGCTAGGCTGTAAACAATGCTTAAGGTGGGTCAAGCTCTCTCCAATAGATTTGCATCTAGAAGTTAAAGGAGTTATTGATTCCAGAGTCAGCCTCGTGCTTCCATAAATTAATCCCACAATCAACCAAAAATAGAAGTCTACCTGAGCCATAATTGGGTTGCTTGCATCAGAAAGTGGTGTGAGTCGCATTTTTTTACTTGCGGAAGAAGTGCCAATATTTTCCTGTCCAAATCCAGCATCACTCTGGTCCTTCACTTGAGAAAACTTGTTATCAACATCCCCAGAGCTTGTATGTCCAAGATATTGCTCTCCAAAAGAAAGCTTGATAAAATGAGTAACACATTCTTTCTCATTTCTACCACCAACATGCTCCGCAACCTTCTTCCAGTCATCACCATAATGCAAGACAGCTTCTAAAAGGTGCAAAGTTTCTTTGTCAGTCCAACCTGCTTTTGTATCTTCACTGATTTCAACTCGCCTAAAATCTGAAGAATTAACCCCAACCCGATAATTGCCACGAACATAGCACCGTGCACAGAGAGTCAAGTCAAACTGTGCCACAACAGAGAAGATTTTAAAAAATAAAAAACAGTTGTAATTCTATTCATGTCACTCCATAAACTGCCTAGCAAAGTAACAAATTAAATTATACAAGGAATGTCCGCTAAGGAGTAACCCCAGTTAGTAATATAACAGATATTCACATAACATACTATTTGAATTGTAATTCTAATCACAAAAATTTATCGAGGCCTTCTTTCTTATTGTCTATTCTTTAATTGGTTAACTCATAAAGCAAAATGTTCAACCAAATAGTGGCTAGTAGATGCTTTGTTTTGACTCATCCTTTCAACATCAGTTCTCATGAACACCACAACCTGTGGTTTCACATCTTTCCCTTCTAACTTAATTTCGGAGCAATGGAGGTTCACCCTTCCCGTTTCATATAAGCTTCCCCACACATGGTAAACAGTTAGATTTTTGAAATTTTTTTTTAGTTTAGAATTAAGGTAATACTTTGATTCCTTAAAACAACATAAGCCAGCAGGAAAGGCAGTGGATGACAGAAGAATTGATTCCACCATTGCAATTCTTCCACGGCGAGATTGTATATCAAATACTTTGTTAGCAGTGGTATTTTCAGTTTACTAAGAGGAATGCATAGTCGTAATTAAAAACCCTATGATTACCTTATCACAGGCAAAACAAGCAATGCTGCAGAGGGATTTGCAGCCGCTGCACCATCTCCTCTTAGGAATAGATTCAACAGCACCTCCTCCAGCATCCCCGGTATGCGAAGACGCCCCACCGGACTTATTATCCTTCTCTTCCCATTTCAACGGCTGCTTCAAGGCAGAACCGGAGTAATTAATCAAACCCCAAGCCTCCAGAAAATCAAAAACCCTGCGAATGGATCCCACATCTCCAACAAGAATCTTCCGAACATCCGTAAACGTGAGCTTCCTCGAAGGGTTTTGTCTGAAGGACAGGATTATCGAATTACGGTAATACTTGTAAACCCTAGGGTTCTTGGACGGGGACCGAGCGTCGAAGAACTCAGGAAGGAACCGAACCTCGCATTCGTGGACATTGTTCCACGAAAACCACCCTAAGATTAGAGTCAGCGAGGATAAAATTTCAATTAGAGAGGGAAATCCACAATATACAACCTAACGGAGCCGTGTGGCATAGAAAAAAAAGACAGAGATGGTTCTTACTGGAATAGCTGGGGATGTTGATGGTCTCCGGTTCAGAAGCACGGGGAACAACCCCAACTGAGGGGGAAGCGGAGGCGGCGACCGGAATCTCAGACTTGACGGTTGGAATGATGGAGGAGGAGGAATCAGGTTGTTGGGTTAGGGTTTCAGTGGATGCTCCGATTGGGTCTTTGTTCGGCGACTGTGCCGCCATTTACAGCATGGGAGGGGGGTTAAAAATCTTTTCAAAACGAGGAAGATGGAAGTTATTCACCTTTTGGCTTGTGTTGATGAGAGAGGAGATGAAGTTTACCAGCCAAACGAGGGAGAAGGTTTTTATTTTTACTTCATAAATTATTTCCAATCTTTGATTTATAGGCATCTCCTCGTTGTTGAAGAAATTTTGAAAACCGTTCTTCTAATTATTATTTAAAACATTTAAAAATGCTTTTCGGGAAATAATTTCAAAACTTTTCCATTAATCTTAGAAAACAAACAAAAATTTAGATGAAATGCACCTCCATTGACCAATGATTCTTAATTAATATGTACCTTAAAAACAACAAGAGATTAGGCATGAATGTCGAATTGAAGATTACGACTTTATTTTTCAATGAATTCAAGGTTTATTTTTTGATAATTTTCCTTAACCAAACGGGAATAAGAATAAAGGTATCACATATTAATGAATCAAAATTCCTATAAGAGAGTTTTGATTTTTATGGCAACAAACAAGAATTCTTTATTCAAATTTCAATTTCAATTCCAATTCCTAATAAATAATCCAAACATGATAATCTTGTTCTCTCAATTCCAGAATTTCCAACATGCCTGGGAAATAATATTTTTACAAACGGGGCCAACCCTGACAGGGAAAACTCACCCATTCCAAATATAACAAATCAAATAATAGTGAAAAATGATATATGGCAATTCTCTATTTTCCAACTCTCTCATATTTTTCCTTTTTTCCTTTTTTTCGCACCAGCAAGAAAAAAATAACTTCCCCCTCCCAGGAACTTGGCCTCCTGAATGCACCAAAAAATGTTTATTGAAAAATTTCTGAGCTTGCCTTTTCTCATTTGAGGCTGGGCTTAGAAACGGAGACACAGGGTACAAAAGAAACTTTAGTACACACCGAAAGATTCTTTCCTTTTGCTAAAATATAGTAAGAGACCTGGAGCTTTTCCCATGCAATATGAGTCAGGGCTCGCAAAATCATCCCAAACTACAGAGTTGAGCTTTTTTCAATAAAACCCCAACTACTAATATGCACAAAGAAAATAACATCATTTAGGATACAATGCAGAATGCACCAACACACCAACACCAGAGACTATCTATACACCCCAAATGCTGGGACTAGACTATAAAAGAATCATATCTTGATTCTAACATGCTGATTTTTTTCCCTTTTTTTTCCTTAAAAAAAAAAAAGTTTTATTCCTACTTGGTTGCCAGAAACCGATTCCAGCTTCCATTAGTCCATCATGCTGCCAGTAATTTGAGCACTGACAGTGTATGAGGGTTTAGATACACTAGGGTAAAGGAAGAGCAACCCGCAACTTCCATGGTTCCTGTCTCCGCCATCAGGAGCGACTCAGACATCCGACTTCTCTGGTGAGCATGACTATGTATGACCTGCAAAATATAAAGTTAAGTTCATCCAAATCTGCAGCAGAAATTAAATAGAAGAAATTAATGAGTCAAAAGTTTTTGGGTGTTAACCTTTATAATCTCAAAACCAGAACTGGGCTGGCTGGAAGCAAATGAATCTGAAACCAGCCCAGCATAGCAACATTGAGTCAAAGACCTTGTGAATTTGACCTATTTCCCAACACTGCTACCTATACTCCCTTGGAACAGCTCTCAGGGCGACAATCTTTTTGGCTATTTTTTCAAAAATCTCCACATTCTTGTGGGAGGTATGGAACAAGACTAGGAGAAGATGAGTTATTCATGGTAAAGGCCTATACCTATTTTGATGAACCACCAGCTCCTACTGGACATGTGCATGATAAGAGTGTTTGTGTTCTTTTTTTGTGGGGGGAGGGGGTTGGGTGCATTTGCATGTGGCCATGGTGTTCATCCCCCTCTTTTTGGTCCCTCAACATACATCCTTGCCTTCTGCAATTTTTTCATTTTTTTTTTCAATCAGAAACACCTTCTGCAATTTCCATCCTCATCCCTGATTTTGTGACCTCCATCCCTCAGAACTACAGTTTCATCCTTCTCATAACTTACCAGCCAGAATAAGCTGTCATCAGTTCACAACCACACTATGCCTGTAGAAAATTTTAGGAAAGCTTGCCTTGCGATATTGCATTGTTTTGATGGTGCATTCATGAAAATAATGAAGTACAATAACAGCCGCTAGTACAGTGCAAACTGTGAGGGCTCTACACAAAAATTCCTAAACTCAAATTCTTAACATGGTTTTCCAACGATTAATCCAGCCTAACTAGAGGTGGATAAATGAAGAAATAAAAGCAGAGGAAAAGAGAGGAGTGGAGAGTAAACGTAGAATCAGAGATTCTCTTTTCCATGAGTGGCCAGTGCTGGGTCACCCATTGCTAGCCAGTGAATTCCTCTTCCCCAACAAACCACAGCCCATAGACCAATGTTTGGTTACATGCTAAGACATTTAAAACATAGAGGATTGCAAGGCTAGAAGCAGTATAGGGTTTAAAGACTTCGCAGAAAAGGATGCATGGCAAGGTTTCTAAACTTAAAAACTTCTACTCATTTTGGGTACCAACTTCGACTCTGCAAGGCTCTTCCCAAGGGACCACATCACTAGATGCTGGAGCTTCACCGAACAGGTCTTTCGTCACATCTTTTTGCAAATAAAGATTTATGATGCTGATTTTAAGACTTGTCTAACCACAAAAGTTTGTTTAATATGGTACCAGACCATCAAAAGTGGTAACAGAAAAATCTAAGGCACCAGTGAATTGATCTTTAGGCCTGATCTCCAACATGTGCCTATTGGGAATTATTGGCTTGATCCTAAAGATCTCTATGGTAACATAGGTCAGTTCATTCTCTGTCACTGAAGTTTAACAAACTGAATATTAAAGTTGCATTCATGTGTAGGATAGAAATGAATTGTACCTCTAGAATGCGAAATGGATAATTTGCAAGGCTAGATCTGAAGCCCGCCACTCAAGTAGCAGTACAGCTGCTCTTAGTCCTGCTGCAATCTAAGGATACCTAGGGGAAAAACAACCACCACCATAATTTACCACCATGATGTAAAACTGATGGCAATGATAAAAATAACACACACTATTCAACCCCAAGATTGAGCAGTGGACCATACCTTGATCAACCCCTCACCCAGTTGTTTGGTCAGGACCGCTACCTTGAATGAACTGAGGAGAATGAGCAGGAACTATAAACTGTGGTTGTGCTGGAACAGGTGCGGCTATACCTAATAAAGCAAAGGCAGTTGCTTAGTTAGGTCTTCATATGCACTACTAAGATAAAACGTTTATCAAGGAAAAAATTCATTCAATATTCTCCTGTTTCCTTCCTCTGTTTCATCCAACACCATGTATATCAGTTGTGCTAAAATTGTGTACAAATCTCAAAAAATGCCCAATCATGAGTTGACATGTATAAATGATAACAATGACAATAACAATAAAAACTATATGTAAATATAGAAACATATAGAGCAGTAACGAGACATACAAATATATTCACAGCTTCTATCCATTGAAATTTTATGTAAATGAAACAGATGGATCAGGAAAATGTTTTGGATTGTAACCATCAGGAAAAGGACTAAGAAAACTGAGTTTCCAGAAAGCTGATGAGAAAGAGCTGAAATAACCAGAATCATAATGACCACCATCATATAAACTTCTGTTTCATGGAAAAAAAGGTATCACACCATCATATATATTTTTTTTCCTTGCATACTCTTTCTAAATAAAAAGCATGTTGCTTTTCAATTATGGTTTCTTGCAGCATTTAGTGAATAGACAAAGTGGCATTAGAGACCATGTGCTAATGTGAATACAAACATTTCCCACATGCAGAGGTAAAACAATATGACCACAGGAATCAAACCTATGTGATAACTGTGGTTTCACATAAACCCCCACCAGACAACACAGCTGATGGACCAACCCTCAGATCATGTAAGGCATGCAGTAAGCTTTTGATCACAAAAAATACAGAAAGAAGCCATGAATTGAAAAATGTGGATTGGACTAGTCATGTGTTAACTATTGACATTAAAAATGACAATAGCTTGAACAACACACCAAAAAAAAAGAAGTTGCTAAAAGAAAATATTGCCTGTAGGATAAGGTGCTTGAATTGTTGGAATAGGCGAAGTTGATATGGCATTCACACCAGGCCCACCAAATGGCATGAACTGATGACCTGGCATTGCATAACCCTGTACCGTTGTATAACCATGACTGCTGGGAAGAGTCTGACCCAATTGTCCATAAGGATAAATAGCTGTATTAACTGTCCCAGGCACCCCATATATCTGAAGGTATTGCTGGCCCGGATAAGGATTGTAAACACCCTATAGAAAGATGACAAAACACAAACATATGTACCAAGTCAGTATTGCAGGAATAATACAATATTCCTACACTCTTCTACCCCAACAAAGTATGATCTTTGACAGTTATTTTACCTGTGGATAGACATATTCAGGTCCATATGCTGCATATCTGCACAGAGAAAAAAAACCATCACATCTTTTGAGAAACATAGCTCCAGAACAGGATTTTCAGATGTACAAATCCAATATGTTGATGCATGTTTGATGCATGATATCGTATGTTAAACAACAAAAGTCACAATCAATCGCTACAATGTAGGGACGAGGGTTTCCTTCACTAAGCTAGAGGCTAACATGTCACTCAACCATATCATGTTGTGCATTTAATAGTATGATAACCTAATAATACAACCCATGAGATTCCTTTATTTTCTTTTTCCCCTTTCCTTTTTCATATCAGACTACACGATCATTGTTCTTGCCTGTCCAAGGGCAAACATTGAGCTGGGGCACATATCCTCCGCAACTACCACTTTTTGCATTCCTGCAATTACCAATCACACCTCGTCACATCACTGTACAGTCTGCACCACGAACTAAACTAACCCTGAATTATAGGGAATGACCAAACTTTCTTGGAACTACTGAACAGTCCTATAGGACATCACATGTTGTGATTGGTATATGCAAGAATTGTCCAAAACACAAGGACACAAGGTTATGAATAAGAAAAGCAGCTGCAGAAGAAATATACCCTATTGAACTGTATGGCCACCAAGATTCAATTCTGTCAAAGCCCATGGTTGCCTACTGTATGGGTTGATGATATATGCAACATACGTGGAGGAAATGTGGCTAATAATCCTAAGGATGTTACCTAATCTTCTTGACATAAATGTTAGAGCATGTGTGCCCACGCACACAGACAACAGCTTGCAAGCATGCCAGTGTAGAACATACTTGCAGAGACAAAAACTCACCCATATGAAGGGTACATAAATCCTTGCTGGTAACTGTAAGAAACTGGTTGCTGGTAGCCAAAACTTCCAACATAGCTTCCCCGGGTGGCTGGCACACTTCCAAGGTAAGGGGTGACTGGTCTCAAACGTCCTATAAGTAGAACACATAAGAATATCAAATGACTGGAAGACTCACTAATGAAGTTCAAAATAATAACAAAAAATATATTATTATTATTATTATTATTATTCAATTTGCAATATAATCATCTCTGAAACACAAACTCATAAAAATAGTACAAGCAAGAATGGAAAGAAAAGTTTATACTCTGAGCTAGTGCTGTGTGGGGCATCAAAAAAACAAAAGAAAGAAAGAAAGAAATAAGCCTAATGTATACATGGGGAAGAACATAAGAACAACAAGCTCCATGCCCCAAGCTCAGTAGATCAACCTTGGCCTGCTCCAAAACAAGGCATGCATGGAGCCCACTGGGGGCACAATCCTCTTATCACCCTGGGGGTCTACGGTCCAACAGACAAATATCACCCGACAAACGTATATTACTCATACATTTAGAATATTGAGAAAGATAAGATAGATACCATAAGGCATAGATGGTCGGGGTCGTCCAAGTGAAGCCAAATTACAATTAGCCCGTCTACCATCAATAATTGGAGCTGGATCCGCACAGGCTCTCCTTGCAGATTCGGGATCCCGGAAAGTCACCTAAACCCTCCATACAAAATACCAAGGAAACAAAGTCACTCTACAGTCAGGAAGATACCCTATACATTGGTAATAGAGTCTACCCTGACACAGTGGACTATGCAAATAATGTACAAAGCACCCTTAGATTAAACTAAGATTGATCAAATGCAAATGAATAACAACTGAATTTTAAAAGTTGATCTGATATTCGAAATATTGGGATCACAGGGATGATCATGGAGATTACATTTGAGTGCAATAAATTAATCAGTGTCCAGATGAAAACAGTAGAATTTGATGATAAATACGATTGAAACCAATAAATACTCACAAAACCATAGCCCTTCGATCGGCCAGTGTTCTTATCGGTGATGACAACGGCCTCAAGGATCTCACCGAACTGCTCAAAGTATCGGCGCATAGTCTCGCTCTGAGTCTCCCACGCCAATCCTCCCACAAACACCTTGGTGTACGTAGTATCTCCAAAAGGGGAATTCAAGAATTGAAACCCGGAACTCGAACTGGACCCAGAACTCGGACCCGGAATCGGCTGATACGCCATGAATTCCCAACAAAAAGAAATAAAAACACCACCCAAAAAAAAGAACCCGATTCAAACCCAAAAAAGGCAGAAAAAAAGACGAAGAAGATTCTGCTAAAAGACGGACCAGATTGGATTACGATAACGATCAAGTGATGCTACAGTCTATGCAATAAACACCTGGCCTCATCTTAACAACCAAAACCAAAACCCTAGAAAAACCCTAACTAATAACGATCCAATGAATTCTTGAAATTTGGCAATACAGCCCCCCTAATTAGAATTGACACCCGACACTAGTACCCCTAACAACCATACCAAACCCCGAAAAAGAAAAGCAGCGAAAAGTTTGAAAAAAGAAACCCTAGAAATAAAGGACAGAAGACGAAGGTCGGTGGTGGAATTGGATATGAAAATATACAGGGTGTTTCAAGAATCTAGGGCTATGGGTACTGATTTCAAAGGCAAAAAGGAGGGCCCTTTCTATTTTTCCCTTGTTCAAGAGCAAGGGAAAATGGGAAGAGAGCCATGATTTACACTGAAGCAGAAGCGAGGCAAAGCCCCGAGCAGAAAAAAGGAAAGAAAAAAAAAAAGAAAAAAAGAAAGAAAAAGTGGGTACATGCTTTGGGTTTCGAGGCTTCTCAAACAAAGCTTACAGCTTGGAAGAGGGCGGTTGTGGGTCCCACTTCTCTCTCCCCACCCTAATCTCTTCCCTAATTACTACTTACCATCAGCCTCTTCATTTTAGGGTTTTTCACGAATTTGGAAAACAGTTTTCATTTTTTTTTTTTTTAATAGAAAATAGTTTTTATAGTTTAAAATTACATTTGAGAAACTTTTAATTATAAACAAGTTTTAAAAAGTTTGTTTCTAATATTTTCTTCTTCTTTTTTATATTGGATATTATAAGATATATTTGGATGATATTTTGGTAACTTTTAGATAATAGAATATGCAAAAAAAAAAAAAAAAAAAAAATATATATATATATATATATATATATATATATATTTAAAATTTAAATTTCCAAACAAAATATTGTTCCTAAAACAAATGAGAGGTGAAATATGTTTTTAAAAATAATTAAAATGGTAATGTTATTAAAATAATATATGATAATAATTTATTAATTTTAAGCCTATTTAAAAAAATTCATTTTCTATTTGCTCGATTTTTTTTCTTTTTTTTTAAACATTTTTCTTAAATTTGTGGGGAATCAAACATGACCCTTATTTATAATTAGTGGTAAAATTAGGGTTTAAGAGATTTGATTGAGGGGTTAAAGTGAGGGAAAATTTCAGTTGGGATATTGCATAATTTTTGGAAGAAAGAGTGAGTTTGTGTGTTGGAATTATGGATAAAGTTGATGGAGGTCTTCACATGACCAAACTTATTTCCCTTTGTTAGGAAAGGGACCCTCACACTGGATGATGGAGGTTGTGACATGAATCATTGTTTTCTTTCATTAAAGGGGTAGGTATGTATTTCACATATTTTAAAATAAAAAAGACAAGTCTTTTTTATTTTATTTTTTATTTTTTGTTTTAAGTCCAAGTTCAATTATCAGTGGACTCAACTTCAATCCTACTTTAAAAGCTTTTAGATGCATGCAAGTGGTCTCCCAAATAGTAAAAAGGCAAAAAATTCCATCTCTCCATTTTCAAACCTTGCAATCAGACTCAGTGGAGAAAATAATAACCAAAAAACAATGAAATATGAGCAAATGCTCATAATATCATGTATTTTTTTAGAAATAATTTTAATGATTTTAAAATTTTAATTCAACAAAAAACTATTTCATGTGTCATGAAAAGAAGGGTATCCTTGCTTTTTCAAAATATGGATAGCAAGAAAATAAATATTTTAAAATTAAAATTATCATATGAAGAATATTTATTATAGGAATGTTTTTAAAGTTACTCAGGCTGTTTTAAGTTTTTAACAGCATTATAAAAATGGATGGGGAAAAAACAAAAGGGTCACCTTCAGTAAGCATCAATGGGCATGCATCTAAGTTGAAGCCAGTGGCTAGGGTTTGGGTACAATGGGGACCTATTACACCTGTACTGGGCCACGCTTTCACTGCTGCACCACTCCAATTCATGGGACCACATTCTAACTAGGGTTTTATCCTTCCTTTTTCTTGTGGTTCAAAACAAAACTGCATGGGAAAGAAACCCTTTGAAATGTTTCAAGCAAAAGTAAAACCCCCCCCCAACAAAAGCAAAACTAGACCAGTGTAATCCTAATACTATCAGTTTGAACTCTGGATAGATCTAATTTTGTTTGAAATTTAAAGTATCATTCAGTCAAAATACTTGAAAATAAGTTTATATCCCATAATGTTTTTTTAAAACAGTTTTTATTTTAAAACACTCTCAAAAGAAAAATTTTGTATTTTATTCGAGAACAACTTTCTTCACGTATTCTCCTTAATGCTCAAAAGTTGTTTAATAATTTTCTGTGTTTTCAATTATTTTTTAAAATAGATTAATTTTATTAACCTTTTCTCGGATTTTGTTAAATACACACTCAATCCAATGATTTAAAATTTCATCAAACATCTCATACTCTTTTTGTTTGTTATTTTTACTTACCTCATTTTTAAGTCAAAATAAGAAAAATATTTTCAGAAAATTTTAAATCAATGGAAACCATGTATATTTAGTAGAAACCTCAAGGGAGGTGACTTAAATTAACACATCTCTGGACATAGTAGAAAGCATATCAGAATACCTAAAATTTGTTTTCAAAATTCACTTTATTTTCAATATATATATATATATATATATATATATATATATTTTGTTTTCTATACTAAAAGGCAGAACAAGGACTGAGACTTTTAACTAAAAAACACATTTAATATAATTGAAAATCATTGCCTTTGGGAAAATATTTTATTAAGAACATCAATGGGAAAAAGATTAAAAATTGCAGAGCAACCACCTAATGTGGACATGTTTTGAAAATGTTTCAGTAGGGCCCTCTGGGATATCATATCAGCCATAATAATTTCAGAACCTTCTCTATCAGCTAAATTTGTTGGCTAGTTGTTCAGCCAAGAAGCCATTCTCTTGATAGTTTCTAGCTGCAGCCACAATAGTCGCTTTCAGTGGCCTAACACTTCCATCCCAGCCTCTGAAATTTCTTTGAACTTAATTTACCTCATCTTCAATGTAACTGCAAGTACAGACACCATTTTCTCACTAGTATCTTTCATGATTCTAAGGGAAGGCTTTTAGTCAAATGGAATTGACCTTACCTTTTGGGGAATTGTTGTTGGGATACATACCCTTCAACTTCTCTGCCAAAGCTTGTGCTTGGACTGAGTGTGATTAGCATGTGTATCTTCCTACTGCATCAGGGTTCTTGTATGCCAACAGAATCACTTCAGCCACATCGCACACTGCACACATCAACAAAAAGTTCACTACCATCTGTATATAGAAACCAAAGAAAACAAATAGAGAAGCTACCACCAATAAGATGTTCAGATAGTTATCCCAAGACCCAATTTCCATAACAGATCATAGACATTGATCCATCCACTAGCCTGCCTCATTGCAATGTTTTGATTTTGTTTGTAGTACACCCCCCCCCCCACCAAAGGAATTAAACAGACACAAATGTATGTGAACATAGCTTACTGAAATAAATGAAGGCCAAAGAATGGGCATAAACTGTCCTGTTGGGCCAATAGCATCTGCCTCGTCCTCGTTGAATCAAGTCCCATCACCCTTTTTTCTTCTAAAGTTACAGAACAAAAATGATTGACTTTACAGACTATTTCTAGATTTTCAAGTAATGTGAGTTTATAGGAAGAGAGGAAGATATATGCACCAGATTTTCCCAAGAACAAGTCCAGTTGTTTACATGACATAACTGTGATCAGGTGATTCCTAGACATTCTCCTACATCTGATTGCTTGCGCTATTCTAAATCACTAAGAAAAAAGAGACAAAAAGAAGACAGCCCTCCTCTTTGATGATTCTAGTCATAAACATAAAAAATAGAAAATAATAAAAATAGATTTCCATTTTGAATATTAATTTTTAATTAATAATTATTAATTAATAAAATTATTAATTAAAAGAAAAAATGGAAATCGAATTTGTAAACAAAAACTAAAAATTCTATTTGTTGAAATTCTTTTTGTTTAGAGAGAGTCCAAGGTGAGGTGAAAGTGAGAAGGTTTTATTTGTATAAGACCAATATATATTTATAATATATCGAAATAAAATCAAAGTAAGTATAATGGAAATAGGATTCCAGTCAATGAATCTTCAAAGGAGATACATACCACAACAAACAAACGAAACTAGTCGGTTCGATCAAAATAAAATGAATTCTTGTTTTGACTAAATAGTTATGGATGACTTGACAATTCCAATTTGAGTCGACTAATCCAGTATATTTTCCACATTCATAGGAGCGCTTCTATGTTTCTACTTTACGAATATGATATTTTCTAGGCTTTTCTAATAATATCAAGTGTTATTCCCATTTTGGCATTTTTTATTTCTGGAGTTTTAGCTCTGATTAGTAAAGGACCAGAGAAACTTTCTAGTTATGAATCGAGTATAGAACCAATGGGTGATGCTTGGTTACAATTTCGAATCCGTTATTATATGTTTGCTCTAGTTTTTGTCGTTTTTTATGTTGAAATGATTTTTCTTTATCCATGGGCAATGAGTTTCGATGTATTAAGTGTATTCATATTTATAGAAGCTTTAATTTTCGTACTTATCCTAATTGTTAGTTCAGTTTATGCATGGCGAAAAGGAGCATTGGAATGGTCTTAGCTCCTAAATATTCAGACAATAAAAAAGGAAAAAAAAAAACATTGAGACAGTTATGCATTCTATTGAGTTTCCCTTACTTGATCGAACAACCCAAAATTCAGTTATTTCAACTACATCAAACAATCTTTCAAATTGGTCAAGACTCTCCAGCTTATGGCCGCTTCTCTATGGTACCGGTTGTTGCTTCATTGAATTTGCTTCATTAATAGGATCGTGATTCGACGTTGATCGTTATGAACTGGTACCAAGGTCGAGTCCTAGACAAGCGGACCTAATTTTAATAGCTGGTACAATAACAATGAAAATGGCTCCTTTAGTGAGATTATATGAGCAAATGCCTGAACCAAAATATGTTATTGCTATAGGAGCATGCACAATTCCAGGAGGGATGTTCAGCACAAATTCTTATAGTACTGTTTGAGGAGTTGATAAGCTTATTTCTATGGATGTCTATTCGCCGGGCTGTCCACCTAAACGGGAGGCTATTATAGATGCTACAACAAAACTTCGTAAGAAAATATCTCGAGAAATCTATGAAGATAGAATCAGGTCTCAACAGGAGAATCGGTGTTTTACTACCAATCACAAGTTTCATGTTGGACGCAGTACTCATACTGGAAATTATGATCAAAGGTTATTCTATCAATCCCCATCTACTTCAGAGATCCCTCTTGAAACATTTTTCAAATACAAAAGTTCAGTATCTTCCCCCGAATTTGTGAATTAGTCAAGATTCTTTTGTACAAAATAACAAGTAGCACATAAATTTCATCGTAAATGCAAAATACTTATCAAATAAAAATGCAGGAGAGATTAAAAAGATGTAGGGTCGTTTGTTTGCTTGGCTAGTCAAGCATGGGCTAGTTCATAGATCTTTGGGCTTCGATTATCAAGGAATAGAGACTTTACAAATAAAGCCCGAGGATTGGCATTTCATTACTGTCATTTTATGTGTATATGGTTATAATTATCTACGCCCACAATGTGCCTATGATGTAGCACTAGGAGGACTGTTAGCTAGTGTGTATCATCTTACGAGAATAGAGTATGGTGTAGATCAACCGGAAGAGGTATGCATAAAAGTATTTGCCTCAAGGAGGAATCCTAGAATTCCGTCTATTTTCTGGGTTTGGAGAAGTGCGGATTTTCAAAAACGAGAATCTTATGATATGTTGGAAATCTCTTATGATAATCATCCACGCCTGAAGCGTATCGTAATGTTTGAAAGTTGGTTAAGATGGCCCTTATGTAAAAATTATATTGCACCTAATTTTTATGAAATACAAGATGCTCATTGAATGATAATAAACTAATCTTCACTTCTACAACTCCAGATATTCAAGAAATATCTGTACATTTTGGTCTAGATCAAACAAAATAATTGAAGTCTTATCTGTATTGTATTATGGATGGGCTAAATAAAAAAAAAAGAAAAAAAAAAAGGACTCATTGAGATTCATGACAAGTAGCGGATGCCTAAAAGAGATGGCTTTAGTTGGGTCAATAGCATCTGCATCCTGGGCATTGGATCAAGTCCATTAGTGTATGTCTAAAAGAGATGGCTTTAGTTTGAGAAAGAACCTTTCATAAATGTTAGGAGAAGCAGGCTGCAGCCATTCACTGTGGATTGCAACATATTGTGGATTGCAACATTGGCCCAAACACAAAGGATGGACAAACTGTTGCAATGTTGAGCTCGCTTTTCTTTGCATCCTCCAATGATTGACTGTCTGCTATTGTTTTGCAAGGTAACTGTTGAATATAATGTATTTATAGTATATAATCTTTCCCTGTTAATATAGGTCACATGTATGGTAGTTAGGACTCCTAGCCTTGTATATATATATTTCTCAATTGTAAGTAGACAATATATGAATGAGAATTAAGGTTTTTCTTCTCTCTCTCAACATGGTATCAGAGCCAAGAGAGAAAACCTAATTCTTTCTTGTTTCCCGTGTCATCAACTCCGAGAAACCTTTCGGTGACCGTGTTTCATTCCGGTCACCTTCCCCATCTCCCAATACTTTCCGGTCAGTCGGATCGTCGTCAGAAAACACTCACCGCCGGCAATTTTTCCGGCGAACTTTTCCGGCGAACTTTCCGGCGACGTCTTTTTCCGACACCGACCATACCAGAAGGAGCGCCTGGAGGAGATCTCCAACTTTTGTGAAGGCACCGGAACCAAAAGATCATCCACGCGCCGTCCACGCGCAATTTTCCGGCCGGCGACTGAAACTCACGCGCCGGCGCGTGAGGGCGCGTGAGGACTTTCCCGGCCACGCGCCTCCTCCTCCAGCCTCGCCTGACGCCGACTAGCCTTCCTTCATCCCTGGTTCTGCCATCCGAGCCCTGCACGTACCTGTTTTTGGGTTTTTTGCCTCCGCCGACCCTCCAAACAGTTTTTCCGGCGAGCTTCGGCTACTTTTTCTCCATCCTAATCCCTGCACGTGCCTAAGGAAGTGTTCTTCTACCTTTCCGGTGGTGCCACGCCGCGATCTGAAGCCGTCTCCCTTTCCAGTGGTGCCACGCCGCGATCTGCAGCCGCATTAGGGCTCTCTTCGATCCAAATATACTTCATTCTCCAGATAAGTAGATATGGCTACTAAAACTTCCATTTTTTCCTCTGATTCTCCGCTGCCTCAGCCTCCGAGCTCTTCCGCATCTCAGGCTTCTGTTGCCTCTGTTGCCCAGCCTGGTAATGCCTCTGCCTGCCTTACCCACACATCTTCTCTTGGAACCTGGATTCTAGATTCTGGAGCTTCTGATCACCTATCTGGTAATAAGGATCTTTTCTCCTCTATTACTACTACTTCTGCTTTACCTAATGTTACCTTAGCTAATGGTTCTCAAACTGTGGCTAAAGGTATTGGTTTGGCCCTTCCTCTGCCTTCTCTACCTCTCACTTCTGTCCTTTATACTCCTGAATGTCCTTTTAATCTTATTTCCATCAGCAAAATCACTCGTACTCTTAATTGCTCTATTACCTTTTCTGATAAATTTGTGACCTTGCAGGACCGGAGTACGGGAAAGACGATTGGCATAGGACGTGAGTCTCAAGGCCTCTATCACCTCACCTCGGATTCATCTCCTGCAGTTTGCATTTCCACTGATGCTCCTCTCCTCATTCACAATCGTCTGGGCCACCCTAGTCTCTCCAAGTTCCAAAAGATGGTCCCTCGTTTTTCCACTTTGTCGTCGCTTCCGTGTGAGTCATGTCAGCTTGGGAAACATACTCGTGTCTCGTTCCCAAAGCGTTTGAATAATCGGGCAAAGTCTCCTTTTGAGCTTGTCCACACTGATGTTTGGGGTCCTTGTCGAACTGCGTCTACTTTAGGATTTCAGTATTTTGTCACTTTCATTGATGACTATTCTCGATGTACTTGGTTATTTTTAATGAAAAATCGAGCTGAGTTATTTTCTATTTTCCAGAAATTTTATGCTGAAATCCAAACCCAGTTCAATATTTCTATTCGTGTGTTACGCAGTGACAATGCCAGGGAATATTTTTCAGCCCCATTTACTTCGTTTATGTCTCATCATGGGATTCTTCATCAGTCTTCTTGTGCTCATACTCCTCAACAAAATGGGGTAGCTGAACGCAAGAATCGACATCTTGTTGAGACAGCTCGTACTATCCTCCTCCATAGTAATGTTCCTTTTCGTTTTTGGGGGGACGCTGTTCTTACCGCTTGTTATTTGATTAATCGTATGCCCTCCTCTGTCTTACACGATCAGATTCCTCACTCCCTTCTCTTCCCTGATCAACCACTTTATTTCCTTCCTCCTCGTGTCTTTGGTTGTACTTGCTTTGTTCATATTCTCACTCCTGGACAGGACAAGCTTTCCGCCAAAGCCATGAAGTGCCTCTTCGTGGGATATTCCAGACTTCAGAAGGGTTATCGTTGTTATTCCCTTGAGACTCATCGATACTTTATCTCCGCTGATGTCACCTTCTTTGAGGACTCACCATTCTTTTCCACCACTTCTGAGTCTCTTCCTGTTTCTGAGGTCTTGCCTATTCCCATTGTCTCCCCACCTGATGCTATATCCTCTGTTTCTCTTCCAAAGAGCACCCATGAAGCTCTTTCCCATCCAGGCTGGCGACAGGCAATGGTGGATGAAATGGCTGCTCTGCACTCTAATGGCACTTGGGATCTTGTTGTTTTACCCTCTGGTAAATCTACCGTTGGCTGTCGTTGGGTCTACGCAGTTAAGGTTGGTCCTGATGGTCAGGTTGATCGCCTTAAGGCCCGCTTAGTTGCTAAAGGCTATACTCAGGTTTATGGTTCTGATTATGGTGACACATTCTCCCCTGTTGCCAAGATTGCTTCTGTCCGTCTGCTTATCTCCATGGCTGCTATGTGTTCTTGGCCTCTGTATCAGTTGGATATTAAAAATGCCTTCCTTCATGGTGATCTTGCCGAGGAAGTTTATATGGAGCAACCTCCTGGTTTTGTTGCTCAGGGGGAGTCTGGTTTAGTGTGCAGGTTACGCCGTTCTCTATATGGCTTGAAACAATCTCCTCGAGCATGGTTTGGCCGTTTTAGTTCTGTTGTTCAAGAGTTTGGCATGCTTCGCAGTACAGCAGACCATTCAGTTTTCTATCATCATAACTCCTTGGGGCAGTGTATTTATCTGGTTGTTTATGTGGACGACATCGTCATTACAGGCAGTGATCAGGATGGTATTCAGAAACTAAAGCAACATCTTTTTACCCACTTTCAGACCAAAGACTTGGGGAAACTCAAGTATTTCTTGGGAATTGAGATAGCTCAATCCAGTTCTGGTGTGGTCCTTTCCCAAAGGAAGTATGCTTTAGACATCCTGGAAGAAACCGGTATGTTAGACTGTAAACCGGTAGACACACCTATGGATCCGAATGTCAAACTTGTACCAGGACAGGGGGAGCCTTTAGGAGACCCCGGGAGATATCGACGGCTCGTAGGTAAATTGAACTATCTCACTATTACTCGTCCAGACATTTCTTTTCCTGTGAGTGTTGTTAGTCAATTCCTACAGTCACCATGTGATAGCCATTGGGATGCCGTAATCCGCATTCTTCGATATATCAAAAGTACACCAGGCCAAGGTGTGTTGTACGAGAACAGAGGTCATACTCAAGTTGTTGGTTACACAGATGCAGATTGGGCTGGCTCACCCACAGATAGACGTTCCACTTCAGGGTACTGTGTTTTTATTGGAGGTAATCTAATATCTTGGAAGAGTAAGAAACAAGATGTAGTGGCCAGATCTAGCGCTGAAGCCGAGTATCAAGCTATGGCTTTGGCAACATGTGAACTCATATGGTTGAGACATCTTCTTCGAGAGTTGAGATTTGGAAAGGATGAACAGATGAAACTCATCTGTGATAACCAAGCCGCATTACATATTGCATCCAATCCAGTCTTTCATGAAAGGACCAAGCATATTGAAGTTGACTGTCATTTCATTAGAGAGAAGATCGCATCAGGATGTGTTGCTACAAGTTTTGTTAATTCAAATGATCAACTAGCAGACATCTTCACTAAATCTCTCAGACGTCCTAGGATTAAATATATTTGTAACAAGCTTGGTGCATATGACGTATATGCTCCAGCTTGAGGGGGAGTGTTGAATATAATGTATTTATAGTATATAATCTTTCCCTGTTAATATAGGTCACATGTATGGTAGTTAGGACTCCTAGCCTTGTATATATATATTTCTCAATTGTAAGTAGACAATATATGAATGAGAATTAAGGTTTTTCTTCTCTCTCTCAACAGTAACAATAATTCTGCAGTTCATACCAAATAGTCGCTTAGTGTAATATTAACTTTAACACAACATACTAGAAGAAAAAAATGTGAATAAACATACAGTATTTGTAAAATTAAGTGCATTTATGCGTCGTATTGAATGAAAGACGAGAGGATACAATTTCAATAACAGAAGCAACAAATATGATATATTGTGAACAGAGTTGGTACATGTGAATGGTTACCTTGGTTGCCTTGCAAAATTCAAGATCAGACCAACATTCTTCATCCATGGGCAGACTTTTAGGCCAGTTGGGAACTTGGGTTGAGCATGACAGCACCAGCAGATGACAGAACCACAACTTTCTTCACTTTGGCCCTCTCACATTCCTTTGGGAGATTATGTGTGCCTGTAATATCTGGTTCAATCAGTTCAAAGTGGGTAAAATTCTGTTACACATAAGACCCCATAGGAAAAATAAAGAATGGAAACTGAATGATGGTTGATTTAGTGATTTGGGGAAATAAATAAATGAATGAATGAACAATGGGAAAAGTAAAATTATGTCAAGGAAATAAATAGAAGATAATTTAAGGGAGTATGAAACAATTCACATTGTTGTTTCCAAGGAGAAACTAGAATCCTTTCTTTTATCTTGTATTTCATAAATCTTATCAGAGGATTAGATACTGGGCCAATGGGGACTGGACTAACAACATGGAAAACCCCAGAGCATCCAGCAACGGCAGCACAAAGGCCTTCATAGTCCAGCAAATCTGTCTTAAACAGTTGAAGATTCTCAGAAGCCTTCTCAATTTCTTCAGATGGCAGTTCTTTGCATCACCTGAAAAGAGTTTCAATGGGAATAGAAGGAAGATTTTCAGAAAAAAAATGCACTTGCCAATAAAATCAGTAATCAAAATAGGAACAGCTCTGAAGTGATAAAATTGTTGGGAAGATATTAAAAAAAAAACAGAAATGAGAGGAAAAACAGAGGATCTTACATGGGTCTCTGACTGTTTCGATAGGGTAAATTTATGAACCATGAATAGCCTCCTGCACCAGTCACACACACTCTTTCCTTCTCTCCATTCTCTTCCATCTTCCTTAGAAGCACACAAAACCCAGTTGGCTTTGAGATTTGATCAGTGGCTGTGTCATATAAACTAGTGTTGTTTGCACTTTCTCAGCAGAAGAGTCGAAATTCCATGTCATGCTCATGAAAAATAGCATCCAAGAAAGAAAATGAGGCACACGATTCTAACTGAATGGGCACACAAATGACAAAACCAAATAAAAACAAAACATGGAGCTCTTAAGCTAAAATGAGTTTTTTTACCTGTTTGGATTGGTATCATTGGGTTTTTTTTCATCCATATGCTAGATGGGCTGTTGATGCATGATGTGTCCCTGTCCCCTCTGATATCAAGGCAAAAGGGGACCTCATTTCTGAGGACAGCAACTCTTCTATTTCAACCAAGCAGATTTTTTTCCTTCCATATGAGTGCACTTCTCATCATTTTGTTTAACCAAAAATAAATTTGGGTTTTACAAAGTTTAAGCTAAACTGAAATTTTAAGTGGTGTAGGGTAGAAAGACGAACCCATATCAGTCCCATAAATACCTAGCTTTTGGGATAAAAGGGCTAAATTGGGTTTGGATTCCATAACCATGTAGTCTGATTCAACAAATAGTGCAACATCAGTGACTTACAGTCATAATATCAATTACACTTAAAAAAAAAGAGTCATAATATCAATAAGATACACAGCAGAATAGTGGTGTCTATGATCCAGAACTGCAATATCAAGGGGAATCCTAGGCAGGAATACATAGGAATCATCATAATTGCCTGAACTAAACAGGATACTGTCAGTTATTTCTAATCCAAGATGCCAGCCTCTTTGTAGCTTTTGATGGAGTCAACTAGGGTTTCTTCCAGTGGCCTGTAATTCCATCCCAATCTCTGCAGTTTCTCTGAGCTCAGGTTCTCTGTCTCCTCTCCCTCTGTAAAACTGCCAACACAAAATCAACCTAAATGAGTGTCCTGCTTAAAAAGGAGGACAACACATTTTAAGATACTTATCAAGCGAATCTGAGTAATAGTTAAGGTATTCCACCTGGGTGAGATACGGAACTAAAATTTGGAATAGGATGGTAGCAAACATCTTTTCAATGCCCAATCACCACCACTGAAAAAAGGGAAAACAAAATCATGATGGGATAAGAAACTTACTTCTTTGGATAATTGTAATAGGGATAAATGCTCCTTAAATTCTCCACCAAATCCTGCATCTTGATCATGTGTGCTGTGCATATGTATCTTCCTTCAGCTTCAGGCTGCTCATAAGCAAGAAGCAGAGCTTCAGCTACATCACGTGCGTCTACTATCATACGATGCTTGTTTTCCAGTGACTCATATCCTTCTGCATGCTCAGATGAGAGGTAATACCATTCACAAATGAGAAAGCAATAGCTTCAATGAACCATGTTTAAGAGGAAAAGCCTATACCAGAATGTGTTGTAACCTTAAAACGAGTTGAAACTGTGAAAAAATTACTTTTTTTTTTATCAGTAAGTAATATATGTATTGCAAAAGAGGCGCTAAAGAAGCTACTCAAAGAGATACAGTATAGAACAACTCACCCCCTTACAAAAGGACCCAAGCCACTATGAAAGCACAAAAAACCCTCTCCCTTAACGCATACACACCCATTCTATAAAATCTATTAAGGTCGAAGGACCATCTTTTATCCACAATTTGGTTTCCGACCAAAGTCTCCCTCAAACAGAAATCAGAATACCTCAGAGAAGTGGACAGTTCCTAAATTAGGGGATATTTACTGGGAATTTTGCATTCATGCTACATCCCATCTGTCTTACCTTTCATGTGAGAACAACATAGAGTCTAAAAAATATTTTTATATAAACTTTGGAATACCCTTGCTTTACTAGGTCCATCATTAGTACATTAGGTAAAGTACAAGTAGTGTTACCTTTCAAAAGTTTAATGAGGACCAAACTACTTGCATTGATTGTGGACTGCAGGATTGGCCCTAGAACGAGGGTAGGGCAAACTCTCACAACATCAAGCCCACTTTTTTTGGCATACTCAAGGGCCTCAGTTTCTGCTTCTGTTTTAGAAAGACAATACCAATTCTGGCAGAGACATAGAATTTGGCACCCATTGTCAATGTAGAAACCTTTTGCAGAAGCAGTGCTTTCAAATTGCTTATTAAGTAATTTTCAGTTGGCTACCTCAGTTGTTCGGCAATATTCTTTGTCAGACCAGCAAGTCTCATCCTTCACTTTACCCTTGGGCCACCTAGGATTCCTCATGACAGCATATCCAGAGGACACAACAACAACCCGTTTAACTTTTGCTTCAGTACATGCCTTCAGTACATTAAGTGTGCCCTTCACAGCAGGCTCCATTAGTTCTACCTGCAAAAGCACTATTTTAAGAAAGCAAAATGAAAGAATTAAGTGTATGCATACGTAGTGGACTTATGGCAACTGTATAAGGTCAGCATTATTCAATTGCATTGGTTATTTTCTTAAAGAATTATCTTGGATGGGACCCATTAGAAAATGCCATCAACTCTTGGGTGTAGATGTACCATGTACAAATTGAGCGTTGCGTATTGTACAAGTTTCACAGAGAATGAAATCACTATGAGTAAGTAATTCCATTGAACAAGTTTCAGAGTGAAGTATGCTTGCCTCAGGATTTGGTACTACAGTGGTAGGGGGGACGGGACTGGCAACATGAAACACTCCATCGCATCCTGCAATGGCAGAACAAAGTGTGTTGTACTCCAGCAAGTCTGCCTTAAAGAGTTTCAGGTTCTCAGATGCCTTCTCAAGTTTCTTCAAATGAGAGTACTTTTCATCACCTGCAAGATATTTTCACCAAATTTATGAGAATCCCTTTAAAGGGTTTTGAACTAACAAATAAAAATCTTCTTGGTAGGAACATATCTTTCTCAAATATAAGATTTGTTCTATCTTCGTATCATTACGGTGCATCTGGCTGTCCTATAGGAATTGAATCACCTAGTTATATTTTCCAAAGCGTTTCAAATGAGTCGTTTTATTCTTGGTGCAATTGTATATAAGTCTAGTATGATGCAAGTTATATTATATGGACATGTTCCAAGTATGTGAAGCATCTGTTTTTAAATGTAAAACAACAATGTTTTGAGTATATGTTTTGACCTGCCTTTTGACATGCCTATTGGTTGATCAGGCATGTAGCAAGAGGCATGTAAAACAAGAAAATCAAATAACAACTAACTAATGAACCTCAGACACTCAGAATCTGATCACTTGTTGAATGGACATGAGTGAAGTACCATGTCAGGCACTCAATGTTAGTAATAAACCTTAATTTCACCTAAGCAATAAAATGGGTAAGTTAAAATGATGATCAGGCTATTGAATTGTGTTAGGGAAGACAACTTTTGACATGACCCATAAAATTGTCTCAAAAATGATACGAAAATTAACAGGTTTGGGTTAAGCTTAATTGTGTCTATGTTGACCCATTTAACCCATTTTGACACATTTAATGTATCATAATGTCTTGACACAATTATGATTTGATCCATGTATGACTCACCTATTCACACAGTTATAGATTTTAGGATTTTTTTAATAAGACTCCTATTCATAAATTACACTGATCATATTGTATTATATTTTCAATAAATCATTTTGAAAAATAAGTTAATGTACAATTCATGCCAGTTTAAAGCCTTCAATGATTTAAACAAGTCATAAAACAACATTCAAAACAAACATTTGATAAACTCAAAGGAGACACATAATCTACAACAAAAGATACCAATTGCTTTGCTCCTCTTTTGGCTAACCCAACTGCCAACTGATTAGTTAAGTGAGGAACCCATCGAATGGAGTATCCAAACTCTATCAAGACATTGAATATTTGGTGCAGCCGCCTATAAAGTCTCCATGAACCTCTTTCCTTTTTAGCCAACCATGAGATAACAACAAAATCCCCTTCCACCATAAATTAGACAAGCCCAAAGTGCTACAACCTCAGCCTCAATAGTAAAACCATCACTTGCAAGTTTGGAGTATGTTGTAATTACTTAACCTCGATGATCTCTAATTAGATCACCAATTCCAAGTTTCCACATCTATCAAAGTTCAATTTAACGCTCCTTCAATTGTCGTTGACCATACTGGTGAGGTCTTTCTAACCAACCTCCTCGACTTGCATACAAGCCGTCAATCTAACAATGTAAGGCTCAAGGGGTGCTTCATGTTAGTTTATGTTAATTTAATATACCCCAACCCAACTTAATTAAGCTTATTCATTAAATAGCTTACATAGGTCATTTCATGTTACAACAGGTTATGTTCAGGTTAAGCTAATTTACAATTCATGTAAATTTAAAGTCTTCTATGAGTTAAACGAGTCATAATCATGTTAGTGGATCATAATTGTGTTCAAGTTAAACCCAACTCAATTCAACCTTCATTAAATAGGTTACACAGGTCATGTCATGTTACCACAGGTTGTGATCAAGTTGAGTAAATTTTATGATTTTTTTCCTTGACGTGACTCGACCCAATTGCCACCCCTATTATGTCCTAAGTTCTGGTGAATAAATGAACCTCACACCTAGACACAAGGGAAAGTCCAACACTTGTACCATGATCCATACAATACAATTGCAATTTACAACCTATGAGGTTAAATTTCGGATCTCAGGGCCTGATATAGTTTGAATTCTTCTTCAATGAATAAAAACTTCATCAGAACCCAAGTGCCAACAGCATACAAGTTGACTTATCACATTAATGCAGTGATCTACAGCAAAAGGTGGCAAAGTAATAAAGGGTAAACGGGTTATCCTATAATATTAACAAGTAAGAGGTGAAGCATAATCAACTTGAATTCTGGACAGTTATTCGACATCTTAATCTTAGTGAAACACTGGATTTGTTACCTCACCTCTTCTTTTCATAAAAACATACCAATTGAAGCAAGGGGTTTCTTCAAACAAGGAGCTGGGTCAACTATTCAATCAAATACTATTGAGCATCCCATCTCTTCTTGAGAAACAAATGTGCTATTTCTTTGCAAAATGTATAACGTGTAGCCCTCTGTTTCTGGTCATGGACTATATGAAATAAATCAAAGAATGGATTTTTATTTTTTTAAGGAAAGTAGTTTCTTGACAATCTCGGATCTCTAGTGGGCCTACTCGTAGGATTCGAGATGAAGCTCTGACCATCTGAAGGCCAACTTGTGGTCCACAATGAGATAGGTTGATATCCAAGAAAAAGGTGGGATTAATTCATAGTACTTCAGCTCCTAATCCAGGAAAAGGAGTTGTCTTATTTTCACCAATCTCTCTGGTTCGCGCACAGATACCCACGTGGCATTTAGTCAAACAACTGATGGGGAAATTCTGGAATAAAGCCAAAATAGTCATTATCATAAAGAGTAGAAACAACTTCACAATTGCAAATAGAAAACTAGAAATTTCCCAGAAATGGAAGAACAATGAGACCAAATTCAAAAGCACATCACAAGTAGCTCATCAAATGATCTAAATACCGCCCGAATCAACTGACACAAATATCACCCAGAAGAGACAAACCAAAAGAATTAGATTAACAATATCTATTTTCCCAGAAAATCAAAACAAAGGATAAGACTGAAAAAAAGAGAAGGTTACTGGGTTCTCTAACGGTTCCATGGACGATGTAGCCCTTAGAGAGAAGAAGCTTGACGACCCATGAAGCAACGTACCCTCCTGCGCCTGTTACACACACTTTGCCCTTCTCCGCCATTATCAAATCACTCCACACCTTCTCTTCCTCCTTCTCACTTCTCCAATCCCTTTTCTTCCTATGATGGCGACGTGGGCTATACGCCGCCGAATTTGAAAGACAATGACAAGCTGGTTTAAGCATACAGCCATAGCCGACACTCTTCTAGAATCCATGTCCACAAGGCGGAAGTCTTTCAAATATATACATACAAATTGTAGGGACACCAGGTCGATAGCCAAAGCTACTGTTTATATTACTATTTCTATCTTAAAATATATATATATATATATATATATGAAATTATACAGACCATCGGTAGATGCCTTTCATTTATATTTTAATCATGTTTAATGAATGGATATGGTTGTCGTTTATCTCCCTTCAATGGATATGGTTATCATTTCTCTCTCCATTCTCATCATCATCCTTGTCGCTTCACGTGTTTTCATAATAAATTATTATGGTTGTTTGAAAATTGTATTATAAAAATTATTTTATTAAAAAAAATTAAAATCAAGATAAACTTAAGGTGCTTTTTTCTTATCACAACAAACAATTAAAAATAATATGAATAATACTCAACTTCTCATTTATGTACAAGTTCCTAGTTTATATCAAGTATTAACGAAAAAAATGATTTTTTTTTTTTTTAATGTCCAAATTCTCAAACAAAATTTGATAATAATTCTTCAAAAGGAGTTTAAGAAGAAAATTTGTTAGAAAATTTAAATATGAAAGACATTTAAAGCATCCTATACTTACCTGTAAAAGTTTTCAAATATTTTGTTTTTAACATATATTAGAGGGTAACAAAATAAATATTTTTATTAATTATCATATGAAGAATTGTTTTTGTTCTTGGAATGTTTTTCAAGTTACCTACACTTTTAACAATATTGCATAAATGGATGGGGAAAAACAAAAGGGTCACCCTCTCGAACATGCACCTAAGTTGAAGCCAGTAGCTAGATTTTTGGTACAAGGGAACCAATACTTGTTCTAGGTAGAGGTGCAACTTGGACAGGTTAATCCAATCTAACCTGAACCCACCCCGATGTTTGAACAAGTTTTCACAAATATTTTCAATTTGGATTAAGCTGAATTCAATGTTTGAACAACCGAATCTAACACGAAATGATTTAATGTTTTTATAATATTTATATATTATATGATAATAATAATAATTATGTCTATAATATTTATACCTCATATATAAATTTTTTCATTTTTTAGGATTTTAAAGAAAAATATCAAATTATAATTATATCATATATTTTTTAATTTTTTTTAAATATATAAGTTTATTTTTATTTTTTTATTGTTATTTTGAAATTTTATCTTATTTACTATTTAAATTTTGATAAATATATATATATAAAAAACCACTATAGTTGGATTTTAAATCATGCAACCCAACTAATCTCATTAACTCCCGTCTAACCCGATAACTCAAGTCTAACTTGACCAATCTGATCAATCCGAGTTTAGAAAAACGAGATTGGATTAAACTTGGGTTGAGTACCTCGAGTTAAAAGTCAAGTTGGATTGATTATTTCTTAATTTGAGTTGAGTTCAGATTAGCCATCAACCAGCTCAAGTTACAACCCTAATTCTAAACCACATTTATAGTGTTGCACCATCCTAATTAAACATACCACATTCAAACTAGGGTTTTTCCATTATTATTATTATTATTTTTTTATGTGGTTCAAAAGAAAAACAAAGAAGAGAAGGCCTTCGATATGTTTTAAGCAAGTAAAAAGAATCAAAACAAAAGCAAAACTAGGTCCATGTAATTGTAATATTATTTTTTCTTTAGGTTTGAGAAGTCTAAATTTGTTATTTTTTCTTAAGTCTGAGAAGTATAAATTTGTTTGAAAACTAAAGTGTTATCCAGACAATATAGATGAGCATAAAAGTCTAATAGGATATCGTTTTTTTAAAGTAGTTTTTACTGGTAGGAACAATATTTTGTTTAATGACGACTCCTCCACCTATTCTCCACACAAATTGTTCCCATTTCCAGGATTTTATATCAAATCAATATTGATATAAAGATTCAACCAGAGATCTCTTCTTCAATGAGCATTCTGAATATTTTGTGTTGACACAAAGTTAACCGATGCTTTTTCTTTACACACCATTGTTTCTTCTTCTTCTAAAAAGTTCACGATCAACCGGTTTTAGAATACAACGTCTTTTATTGAATTGTGACAGAGATTAAAAATGCAGAGCAACCACCAAATGTGGACATGGTTCTGAAAATGCTTCAGCATCACCCACCCTCTGGGATACGGACTAGTGTTCAACCAAGAAGCCATTCTCTTCATAGTTTCTGACTGCATCCACAAGTGTCTCTTCCAACGGCCTATACTTCCATCCCAGCCTCTGCAACTTCTCTGAACTTAACTCACCATCGTTCTCATCTTCAATGTAACTGCAAGTACAGACACCATTTTTCTCACTAGTATTTTTCATGATTCTAAGGGAAGGCCTTAGTCAAATGGAGTTGAACTTACCTTTTAGGGTAGTTGTAGTTAGGATACATGCTCTTCAACTTCTCTGCTAAAGCTTGAGCTCGGATTGAGTGTGCTGAGCATATGTATCTTCCCACTGCATCAGGGTTCTCATATGCCAGCAGAATTGATTCAGCCACATCGCGCACATCAACAACAGGATAAAGCATATTTTTCACTGATTCGCCACCATCTGACAATCGAAACCAAAGAAAATAAATAGAAGAGTTACGAAAAATAAGATGTTTATTGAAAGTCCAACATATGCCTAGCACAGGACACAAATACATGCTCAAGCAAAAGGTCAAGTCACTGTAAAAGTCAATGTGTTGGGCTTTGTGGAGCCTAGTTTTGTTTGATCTGGTTTGATGACCCGACCCGAATAATATTGTGTGGTTTTTTAATGGGAGATTTACTGAGGCTTAGTCCATAGAGCGAAGGCTTGTGCGTTTAGCCCATTGTGGAACCGCTTTTTGTAATTAGGGTTTTTTAGTGTGGTGTTGTTGTAATGTTTTATATAGAGAAAAATTACGTGAGTTGTACTCTGGATTCTTCCCTAATAATAGTGATATTCCTGCAACTCCGTGGACGTAGGCAAATTGCCGAACCACGTAAATATTGTCTTGGCCCGTTTAGCCCATTGTGGAACCACCTTTTGTAATTAGGGTTTTTTAGTGTGGTGTTGTTGCAGTGTTTTATATAGAGAAAAATTATTGTAGCCGTGAGTTGTACTCTGAATTCTTCCCTGATAATAGTGATATTCCTGCAATTCCGTGGATATAGGCAAATTGCCGAACCACGTAAATACTGTCTTGTGCATGTGATTGTTTTTTTTCTTTGGCGTGTGTTTTTTTCCTCTATTTTTCTGTTTCTCACAGGTTGGGAATTCTGCTTAATTCCCTTCACAATGCACATCCATTAGTAGAAAAAGATATTGACCGGTCAAAACACTCTACAAGGGATACAGACTCTGCTAAAAGACTAACACGAGACTCAACAGCCATGATGACTACCTCTGGGGCAACAAAGTTAAACAATCTCACCAACTTTGACAGAGATGGTTATCCCAAGACCCAATTTCCATAGCAGATCATAAACATCTATCCGTTTCCATCCAATAGCCCACCTCAATGGTTCTCAATTTTTGTTTGCACTACATCCCCCTAGGATTTTGCCCACAACAGTAGGTGCCCTGTGAACAGAACTTAGTGAAATAACTCAAGGCCACAACATAGATATAAACTATGTTGTTGAGCCAATACCATCTGCATCTTGGGCGTTGGATCAAGCCCCATCGGCCAATAGCATTGGTCTTGTTCTATTCTTAAGTTACAGAACAAGTAGCGTATGCCTAAAAGAGATGGATTTAGTATGAGAAAGAACCTTTCATAAATGATAGGAGAAGCAAGCTGCTGCCATTCATTGTGGATTGCAGCATTGGCCCGAATGTAAAGGATGGACAAACTGTTACAATGTTGAGCTCACTTTTCTTTGTATGCTCCAGGGCTTCACTCTCTGCTATTGTTTTGGCAAGGCAATAATAATTCTGCCATTCATATTGTAATATCAACTTTACCACAAAATCCTTGAAGAAAAATTTATAAATAAACATACAATATTTGTAAAATTAAATCTATTTATGCATTGTATTGAATAAAAGATGAGAGAGCACAATTTCAATAACAGAAGCAAAAGTTTCATGAGAATGGTTACCTGAGTTGCCTTGCAATATTCAAGGTCAGACCAACATTCTTCGTCCATGGGCCGATCCTTAGGCCTGTTGGGGTTGATGGCGACAGCACCAGCGGATGAAACAACCACAACTTTCTTCACTTTGGCCTTCTCACATGCGCTTAAGACATTACGCGTGCCCACTACAGCTGGTTCAATCAGTTCCACCTGGGTAAAATTCTTTAACACATAAGACCCCATATAAACAAATGAACAAAGGAAATTGAATTATGGTTGACTCGGTGAATTGGGGAAGCAAATAAATGAATGAATGAATGAATGAATAAACAATGGGAAATGCAAAATTGAAGAAGCTAACATGGAGATCTTGCAACAAATTATAGGCAGATAATGAAAGAGAGTATGAAACAATGAGAATTGCATATTCCAAGGAGAAACTAGAGTTTTTTCTTTTGTCTTGTATTCATACATCGTACCTCGGGGTTAGATATTGGGCCAATAGGGACTGGGCTGGCAACATGGAAAACCCCGGAGCATCCAGCAAAGGCAGCGCAAAGGCCTTCATAGTCCAGCAAATCTGTCTTAAAAAGTTGAAGATTCTCCAAAGCCTTCTCCAATTTCTTTAGATGGCTGTTCTTTTCGTCACCTGAAAAGAGAGTTTTAATAGGAATAGAAGGAAAATTTTCAGAAAAACTGCACAGTTTTTGGCCAATAGAATATGTAATCAAAATAGGAACAGCTCCGAAGTATTAAAAATGATGGTAAAGACTTATTTTTAAAAAATAAAGTACAGAAATGAAAAAGGGAGAACAGAGGATATTACTTGGGTCTCTGACCGTTCCATGAACAATATAACCCTTTGAGAGGAGAAACTTGACGACCCACGAAGCTATATACCCTCCTGCACCAGTCACGCACACTCTCTCCTTCTCTGCCTTCCCTTCCATCTTTCTCAGAAACGCACAAGACCTAGTTGGCTTGGGGCTTTGATCAGTGGTGGTGCCGTATATGCTAGTCTACTTGTCACTTTCTCGTCAGAAGAGTCAAAGTTCCAGGTCATGGTCATAAAAATCGGCAACTACCAAGAAAATAACCTTAGTTAGAAATGATGAAATAATTCTTAATAGTGAATTTAATAAATTTTTATATTTTTTAAAAAATAATTATTTTTGAATTAAATATTATTTTTTATTTTAAATATTTACATATAAATTTTAAGAGAGAGTTATTTTTATAATAAAATAATAAAAATATTTTTATTCAAATAAAACCAAAAAATTGTGAAAAGTTAAATTTCAAATATTAGGTTTTCAAAAACCCTTTTAATAAAATAACCCTTAATTCTAACCTAATCAAATGAAAACACATATGGAGTTATCAAGGACAATGTTTCCCATACTTTGGATTCATACCTTTGGGGTTTTCTCATCCATATTTTGGATGAGCTGGTTGATGGATAATGTGTCCCTGCCCACTCTGATGTCAAGGAAAAATGGGACCTCATTTATACGAGGAGAATGACAACTCTTTCATTCTCAAACAAGCAGATATTTTTTCTTGTTTTGGTTTAGATATGAGTACCCTTCTCATCACTTTGTTCAACAAAGGATAAATTGGGCTTTCACCTTTTTATTTGGTGTTGGGTAGCGTCAAATCATTACGATGAATGCTTCTCTATCGGGATAAAAGGGGTATCGGGTTTGGATCCCTTAACCATATAGTCTAATCCCACAAATAGTTCTACATCAGTGGCTTCCACGAAAGAGCCAAGGGAAATCCTGCAAGTTGTGCCTACTAGCCAATTATATTCCATCTTCTTCGCAAGCAATTGATGTAAGCATTGAACTAGACAAGATATGATAAGCCTGGCAAGCAAAAGTAAAGGTGCAAACCATCAAAATCCACCATCTTCACCTCCTTTCCAAGGTTACAATTTTTACATGAACAAAGAGTCATAATATCAAGTGGGCAATAAGATAAACAACAGAACAGTACTACTAGTATCTATGATCCAGAACTGCAATATAAAGGGAAATTCCTAGGCAAGAACGGTTGGGAATCATCGATATTGCCTAAGCCAGAAGGCCTTCTGTCAATTATTTCTAATCCAAGATGCCAGCCTCCTTGTAGCTTTTGATGGAGTCAACTAGGGTTTCTTCCAGCGGCCTGTAACTCCATCCCAACTTCTGCAGTTTCTCTGAGCTCAGATTCTCCACTTCCTCTACCTCTGTAAAACTGCCAGTACAAAAGCAGCATAAATGAGTATACTTCTTGGAAAGGAGGACAACACGTCTTAAGATTCTTATCAAGGGAATCCGAGTAAGAGTTAAGGAGCTAAATTTTGGAATAGGATGGTAGTAAACATCTTTTCAATGCAAAGAAGTTCCCCCAATCACCACCACCATAAAAAGAGGAAAAAGAAAATCATCATGGAATAAGAAACTTACTTCTTCGGATAATTGTAGTTGGGATAAATGCTCCTTAGCTTCTCCACCAAATCCCGCACCTTGATCATGTGTGCTGTGCATATGTGTCTTCCTTCAGCTTCAGGCTTCTCATATGCGATAAGCAGAGCTTCAGCAACATCGCGTACGTCTACAATCATCCGAAGCTTGTTTTCCAGTGTCTTGTATCCTTCTGCATGCTCGAATAAGAGGTAATACCGTTCACAAATGAGAAAAGCAATAGCCTCAATGAACCATGTTTAAGAGAAATAGCCTAGACCAGAATGTCTTGGGAGCTTATTCAATAAGAGTTGAAACTGTGAAAAAATTACTTATCAAAAGAGTGGCACAGAATCTTTTGCCATAAGCAGAAACAAGGCCTTACTCAAGTAGAAATGAAAATACGCTGGAGAATTGGGCAGTTGTCCTCAAAATTAGGGGGTGGATACTGGGAATTTGCATCCATGCTACATCCCGACTAAGTTTCCACATGGGAAGAGAATTGAGTCTAAAAATGTTATACATAGACTTTGGAATACCCTTGCTTTGCTAGGTCCATCATTAGTAAATTGGGTAAAGTGTAAGTACAGTACCTTTCAAAATTTTAATGAGGACCAAACTACTTGCATTGATAGTGGACTGCAGGATTGGCCCTAGAACGAGGGTAGGGCAAACCGTCACAACATCAAGCCCACTTGTTTGCGCATACTCAAAAGCCGCACTTTCTGCTTCTGTTTTAGAAAGACAATACCAATTCTGGCACAAACATAGAATTTGGCACTCAGCATAGATGTAGAAACTTTTTGTAGGAGCACAACTTTAAAATTGCTTGTTTAGTAATAACACTATCAGTGTATTGAAACCAGTGTATTTTTCAGAACTATGCCGTCAACACGTGGTTGAATTTTCAATAGGCTACCTTAGTTGCTCGGCAATATTCTTTATCAGACCAGCAAGCCTCGTCCTTTACTTTGCCCTTGGGCCACCTAGGATTCATGTCAACAGCAGCTCCAGAGGACACAACAACAACCCGTTTAACTTTTGCTTCAGCACATGCCTTAAGTACATTAAGTGTGCCCTTCACAGCAGGCTCCATTAATTCTACCTGCAAAAGAACTATTTGAAAATGCGAGAGAAAATAAAGAACCAAGGTTATGCTCACATAGTGAATTTATAGCAACTGTACAAGGTCAGCATTCTTCAATTGCCTTGGTTATTTTCTTCGAGAATTTTCTTGGATGGGACCCATTGGAAAATGCCATCAACTCTTGGGTATAGATGTACCATGTATGAATTGAGCCTTGCATAACGTACGAGTTTCACCAAGAATGGAATCACCAAGTCTATGTAATTCTATTGAACAAGTCAGAGTGAAGTACATGCTTGCCTCGGGATTTGCTACAGTTGTAGGGGGGACGGGACTGGCAGTATGGAACACTCCATCACATCCTTCAAAGGCAGAACAAAGAGCTTCGTACTCCAGCAAGTCTGCCTTAAAGAGTTTCAGGTTCTCAGATGCTTTCTCAAGTTTCTTTAAATGAGCATTCTTTTCATCACCTGCAGGATTTTTTCAACGAATTTACATGAATCCCCTTAAAAAATTTTGAACAAAGAAATAAATTTCTTTTTGGTATGAACAGATCTGTCTTAAACATAAGCTTTGTTCTGTCTATATATCATTAGGGTGCATTGCTTGACCCATGGGAATAAAATCACTTTATTATATTTTGGAAATGCCGAATTTTCCCCTTGACAGGAATCATAATAGCAATCGTAAACAGCGGAAACAACTTCGGAACAGGAAATGGAAAACTAAAAGTTCTCCAGAAATGGAAGAACCTTGTGACGAGTACATAAAGCACTAATGAATAATCGAATACTCCCTAAATCAGCCATTCAAGCAATACTGGGGTTGAGAACGTCGGAAATCAAACCCCAAAAGGGAAACCAAATTTAAAAAATCAGGAGCGAAATTTTTTCCAATGAAATGAGCTCAACATAAATATTACCCAGAAGAGAGAAATCTAAGAAAATTAGATTGAGAGTGTCTATTTTCCTAGAAAATCAAAACAGAGAATAAGGTGGTGAAAAGAAGAGAAGGTTACTGGGATCTCTAACAGTTCCATGGACAATGTAGCCCTTGGAGAGAAGAAGCTTAACGACCCATGAAGCAATGTACCCTCCTGCGCCTGTCACACACACTCTGCCCTTCTCCGCCATTATCAAATCAATCCGCAGCTTCTCTTCCTCCTCCCCACCGCTTCAACCCCTTTTATTCATATAATGGATGTAGGCCATGATGCAGAATTTTAAACGACGTGATAATCTGGTTGAATCTAGACTGGAACCCTAGCGGCACTCTTCTAGAACCACAGATAGAAGTCTTTCAAATCTATATATTGTGCTTCTTTAAAACATTTAAAATGCTTTTTGAAAGCTTTTACTAAATAGACTCTCAACGCTTATTTGAATATATATTTTATATTTTTGTTTTTAAATTTTTTTTTAAAAAAAAAATAAAAAGGTGGGGGGTACTTCTACAGTTCTACACATGCTAACTCTTTGTCTTGTATAAAAAGCATGGATTAATCTTAAGTTTTTGAAAATTACATTTCCATCTTACCAAAATCTTGGCATGAAATAAAACAGGTACAATATATTTATCCAGCACGTAAATTACAGTTTGAAGCTAAAAAAGCAAAAACAAGTCGGTCAACCACACAACCACGTGGTGTGATTAATCAATGGCGTCATGGGTGAGCTTATCACACAAAAATCCAAACTTCTTAAACAAAAGTTGCCATCTCTGACTCTATCCACTGACATTGATAGTGGTACCAAACCCAAATAATAATAAAAAATAAATAAATGGGTCAGGCCGTATGGGCTGGGCCTCTGGGACTGTAGCATGTTTAGGCTTGCTTGGGCTGGGCTGGGTCTGCCAGTCACCAAGCCTAGAGCTTACAGTACCCCATTAATTCAGCTATCTAGCACGACAGTAACAGGGCAATATGGGCTATTTGAGAACTGTTTTTTATAACAAATTTCTTTTCTCCAAAATAAAAAATACAGAAAAAAAAAACGTTTGATAATCAAAAATTATTTTTATTTTTTGTTCTTAAAATTGTAAAATATTATCTTTTTAGGTAATATATTTTAGTTGTCTTCTATTATTTTTTTTTTTAGGATTGTTTTAAGAAATAATTATACAAACATATAGAATGATTAAAAATAAAACATTAGATATAAAAATTATTTTTAAAACATATTTAAAAATATTAAAAATAGGTTAAAAATATTTTAAATTTTCAAATACACTTTTGTTCTACAAAAATTATAAAACAATTTTCAAAAATTATTTTCAAAAACTATCTTTTAAAATTATTTTTGAAAACAGTTATCAACAAGAACCTGTGGGTTTGTTTGGTTCCTATTTTCAATAATTGTTTTTTGTACTTGAAAATAAAAAACACAAAAAACTTATTTGGGGAAGGGGGTATGTTTTTGTTTTTTGTGTTTTCTATGTTCTCAAATACCACTTTTTTTATAACAATAAAAATATGTTTTCATTGTTTTTTCACCGTTCAAATAATAGATTGTTTTTTATGTTTTCTTTTCTTTTTTTTTTTTTGTATTTTCTTAGTTGTTTTTTGTATTTTCACAAATGTGAGTTTCACTCAATTACCACACCCTCACCCGCAAATCCTTTCTTCTTCCTTAAATTATTAAAATTAATATACTTACACATGGTGACAACGTCGTCATTTGTTTAAGAAAATTATAATTGATGTAAAAATTTTAAAATATAATCATTTTTTTTAAATTTAAATGAATTGTGTATATGAAAATTATTTATATATTTATAAAATCAAGTTAATGAAATAAAACACTTTATTAATTAAAAAAAATAACTTTCAAACATATTTTCTATTTTACTTATTCTAAAAATTTTTTTTATTAACTCAATCAAACTTTTTTTCTTTTTTTTGAGAACAAAAACTGTTTTTCATAATTTAATTCTCAAACACAATTTTTTTTTTTAAATACAAAAAACTATTCTCAAAAACTGTTTTGAAAAACAGTTTTTAAAAATAGCAGCCGCCGTATATTTTTATTGTTGTCAATGATGATCTCGGTTGTTGACTTGTTTAATATTTTGAAGATTTGGGATATCTTCTTTTTGGCTACCCATTCTAACTAGATTCATATCACATTCACTATTCTATGATTTGGCCAAATTTTAGGGATTTTTAGTTGGAGATCGACTACTTTAGTATATTTTTATGATTTATTTAATTATCTTAATCTTATTCATTTGAATTCTGTTTGGTTTTCAAAAGGTAATAAATAATAACAAAAGAAAAAAATAAAAAACATATTTTTTCATATTTAGTTTACATGAAAAATATGAAAAAAAAATCAAATATAATTACAATTAATAAAAAAAATTATATCTGAAAAAATAAGTTAAATAAATTTAAAATATATAAATTAAGATATATATATATATATATAACTAATTAAGATATCCAAAAAATACTTCTATTATTATTATTATTCAAAGCGTGTTATATTTTGTCTAGTGCCTTACTTTTTTTTGTCGGTGCCCACCATGCATCGCAATTTTCAAAAGCTAGTGTGGAAGATGTGTGATGGAGACAAAAGAAAAGGTTAGGAGGAAGCAAAACAAGATGGCCATTTATAGGTTATTGTCATGGCATTGCATTTTGTGAGAAAATAGTGTCATTGGGTTGAGTCTAAAACCTTCTACAGATTGAATTTTGATTAAATGAAAAGCTATTTTTAAAGTTTAATAAGAATTTTCATACCTAATTTACTTATTTTCTTCAAAAAGCTTACCACTTCATTCATGCAAGGAGTTTTATCGGTTTCATTGAACTTTTCTAATAATAATATTATTTTTTTTTAAATTACGACTTTAACTGTAATTTTATCTTTTGATTAAAGTAAGAAAATATGAAAATATCTAATTTACTAATTTTCTTCAAAAAGCTTACCACTTCATTCATACAAGGAGTTTTATCGGTTTCATTGAACTTTTTTAATAATAATATTATTTTTTTAAAATTATGACTTTATTATAGTGCTATGTTTGGGTTTAGGAAAACATTAAACAAAAATAAAAGAATGTTAAAAAAAATGGATTTCTCATATTTGATTTTATAATAAAAAATATAAAAAAAATTAAATATAATTAAAATTAGTTAAAAAGTTAAATTTTTTAAAATTATTTAATTTTTATATAAAATAAGTAAAATAAGTTAAACGAGTTTGAAGTGTTATATAAAAATAATTTCTTGATTTTTTTTATTTTTTACTTTTTTACTATTTTTTCATGAATTTTTAATAGAACATTTAGAGAAATAATAAAAAAATATAAAATACTTTGACAACTTTTGTGTTTTTTCAACGATGATCTCAATTGTTGATTAGATATTTTTGCCCGCATGAATGTCTTTTATATTGGAGTCACCATTCCGTGAGAGACCAAACTCTACATGTTTCAAGATTAAAATTTGACTTTGGTACATTTTCGGATGATTCATGTAAAAATTAGGTAGGTTGAGCTCATCCACTAATTATAAATCATTTTATAATTATCTTTTATTCAAAGTATTTGACATTAGCAATCTTATCAAGTTAGGAATATTCAATCAAGAGTACAAATGAATTGGATTGATTAAGAATTTAAAATTGAAAAATAAAATAAAAAAGACAGCTTACCTAGTACATCTTGCACTTACCTAGAGGATCTTGCACCTATAGTAATTTTGTTCCGACTTAGTATCTTATATAAAATTACTATTATTTTCTTATTTTAAAATTAAAAAAATCCCAACACTGAATTTACCATTCTAATTGAATTTAATCATCTTGAAATACATCTCTTTTATTTTATCTTATTTCTTTCAACCTTTTGCCATTGCCCGCGATGTGCGATATAATAAAGTTAGGCATTTCCAAAATTAACTTAATTTATATTCTTGGATTGTGATTCTCTACTAGTTTGTGTTTTTAAATTAAATTTGTGGTCTAAGATCATATTGAAGTTTAAATTTATAAAATATAATAAATTTGGTATATACTCGAGGTATTAAGGTTATACGTAACTGCACTCTTAACATACTTTTATGGTATAATTGTACTTAAGTGCTTAGTAGTCTAACATCTTATTAGAGTATAAATTTATAAAAGATGATAAGTTTGGTACGCCCAAACCATTGGGGTGGTTATATATCTAATCGCATTCTTGAAGTGCGTTTTATTGTGTGATTGTACTTGGAGTGCTTGTTAGATGGTGTGTTGATAAAATTGCTAGATGCTAAAAGCACTTTTAAGAGATTGATCACTTTGAAGCATTTGCCATGACAGCTAATTTTTGAACAACCTAATAAAAATGAGATTAAAAAATTAATGTTGTTATCATAATAATTGAAAGAGTCCCTTGAATTTTGATTTTCACATTTTTTTTGAAAATTAAGCAACAAAAATAAAAAGGAAGTCCAAGAAAGAAAAAATAAATTAAAGATTTTATTTTAATTTATTTTCTATCTTAATTATCAAGAAATATAGAGTTTTCTCCTCTCTTTTTTCCCTTTTTTTTTTTCAATGACTTTCAAGCTTCTTTTAAATGTACTTATTATTTCAAGTGTTAATCAACTATTAATGAAATATTAAATCAAAAGTTGACAAATAAGTTATGTTCATTAATAAATCACAAGTGACAAAAAAGCATTTTTTTCAAAGTCTAAAATTTTAGGTTTTTTTTTTCACCATTTTAAAATGCCTCTTACACAAATCACATCGATTTTCTTTCTAAACAAACATCAAATAAATAAATAGTGTCCCTTGAAAATAATTTTGAACCTTCTAATGAAATAAAATGAATTAATCATCATTTAAGCATGTATTTTAATAATTTATCTTATATTTTTAAAAGTCATTTTATGAAATTTAATAATTTTCAAAATTCTCATGTAAATCCTTGTGAGTTCTTGTGTCTTATATGAAAATTATTAATTTTTTTATTTAAAAAATAAAAAAATATGAACTGTAAATTTATCATTTTAATCGAATTTGATCATTTTAGCATTTTTTTTTTCTTCTCTTTCCTTTTAACCTTTTGTCATCACCTATCAAGGGGATATGATACATATAAAATAAATTTAAAATAACACATAAAAATAATTAATTAATTTTAATTAATTAATTGAAATAACCAAGTATAACCTTACTCTCCCATCAACAGAAACCTTAATTAATGGTTAGAATGAGAAGTGAGGACATGAAAATTAATGTCATAAAAACCAAACCCATTCTTACACCGGAATTTTGATTCCTCATTTATATATATTCTTCTGTTCTTATTCTGAAAAGGAGTCTGTCAAAGATTTGAAACTTATATGATGATGATGATGGATGCCAGTCGAGGAAGGGAAGGCAACAGATGAATGAATGTGGAGAGGCAGAGGCAGGCAGACGTGGGTGCCATTGCTTCCGGGTAAAAACATTAATAAAGAATTGTGAGCAACAACCATTGAAGAAGGCAACCAAAATTGATGGCATCGTGGCAAAATGTGAAAGAGAAAGGAGAATCAAGTATGGGTAATTGATCATCATAAAGATTCAGCACATATATTAATTAAATATGTAGTTTTGTCAGAAATTTCTTAAAGGAAATGAATGATTTATGAAAGGATGGTGAGGAAATGAATGATTTATGAAAGGATGGTGATGGTGGGTGAAATCATCTCGATCCCAAGGCACCTGTCAAAGACTTTTGTGCTCTCCCCAATTTTCAAAAATAAAATTTTGTTTAGGAATCAAATATATTTTTTTTGATAGCCGTGGATGTCGGGCCAACTTACGCGCAAATATTGGAAACAACTTTTTTTTTTTTAAATTTATTTTTCATAATTGTTAATTATTTTGTTATATATATATATATATATATATATATATATATATATTTACAATAATTCACGAAGCATTGTAACTATCTTCTTATTACATGTTTTAAATGATAATTGAAAATATAAATATCATTATGTCAATCTTTAAATGTATGAAGAATAAATTTAGAAAATTATTTTTTATATTTAAATTTATAGATAAAATTTTATTAAAAAACTATTTTTTTTTTAAAAAAACACATAAAAGTTTCAAAACAAAATTAAAAATAAAAACTATTTAAAAAACCAGATACTAGTACTTTAAACTTTTCCCTAGCACATTGGAGAGGATTCTCGAGTATTCTTTGATGTGCATCATCATTTGCAAGTCTCCAAAGTATGTACAAAACAAATAATTGACATTACATTTTGCAATCCCTTTGGTCCAAGTGTGAAATGGTGCCTTGTTTTTGTCTTACGTGAAAAGAAAAAAGGAAGGTCTGGTTGTTGATGGAATTTACTAGAGCGTTCACGGGAAAGCACTAGAGAAAAAGCTTGAAAACTGCCTGCTAAATCAATGGCACCTTTCTAGTGATCACCAAAGGTAAGCAAAAGGAAAATCAGAACCTAATTTCATTATTTAAATGCTTAAACAACCGAAAAAAAGAAAAGAAAAAGAAAAAACAGGTGGAAAGAATACGCTGGAGAGATGCTAATGGCTCAATGCTCAGCTACTCTATTGTCTTTTTTCTCATGGATCTTCAACACATTTCAAATATTTTTATTTGACTTGAAAAACTAGCTTTGCATCGATGTCACACTGACATGCTTTTTGTCCGAGTGCCTTTCATTTTTATAATTGATTTTTTTTAATTAAATTTGTTTTCCACTTTTTGTTAAGGTTAAAAATGAGAATCGATTTAAATCGCTAGTAGACCCATCAACAAGCCATGCTAATAATATGTATAAAATAAGAATTTTTTAGTAGTTCGTATCTTGATCATTGTTTTTATTATCCTTATTCAACTATTTATCGGTCGAAATTACAGGTTCGATAAATATTAAATTGATATAATAGAATTATCCTTAGTTTTATGTTGTAATCATATTCTTGAATAATTAATATAAATCAAATTTTAAACTTTGAAAATTAAATTTGGGTTTTTTCCCTTAGTTTTTATTGAATGTTTTAAGAAATGATTGCGTGGAAAAAGTTTTATATTTTTTAAATAACTTCGTAGCATTATTATTATTATTATTATTATTGTCCACATGGGTTTTGGTAGAATCAGTATGAATTAATTAAGGAGAGATTTTGAATAAATTTCCCTAGTCAGATGGGAAACGTGGAAACTTCGCCACTGCATTTTCCCCTCTTCCCATGCAACTCAATTTTTTAAGTACGAAACTTAAAATTGCCGTGTGTGATTCGTATACTATATTAATATGTTACAAATCCTTGGAGCTACACATTTTATTAATTTAAGTATTTATTTCAGCTGTGCACCCTATTTTGATTTTTAATTATTTATGCTTTGAAATTCTTTTGATAAATAAAATATATATGGATAAATGATCGAGTTTTGACCACGCTTTTTCTTAAGTTTATTTTTTTAATATCTACATTCGTACAAGTCTTCAACCTATAAGCATTAAAATATACATAATTTGAAAATATCAATTATATAAAATTATTATTAATGATATCACAAGTCTTCAACCTATAAGCATTAAAATATACATAATTTGAAAATATCAATTATATAAAATTATTATTAATGATATCATTAAAATAAGTGAGTATGCGAAGTTATTATTATTGATTAGAAGACGAGAATCCCATGCATCCGCATTTGACATGGAAATACCGTTAAGTTTTAATATCAGGCTGAATTACTGTTTTTTTTAAAAAACTTAAACTTATAGCATTTTGACTTTATATGCATGTTCTATTTTTTATAATTTAATACAACAAAACTCACCTTAAAAAGGGGAAACACGAGAAAGGGCCTTCCTCTGGGCGTTCAAGTAATGTTCAGATTGCGTATTGCATTAACAAAAAAAAAAATCACATTAGATTTAGATTTTGAATGCTTAGAATGGGTAAGGATTCCAATAGCCATTTTAGTTAAAAAGTGTTTTTATAAAAAATTTTAAAAAGGTGATATTTTAAAAAATATTTATAGTATTTTTAATATTTAAAAAATAAAAATTTTTAAGTGTTAAAAAAGCTTTCTAATGATACTTTCTAACACATTCTAGCTATCTAACAAAATTAACAAATATTTTTTAAAATTTTAAAAAATTATTTATAACATTAAAAAATGATCATGTAGTGTTTTCGTGTAATTTTCCTTAAAAACACTTAAAAAAAACAATCTCAAATACACTATTATTGGTATATTTTAAATAATTATTTAAAGTATATTTAGGAATATTGTTTTTTAAAATAAAATTTTATTTAAGAATTTAATATATGAAAATGATTTTATTTCTTTTATATATATATATATATTTATATTTATAGAAAAAAAAAAATTGTTTAAAAAATTTTTTATTTGTAAATTAAAAATACTTAAAATTTGTTTTAAAATTACCTGATTTCAAAATAAATTCTTAAAAGATTATTTTTTCGCAGAAGGCTGGAATCTAGCATAGTAACGCTCTTTTTTTTGGTCCTTTTAATCGTACAGTTTCTTAATTTGGTTTAATAGTTTGAGCATCATCACGATTTTTACAACTAATCGATTCTTTGTATGATAATAAAATCGACGCGCTGGAATTGACACACACGCGGTTACAACTTACCTCTTTGATGGGGATAACAATTTATATATTTTTAAAATTTTGAATTTATTTGTCTAAAGTTCTAACTTCAAAACAACGATCATGTGGATCGACTAAGTAAGCACGTGCGACTTAGGGGACGTTTGGAGGTGACCCTTGTGGTAGTGTCCCCACCACTATCGGACGTATGTCCTATAAAGTTGCCCCACGACTCTGAAATGTTTCTTCATCCCTTCCAGCCAAGATTGTTGGGACCTCGGAATATTTTCGTTGAATTTCCCGTTTTCACCCCGCCGGAATATTTATGGATGTTCGCCGTCGGCCTCCTAGGCCACCGCGTGCGACGGCGGATGCCACTCTTGAAAGTGAGCGGCACCGCCGGCTGAAGCCGACGGGGGCCGTGGACGGGCCACCTTCGCCTCCGACTCCAAAAGCCTCGGATGCACTGCCTCTTCCTCTCTACCTCACCAACGGCATTTTCTTCACGCTCTTTTTCTCTGTCGCGTACTACCTCCTCCACCGGTGGCGCGACAAGATCCGAACGCACACACCGCTCCACGTCGTTACTCTCTCCGAAATCGCCGCTATTGTTTCTCTGATCGCATCCTTCATCTATCTCCTAGGTTTCTTCGGCATCGATTTTGTACAATCTTTCATTTCGCGTGCTTCTCACGACGCCTGGGACGTGGACGACGATGCTCCTGATCATTTCATCATCGATGAAGATCGCCGCCGCGGGCCGTGCCCTGCCTCCATAGAATGTCCCGTGCCTCCGATCACCGCCATTGCATCTCCGTCGAAAATGGTAGATCCGGCGCCTGTTAATTTGCCCGAAGAGGATGAGGAAATCGTTAAATTAGTAGTTTCCGGGACGATTCCGTCGTACTCGCTCGAATCGAAGCTCGGAGACTGTAAGCGCGCGGTGTCGATTCGCCGTGAGGCGCTGCAGAGACTGACAGGCAAGTCGCTTCTGGAACTGCCGTGTGAAGGATTTGATTACCAAGCAATTTTAGGGCAGTGCTGTGAGATGCCAGTCGGATACGTGCAAATTCCGGTGGGGATCGCCGGACCGTTGTTGCTCGACGGGTTCGAGTACTCGGTGCCGATGGCGACGACGGAAGGGTGTTTGGTAGCCAGTACCAACAGAGGTTGTAAGGCGATCTATGTGTCTGGTGGAGCAACGAGCATGGTGTTGAGAGATGGGATGACGAGAGCCCCAGTGGTGAGGTTCGCGACAGCAAAGAGGGCTGCAGAATTGAAGTTTTTCTTGGAGAATCCGGAAAATTTCGAGACTTTGTCAGTCATTTTTAACAGGTCAGTTAGTTTTTCTTTTTATTTTATTTTATTTTTATTTTTATTTTCAAATGTTATATGCAATGGATGATTATTTTATGCTCTCCTTTTTTTTTTTTTTTTCATGTGGGTGCGATCTTATATTTACTAGATGTTGAATGTTGCCTTCGATTTCTGTAAATACAATCAAATGGGTGTTATTACGTTTGATGTTGAAATCGGCTGATGTTGATGGTTGATTCAACATCTGTAGTTCTGTGTTGAGTATTGGGTCAATATACTTCCTTTTCTCCTTTTGATTGATGGGAAGGCGGAGGAAATCTCTCCATCCCAACTACTTAGGTCAAACGAGAAGAAAATGAAAGAACAAAAACTTCCTAGGATGTCTTTTTGTTTTCGGGAAACAAGAAAAGAGGTGGAAAGCCCTCCTTTAAACTAAGGCTACAATTTTCTCCTTTAAACTAAGGCTACAATTTTATTAGGTCCAGTTGTGTGGAGATTTTCTCTTTTCAATCTATGATAACTCAAACACTGATAATCCTGAAGTTGATTTAGCAGCCAGAAAGTGTCCTAGTTTTAACTGTGCTCATTTTACATTGATTCCATTTTCTTGATTTCAGATCGAGTAGATTTGCAAGGCTGCAAGGTATTCAATGTGCTATGGCTGGGAGGAATCTTTATATAAGATTTAGCTGCAGCACTGGTGATGCAATGGGCATGAACATGGTTTCGAAAGGGGTTCAAAATGTCCTGGATTTCCTTCAAAATGACTTCCCAGACATGGATGTTATTGGCATCTCTGGTGAGCCCATTTTATTTTAGCACTCATCTTAATTAATAGTAGTTGATAAGTATTTAATAGTCTTCATCTCGTAGGTGGTACCTCTTGATTTCAGGTGATGTGTAGAGAAGTGTTTCTTTCTCACTGTTCCATCCCTTGCAGAGAAATCTCATTTATCCATGCTAATTTTCTCCCTTTGGTTACGTGCATAGTCATTTGCATCATCTTTTTTTAATAACATCTCAAAATTTTTTGTACTTAATTTTCACATGGATTAGATAATTATAAACTTTTAACTTACACTATATAAGGTAGAATATGCTGTATATTTGACTATGGTTGGAGAACCATGTTAGAAGATGTTTAATCCCTTTCTACCATGGTTTCAAATTGGATTATAAGTGTACTTATTCTGCACCGGCTTCTTTGATTTTTAAGGGGGAGGTTGGAGTTGATATTTCAAATTTGCGGCAAGAGACACTAAGGGGCCTCTCCACAATTGGATCTGGTTTGAACAGATGGCCAGCAGGGATAATACATAATGTTTGTTTGTGCACAAAGGTAGAGAATGCATGTTTGTGTTGAGAAGTTGAGAGATGGTGGGTATTGGGAGGTAAGGGTTTAGAGATTGAGGAGCACTGGTTTTATTGGTGGCTGTTTAACCAATTGATTTTCATTGGTGACAAGGATTGTCTGCTTATATAAAAGATGTAAATTTAGGTCTGACCTAAAATTCTAAGGCTATTTCATTAGGTTGCTGTTTTAGTTCATGTCTGGATGTGAGTCATTTTCTGTTGGCCCTTTCAACGTGTGGGCCAATTTATTTTTATCCTTAGTGGAATATCATTTTGGCCTGGACCACTTTATTTTTATTATTAGTGGAACAGCATTTATGTTCTTGACATTGTTATACTGTCTACTAGTTCTGTTTGATGCCTCTATTGATTTGTCGTACATGTCTCCCTATGCGCCAGGAAATTTTTGTTCAGACAAGAAAGCAGCTGCTGTAAACTGGATTGAAGGGCGTGGTAAGTCCGTGGTTTGTGAGGCAGTCATCAAGGAGGATGTGGTAAGGAAGGTGTTGAAAACAAACACAGCTGCCCTGGTAGAGCTTAACATGCTCAAGAACCTTGCTGGTTCTGCAGTTGCTGGTGCTCTGGGTGGATTTAATGCCCATGCTGGCAACATTGTGTCTGCAATATTTATAGCCACTGGCCAGGATCCGGCCCAAAATGTTGAGAGTTGCCACTGCATTACAATGATGGAAGCTGTTAATGATGGGAAGGATCTTCACATCTCTGTGACCATGCCTTCTGTCGAGGTAATTGAAAATTTCATGTTACATTAATGCAGATCATTTTAATTTGTACTGAAAAAAGGCAAGTGAATTGGGATTCAAGAAAGTGAATGTTTGGATTGTTTTGTAATCCACGGTACTGATTTCTTTCAATTTCAGTATTTAAGATTGGATTTTCTGTTATTTAATTAAACCCTCCATATTTTAAACAAAAACTGGACCTTTCTTTCTACGCAATTGAAAATTGAAACAGCTGAACCTTTTTTTCTCCCTGTTTTTGTAACTAAAATTTGAAATACTTGACATCTTGAGAATTGGAAGAAATTAGAGTATCTGTTATTCTAAATTCTTGGAACTATAGTTTTCAAACTCAAGAGCTTGTTTGATTTTTGTTTTGTGCAGGTGGGAACAGTTGGAGGTGGGACTCAACTTCCATCTCAATCTGCTTGTCTAAACCTACTGGGCGTAAAGGGTGCAAGCAAAGAGTCGCCAGGATCAAACTCAAAGCTGTTGGCCACCATCATAGCCGGTTCAGTTTTGGCCGGGGAGCTCTCCTTAATGTCTGCCATTGCAGCCGGACAGCTTGTCAAGAGCCACATGAAATACAATAGATCCAGCAAAGACGTGTCCAAAGTTGCCTCTTAGAAAGAAAGCCCCAGCGGAACACTTGAAATTTATGGAAATAGAAGCTGAGTTGGGGGATGAAAAGTCCATGTGAAATTGCTTTCTGTCATAGCTGTAAAGTAGGCAATTATGAAAGCTGAGGAGGTAGACGCGTAACATCAATTATTGTTCTTAATTCTGGTCCACCCTCTCTCTCTCTTCTCTCTCGCTCTCTCTCTCTCTGTATTTGGCAGCATCCTTTGCAATTGGTGAGCTTAGAGGCCCCCTTCAAATATGTGGTCTGTATCTTGTTCTAATGGTGAATTTTTAGCTTCTGCCTTTTCCCATTTTTTTTTTCTTTCCTCTTGCTGTCTCTGTTATTTGTTTGTATTCTGGGGAAAGACGAACTTGTGAAATTGTTTGGGACTGTCTGGTGTTCTCTGTGGTGTGTTTTTATTTTTTATTTATTTTTAAAATTTAAAATTTTAGTTTTTTATACAGTGGAATGAAAGTTGGGGAACTCACCTTTTAGTTTGTGGCATGTAACAATCAGTTTAATTGTCTGTGCTTGAATGAATAAAAAATTATAGGGAAATATCATTATGTACTTTGAAGAAAGCACTGCATATATGATTTGATTTTTAATCAAAATTCTGTTCTTGAAAATAACAAGAAATTAGTCTTAGAATCAGAATCAAAAACTATTTCTAAAAACATTGACAAACAATCCTTAATGTTGATGGCCTTGAGGCTAGCTGATTTTCCAAATTGCTTCAATATATTTTAACCTCCACGTGAATTTTGGGAAGTGAGATGAGAAGGAGATAACATAAAGAAGAATTTAAATTATTTTATTTGATTTGCAAAACGCATAGAAAATAAGATGTGAGGATTGTTTAGTGCATGTTTGGTTGCTGTTTTTTAAAAATTGTTCTAAAAAATAGTTTTTGAGAACAGTTTTTTGTGTTTTCAAAAAATAAAAAAAATTATGTTTGAGAACTAAATTATAGAAAACAGTTTTTGTTCTAAATATATATATATATATATATATATATGTTTGGTTGAGTTAATAAAAAAGTTTTTCAGAATAAGTGAAATAAAAAATATGTTTTTGAGAGTTATTTTTTTTAATTAATAATTTTTTTTTCTTCCATTAACTTTATATTATAAATATATAAATAATTTTCATATACATAACTCATTTAAATTTTTTAAAAAATATTTAATTTTGAAATTTTTATGTCAGTTATAATTTTTTTAAACAAATGATAACTTTATTACTATGTATAAGTATATTAATTTCAGTAATTTAAGAAAAAAGAAAAAGTTTGTGGGTGGGGGTGTGGTGGTTGGGTGGAGCTCACCTTTGTGAAAACACAAAAAATTGCTAAGAAAATATATAAAAAAGAATAGAAAATATGAAAAATAATTTATTATTTGAATAGTGAAAAAATAGTGAAAACATATTTTTATTGTTCTAAAAAAAAGTAGTTTTTGAGAATTTAGAAAATACAAAAAATAAAAATACACCCCCTTCCCTAAACAAGTTTTTTGTATTTTCTGTTTTCAAGAACAGAAAATAATTAATGAAAATAGTAACCAAACATATTCTTATTCTCTTTTATAAAAGATGATATAACGAGGGAGCAAGTATCTTGAAAATTTTGAAGGAAAATATGAAAAAGAAAAATAAAAGGAAAAAATTGAAGGGGCATAAAAAACAAAGATTCGGTTTGGAATGTGTAAAGTATTCCACAAGGAAATAAAAAATGCAAAGGAATCCCAAATCTCTTGTTTTTTAACCATTAAAAATATAGAGGAGTAATGATAATTATTTAAAAATTTATATATTTTAGAAATTTCTAATCAAGCACGTGACGAAAAGTTTATTAAGCTACAAAATTTATATTTTCATATTCTACCATTTTCTTTAAGTTTTATTTTTTATCAGACTTTCCAGAATCCAAACGGGATCTTAATATTGTAATTTATAATAAGAGACACTGGTAAAGAGGCAGTTGGGCGTTTCAATGGTGGGCTTAAGAGGCCCAATTCTACAGTTCCAGTCCAACCCTAACTGTTGAAAGCCCAAGCCAAACCAGAATCATGGCCGATACAAGACACGTGTGGCTAATGGACCTGCCACTGTATTCACTTCAAAACCACGAAACGCCATCACTCCGTCGTCTGCCCTCGGCGGTGACCACCACTGTACTCTTTTTAATTTTTCCATTCTTTTTATCTTTATTTTCTGATGTGTTTTTTTATTATACTCCTCCATTTCACAGGGTTTTTTGAATTGTTGAATTTCGAAACAGTTGGAATTAGAAATCAAAACCCTAGCTGTACTTGGAAGTGGATTTCTGCAAAACAATGGCGAGCAATTGGAGAAGAAGTTTGGGAAACATGAGGTCGTTCATTGGGAACTGCATGGGTGGTCTTAGAGGAGGAAGCAACCTGGCTTCTTGGGTTGTGGCCGGAACCCTAGCCTACTTTCTCTGGGTCAAGCCCTCCCAAGAACTCAGGAGAGAGCAGGAGGTCCCTTCTTTATCTCATTTTGATACAATTCTGCAATTCATTGGCTTCAAATTTCTGAGCTTTTCTTTTGCAATTTTTCTTGTCTCGCAGGAAAGGGCAGCTTTGGCTGCAGCTTCAGATCCTTACCGTTATGTTGAGAAACGAAAACCCATCCCTGATCCTCAGGTAATTTCCAGTTTCCAAATTCATATTTTCTGCTCATTATTCTTTTTATTTTGATTTAATTGTGATTCTTATATTGCATTTTGGGTCAATTGTTTTCAGGAAACTGGTTTAATATATGGAAACAAAAACAGAACTAATAAGTCTCAGGATTGAAACTTGTGAGTGTTTTCTTTTTTTGATGTAGTAAGAGTTGGTTTATTTTTTGACATGTTCTTATGAGATAGGGGAAATTTGTATTTGAATAAATTTCAACAAGAAATAGAGAATGTAACTAGCACACCATATTTGGTTGATGCCGGAGAGGACCCTCTTTTGATAACGTCTTTCTGTCAATCTGCCCAATTGAATAAGGAATAAAAGTATAGATTTATTTATTTATTTATTTATTTTTATTTTTTTTTCTGCTCTTTGTTATGCGCCCGTTGTTTAAGATGGGGTTTTATGCACTATTTTCCTATGGTCTTAAGTGTGGGAAGTTTTCTGCTAGTATGGCAGTCCTCTGCCACATGTTGTCTTTGGAGGCAGAAAGTCGCTGTTAATTGACCTCATATTTACATTCCTTGTATGCTATCGTGCATACTCTTAATTAGTATAATTCTTCAATAAATTAAGATATATGGAATCACTAATGTTTCTAGTGTGCAACCACAACGAAGGTTATTTTACTATTTCGTTTTCTTTGAATTTTTGGTTAAATGATCATGGTTGGCATTCTTTCTGTAAAGATTCATGGACCTGCTTTATATTATTATTATTATCATCTAAAAGTACAGGCAATGCATTGACCCATGATTTCTAATGTTAAGCAATATTTTTTGTGTGCCGGTTGGCCCAATTCATATTCTACTGTTGCATTTTGTTGCAAGGATTGGGAGCTTTCAGAATTCTGATTGAATTTATTTACAAGGGTTCTGTTGGAGCTTAAGTTCATACTATATCCTCTGTGTTTGAAACGTGTTGTCAGAGGCCCTTATCACATATTAGCAATAAGTCTGGAGCCATGGACTTGAGCCTTAGAAATGATCAAGGCAGTTCTTTAGTGGCAGAAACAGAGTAGATTAGTCTAGGTTATGATATTTGTCTATTTGAGGCTCTAGCTCAAAGGAACTATATTGGAGTTTTGGTGTTCCTTTTTTCTGTAGATGTTAGCCTTACCACTTTCCTTTAAAAGCCTTCATATAGAAGAGATGCAAAGATAATCATTGATTGTATAAGGGAAGATTCTTGGAAGAGTAAAAACATTTTTTAGGACTGTAGGTATCCTTTCCTTTTCCTTGTTAAAATTGCAATAGTGAACTTTTCCCAACAATGATTTTAGTGATGAACAGACAAAGGGGTGTGGTATCTGTAGGACCTCGGGTGCTACCAACTCTCCTAAAAGCAATTGCTGTTAGGAAAGACGCATACCCTAGCCTTATAGTGCATTCACCCAAGCGCCCACGGCGAACACAAGGGGAGTTGATGAACGCGGCCAACCCTCCGATCTACCAACAATCTCCCCCCCAGCGACACCCCTGGGGTTCGAACCTGTGACCTTGGCTCTGATACCACTTGTAGGACCTCAGGCGCTACCAATTCTCCCAAAAACAATTGCTGTTAAGAAAGGTGCATACCCTAGCCTTATAGTGCATTCACCCAAGCGCCCACGGCGAACACAAGGGGAGTTGATAAACGCGGCCAACCCTCCGATCTGCCAACAGTATCTGTTAATAAAAGTAACCTACATGGGACATCTCTGTTTTTTCCCTTTAAAACCATAGTTCCCTGAAATTATTATAAACCTTATGGTGGTATAATTTCTCAAAAGAACAAAAAGACCAAGAGATTAAAGAAAATGCAAGCTCCTCATTTGCTTTCCACTACGGATCATCTCAATTCATCATTGTCTTCGGCACAATTAAAATTCAAATAACTTAAATTAATCCTAAGCTCCTTGGATGGTTAGAAATCAATCTTTTGTAGAAGCTAATCAAACGATAACTTATGAGCTCATTTAGGGTGTGGCATCAAACCATCTTAAGATCTAGGAAGGTGGTTTTCCAAAAAGAGGTCATTTTTTCTTTGGCAAGATCTTAACTTTGGAGCAGCTCCAGAGGAGGGGGTATTATTTGGAAAATAGGTGTTTTCTATGTCTTTCTGAAATAGAGACGGTGGATCACCTTTTACTCCATTGTGTTAAGACGAGGGCATTGTGGAATCTTCTCTTCTCTCTCTTTGGAGTGGCTTGGGTTCTTTCTGGTTTAGTTAAGGATACTCTCCTTGGATGACATGGAGCGTTTGTGGGGAAAACTCGGAAAAAGGCGTGGCAAATGGCCCCTTTATGTATATTTTGGACAGTATGGAAGGAAAGAAATTTGTTGGCTTTTGGGAATGAAGGGCTTTCTCGCCAAAGGCTGAAATATTCTTTTGTATGTAATCTTTGGTCTTGAGTTAGGGTGTTTATAGTTTTGAGCCCTTATTCTCTTGTTAGCTTTATTGAGTGGCTAGGCTCTAAGTAAGGGTAGGGTTTTTTTCCCTTCCTTGTTTTAGAGTTTGTGAGTTGCTTTTGTATACTCCCTGTATACCTAGAGGGCACTAGTTTGGTGTTTCCTCTTTCTGATTAATATAATTTTCTTTATCTATAAAAAAAAAAAGAGCCCAAATCTAGAAGTAAAGGATGGACACTCTTAATAATTCTCAACTTAAAAAAATAATAAAGAACCAAAAAAAAAAAAAAAAAAAAAGCCCATGCAGGATCATGCATAACTTGAGCCCTTGTAGCAATTAATTTTGGCTAGTAGACCAGACAATAACCACTAGCTAAACTCCTTGTGGGTCTCACTTTACAAAAGTTTCATTCCACACCTTTCTACGCTTCTTGCCCAACCTAAAGCCGCACTAACCACTAAGTGTATCTCTAACCGAAGAAGGGAGGACCCAAGTAACACCAAACAGAGCAAACAATAACTCCCATAACACTCTTGCCTTGGAGCACTGAATAAGAATATGATCAATTGACTCTTCTTCCATACAGCAAAGGAAGCATCTGTTAGCTAGAGACCGGCCCCTCTTTTTAAGTTGATCCAAGGTTAGCACCTTACCCCAATAAGCTTCCCAAGCAAAGAAGCTCACTTTGGTAGGCACACAAATAGTCCAAATATTGCTATAAGGGAACTGAACATCTCTTCTTGAAGCTAGCGTACTATAAAGGGACTTAACTGAGAAAATCCCATCTTTAGTCTCTTTCCATAGCATTCTATTTTCCAAAAGAGGATTAAGCCTCCTACCCCGGATTGTCAGAAGTAATCTCTCCACCTCCTCTACCTCCCAGTCATTAAAGGACCTAGAGAAGCTAGGACTCCAAACCCCTACATCTCCCGAATGATCCCATAACTCCACTAGCCAAGCCTCTTTAAATGAAGTAAAGGCATACAAAGAGGGAAACAAATTACTGAGAGTGAAATTCCCACACCAATTATCATTCCAAAATTTCACCCTTCTACCATTCCCCACAGAAAAGACAACTTTGTTTTGCAAGAGAGCTCCTTCCTTCCTTATTTCCTTCCACAAGCCTACTCCAAACCCCTTCCTAACTTCTCTAGTATACCAGCCCCCTTCTTCATCCCCGAACTTCCTACTAATGACTTGCCTCCAAAGAGCCTCCCTTTCATTCGCAAATCGCCAGTTCCACTTGCATAAAAGGGCTCTATTGAGAGTAGACAAATGTCTAACTCCCAAGCCACCCTTCCTTATGTCCGAGCACACGGAATCCCAATTTACTAGATGAGGCTTCCTCTCCAAAGCTCCTCCCCCCCACAAAAAATCCCTTTGCATTTTTTCCAATCTTTCACCAAAATAAATCTTAGGTTGATGAATATGCCGTTTCTTGCATCTCTTGTATTTTTTTATTCTTTTTATAAGCAAAAATGAATATATTAGCAGTGCTTAAGTGAATGGCATATCAATGCACACATGATGTATACAATAGGTACCAATGGGTGAGCACAGAGAAGAGAGGAAAAAAACAATCCTCTTTCCTTACTTGGAGCTAAGTCAGTCAACATAGTGTATCATGATTAATGAATCATCAACTGTGTACAGTTTGACTCAATAAAAAAGGTACTTGTGAAAGCAGATTTGATTGTTTAATGCAACTATTAAAACGTTTTCGAAAGACCTCATATTTCTTTCTTTGCATAAAGTTCAAAACATGTATAAAAGGGGCAATGCTCCAAGCTTTTTTCTGTTTGTCTCCTACAAAAGCTTTATGCCAACCGAGAAGGTTTTCTCTTACTTTAGAGTGCAACACCTAAACCCCAACAAATAGAGAAAAAATTAACTGCAATAGAATATTTGCTTTAGAGCAATGAAGGAGCATGTGATGGATTTGTTCTTCTTCACCTTAGCACTTACAGAATCTATTTGGCATTATTCATTCCCTCCTTTTGAGTGGACCAATTGTTAAAATCTGTCCTCATGTAGCTTTTTAAGCAAAGAAACCCACCTGCATAGGAGCCTAGGGATTGTGAACTATACTTGCGGGAAAAGACTCCCTTCTACCCTGGGTTAGGGAGGAGTAGAAAGTTTAACAAGGAACTTACCACCTATGGACTCCTTTCAACTCATTCTATCCGCTTCATCCCTTCTGAATGAGCTAGTTTAATCTCTTTAAGAAGGCTATCATAGCTTCAAGTTCTCAATCATGAGGCTGTCTTAAGGAATGGGAACTCCACCAATCCCTTTTTGCTAGGTGCTCCCACACCTTTGTTATTGAAGATTCTTTAGCAATTGCCATAGAGAATAATGCTGGGAAAGACTCTTTCAAAGAAAGGTCTTATTAGGATTAAAGAAAACAAGGAAAAACAGGGATTTAGGATTGAAGAAAACAGAGGATTTCTTGAGTTTGTTGCTAAATAAAATATTGAACTCTTATTCACTGCTGAAACTGAATACAAGAGAAGCTTTAAATAGAAGCTTATAATAGACTATGAAACTACCTTAACTTCTAGATTTGTTCTAACAAACAAACAACTCAAACTAACAACTAAGCCAACTATTTAGAAGTTAACCATTGGCCTTAACGGCCTCCCTCAAACTCAAAGTAGCTAAGTCTTCTACTTTGAGTTTGTTTCTTAACAAAGGAAACTTAGAGCTAGAAATGGGCTTTGTCAAAACATCTGCGGTTTGATCTATTGAAGGAACATGTTGAATCAGCACCTTCTTCTGTAGAACTTTCTCTCTGACAAAGTATAGATCTAATTCAACATGCTTTGTCCTAGCATGCAATACAGGATTGGCTGCAAGCTGTACTGTACTCAAATTATCGCATTGGATTATAGGTATTTTAGTTGTAGCTATCGTTAACTCCTCAAGTAAAGAAGTTAGCCAAGTTAATTCTGCCACAATGTTTGCAAGACTTCTATATTGAGCTTCTGTAGATGAATGAGAAATATTATGTTGCTTCTTAGAGTACCATGACACTAAGTTTTCACCAAGAAATACGCGATAACTTGATGTAGGCCTCCTATCATCTAGATTTGTGGCCTAATCAGCATCACAAAATCCCACTAAGTTCAGCTGAGATGATTTTCTAAGATGTAGACCATAATCCAAAGTTCCACTCAAGTAACTTAGTATCCTCTTGATCGACTTCCAATGAGATTCAAGTGGATTTTGCATGAATTGACACATCCTATTGACACAATAGGAGATCTCTGGTCTAGTAATGGTTACATATTGCAAGGCTCCAACTATGCTTCTATACAGTTGTCCATTCTCTACAGGATCACTTCCATAAGCAGATAATTTGAGTCCACTAGTCATTGGTGTACTGCTACTCTTGGCAAATTGCATCTTAGCTTTACAAAGCAAATCCTTGATGTACTTAGTTTGAGAGAGATGAAGTCCTTTAGTTGTATGCCTTGAATGCCTAGAAAATAGTCTACTTCACCAAGATCCTTTAAGGTAAAGCTCTTATTCAATTGTTTGATGATAGTTTGAGCTTTTTCACTATTGCATCAGTAACTAATATGTCATCAACATAGACTAGGACAAAAATAGTATGAGTAGTAGTAATCCAAATAAACAATGATTGATCGGATCTAGCTGTGATGAATCCAAAGGCAATGAGAGCATTACATAGTTTCTCAAACCCAGCCCTAGGGGCTTGCTTTAATCCATATAAGGATTTGTGTAATTTGCATACCAAATGAGGTTGCTTAGGATCCACAAATCTAGGAGGTTGTTCCATGAATACCTCTTCTTCCTATAAGTCTCCATTTAAAAATGCATTGTTAATATCTAATTGCCTAACAACCCAATTCTTTGCTAAGACAATAGTTAACACCACTCTGATAGTTGTTGGTTTAACTACAGGGCTAAAAGTTTCATTGAAGTCGAAGCCAGCCACTTGATGGAAGTCTTTAGCTACTAACCTAGCTTTATACTTGTTAATTGTCCCATCAGAATGTTCTTTGACCTTGAACACCCACTTGTATCCAATTGCTTTTCTTCCATTTGGGAGAGACACTAAGGACCATGTTCTGTTTCTCATGAGTGCTGTGAATTCATTTGTCATAGCTGCTTTCCATTGTTCTTGTTGCAAAGCATCAACAATTGAGCTAGGTTCTAGTGTTGCAGCATAAACCTTTGGCCTGAAAATCCCATTTTTTTACCTGGTTACCATACAACGAGAGTTTCCACTAACTTGGACCTGTGCTGGAATAGAAAAAACCACCAAAATCTGTTTAGCAGTAGCAATAAGTTCAGTTGTCTTTTCCAGAGTAGCAATAGGTTCAGTTGTCTTTTCCAAAGAAGTTGACAAATTGCAACCATTGTCAACTGGTAACATGGAAGAGATGAAGACTTTGTTGACCAATATGTGTTTTAGAATGTGTTTGGGATCGATTAAGGAGATGACCATCAGAAAAGGGAAGAAAATGTGGAAGTAATGGTGAAAAACCAGAAATTGATGAGACATTTGATGCTTGTGAGGCTAAAGATGTTTGTAATGAATTTGAAGAAGAGAATGGGAAGGAGTGTTCATAAAAAATAACATCTCTAGAGATAAAAATCTTGCCATATTTGTCTAAGCACTTATAGCCTTTATGATTTAAAGCTGTAACCAAGAAAGGTACATTGAGTTGATCTAAAATTGAGTTTATGCCTGTTGTAAGGTCTAGTATTTGGATAACATGCACATCTAAACACTCTTAAGCATAGAGTAGTTCAAAGAGGAGTGAAGCAAGGCTTCCAAATGAGTGTTCCAATGTAAAACTGAAGTAAGCAGCATGTTGTATAGGAAAACAACAACTCTAAAGGCCTCATCCCAGTATTTTAAAGGCATAGAAGTTTTAACTAATAAAGTAAGACCATTTTCTACTATATGACGATGTTATCTCTTCGCAACCCTATTTTGTTCATGAGTATGAGGGCAAGAATTTCTATGAGTTATACCATGAGACATTAAGAGATTAGTAAAAGCTCTATATTCTTCTCCCCAATTAGTTTGAATAGCCTTTATTTTATAACCAAATTGCAACTCAACTTGTGTCTTAAAATTTGAGAAAGTTTGAAGAGCATTTGACTTATGCCTTTGCAAAAAGATCCAAGTGAAATGAGAGAACACATTTATAAAGCTGATGTAATATCTATAACCACTGGATGACAACATTGGAGAGGGTCCCCATAAGTTAGAGTGATCCAATTGTAAAGGTTTTGTGTAGGTTGTGTCAGACAATCTAAACAGAAACTTGTGAATTTTACCAAGGCAACAAACTGAACAAAAAGAATGAGAATTTGAATTAGGAAGAGGTATTTTGCAATTTGTGAGTACAACTTTTACAACTTTCTCAGAAGGATGGCTTAATCTATTATGCCACAAATTATGCAATGAACAAGAATGAGAGAGAACAGGTACATGTAAGGCAAGGACAGATGGTGCTGGAACTGGGACCTTTGAGGAAGACAACAGAGGCGGCAACTATTTGTTGAGATCAATTTGAGTGTGGTCAAAGACATACAATCCATTTTTAAGCTTTCCTTCCAATAACACAATTTTGGAAGAGTATGATCTTTCACAAAATAGGAATGTCAATGAAATTCAAAGAAAACATCAGTATCATGGGCAAACTTCGAAACACTATGTAAATTTTTTGTTATAGTTGGGACATGTAAGAGTTGCTTAAGAGAAATAATTTTAGAAGTATAAGGAGAGGAAAAGACAGACTGACCAACATGCTTAATGGATAAACCCATACCATTTCCAATATGAACTTGATCTGATCCATAATATTCAGCCTTAGTCATCAGGTTTGTATCATCAGAAGTAACATGGTTAATGGCTCCTGAATCAGGATACCAATTGGTATCACTGACAACTTTTGGTGTAGCAAACATGACTGTCATTTGGCCTCCTGCACCTTGGAATTGGCTTTGAACAGAAGACTGTTGATTCTGGAACTGAGATGGTCCTATGAAACTCTGATCAAACCGATAATAACATTTCATCACCACATGCCCAATCTTTCCACAAAGTTGACATTGTGGTTTGTTTTGAGACAAAAAACCTCTCCCACCAAATTGACCATTAAATTGGCCTCCACAACCTCTTCCTCAATTGGTAAAGCCAAAACCTCCTCTATCATTGTTCTGAAAATTGCCCCTTTTATCAGGAAAAGATTGACCGCCAAAGTTGGAATTGGAATTTTGTGCAAAACCATTAGTATACCTTTTTGTGCTTTGCTGAGAGTTTTGACCAGTAACAACAATATTTTGTCCCAAACACAAAATTCTGTAATTTGTGCCCTCGAAGTGCTACAAGAACTTGCTTTCGCCAAAGCAAGAAGTTGTTGTTATCCAATCAAACCGAAACAGAATGACTAAAAGAAACAGGGATGAACCTTGAAGCAGATGATGAGGCACCACCCATGGTGGAAATTGAAGAGCTCTGCATTGCTGGCACTTCAATGCTTTGATACCATATTAGGATTAAAGAAAACAAGGGAAAACAGGGGATTTAGGATTGAAGAAAACAGAGGACTTCTTGAGTTTGTTGCTGAAGAAAATATTGAACTCTTATTCACTGCTGAAACTGAATACAAGAGAAGCTTTAAATAGAAGCTTATAACAGACTATGAAGCTACCTTCTTAACTTCTAGATTTGTTCTAACAAACTAAAACTCAAACTAACAACTAAGCCAACTATTTACAAGTTAACCATTGGCCTTAACAGGTCTCCACACCATCTATTTTTCCAAAATTTAACCCTTTCCCCATTGCCAACTATGAAACAAGATCTGCTTTTAAACCTCTTCCATTCATTTCTAATTGTCTCCCACAACCCCACTCCATGACCATCCCTCACACCCCTAGAACATCATCCAGCCTCCCATTGTATCTTTTGTACACCTATAGTGTGTGGGTTTCTGTCATTTCTCCCAGACTTGGTATAACTTCATCTAGGGGTGATGGAATTGTGGCACTGTTCACAGGAATTTGGGCAAATTTGCTGAAGTTCCAATTTAGTGATGCATGTGCCACTGTACTGTGACTTCCTTCTCATGAAGCTTTTGATAACTGTGCCTTCATGTAGACAGTCTAATAATCAATATTCTCTCCAAACTTGTCCTTAAAGAAATTGTGAATTAACTGAGGTTGTGATAGAAGTTATAGCCTTAGAAGAAGGAACTCATTTTTTTCTCTAGGATTTTAGATCTTCTAAAACAAGAAATCATCATCTCTCGTATCATATCTTATCAAATTTCACTACTTTTATGTTTGTGAATTGTGAGTGACACACACTGTTGGGATTCTTGACCTTGAAGGCCTGTAGTTTAAGCATCCTCTCATCTTCCTGGATCTAGGTCCATTATTTATCTCCTCATTGGAAATTTCTTTTCAAGGAGCAGGCTGAATTTTAGGCACGTATCAACCATGAAGAATCATCTAGCAAACAAGTTTCATGTTCTTCCATTCTATCCACAGATTTCAGAAAATCGTCATTTAATTATTGCTTCACTCAGGTGGGGATGCAGTAAAGACTTGCTGTTGGGACTTTTTATAGGGAAATTTGTCACTTTCTTTGATAAAAGCAGAGAACTCTTGGGGCTGTTTATGCCTGGCACTGTCGATAGCGGCAGCAATCTTGGACATTAATCCCATGAGTCCATGACTGGTGCTGTTATTACCCATGAATCATGGCGCATCTAACAAGTGGACTGGGCAGGTAATACAAACAATTGTGCTCCTACCTACTTAATATTGAATATATGTATTTACGTGTTTGGATAGGCAATTGAAAAATGAATTATTCATTCTATTGTAGAAATGGTGAGACGAGCTTAGGTTAAGAACCGGGATAGACCTTTGTATGGGTCTCTTCCTTCCAATCTATGATAAAAGTAGAACAACAGGCCTCTGTTTTTATCCTATGGTTTTGGAAATAAAGTGGAATAATCCCAACCGGGCGCGTTACATGAAGAATGGTGAAATAGATTATTCATAAACCCAACTGAAGTAGTTGAGATCAATGGTTTGAGTTTACGACAGGGAATGGGTGATCAAGGTTTTTTGGTTAAAAATTTAGTGAATTTGCTTGAGTGTTTGGATGGATGATGAATGATTGTATGAAATGAAGCTTGGTAGCATCCTCACACCTACCAAATTCAAACCATCTTGTTAAATTCTTCAAAGTAATTGCTGTGTAGTGCGCTCTGGCAGTAAGGAGGGTCCATTTGAGAGTGATTCTCATAACTTGTAATGTTTTTGTTGGTAGCATTTCTATCAGAACTACCTTTACAGAGAATCCGTTAAAAAGTTTGATAGAAGCATTTACACTTTAAATGACTAAACAGATTTTTAAAACCTTTTGCCAAACGCATTCTAAACCGGACATCCTAAGTTGTTTAATTGGTGCAGGGTTTTTCTTGGCGGACACTCTTCCTCTCTTTCTCTATATTTTTATTAGCTGAGATGGACACACCTTAGGTGCATGTATTTTAGTTGTGCTGTGAGTTTAAACTTTTGAAGTGGTAGTGGGCTCTACACTGCGGCCCACGAAAGGACATGGTCACGTAGGCCAGGCCCCACCCTCAACAGTGGGTTCAATCCTGCGGATTCGCTCACGGATTCTTGGGTTTTTCCCTGTCCATATGCAAAAAATCCGCGTGTGTCCACGTGTCAACCCCTCACATCAGTAGGAATGGGAATCACGTGCTTCCCTCCCCCACCTCCACCTTTCAATTTCTAGGGTCCACTCTCCCACTCCAAGAGGAAAAAGCTTTATTCAAAATTTTAAAAAAGAAAAATTCAAATTGAGTTTGGAGTTGGTCCAGTTGGAGGAAAAACTATTGATCACGTGCTTCCCACTTGACTCTTCCCAATAGGTTGATAGATAACTTCCCTAATCTGGTAAGTTAATGTGGCATCATAAGTCAATAGATTAAGATATTGTTTGAATTAAGTTTTAATGGGTTAATTTTTTTTTATTTTAATTTAATGAAAACTTTTGCATTTGTGAGCTTATCACATGTAAAAAAAAAAAAAAAAAAAAGACTATTTTATATAAATGCTAAATTTGACTTGTATGAGCAATTATATCATATTTAATGACATGAGTATTATCTTTAAAAATTATATCTTAACTTCAACTTTAAGCTTTTAGCTAAAATAGAAGACAAAAGACTATTTGTCTTTTTAAGAGGAGAGCAAGTAGAATGAATTTCCAGTAAATGAGTGATTTAAGAGAAAAGTTAAAGGATTAGATTAGAATGGGGCCAACCAAAATCAGAAGGGCCAAATATGAAGGGAAGGGGTGTCAAAAGATTCCCAAACAATACGACAAACATGAGGCTGAGACTGGTGTCAAACCACATGGCCATTTTGCCACCTTCCCCCATATTATTATTATTATTATTATTATTATTATTATCATTGTGAAAAGCCATCTCCAACTTGCTTAATGCTTTTTAATTTCATAATTAGTCCCATCCTCGGCTGCTCCTCCAACCCCCTTTTCTCATTCTTAATCCACTCTCCCTCCCCCCCTTAATTCTTGTTTTGTTTAACTTGCTCCTTTTTCAAAAGTTTCTTCCTTTCAATTTTTGTTATTACATTTGTGGGCCTCCCCCAGTGTCCTAATCACATTTTATTGCTTCCCTCTTTTTAGGCTTTTGCACTGAATTTGAGTCCCATTTGTGTATACTCATTATTTTGGTTGATACATGGCCAGATGATGAGGATGAAGCTTTACATTAGAATATGAAATGAGCAGCTGCAGCATCTTGTCACTTGGTTTATTCGAATGTTGAAACCATGTTCTGATTCCATCCTTTTGAATTATGGTTTCTGTTGTGTCACCTCCTGATGATATCATTGGGATCAAACCTAGTTCAATACAGGTTCATTATTTGTTGGGGTTAAGCATGATGGTTGAATGTCATAAAACACCTAAAAGACTATTCTCACTGGACATTGATTTGTTTGAGATAAAAAGGGTTAAAGTCCATTCAAGAATTGATATCAAAGGGACTCTTGGGGTGTCCTTAAGCCTAAGATGAGTTCCTGCCTAATTGAAAACTCTGCTCCTCTTGGTGATTTTGTGTTCATGAGTTTAGGTTAAAAAATTAAAGCTATATAATATACGTGTAACTCCTTTATCACCAAGGTTGTGATTGATGTCTTATATAAAAATCTATAAAATTTTAGGTTACCGAGGTATTGGCACCCGTGTTATTGTTTCTTTAATGATGTAACCTCCAATGCAAGTGTGAGATGATATGGTCAAATCCTCACTATGAACCAATTCATTTTAAGATGACATGCCTAAGAAGAAGATAAAAGAGTTGCTGCTGAAAAAGCTTCACATTATAGTTTTCATTTTCAATTTGTCACTAAGGCTGTGTGACAAACCTTTCAAATCCCACTTGTCATTTGAAACAAAACCCCCACTTTCACTAACACAGCTCAATTAACATCGCTTCCACTATAAATATTTGCTTAATCCTTCTTGTGTGGCTCCAAATGGAAGCTTAGAAAGTAATTTATTATTAAGAATGAAGATGCTTGTATTTCATGTCAAGTGATTCCCATTCTTGGTTTAACAACATTCTCTCCTCTTTTATTATTTTTTTAAATATTTAATAATGTGATTGGTCATAAACTACATAAAGATACTGCTTCTCTAGCTGCCCTTGAAAATAGGTGGAGATTAAAATTGGAAAATGGGATAAACTTCATGATTGTCAACCAACCTGAACTAATCATTGGAAGCTATTTTAATACTTTTTTTTTTTCCTTACACATCCTAGTATCCTTTTTGTTTTATAGATATACCCCTACCCCTATATAGGAAAATAATCCCAAGAATTAAACAATGGAGAACTTGGGATATGTTTGTCCTCTAATTATTTATTTATTTATTTTCAGACTAAATAACATAGAAGTTGAGGGGGGAGGTTTTCTATTACAAACTGTTTTGTCCTAGCATGGAGTTTAACTGTGAAGTGGGGCATGGCTTCTGTCCATTGTTTGCATTTTTTTTTTCCTTCTTTCAATTTGATATGTGGGTTAATATATTAGAGAAATGCTACGTATAGCATGGGAATTATACTGAAATTTTCTCAAGATAAAAAAAAAAATAAAGGTTTTTTTTTTCCCCCTTTTTTCCTTAATACACGACAATTTGTGATTAATCATCTGTAGATTGGACTGACTCCGGGGACGGTGTCATGCAAGTGGGGGATGAATAAATGGGATGTGATGGGTGGAGGCACAAAATGGAAATGAGCACAAAAGCTTGAAATATGATGCCCCTCCACCCTCCACTCCACTTCATTCCACTTGGATGGGCATGGGCCCCAACCCACTCTGCCATTGATTTGGATTGCTGCCTTCACCCCCCTCCATTGCAGCATTTCTGGGTCCCCCCAACATCTCTCAAGCCCCCCATGCCTCCCACCATTGCATTTCCCTCAAATCCATCCCATCCATTTATCAAATAATACCCCACAAGGATTTCTTTTGTTTTTTTATGGGGATTTTTCTATTCTAATTGCACTGTTTTTTTTCTCCTACTTTGCAGCATTTTTATTTTTATTTTATTTTTATAATTTTTTTTAGCACTGTCAAAGTTTTGGTCGTTGGTGATATCTCTTTGGAAAATAGTACTAAAGCATCGAATAATTATCATGCCCAATTCTAGTTTCTAAATTTGAGTCATGAACATATGTGGTCAGTCATCTTTGATATTGTGGACAAGCACGAGTAAATGACATTTTATTGATATGATATTGGAAATGAGGCTATTTTTGGATACGATAACCCTATGTTTGTATCTGGCATTTGGGGATATATTTTACATCAGAGGATGTCATATCCAACGTGAGTCATCAAATGCCTTCAAATCAACAAACCACGCATATGATCATAATTCCCAACCCAACCGCACTTTCCTCCACTCGATCATCTTGTGTGTCTTAAGTTTTGGATAAGCCAGAAAGAAAATAAGGATTTGACAACCCTACGTCCTTGTCAACCTTGGAAAAAACAGGCCCATGCATGGATCAACCACACACAACTTGCTCGACTTTCCTCGCATCACCCTCTTAATATTCTTGCTAATAACTCCACACAGGAGCCTCAGATCCATGTGATCAATACTAGTGATACAAATATTATTAATTAGCAATGAAACCAAGGTCACAACAGATGAGTGTGATGAGGAAGATTGATGCTTGTGTGGGGTGGGGACGAGGGTGGTTTGTATTGGAAAAATGAACAAGACAGGAGACAGGGGGCTGCCTTTAAAACTGGCGGATCTTCGCCATCTAGGCCTATATATATATATATGCTTTGATAAGGTTGACCAAGTTCCGATGTCCCGACAGTTTCCACGTGCTTCTCACACCTCAACATCATCCCCACACGCCCCCCACGCTGCTGCATGGTCTGGGCTTTTGACCACACGTGTGATTCTGCACCACCCCCCAACTCCCACCTCCCACCTCCCACCTCCCACCTCCCACCTCGGCTCTTTGATTATAAATCCTCACATTGTATTACTTTGTATCATAAGATTAATGGTCTAGTTTCTTATTAACCCAAGTTTCATTTCTTTTATAAATCCTCCGATGGTCTCATTCTCATCTTGAGTTTTTTCCCATATACCCGGGTCTCATTTTCCCATTTCCTTTTTTAAACATCATTTGGGTTTGTATTGGACCCGCTCACACATCAAATCAAGGGTGCTTCAGATTTTTGGAAATATGGGGTCTTTACTCTTTGGCAAATGGTCACATTAACATAAAGGTTTTATCACGTGATTTTGTTACTTTTTTCCTAAATCTTATTTTGATATTTGTACCTTCCTTAAATATTACATGGGATTCGTGTTATATATCAAATCATGGCTGCCTATGATTTTTGGGACACGGTGAGGACCCACGCTTTTCATCCCTTGGAATTCCCAACACCTTCCCGATGCTTCTCCTAGCTGCTATCTACCATTCAATGGATGATGAGCTTGATAGCATTCGTTCAGGCTATTAGCTGCTGCAGCCTTTTTCTGTGCAACCTTCGACACTCTCTCCAACCTTTTACGAGATTTTCAGTAAATAACAGATTCGATGACAAAACTATTGTATTTTAGTTTAACGCGTGTGTTGTTTAATTATCATCCATCAAGTAAACAGGTGATTAGAAAGGATTATAAAGTTCTCTTTGGCATGATTTTTTATTTTTAAATTATAGTAAAACTTATATAAAAATTAAGTAATATTTTTTTGAATAATCCTATTATTATTTTTTTTTAAAAATAAAACTTACAAAACTTTTAACTTCTAAAAAATCAATCCAAACACAAAGGAATTAATTAAAGAGGTTTCCTCAATTTTTTTCTTTTTTTTTTTTCCAAAAAAGATAAAAAAATAAAAATGAATGAATTATATTCAAAAGTATACAACAACATGGAAAAGTTTCTGCAAACATTCTTTATTCTTTCTCCATGCCTTCATTAGCTATGATGAAGGCGGCACTTTGGAAATAAAAGGAGGTCACTTCACTAATATAATATCCAAGTATATATCTTTGATCCACCAATCATGCCAGTAAAATCCAAACAGTAAGAAGTCAATATAAAGAAATTAAAATGGTAGGGACAACCGATCTTTTCCTCTCTCCTGCCTTTATTGGCAAAGATTAATGATCCTTTTTTAACAATATGATGACTCAGTTCTCCTCCACCTAACCCTCACTCCATCACTCAATATATTTTACTTTCAACCCCATTTCTCATTGCCTTGGTTTGAGACTAATTCTTATTACTCCATTTTTATTAAAAATATTTTTAAAGAGTATCACTTAATATCTTGATATAAACTCATACAACATAAAATTTGGTTTTTGAAAGTATCATTTATTTTCTATTTCTTTATAATTTTCAATCATCTCATTTTTATAATACATAATGATTTTTGAAAGTATTTTTATATTTTTAAATTCTTAAAATATATTTTTTTAAAGTGTTAAAAAAATTCATTGTCAAACGTACTCTTAATTTTTTTTAAAATCACGATAAAATGAAATAGAATGTTTAAAATTGATGCCGATCAATTAAGTGGTTTGATAACACTTTTATAATAGCATTAATGTTATTAAACATGCCTTTAATAAAAATCAATAATGTTAAAGAATGTTATTTTTGAACAAATCACATGATGGGAATGATTCGGGATCAACCAATTATTATAAGGGATGTGTCAAATATTAGCAAGGTCTTAATTTAATAATAAGTTGTTCACTTCACAAATATATAATTATATAATCCATGGTGTGCCGCATTCATTTGTGTATTCTTTCTTATTACCCTATAACTAATTGAAAGAGTTGGTGAGGGAGTAAAGGGTCGTGCATTCAATTCAAATTTGTATCATATAATAAGATTATGGCCCAATATTTATTTGCCTTGGCATTTGATCTTGACTTAAAAAAATATTTTTTTCCTAGGTGTGAAAAGTTTTGATAATGAATGACAAGAAATAAACAACTACTATGTATAAACAAACCTTGAGCAAACCCAAAATTGCCCCAATGTTCTAATGGATGTGAATCTCAACCCACATTGAAGTTAAGCAACCAAGGGGAAAGGCACCTTTGCCTTTCCCTTCCAAACTAATTTACATCTTTTCAAATTTGACCTCTTTTGATGAACTTAATTTCTTATATTGACTTGAAATGATATAACTTGAGAATAGTTGCTATTACACGTCTCTAAAACGCGTAAATTAATCGCTAGAATTTTATTATCAATTATAAAGTCAATTTATTAATAAAATTTTTATTGATTAGAAGATTCATCTAATATGATTAAAAAGTAAAATTTTATCGCAGTTGTAATTTTACTTTTAAAAAAACTTGGATGATATTATATTAGAATAAATTTTAGTTTGATTAATCATTTTTCCAATATAAAATTTAGTTTAAGATATGTTTAAATTTTATAAATGAATATAAAACATGGTCAAACTAATTCTAAAAAATAATTCAACTAAAACATTAATTTCATTTAACATTTTTAGGATTGACAAATTTAAGTTTTTTTTTTTTTTAATTTTATATTAAAAGAAAAGGTGTCATAGAAATATTAAATAAGAGGGAGGGACAAGGTGGGCGGCTTCATGATAGGCATGCACGAGCTGACACGTGGTACAGAGAACTACAACACGTGCCATTGAGGCGCGTGGATAGTAAATTTTTGTTGCCTTGTGTTCAAAGGCATTTGCGTTGGTAATCGCTTGCATCTGCTTTTACAGCACGCTTTCCACCGTTTCATCCCACGCCTCACATTGAAGCGCGTGGGCCTCTTTCAAGTGTGGTTTTTCTTTTCTTTTTTTTCTTTCTTTTTGGTTCTTTGTCCACCCCTACAGTTCTGAGAAGTCATCTGGGAATTCCGGGACAAGGGTTTGAGCCTCTTGAGAGTTTAAGCATGTAGTGTTGGTTTTTGGGTATCAGAGATCTCTTGAATCCGGAAAAGGGGAGATTTTAAGGTTCAGAAACAGGTAAACATGATTCGTCAGCTTTGGATTTTGACTGGGTTAATTGGGAAGAAAGCAGTTGGTGGGTTTTAGCAGGCTGAGATTGAGGGGTTGTTTGTAGTTTTGGGGTTTTATGATATATCCCTATCTTTGATTGATCAATAGTTTATGAAGCTGTATACAAGGGCGCTGCATTATGAGGTTATTCAGTTGAATGCAAATGATCATTGCTTGGGTTACAGGTTTTGATTTTGGATCTGAAAGTGTTGTTTGAAGTTTTGGAATATTTAAACAGTGAAGTGAAGAGGAATTTGGTATCGGTAGTGGGAGAGAAGAGAGAGAGAGTTTTTTGTTCATCTTCTGGTTTTGGGGTGTTTGGATTGTAGAGAGAGATCGGATCGAGGCAGAAGAAGAGGAAGGAAAAAGAAAACTGGCAAATAATTGGTGGGAGAGAGTAGATGTGGGGATGGCGGGTTATGAACCAGGCTCAGGTTCTCGCTACGTCCACCAGCTACTCGGACCTGAACTGCACTTGCAGAGACCGTCATCGCTTCCACAACATCAAGCCACTCAACAACCATCGGATTCTAAGGACGAGTCACCAGATGATCAGGAGCAGAGGGAGGACACCGAGGAGGCCGCCGCTGCCAGTTCTGGTGGAGCCACCACCTCTTCAAATCGACGCCCTCGAGGTCGTCCTCCTGGCTCCAGGAACAAGCCCAAGCCACCCATTATCGTAACGCGCGATAGCCCAAATGCCCTCCGGTCGCATGTACTTGAAGTTGCCGCTGGCGCTGACATCATGGAGAGTGTGTTGAATTACGCCCGGCGCCGTGGGAGAGGCGTATGTGTTCTCAGCGGCGGCGGCACAGTCATGAATGTGACGCTGCGTCAGCCTGCGTCTCCTGCAGGGAGCATAGTGACGCTGCACGGCAGGTTCGAGATACTCTCATTGTCAGGAACCGTGCTTCCTCCACCGGCGCCGCCGAGTGCTGGAGGCCTTTCTATATTTTTGTCCGGTGGTCAGGGTCAGGTAGTTGGAGGAAACGTGGTGGGTCCCTTGATGGCTTCAGGTCCAGTTGTTTTGATGGCTGCGTCGTTTGCCAACGCTGTCTTTGAGCGTTTACCACTGGAGGAGGAAGAGGGAGCCGTGCAAGTCCAGCCCACAGCGTCCCAGTCTTCAGGTGTGACTGGAGGCGGTGGTGGTGGGCAGCTCGGTGATGGTGGAGGCAGTAGCGGCGGCGGTGGTGTTCCAATCTATAACATGGGAGCAAACATGGGGAATTTTCCCTTTCCAGGTGATCTATTAAGATGGGGTGGAAGTGCTCCAAGACCTCCATTTTAAGGCTATTGTGTTGAATTCCCATATATTTTAGGTGATAATTGAACAGGCGTGATGAAGAAGGGATGAGATGAAAGAGAAACCGAACCAGTTTTGTATGTTAACTACTGTAATGTCTGTGCGATAACATTGAACAAATCCGACTCTTTCTCATTGATCTTCTCACCTAAAAGCGAACAAGCTGGAGTTGTTATTTCATGGAGGCTGTATATTTAGTTGAAGTGGAAGGAACCCAGGTCGGAGGCAAAGATTTTACAGATTTCACTATCTTCTGAGGTAAGTGATGCATTTGGAAAATTTCCCTTTTGCCCTTCTTTAATCTTCTCTTCCTCTCCTTCTTCCTTCTTCCAGCCGGCTCAGATGTTTAATAATTAATTTCTACATGTAGTGTGGGAACTGCTGTGATCTATACACACTTCTAGGGTTTATTTAATTATGCATGTGTTTCCCTCTCTTCTGCAGTCAGCATTTCTATATTACATATGTTTCTTTTGATTGAATAGTAGAATGTGTTCATGAGCTTGTGAATTTCTCATTTTTGAAATATATATGCATGTATACACAAGTGGGATTATTCAATTTGTTAATTCTTGTATGGGTCCTTTAATTTCAATAATTTAAGTAGAAATGTGTGTGTATCTCTCTATATAAAACCTAGTACTTGCAAAGGGGAAGGAAGAAATAAAAGAAAAGTCCTAGTTTTTAGGTTATTCAGATAATTCTGAACCCCAAAACCGCAGATATCTTGGTTTGTCTTGCATGTGGCCAAATGTTCTTTTTCTATCTTTGGGTTCCTTTATTTCATGTCTTCTGCTTACCCAACTGGGGAAAAGTCACAAACTCCCAGTGTCGAATCTTAAAAGCCTGTTTCTCTTTTATAGCAAAAACCCTAGTTCTGAACCATCTGATAGCAATGGTAGACCATGATTAAAAGCCTGTTTCTCTCTCTGTCTTTCTCTATTCTCTACCGTGGACTTACAATTTGCTGACCAAGCGTTACAGCATGCAGTAGAAGCTAGACAAAGAAACTTCTCTTGTCAGTTACAAAGACAAGAACAAATTAATTAATACCGGCCCGTTGAATAGATATTAAAGCATTTTTTACATATTAAAACAAGGAGTAATGCATATGAAGATAAAGAACATATCTGTATTGATACTTTTGGTTAATGAAAACTGGAAGGGTTAAGCCACTAAAGAATTTTACCCAATGGGCATAAAGATAAGCCCACTTCCCCAGACAAAAACTGATAAAAATGAGGAATTGTTGGAACTCTGTCACCTTGGAAGTTGAGGTAGAAATAAAAATCAGTTCTTTTGCTTCTTTACCCTTTGGTTCTTTGAAAAAATATATTTGATTTCAAGTCGTAAACTCCTCAAAATTTGGAAGGATTACTTCTGGTATGATTAGATTCCCATAACCCAAGAAATATGAAATGAATCTGCCACAAACACATACATATAGTTAGTAATTGATAGACAACATCATCACTATGATTCAGTCTTGATATCCAGTAGTTATCAGGATAAAAAACAATAAATGGTCAAGGAACTCCTAGGTTCATCTTGTTACAGTCCTATCTATCTATCTATCTATATATATACACACACACGAATGTATGTATAAAGCAGATCGTAGGTACAGTCTATCTAGAAGAGAGACTTAGACTTTGTTGAGGGCGACTCTATTGACCAAATCAAGTGCCGTTTGCTTTGTTTGGGTTTATTCTTGAGTTTTGAGTATTTATGTGCTTACTAGGCTACTACTAAAGCAAACTTTATTAGAAGTTATAGCTCAAAAACATAGAATTTACTGTTTTCTGATCTAGTTTCCTATGGTAATGTAATTAGTGTATTCAGGACTAGACAAACTTAGCATATTTGGGAGAAAATAAATCCATCCATCATCATCTTGCTTGTTGACGTGTGAGGTTGATAGTTGGCTAACAGCAGCATAATTAATCATCTACCAGAGTACTAAAGAATACTTCAAAAGCCTTACCATCAATACTTCTCATCCAATTGTCAGAGCCTTACCATCAGTACCTATTGAAGAATCTAGTTTGGTTATGTCCCTTTCAAACCAATACTTTGCATTACTTCAATTACTAGAAATAGAATAGGATCAATTTCTGACCGTTTTCTGATCTAGTTTCCTATGGTAAGAAATATAGCAACTACGGTCGGGGGTTTCCTACTTCTTGATTACTAATAACATGAGAAATTTAACTAGTTTCATCCCCCAAACTCCTGTATATAAGAAAACTAAAGCTAGAAAGGTTAATTATCTATGCATTTGGGTTGCTGATCCAAGGTTTCATAACTCCTTAATTTGGAGATTGAACTTCATACATATGCTGCTATGCATGCTTGTCATATTCATCTAGCCTCAAATTTTATTGTGGATGTTGTGTACTGTATGATCAGTATATTCTGATTTATGTGCTCACATGAGGATTCTTTATTCAAGATGATCAAGCATCTTTGCAACATGTTCATCACCATGAAAATTCTTCATTATTATTTAACTAGGAAACAAATTTTCAGGATGTGGTATCAACCTTTCCAAGGATCAACTGAAACCACAGAGTAAAAAGGGGTGAACTGAGAAAAAATTGACAAAAATGCCTGTAAGGAAAAAAGAAAGGTACTGAGGACTGAGGAGACATCACTTCAAGCTTGTATGTTTGAAGTAGATGGAGATTGGTTTTTCTTTTCCTTACTGGATGAGGGTTTGATAAACTAGCATCGATATAGGGTAATTATGGTAAGGGATTAATTGCTGATGGTAACTTTCGACCAATGCTGGTGTAAGTTATGAACTAGAGTCAGTTCCTTGAAGCTTGAGAAGTAACAAACCACATAAAATCATGAGTATCTCCATGGCTCCATCACTTCTGTTCCAAATCCTTCCAAATGAAGATTATGATGCTAAGAGTAGTGTTGAAACCATTTCAAAAACGTTGAGCTTCATGGAGGTTGAAACAGTACCCAATTCTGCACATTGAGTGCCCAAGAGTCTACATAACTGAGATGGAAGATAATAGAAGGCATCAATGTTCATTCATTTGGGTTATGCGGCATATGATATCCCACAGAATAAGCTGTCAACCCTTATAATGGCCGACTCATATATATATATATATATATAAACACTACTAGAGATCGAGGATCAGTTGCTTTGAGCAAGACAATATTTGGGTTTTATGAGAAAAGTATAATGCAAATATGAATCCATAAAACCCTCTTAGAGTACCTTTGAAGGTCTTTAGAGATCCCAAGTCTCTCTTAAGTGTACTTAAGAGATGCAGGGACTTAAGGCTAGCTAGCTTGCAACTAAAACAGCAGTCCCAGCTTGAGAGTCCACAAAAAAAAGGGCAGATTTTTTTGGCCTTTGCAATGAAATGTTGTCAAAAGGTACAGCCTCTGACCCAAGAATCTGATTGGGACAAATCATTCAATGCTGCGGGGGTGATGGTGATGTGATACATGGAATTGCATAAAACCAAGAGTTTGTTAGGTGGCTAGAATGGCCGGCATTGGGTGGGGCCGTGGTGGCCATGGTCTAAGTTTTCAAATTTGAAGGTTTCCACTTTCCAAAAGAGGGAAAGAGAGTGGTGAAACGACCACGCTTCTACCCATACTGGCCAATAAGGCAGCGTTTACCAGGCAATGAGACACACAAAAAGCCAAAACGTCGTCTTCCTTTTTTGGGCCTCTTTCGCATCGTTTTCCAAAAATGTACACCAACTCAATCGTTTCTTAAGTAAATTCTGCACTAAGAATTCAAACATGAAAACAATTTCTAAAATATTATCCATATTTTTAATAATATTTCATAACATTTTATATAAGAAAAAAAAAAACCCAAGTATGTTATAAAATAACTTGTTTTTCTGAATCAAATCCAAAAAATAGCCTATTTTCAAAATAATTTTTTTATAAATTTTATCAAAAAATAATTTTAAGTTTAAGCCATTTTCTATTCTAAAAAATAAATAAAATAAATGTTTTAAAAAATAAATATTAGTTCTAATACAGAGGGATAGAGAAAAAAAATTATTCATTTGCCGTATTAACTACTTTCAATTAAAATGATGAGAAAAACCCTAGATTGAATTGATGTCTATCCACCATCTTTGCAATAAAACAAATGTTCGTTCTAGTCCACAGCATCATGTACATAAAGCCATCCGCTGGAGAGGGATAGAGGAAAACAAAGTTTTTCAACCGCCATATAAACTAGTTTAAATCAAAATGGTGGGAAAAAAAGAAAGTAAAGAAGAAAATTGAAGCCAAAACTAATATGCCTTTTGAATCAAAGAAATGACGGGCATCGTCAATATTTAATAAACTGGGTCCTTTTGTCATATTCTCAGTTCTAGGTATCAGGAGCTAGGGCAGGGTTGTTTCTTAGGCGAGGAATAGGCAGGTAGAGTGATGATCCAGATTGGCCTAAGTTTGAATATGGTGAAGGAAATGATTGGGATCCCATTTTGATTTGACAGAGATGCAATTCAAAATCGAGGAAAAACAACCCAGACTAATTGGTCAAGTATCAACTATCAACTGGTAGGTAATCCTCCGAAAAAGCAGGAAGACCAGAATGCAATGAAATAAATAAATGTGTTTTAACTTAAAGAAATAAGGCACAGAACGTAACAAAGGATGATCCAAAGTTCACCTCTGATTTAAGGGATAAACCCTTCTGTTAAACGACAAGAAACAGCTAGTGAGTTCAGCCAAAAGACCCTCCTTAATGGTGGAGGTCTAAAGGTACTTCTAGTTTTACAAATTCAAAGTACCCTAAAACTAATCTGTAAAATGCAGAAATACCCAAGTAGGTGGGGTCAATGAGTTAGGATAGCTTGCACTGATTTAAGAAGGCGCTAGTCTTTGTGTCCAAATTTGAGCCTAATGGGTTGATCCCTTTCAAAATTTCCCTGAAGAAGATGGTTAAACGGGCCCGGAACAGCAAGACAGATCAGCCTGATCCCTTCTCAAAAGGCACTCGAACATAGAGTCGGCCGTGCAAGCTAACAACAGCAGATGTCTGCAGTGGATCAATTCTTGCAGGTAAGCTCACCACCTGAAAACAACGCCCAAATGAACTGATTTATATCATAGCAGTGGGATAAATACTTATGGTGCAGAGCACAAGAAAAGCATTGGGGGCAGCTCATTTGGGAAAATTTGAGACCTTTCCGGGTCCAAATAGGTGCTACAAAGTCAAGAGCCTAATTCTTATTTTTTGTCATCAGTCCTCACCAATGACTACATACTATCAAGCCAATGACAAACCCTAGTAGCATACAGTGAGTGATTTATATTCCAACCGGTGATAAAAAAACTCAAAGACGTACCTTTTTGAAGGGTTTTATCCCCCAGGGATTGTCAACCTGCTCTGGCTGACCCGTTATAACTAGGCGTCCAGCTGGATCAGATTGAACTCGCACCTGCATCCACCAATGAATGTGGTCATCAATACCATCATTAAAGTTGAAAAAAAATTTCATTATCAAATTATGGAAAGTTTTAAGTGTTCCCCAATTATTGCAAATGGGTCAAGGATGTACGTACCAAAAGGAAGTAGGGTCATACAAAATATTACTGAATATGCCGGAACTAGCTATCAGACTTTGTATTTGTCCAATTAAAAAAATGTAGCGAGTAGTCCATTTTTGTAATGAGAATAGGAAAGATTATCATGCACATGGAAAGCAGGCAACATCAATGGATTACAAACATCCTCTTTTTGGGGATTTTCCAAGTAAAATATAAAGAGCTTATGGATATAAACAATATTATCTTTCAATGGTTTTAAAAAAATGCAAGATCTCAATGGCCATAACAATGATTATACTGAAATAGGCCAAATTAAATCCTCTACACAGGGTCTCTAGCTGCTATGTAATATGACTATAATTATTGTAACTGCACCAATAACCCTCTGCCAAAACCGGCTACCAGTTATGTCATATCAAAATCAGCTCCAGGAGAAATCAAGGGCACCACAGGGAGGTGACAGAACAAAAAGAGAGAAACAAAAGAGTTTAGCAAGAGTTGCTTACCTCCTCACGCAGAAGCCCAGGGACTAGAGCATATACCTCAAAGCAATCTTTCTGTGCAGGAGATGGGAAAGCTAGTAAGAACTCTAATGGAACAAATAAACTATCCAGCAGTTGACTAGTTATCTATGACAGTATGGTTTTAACAAACTTACAGTTTCCTGCACATTGATCTTCACCCAATCAGCAGGAGCTCCAACATCAGCAACTGTAGCATCCAGTCTGGAAGACCAAAACCTATTTAGCCTTTCTTCAAAAGTAACAGAAAAAGTTGTCTTCTTTTATGAACAAAAATATTGACAAAAAAAAGACGTGCAGAATTTTAATCTATTGTTTTTAATGATGGGCATAAACCACATTTAGTAAATCTTTAGATAATTTATAAAAAAAAAATTAAAAGAAAGAAAAAAACCCACTTCAGCCCAGTTTCAAGAGCAAAGGGATGTGCACTGCAGCAAGGAGCTTGCACTATACCATTAGGTTATCAAATGTGCTCAAAGAACATGGGGTAAAAATCTAACTAGGCTTCGGATTGGCACAAGCAATTCCAGTATGGTTTTTCTCACTTCAACTACAATAGAAGGCACTAGAAAAGAAATCCAGCAAATAAAATATCAGTAATGGTCATTGTAAGACCCAGCAAGTAATATATTTCTTTTTGATACACCAAGTAAAAAAATACGTACTAAAATGCAACTCACAAGAGATCCAGTAAGTAACTATTTTAGTTGAGGTCATTATTGATAAAAGAAAAAAAAAGATTTAAAAAGTGATTCAATGGGCAATATCATAAAGATAAGTTATTACGGAAACCAAAGAATCCTTAATAACGGTCCAGTATGCACTTGTCAACCAAATGATCTCTGCAACTTGTGAACAAATGTAGAAGATAGAGAAACAAGAACCTAGAATAAAAAGAATAATAAACTAAATAGAGAATCGGTCATGGATCTCAACTGCTTAGCTGCTTCAGCTTTTTCCACATCCTCCATAAGAGTTGGTTTCTTGTGTTTATGTAAACCTGAGTCTACAAACCAAATACCAATTGAGAAATAATTTTGAGAAGCAAGGTAGGCAGGTTAGTACTTTTGGAGAAGTTGAACCATAAAGAAGAATACCAATGCTTTTGAGTGGTCTTTCACGCTTTTGTGCAGAATTGAAGCTCTTATCCTATGAAAAGAATCAACACATCACTAGAATGAGTTTTACCACCAAAACAAAAGTAACAACATCAATATGAGTGAAATGGACTCCAGTGTCAACAGACCTTGATAATTGGCTCACCAACCTCACCATATCCAAAGAGACGCTGAACATGCCAACCCTGCATAGCACGAGCTGCAGCATCCCTTCGTGCCCTGCCTGTTCCTGGAGCTTGGTAACCACTTCCCTGCACAGAAAGCCCGATCATAGATGGATGTGTGGCCATGGGCGTGTGTGTGTGTGAGAGAGAGAGAGAGAGCATAATTCCAGAAAAAAAAAAAAAAAAAAACTACTTTTAGTTTTAATTAAGTTACCATGCATTTCTTATGTTACTGATTTAAAAAATCAAGATTGCATATCAGCAATATGGGTCCCACACAACCATTCATTACTGTAGATGGGCAAAATTGCAAATCCATGTGTAGATGCAAATAAATTCCAAGTCCAGCTGTATGAATATCTCTTTTGCATCTAAAAATGTGATGCAAAATAAACCAGAAATCAAGACACATACCCATAATCCATGTAACAGGGAAAAATCATATATACATATAAACCATGAAAATTCATGCAGCTTTCCATATTCTGTAAATCACAGATCAAAGCAAACTCAAGAAGGTAACTCCAGCAATAGAAGCAAACTAAATTTTCTACTTCTCTTCCATGAAAGTTTACAATTTTTAATTTGATGTAATCTTTATCTCTTTTCTGACGGGTTTCTTAAAATATCTACAGCAATCTCCATCTTGTTCTTGATAAAAAATTTTAAAATATGTACACACACATTCTCTACTCTCCACCTGATATTAAAATTCTGCTTAGTTCTTCACCTAGCAATTGAACTCCATGGTTTCCCTGAAGTTCACCTTTTAGTAAACAAGTAAGATTCCTGTTGCATCCCAGATCTTATATTCTCTATTTAAGCACTCCGCCACTGTGCCGAGCACCTACCAATAGATGGATAAACTTTTCCTTCCTTTTATTCCAGATTTCTGTGTTTTAAATGACCAAGAAACAAGAAGATTTTGAAGAAACAGGAAACCGCAAAGGAAGTTGCACTTCCACTCAAGACTACCACATGTCAAACCCAGTAAGACAGATGTCTCACCAAAGTATGGAATCTGAAATAAAGGAAACACACATTCTCAGATTATAAGCTCTATCCTGCAAACAAGCATGCACTTAAGCTTGAACTCAAGTAAGAATCTTACAAAATTATTGAGCCTCAGTTCAGACTTTTTCCTACGTCACATACTGTCCATGTGGGCATAACAAGAACATTGCTTAATATTAATAAAATAAATCCTAATCCAAATCCATCAAACAACTACAATATTAAGAATTAAATGAATTTTACCTCTTTTTCTTCAGTTTTTGTTTCAGAGATGGGTACAGACGAGGGTTGAAGCTCACCCCTGTTCCTTTTATGCCTTTCATATTCCAAAAGTGCCTAGACAAACTGAAGAAAATCAGGGAACAGCCGACACACGGGCTACTTATTCAATCCAATGATGAAGATATGGGACGACTGAATAGCACTTGATATGATACAAAGTTAAAGTAGGCACACAAATAATAATAACAAAACAGCCTAAAAGCAGTAGACAAAGCTATAAAAAAAATAAACATGGTTGTAAGTAATACTATTAAGTCATATCACCCATTTTTTGACATGAGAAATGCACAATATGAAACTAATCATACATGAGCATAGCATCAATCTGTCTGGTTGCAGTGCCAAAAAATAATTTTTTAATGAAGGGTCAGGTTGTGCCTATCACTGTAGTAACGGTGCGTCTTTGAGGACAGTCATTATTGTTACAATTTATAACCAGTCAAAAGCAGCAACATGGCATGCACAAAAAACAGCTGAATAGCATGTCTGATTTCTTGAAACATACTGCTAAACAGGCACTGCTGCCCATGTGCCTCAGACATTTCCTTTTTTCAGTAAATATATCTCAAGCTTCAAGCTATTAGGTCTATGGTGGGGTATTTGGATGCCACAGAAATTAATTCAATTTTTAATGTCCATATCATCCAAACACATGCTTTCAATGGAAGTGAAGTCATTTCTAAAATGAGAAGTACAAAATTTACATGCTCACTTGAACTCAAACATCCATGTCCTCCATGGTTATTAAGTAGGCTGACAAAAAGATGAAATTGACATTATGAACAAGAAGATTCTACAAAAATAATGGCCACATAGTATCCAATATATTGATAAATATTAAAATGAGGTGACAAAAAAGCAGCCATCTCAAAAAAAAAAAAAAATCTACTGTAAAGGATTAAAAATACAATCTTCTTTGTAGATGAGAACCATAAAGCATTAAAATAAATAATGTGTCATTGCCAACTTAAGCTTTATCCAACTAATCAAGCATCACCTAAGAAACAAGATCCCTAAATCATGAAAACACAGATCCCATCTTCACAAAAAAATAGCATGCAACTATTTGAAGCCCAAGAATAAAACACAAAAATTCAAAAAGGGGAAACAATTTAGCAAACAAGCATTACCTTCTCATAGAAAATCCGGAATGTCCAAGAGACTGTAGTGCAGGTCCTGAGAGAGAGAGAGAGAGAGAGAAAGAATTGGATAAAGCCAGAATACCACAGTACTATGTTGGCTATGGGATTATATTGGATTTAAATGACCATGAATTGAGTTAGATCTTGGGATCAATCTTCACAGAGAGCATATGACTCCCAATATCTATACAATGGAGACTTGGAGTGACATTTATAAATGTTAATTAGCTCCATTTATTAATTACAAACTAAAAGATTTAAAACAATTGCAATAGGAAAAAAAATGATAAACTATGTTGTCTGCAACTTATAAACCAAAAGTTTTGAAGAATTTCAGGAGAAAAAACCATCACAACTTCCTATGTTAGCAATCAACAACTATGCTATTCCTTACTTGGGGGGATGGAAAGAGTCTCCCACTTGTCGCCACAACTTGGATGCAGTCACCTACAGATACCATAGAGCAAATATATAGGTCAGACAGAGGCTTCATCTTGGGTAGTAATTTTGGAAACTGCAAAACAATCGTATAATGGAAACCTTATTGTAAAACCTATAGAAACTTAAGTGGATCACATTGTTACAGTTTCATATGCTAAAATTTTTGTAACAAGGCCTGAATATGCGATATCAAAGTTAAATATTCCCACAAAAAATCATAAATAATGAGAGTCAAAATGCAGCTTTAAGTTTCACGTATCCTCCAAGAGGACATGGAGCTTTGGGATCCAAACAATATGGAAACAAGTGTTTGACAAAAACCAAGATGAAATCCAAACCAGCAGCAGCACCACACCCACCCCTCTTCCATTTTTTCTAATACACAAGAGAGGAAAAAGGTGGCTCTTTGCTTACTAAAAATATTATTTAAGATTATTCAAATGTATCAAAGAGTATGAAAACCATGATGTTAAGCATTCAAAAAAAAAAAAAAAACACAACAAACATCTATTACAAGTCAAGGGTGTTTGTTAGCTTACTATACACTGTTTGCTCTATTACCTAATAACTCGAGATTTTGAGTTTGGTAGTTTAACCTTGAGGAATAGAGGCCTTCTAGGAAAGTAGTTGTGGAGGTTCCTTAGGGAGAGTGATGCTTTATGGCACAAGGTCATCTTGAATATCTACAGGTCAAATTCTAATAGATGGGATGCCAATTGTGTTGTTTGGTGGTCATATAAATGCCCTTAGAAGGCTATTGCACAAACTTACAAATATGATTTGCATTTCACTTATTATTGTGGGGGGATGGTACAAAAATTTGCTTCTTGGGAGATCTTTGGTTGGGTTATAAATCTCTTACCGAGCCATTTTCAAACATATAGAGAAGTAGGGTTGAGAAATGCTATTATTTTCTTCAATTCTAGTTTCCTTCTCCATGTGTATATCCTGGAATTTTAACTTTTGTTGTAACCTTTTGGAGCAAGAAATTGACGAACTAGATTGTCTAACTAGTATAGGATATACGATATGATACATGACATAATAATATAATGAGACATACATCTTCTACTATTTTGCATAATTTAAAAAAAAAAATCAAATTCATAATTTTTTAATTAAAATAAATTATTATATTAATTGTTTGAAATGTAAAGAAAGGTTAGGAATTGATAATAAAAGTGAGAAAAAGATTATAAAAAAATCCAATATGAAAAACTACATTTTTACTATCAAAGGCCACATTTAAAGCTGAGTAAAAAAAAAATTCATTTGAATGATTTGAATGTTAACATTGAAAATTATGGTAATTAGTAAATAAAAACTTTTACATAATATATTATTATTATTATTATTATTATTATTATTATTATCATTTAATTTCTTTTTCAGTAGAGGAGGAATGATGACAAATATAAAAAGTAGGAACTTTGAAGATAACACAAAGAAATATATGCAAACATACACACATACATATACCAAAAACACACATGAGTGCGCATGCCTAATTATAATTTGGAACTAAAAAGCATATCTTTTTCTATTTTTTTTTAGATAACTGAAGAACTTTCTGTGGGCTTGCATGGCCAAGCCCTTAGGACTCTCCATGGGGACCCAAACCTCGGGGTGCTGACCACCCTGCAATAACCAGTACCGGGTAAATTTAGGATATCATCAGTGGAAGAATTTGAACCCAGGACCATATGTCACTTACTAGGACCACACTTTCCAGTGTTCACCCTAACCAACTATGCTACCCTGGCGGAAAACTAAAAAACATATCTAAAAATTGGTTATAAAGTCTTGATGTGATGAACATATACATTGAAGTCATATTTTGTTAAATTGAATTTAATGTCTTCATATGGCATGATATAGTTTAGTATCTAATCCCACCATCTTTCATAAAATTGGTTATAAAGTACTCTATGCTTTATAGTTCTAATATATATTCACATATATGCATATTTTTTCTATTTATTTTTTACTATATATAAAAAGACTTATGATAATCACTACAATACACAGTATGGAAAACTAGAAAGACGATACACGATATGCTTTACAAGTTAACAACTCTGGATTGTACTATTAAAAAGTAGAAAGACAACACATGATACGTTTTACGAGTTAACAACTATGGATTATGTTATTATCTTATTATGAGCAACTAAAAAAAGGACTTGCAAGTTTGATGGGTGGTTGAACCAAAATATTGATATTTCTTCAAAGATAGGATGTTCCTTCTCTTGAGTTCCTCTCTTAGGCAATCATGTGGTAGATACATTAGCAAAAGTGAAATTAGACAAATGATTTCCCTTTTAAGAGATTTTATACCTCTGTGAATTACAACTAGATTTGACTCTTTGAATTATTATACACTTATCCATCTTTGTAATCAAACTTTGTATAGAGAATTATGTACTCTAAGAAGGGTCTCTCATTATTCCTCATAATTATTGTTTCAACACAATGAAATCATTGTTTTTGATTAAAAGAAAAAATGGAAGTTTAACTTGTTACAATAGCTCTAATTCCTAGAGGTCTTGAGTTTGAGTCTCTTTGTCTATTTATTTATTCCCCTATTTATTTCTTTATGATTCATTATTGGCTCTTTATTTGCATGTTTAAGCCACGAGTGAGGAAGAGTGTTAGCTTTACACATGTTGTTGACGCATTACCTACTAACTTAAATTTATGTTGTCAAGCTTAACATCAATAAAATTTACATGTATGAGCATTTTAGTCATCTAGTTAGGGAAAGCATAAACATAACATCATATCCATAAAGACACACACACGAGATGCAAACTCCCGTCATAAAGGGATCCTTAAACTTAGTGTTGGTGTCCATAAGCGTCTAACACTTTAAGTAATGAAAGTGAGAGGCAAGGTTTAATAAATTAAACCCAGTTGAGTATAGTGCTTTCAAGCTTGACTTAGATGAAATTGGGAAGAGCTCAAGTTGAGCTTAATGTCCTCTTTAGCTTGAGCATTCTTGTTTGAGCTCAATTTAATGAGTTTTAAGCAAATCACATAGTTCTAAAAGGCACAAGGCACACCTAAGGTGCAACAAAGTTATTAAAACTAGGAGTCACTATGCCTTTGGTCTAGACGTGCATAGGTGCACCTTTAAACAACTACGGAAAATCAACCTCAACTTGAAGCACGCTCATTGAGTGGCATTAAATTATAGCATTAAAAGTTGGAAATCCATGCACTCATAAATCTCCAAATATATATTTTTTTAATAGGTAAAGATAGGTATGCATAAATTTGTAATAGAAAAAGGTACACCAAAGTACACAAGACATATACAAGGAGCACTTAAAGCAAGGCCTCAAAAGAAAACACACAAAAAACACCTTAACACTCTACAAGACCTGACCTACTCCGCAAAATCAAACAAAAATTCACTTATACACATAAGTCTCCAAATATATGTTTTCAGTAAGTCAAAACAGCAAAGAGAAGTTTGTACCCATTGATGGGTGTGCGGCAAGCATTAATTTGCCACAGCAGCATCTGTTAATAGGTCAAGGCACTTCTTTCTAAAAGTTATGATGCCTTTCTATGACAAGGCAAATGTTATTTTTACAATTTAAAAGGTTTTGACAACTTTAAATGCTTGGGAATCAAGATATTGACCAGTGAATTAACATATTCATAAGGCTACTTGAGTCATTCTATTGTTGCTTGAGAATACTACTTTTAACAAGCAAGGTTAGAGTTACAAACTTAATTTAGTAAATCAGTTTGAAGAAATCCTAAAATAGCTGAATCAAAAACCACCTAGTTCATTTGTTAATGTACTGAAATCTTATGAAACTATGAAGTTGTGCCTTAAGGCACAACTCTTTCATGCCTTTAAACATAAGGTTACTATTTCACATCTGTTTCTTGATTTCATGGATCAAATAAATAAGTACATTTGTCAAGAAACCAAAAGTCAAATACTTATCAAACAGAACTTGATTATTTTAATTTTTTTTCAATTGTGAAATCAAACAATTGAATTAAGCATAAGATATATCCAACATAGTATACATCCCGAAAAGGATGTGTATCCTTATGAAAGATGACTAACCATCTGACAATAGCAGGCAAAATAATATGCCATGAGAGTTCATATATGATTCAACTCTGTGGCTGAAATGGACGTTAAAGAATTGTGCGATTGGCGAGGTTATAAATCAATTTCACACTCCCAACTTTTTTTAGATCTCTTTTTTCCCCCTTTTTTTAATTGAAAAGACCAATTTTCTTTTATCATGAACAAAGAATGCTTAGACCATCAAAAGATCAGAACAAATTTACTTAATTTTAATAGTCTCAGGATTTTTTTCATAGCACATACACCACTGGTTTTAAATAATAAATACCAAAAGGTGCAGACTTGCCGTTCATAATCAATCTACCATCTCATAATTGGTTCACATCTCAATGATCTTCTAGAGCAAGCTTAGCTCCCTAGTATAATAAATCCTTCTGACAATTCAAAGTTCGGTACTCTAGAAAACACTCAACAGGAACATAATTCTTGGATGCTTAAGACAGTGATCAACCAAAATTTTGTAATATAAATATAGTCTCCTTGATAAGTGTCACTAATTAGTAGGTGTATTTTGATATCGTCAGCACAAAACGGCAAGAACATGGCAATCTGAAAAACAGAAGACTTGATCTGGGAAAATGTACGTTTACTTCCCAAAAGTTTTAATTTATTGATTCTCTTATAGCATAATATCTCCTCCTCTTTGTGAAGACAAAAAGCATAAAAAGGGTTTAATCAAATTCTAATGGAAATTCAAATATATTTACATTTACACTGTGCTTGGCTCTCAGAGTAGTAGGAAATGAAATGAAAAAAAAAAATACAGGAAGGAATCTCAAACTCTTGTCTCATCTACCATGGTCCATGGAGAAGACAAAGGAAAATAAAATATAATGAAAACTATTTAAAAATTATTCACTTTCAAATTCTCTGTTCTCTATGTAAAAAAGGAATAAAATTAGAGAATGATGGGAGAAAAAAGTTAAGCATACACCTATTTTTTATTTTCTTTCACTTTTCCTCCATATACTCTTTCACTCATCCCATTCCTCAAATTTTCCATGATCTAAATGGAACGGATTAGCGATAGCATGATGTCTTTATTTTTTTAATATACAAAGAGAGAATTTGTAAAAATGCCTAACAAAAAAACAGGAGCACAACCCAAGCACACAATATGTAAATATAGAGCACCAAAGACAAACGGCAAGAAGATCTTAGCTCCTACCAAAAGAATCTACAAAACCAAGAATGATATTCACATAGCATTAGGAAACCTAATTAGACTAAGAATACAAAGAATTTATAAAGGAGTTTCTCCTCACCAACTTTAAGCTTCCCACACTCTCAAAACATATTTTATTCCACTGTTTCAAATAAAACCATATCAAGCAAAGAGGAGCTAACCTCCAGAATTTCATCCCTTTCTTCCCTATAGATTGCCATGCCAACCTAATAATAACTCCTTGACCAACTAGGAAGCATTCGGAAACACCAAACAAAGAAAATATCAAAGGCCACAAATTGTGAGGCATTCTACAATGAATCATAATATGATGTGTTGACCCCTCATCCTTCTTATAGAGGAAACACCAATTAGCTTCAGGACATTCTTGTTTCTTAAGTTGATCCAACATAATAATTTTCACCTAAACCAACTCCCAAATAAAGAAGTTGACTTTAGTAGGTGCCATAGGTCCTTAAACCTCCATTACAGAAAAGAAGCCCCAACTCCATATTCAAGAAGCTATAAAATGATTTAACTGAGAATCTTTTGTTCTTTACTAACCTCCAGTCCAATTTATATGAACAATCTACCCTCGGAAGAATGGATAAGCCGTATAAGACCTTGAACTATCTCCATCTCCATTGTGTCTAGGAAATTTCTCTCAAAAATGAGAAACCAATGTCTATGACTACTTCTTCCCAAAAATCAGCTAACCAAACTTCTCTTTGAGGTGTAATACCAAACAAAGATGGGAACAAGTTCTTCAAAGGGTGATTGCCATTCCGTGTATCAAACCAGAATGTGTTCCTGTCCCATCACCATAGTGGTCATGCAAGATATGTAATCCTTTCAATCTCTTCTAATTGTTTCGCAAATGCCCATGCTAAACACCTTCTTTCTTTCCTTTGAGATCCAACCACCTTCCACCTCCCCAAATTTATTTCCATCCATGCTTCTCCATAAATGGTCTCGCTCTTCCACATACTTCCAAAGTCATTTGACTCATTCATAAGTAAAGCTTGCGAGGCGGTGAGTTGTTTGTTTAGATAAGTGCCTTCAAATACCTAAACCTTCCTTTCATTTATCTAGACAAACAACTCACCACCTCACAAGATGAGTCTTCTTCTCTAGCAAGTTAACTTTCAATTGAACCTTTCCTCAACTAAATCCCAAATTGACACAAACTTAAATGAAGGACTAAATGATAACCCTAAATATGTGGAAGGCCATTTCCTCACCGTACATGAGATTTAGATGTAGCATGCGACATTAGTTCCCAAAAATCACTCTCTTTCCTTGTATACTTCCCTATTTCCATTTTTTTTAACAGGTAAAAAATTGTATAAAAAACGCCCTTGTCTACTCCCTATTTCTTCATTAAATGTTTCCTGTTAAAGTTACCAACTTTTTTCATTAAGAACATTCATTAGACCTTGTGCATCTATATATATATATATATATTCTTTTATTACATACATATTATCTAGATCTAGTAGAAATCCCACATAAGCTTACTATTTTCAAAAGATATCAAGCAATTGGGCCTAATTATGTGCCACAGTGATCCACTAAGGCAATAATAACATTAATGATAAGATACATCATTTGCACGTTGCACATTGTTTGTAATTCTGAAGACTCAAAGGGAATCATTTATTCTTTGTATTACACATTGACACAGAGGTTTGAAATGCAGACAGGGATTGCAACAGTATTGTTTTCAAATTTTGGCTTTGACAGAAGTTTAATTTCCTATTTATGTACATACAGACTTGTATGGTGGGAATGGTGGGCGAATGAAAATTACATAGAAAAAGCATGTTTCAATAACCGTTCAATGTATGATGAATGTTGTTTTTGGCACCAAAAATGTCATTGTCTTGCATGGAAAAAACAACCAGAAAACAATGATACTTTATGTTGACAGGCTTGAATCTGGACTATCATCCCACATGGGGAATTCACTGATGCAGGGAAAGCAACTTTCACACTGTATCTTAAGTACCTTTCCTAATTGCTCACACAAACCCCAAATCCCTTATTTACTCAAAGGTTTTTACCTGAGAAAAACAATTAAACTTTCAACTACATTGATCTTTGGACAAGGGTAAGGGTGAGATGGGACTACAAAATCTTACCCAAGCCACAAACTCACAGAAAGCCAGCTGATTGAATATCAAGATCCCTCATAGCTTGATTTATGTAGTCTCATCCCTCCTAATTAATGTAGTTATATCTTATCCAAATGGGGCCTTAATTGATGGTTGGGATTGCATCAATTTAAGATTTGAGATTGTTTATGCACAATTCTTAACCATAGAAGGTCGGGTTTATGGGATGGTAAGGTGTCACAAGTTCGAGGGGAAAGTAGAGAGAAGTACGAAGTGAGATGGATTAAAGAGAACAGTAGTAGAATCAATAATAGAATTTTAGGATAGCAGCAAATTTCTTCTCTTTCTATTGGTGGGAAAATTGGAAATTGAGTTTTTTTTTAGTGCTCCAAATAGGTAATTTCCTCGTTAACTATTCCATGATGACATAGAAGTCTCTAAAGATGAAGCATGTCAAAAAGACACAATGATCCCTACTCTTTCTCATTCAAACCAAAACAAGATCAATGCATGTCAACGCCGCCTCAATAAGCCTCCAGCTCTAACTACCAAACCAAGTCTCCAAAACCAACTCAAAGTGCGCAAGAGTGGGAGGGCCAACTCTGCATGCACAAGTCTATTTTAGACCCCTTGAACCCTGCTCCAAACTTGGGCAAACGTATTAACATCAGGACATTGTGTTAATGGTAACACCTTTGAGGAAAATATATGAGATCATCCAGCCACAACTATTTCAAAGGAAACATTCATGCTTTCGTGTAATAAGAGTGAAATAATCAGTACATGGTGTCACTTTTAACATGGGATAGTGTGTTTGAGATCCCTTCACCTTTAGCCACGAGCAGGCATCTTCCATGAGCATTCAAGTGACTCGGGGATGTACTTGGAGATAGACATCCACATCCAAATGTTGTAGCACTATAGTATAAGAAGAATATCGACCTATCCATGCATTGGAGCCTAGAGGTAAGGTGCATCAAGTGTCATGTTAAAGTAGAACTATCTTGAATATGTGACACTAAGTTCCAAGACATGTGACACTTTGTAATTGGTTGGCCACAACAGAGCTCACATGTCACATCAAACACTTAGCCTGTAATGATTCATGAGTGGACTTTTCAAAATAAGACATCAACTGGAATTAATTGTGATAAGGATTTTTAACTGGTTAAAAGTCACATGGTCTTTTTGAAGGGAGAATAACTATTCAATTGAAAGTTTGCTCTAACAAACTCTAAGATTTTTGCTTACAACTAGCAAGCTCAATATTATCATGGGTTTTACTCTACAAAAAGATATCATATCTCTCTTACAAGAAAAATATTCACTCAATTAAGAAGTTACAGCTATGGTCATTCATCAAATTCAAGAAACTTCCAAAACAGATCCAAGAATTGTTAATACAAATTTGCAATTGGCTGAACAATTTATTTTGTGAGTTACTACATACAAGCCTAAATAAGTTTAATCCTATCCTATGCACCTCTTAGAATTTTCCAAAATCTAATCATACTAACATACACAACAATAAAATATGAACTAGTTTAAGCTTTTACTCATCAATGCCCAGTAGTTGTTACAATGAGATTAACTTGAAATATATGATGATGCCTGTAACACCATAGAGAATAAGTAAAAAGTAATAATAAACAAAAACATAAGGAGAAACAGGTATAATACCTGATCATAGCCTCCCAATCTAGTTACAGCTTTCCATAACCTAAAACCTCATTGCAAGCATGAGAAAATTAGCCCATGCCCAAAACCACCACTATGCAAGATGCATAATCCAAACCAGAGACTTACTTTAGCAAATCTAATGGCTCTCCGTAAAACTTGGGGTGTTTAAAATCCAGGGAATGCTCCCTATAGAAACTCTCCACCTCCTTAGCAAAATCAGCAACCTCCTCACCTGTCCCCAATTCGTTGGCATCAGCAACCTACAATTCAAACAAGAAACAAATGTTCAAAAACCTCCAGATTAACTGGGTCTCTGTCAACTTCCCTGCTCCATTATTTACCCTAATTCTTTAAAAACCTTTTTCATAATTTTTGCTAAAATTACCGCTTTATCATTGAACTGATTCTTCAATTCCCCTTCACTCCCATCTTCATCTTTTGCAATAGCAGACTTTGCTAGTGGCTGGGGTGTCACAGCTTCAAGCTCATTTGCTCTCGGGGCATTATCATTAACACCAGAAGCATCAACATTGGTTTCAACCTCAGCAATGGTTTTAACATCGGTTGGATGATCGATAATGGGTGATTCATCACTCTTAACATCAGAGGCTGCTGAGAAGAAGCCGATTTCAAATTCTCACCAGGGTTTTCATCCTTAGCCGAGGGGGGAGGAGAAGGGGATTGCACATTCTCGCCAGGGTCTTTATCCTCCGCCGAGGGAGGAGGCTCTTGTTCTCCGATTTTGGCATCAACCAGGCTGATATCCGACTCTCGCTCCATCTTTTGGCCATCCTCCATCTCGCCTATATCCATTCTACACTCCAAACGTAATATTATATTACGCTATACATTACTATACGATTCTCGTACAAATCATTTTTAAAAAACAATATAAATAATAAAGTAAACGGATTGTTCACGAAAACGACATGCACTCTTTTTTGAAAATCACTCACAACCTCGTCTGAGAGATGAAACCCTAAATTTCAAAACACAAGATGCGAAAAATATACCAGATTATAAAAAAAGAACCCGCGTTCTCGTTTCTCAAATGCGCATCAAAACCCAAAACGAAGCTCACCCACCCAAAAATTTAACCATCTCAAAGAATCCAGTTGACAACAAACGGAATCACCCAGGCAGATCCTACCAACACCCAAATAAACAAAAAACAAAAGCAAGAAACAAAATTGTTGGGAATGAGTATATGAGGCTTGCCTGAGAATGAGGCAGGATTTCAAAAAAACAAAGAGATAGATGGAAAGGAGCAGCAATGAGGGGCGCGCAGGGAGAGGTAGGGCTTTTGGGTTTGGGGAGGGAAAGGAGACGGGGTTGGGAGAGTAAAAATGTGATAATTAGGACAGAATGGGTCTGGGTTTAGAGGCTATACATAGAAATTAACGCATATAAGGGAGAGTACAAGTGGAGTAATGGGAGAGGGCGGTTTCAGAAAAAGGACTTTCCTTATATCGCCGGTCGACAGAACCCACGGCGGCCACTGCTTCTGCTTCTCTGCTTCCGCCCTCCTAAAGTCCTTTGCCACTCGACATCTGTCCACCTGGACGAACTCTTTTGCATGAATCTCCAAAATGCCCCTTCATTGCAATTTCCCTTTCCAGTTTTGTCCGCTTCACCCAAAACGGGCTTTATGTTGTTGTTGGCCACTGAAGATACCATATATAATAAAAATTTATACCTACCCTTCGAGGTGTGTCCATAAAAATATAAAAAAAATTTATAGAAAAATATATATCTGAGTAGGTGAGCTCGACGACTTAGTAAAAATGTATTTACGACAATAAATTTAGTAATTCAAAATTTTATCAGCCATAGCCATATATTGAAAAAATATAATTTAGATTTGACAATAATTTGATGATCTCCCCTGCATTGATCATTGTTTTAAAAGGTTTCCAGGTGAATAGATTGAAATTTACTTGTCCATTATTTAATTGAAATTTCTTGTGTCGTCTGCACCACCCCCCCCCTTCCATCATGGACACTAACTACTCCAGTCTTTTTCTTCTTCTTCTTCTTCATTCTTTCCTTGAGAAAATGTTATGGAAATACAAAGAATGAGGAAGATGCTCGCAGATGATCAAGAAACACAATGTTTTTCTAACTGAGCCAAGCAGATAGCTCTTGATGTGAAATGAAATGAGGAATAAGCAGAAAGACCCATTTCACAGACCAAAATACCAAAATATGCTTGAGGAAAGCAAGCAAATAAGTTTCAGTACAGAGTTTTGTTAGCTAGTCATCGTAATTCATTAAGCTAGATTCACAAAATGACGTGATTCTGCAGGGTCATCATTGTGTTTGCTTTAAAGGTAGTCCTTGTCCAGATCGTCGAAGTAAGGGTGTTCCATAGCTTTCTTTGCCGAAATCCTCTCCGAAGGGTTATACTTCAACATTTTCTGCAAACATAAGTTGCTTTCTCAATTGTCAATTATTTAAAAATGGTTGAGAAATCAGCAAACCATCCAATGTCACACCCCTAAATGATGTTTACTTATTGGTCGGAAGTTGTTGGTCAGCTTACCGATAAAAGATCAAGCCCGTCTTCATCCAGATTAGGAACAGCTGCTGACAGATTAGGAAAAGCCGATGATGAATTCTTAGGGTTCTGATTTGGGCTCCACTGGGGGAACTCATGCCAGTTTGGTAGTTTCGTCACTCCTGGCCACATCTCTTCATTGGGGGTACCCAGTAACCTGCATCAAAATCCCAAAAAAAAGGTTAAATTGATAGGCAGAGGGGAAGATACATCAAACTGAACATGCCAAAACTGGATCCCATCTCACTGAACTTGAAAATATGAAGGAGCTGCTGCAGTTCAGAGTCCCCAGGAAAGAGTGCTTGCTTTGTGATCAGTTCAGCTACAATCCAAATGAAATGAATTTTAGTAGGCAAATTTTCTAATGATGTACATAATATACTCACAACATGCTAATTTATAGAAGGGAGTCATACCAAATATACAGCCAACTGACCACATATCTACTGCAGTTGAGTAATGGGTAGACCCCAAAAGTACTTCAGGGGCTCTATACCACAAAGTCAGTATCTGGAACAATGATCAGATACATTTTATTAATTGCCTGATAGGAACTTCTAATTTGATGTTGAGCATAGAAGTTGAGCAAATTAAGCCTGTACCTCATGAGTGTACTTCTTAATAGGAAGAGTAAAAGCCCTAGCCAGTCCAAGATCTGCTATTTTCAGCATCATTGTCTTCCGGTCCATCAAGAGATTGTGAGGCTTAAGGTCCCTGGGAGTTTAAAACAGTTTCAGAGAAAGGACCCATTTGAGAAAGAAGATGGAGATTCGAGGGAGAAAGAGAATTGTCACCTGTGCAATACCCCATGACCATGGCAGAAAGCAACACCTTTGCATAATTGGAACATCAAGCTCTGCATTAAATATTATTTGTATTATTTATAGTCAACAGATGGAACAACTACAACAATTTTTTGGGTCCCCATGGAGGAGAAAGAGATGGTTGTTGGTTCATACCTTAATGGTTTTTGTGGGAATATTCTCCCCAGTTTGGCGGAAGCTTCGGATATATTTCTTAAGATCAGTGTCCATATACTCAAACACTAAGTACAGAACCGTTTTCCCTTCCTTATTCAGGCTTTGTTTAACATCCATCAATCTGTAGTTCAATGACGAGAAAACTTTGCAGTTATGAACCCACTGAAACAGAAGGAATGGTTCACACAATTACAGGGTCACGCTTCCCTTCATTTTCTGAGAGAAGATTCTCAAGCATCTCAAGTTTTTAGAATTGGGGAACTTGAAAACCAAAGATCTACATCTGCTGATTGCAACTACACAAGATTTTTTCTTTTTTTTTTTTTCCCCTCAGTACTTTTAGTGATATACCAGGGTTTTGATTATTTTTTTGTCTGTTGGTTTGTCAGTTCTTTCGGTGACAAACTAGGGTTTTGATGAAGTTCCTTTTTATGCTACTCTTTGCAAGATTTGAGGTACGAAGATTAACAAAAGAAAGAATTGACCTATGCTGTAACAAACATCAAGAATAATAAATCGTCCCAATATTAGAGAGAACCCCCAGAAGCATTAGCAATAGTTTGATGCTGTGGACGTGAATTAACTCAAGATAAGGGCAAAGGCAGATGTTAATCATAGGATTATAACAAGACAGAACAAAGTATTCACAAGATACCATCAAAGAAAACCCTAAAATTGATTCAAAATGAAACCCCAAATCGAAGTTGCAAAAACCGATTGAAACAGAAAGGAAACTGAGAAAAAGAATAAAGAAAACCTGACGACATGGGGATCTCGGGATAACATGCGAAGCAAGGAGACCTCACGGAGAGTGGTCGGAGGAACACCCTCATCGTCCTCATGGAGGCGTGTCTTCTTCAGTGCCACAATCTTTCCGGTTGCCCTCTCTCTCGCTCTGTACACCTTCCCGTACGTCCCTTCCCCTACCTTCTCAAGCTTCTCAAATGCCTCCATCGCTGATTTCTGATTCTCAATTCTCTCCATTCCCTCTCTCTCACACACACACAAAGTAGAATGGGGGATCAAATGTATGGGCATATTGAAGGAGCCAATATATCTTATATATTATAAGCAAGGACTCGTTGCCCAACGGAAATATTTTTGAATTTCAAACCTTGAAGGCTGGAACATTGTGATTTCCCGAGAAAGCCCCTGGTATCATGGGGGCGCTTGCCTTGTACTTGCTTAACGGTCAATTATCTGGGCCAAGCCCATTTGAAGCCCATTTGATGTGAGAATGAATCAGGGCCAATACATGAAAAGCTGAATTAGAAATAGCCCGACACGCCGAGATGAAGGTTTAGTAGATTTTATCCTCTCTTCTTCCTTTTTTTTTTTTTTTTTTTTTTTTTTTTTTGAGTTTTAAAATATAATTATAATTAAAAATAATTTTTTACAATGTGGTAAAAAAATGTTTTAATCTTATATTAAAAAATTAAAAATTGATGTTTTATTATTACATATATTTCTTTTATGAAAAGACACTACCAAATAAAATACCTTTAAATTAGATTGAATGAAAAGTTACAATAATCTTCAAAACCAAATTTTGTAACATTTTTAGAAATTTTTTATCACTAAATGATCATCTTTATATTATAAATGTTTTTTTAACTAAATAATTTATTGTTCTATTTTGCTTCCTTATAAACATAACGTAAATATTTAAATCTTAAAATAACTTTCAAATATTCTCCATTAATAACATAATAAAATTAAGAATATTACTTTTTTATTATAATAATTTGTTGTTATTTTTTAATCACCTTCAATCTTTATATTTAAAAACTCATTGTTCTTAACCAGCAAACACATCATTTTTTAAAGTCATACATTCTACAATCATTATTGAAGCATTGTCTAGATACTTACTTACAATTATTTTTATAGTTTCTAATAACCTACTCTGATGTGCTTTTATTCTTTATCCTTAAATTATCAAAATTTAGTTTGAATTTTCTATTAATTAGAGAAATCTAATGAATCCATTTTTCAACTATTTGAAGGATATTGTATCATTTACTTTAAAGTAAGTTTCAAATTTGTTTTGTAACTTTCGAAATCATTATTTTTCTGAACCAATATAAACTCCTACCTTTATTAGATAAAAGACATTTTTTTCTATTTAGGCGAATATTATGTACGAATAATATATCAATTTTAAGTGATCCAAAATAGACATTATGTTTGCACGGACTAAGATATATCTTTATCACTCTCTAGTCCTTTTCTTTATAAATAAATTCTTTCAAGTACAACAAAATTCCTATAGAAATAAAACTTTTTTGTATATGATATATCCACCAATCGTATGATTATGAAGATTTAGAAAATTTAAGGTAGCTTGCTAAAGAACGAGAAAAGAGTTACATTGGATCTTCTTAAAAAATACTTGATTTATATGAATTCATACATTTCATAAGATAATGACATTTTTTCCCATAAGATGATTGAAAATTTTGTAGTTAAGTTTAGAATTTTTATATACCATTTCAAGTCAAGATGGGAAGTCACCTTCATACAAAAGAGGTGTAGGATAATTATACTTAATATAATCTTAAATTTCTTGAATAAAAGGACAATATTTAAAAATATTAGCACTATTTTTATTATAAAGACGATACTTATTTGTAATTTCCAAACCTTCTAGCAATTAAAAACTCAACAAGGGAGGATATCTCCAATAACCAACCATTGGAAAAACTTTATTTTTAACAAAAGATTTAATTTCCAAATAAAATTTGGATCGAGGGTGTGACAAAGACTGGCTGTCTCATTGTCCAAGTTGCTAATTTAAGGACGAATTTTAATAGGCGTTTGTGAATGATTTTGACAAAGAATATTAGTAAGCGCTCATAAGTGATTTTGACAAACTTGATGCCTAATGCTTAAAATGTTTGTTTACAAAAATTAGATGATCATTTTTTAAAGTCTAAAATAATTCTTGAAATATTAAAACTATGTTTGATTCCAGTTAAAAGGAAAAAATAATAAAAAATAAACTGTTACCTTTAATTTAATTGTCTATGAAAAAAAAAATACAGAAGAAAATTCCTTAATCTTTATACATAAAAAGAAAACAAATACAATGAATTTCAAAAGCATGTAAACATAAGCTATTACCTTTGAATTTCTTTTGTACAGATTTTACAAGAACCAAATATAAGGTATGAGAATTTCATGGGCATAGGATGTCATCATCAAAGCAATTTCATTGAATAACAATGATATCACTGTAAGATACTCGAAGACTCCTACCTACAGCTCCTGTACCACTCGCCCACTTCAGCTTCCTAACCTAAGAAATAAATCCAATTAGAATCTTCACAACGAATACACATCACACTAATGGTGCTAGGGCTAAGGCAAAAAAAAAAAAACTGTACTCTCTTCTGGTCACTGAAGAAAAATATGTAAAGATCATGGGTAGTCCACACAATGTAAACCAACCCAACTCACACTCTTTGGTTTCTGCTATTTTTGTAGTATACATGATGAAGGCGATGAGAGGCACGCCCCATCTCTCTGAGTTCAACCTTTGAGATTCAGCCTTGTGTTCTGAACTTTCACTGCTATCTTTAATTTCTCTTCCTCCATATCTTTCAAAACAGCAAGCAGACTGGCTCGATATGCCTCACACCTCTGACTTGCATTTTCCAACTCTGCTGTCAGTTCTTCAATTCTCTTGTCCTGCTCCTACAGAAGAGAAATATAAGAGACATGGGATTAGTTAAAGAGGAATGTAGGAGCATAACCATGAAATTAAATAACCACAAAATAACAGGTTAGGGGGAAAGTGTTGCAGTATGATCAGAGCTAATTCTAAAACAAACAAATTCATTTATGATCAGACAGGCAGATAGAACAAGATGTTTATTCCAAGTTGTTGATTATCAATGCTAATCCCACTTTCATAGAGCTGAGTTGAATAGAACCATCAAGGTTCATGCCTCATTTCCTCTAATTGACAGTAGCTGGTTCATCTTTCTCTACTGTAGGGCAGAGTTCTCCCTAGTACATGGACGAAAATCATAAATGTGGCACAATGGACCATGCAGACTTGGCGAACACAACATATAAACATGATCATATAAATGCATAGCAGAAATTTTAAAAAGAGAGAACCATCAAACATTGGGTAGGGGTATGCTAAGACTATAACCGGCTTGCAACAAATTGATGAAATTATTAAAACCATATCTAGTAATATATTCATTATCATGACACTTAACCTTCAATGTGTTCAAGCCATACCTATACCACCTCTACCATATCAAATTATACAAAGCCCTAGAAGTTTCCAAGCTAAAGATGTATTCTTCTTGGATATGTATACTCAAAACTTGGAGATAATCAAACTTATCAAAAAAAAAAACTCGGAGATAATCAAGACCTCTATTTCAGAACCTAAGGTATAAGACCTTGAAAAATCCAGCACCATGTAGGTCAACTAATGAGCATGCTATGGTGCCCAATACCCTGTTTGTTGCATTGCATCTGAGGGTTCTATACAAGTTATCAGACATTCTGGAATCTTGCTAATGGTTGACTCTCCAAAACAATGCTCCAGGAGAATCAGCACCCAGGTCAGAGGTTTCAGGTATATATGGTACATAATCTTTTAGCTTGAGCAGACACAAACTACTAAAAACTAAGTTTCTGAATAATGTTGCATCTTCTAATGCAGATCACAGTTTAACTCTTAAAAGGCAAAATTACACTCCCTATTAACTAGCACTTGTTTGATATCATCCTCAACTTGGAATTATAGATATCTTCGAAGATCACATCTGGAAATCTGGAGCCCGGGGCCACAACAGTATTTCTCAGCCCCTTGAAGTGTTTATAACAAAGGCACATTTGATGATTAGTAGTAGGAAGCCCACATTAACCTAGTGAATAATGTGCCTAGTTTTTTAGCATTCTCTGCTGTATAAAGAACACTGAGAACATTAGCAGCAACAAAAGAGATGAAGATCTTGCACTAAACATTCTATCCTAAAAATAGAATTTGTTGCACAATAGATCCCCTCAAAATGTAAAAATATTCTGGTCAAATTGATTGAATACGGTGATTTAATACTCAAAATGTAAGCTAGAGTATAGGGACATCAAGTGCCTTCCACATACACTTATGCGTGTATAATTGATATTGAATCAATACAGGTGAAGAAATGCATCAATAAAAAATACAACTTCCATAAAAAAAACAACCCTTAGTTGCATGCATAAGAATAGCCAAACTTTGACTTACAATCCCTGAAGGATAACTTTGGAACTCATTTTGACATGAAGATTTAGCATGCTATTTGAAAAGATGGAAAATGGCTCAATGACTTGACTTTGTAGTGTCTTCCACATTCAAGAAGAAATTGCATAGAAGTTCAATATGCAAATATTATAAGTTTGCGTAATGAATGACTAAGTTAGAATTTGTTTCCTAATGGAAGCACTATTGGTTTTATTGATGCCATAAAAAGGTTTTCCTTTAAAGGGAAACCTTAATCACATGGTTTAATCTTATTCACAACAACCTTAGAAATGAATTTAATTTTGGATTCCCTAAGCATTAAACCCTGGGATTTAATAATCACAAAATTTTCCTTATACCTTGGTGCTCTCATCAACCAAAAATAAAATCATACACTTGCTGAGGAAAAACAAACATGAAACCTATGTTTTCATAAAGATTAAACCAACAAGAACACATAGATACAGAGTCAATGAGAAGCATACATACATACATACATACATACATTCATACATACATATATACATATCTATATATATACGTATTAATCTGCAACTCAGAAAAGAAATAAAAATAAAAAGATAGAAGCCCCACATAAACACGACACAGTATAAATGGATAATAACAGGATACCTACCTATCAACTTATGGTAGAAAACAATTCAGAAATAGGGTAGGCTATTCAAAATTTCCAAGAAAAGATAGCAGTGATATCCACAGATAAGAAACTAGTAATTTTCAATTCTTAGTGCCTTTCAAATTTGATAATGAATAGAGCCCTATTGCCTACAGAAACTTTTATAGAAAAAACAATAGTGCAGAGAAAACACATCGATACATTGTAGAAGCCATGTAACGAACATCAGGTGCAACATATATTTTGGAAAAGATAGCACAATTGATACATTGTAGAAGCCATGTAAAGTGAAACTCTTTTATGTGAAGAGAAGTAAAGAACTAACCACAGAACTAGACTGAAGCTGGCATTCTTTAACAGAAGTACTTGGTGTGACCCCAGCACCCTGTTTCTTTGCAGCATAAACTTTCTTTGCTGCTTCATGTAGAGCATCCATCGCCACATTATAAATATGTGTTGATGCTGCCCCTTCTTCTACATATTTGATAGCTTCCCGACGAAGATTTTCATAGCGAGCAGTTAAAGACTCTTGAGAACTGCCTGGTAATCCAAGAGTGTGCTCATCCAATATAACCCCACTTTTCGCATTTCTTGTCCAGCGCTTCAAGATGTAATGAGATGGCAGTGTAAGAACATTTGTTACTCTAAAAACTGCCAATATGTGCCTACAGATAATACCAGAAAACTCAAACATTTGGCAGCTACAGCTAGCTTTCCTTTCAAAAACATTGAACTTAATGAAGTGTGCTTTGTGGTCTTCCCCAAATTTTGCAACCCGATACAAAGCCTCTGATCCCCCATCGTCAATTACAGTTGCAGGATTAGCAAGAGTCTCTACTAATTCCTCCTGAAATTGCGTGAAAATCTTTCTGGTATAAAGGTTTGCTGCTTGTTTTTCCATAGGAGATGGAGTTTTTAGAACTGGTGCAGTGTTAATTGTATCATAGTCTGCCTTTACTTCTTTTTCATACCGACTGGCAGTAGCTTTCTCATACTGCTTAAGCAGCACCTGAATGCTAGTTGATGCATTTATAAAACCATCAAAGAATGAGTTTATACTATCACTGCCTTGGGTTATTGACATCTCCCCAAAGAATGTATCACGAAGATAAACTGGCACCCACTGCTGGCGGGCATTGTACATCGATTGAAGCCATTCATTATCCAGGAGATTGTATTTCTCAAGTAGAGACTCCCAACTTGACTCAAACTCATCTATTGTCTCTGTCAAGTTTATGCACCTCTGAAACTCTGCTTCAAAAGTGACGTGTGATTGATTTACAAGGAACAATTTCTCCTGGGCTTCTCTAAATACATTCCACTTACAAAAACGGTGTCGGGTTCTGGGGAAAACCTGTGCAACAGCTGCTCGAATAATCCTATCCTGATCAGTTGTGATCGAAAGGGGATGGCGATCAGACATTGCAGCAAGCCAAGTCTGAAACAGCCAAACGAAAGAAGACTCTGACTCATTAAGCAGCAATGCACAGCCAAACAATACAGGCTGCCCATGATGGTTCCACCCGGTGAATGGGGCAAAGGGAACCCGATAACGGTTGGTTCTATAAGCTGTATCAAACGTAACAGTGTCCCCAAAGTATTGGTAATTCACCCTAGAATTGGCATCAGCCCAAAAAATATTTCCAGTTGGGTTTTCAGAATCACCTTGCACGGCACAAAAGAACCCAGGATCCTCCCCCTGCATTCGCTTCAAGTAGTCGAAAATATGCTGACCCCCACTCCCAAGGGTCCTCTGCCTGCTACTACTCATATAATTCTGGCAATCAACTTTTGTAAAACCAACATTATTAATCCCACCAGACTCCTTAATTAACACGGACATCACTCCGCTTGGGCCCATTCCAGCCGCCTGAAGAGTATCAATCAGACTTCTGGCAGGCCCCGATACATGCCTATGCGAGCGGAGGCAATGCACTTTATCAGGAGGCACAAGGTCATGATTATGTTCTTTTACGAGTTTGGTCACAGCCCATTTCCCAGAATTCTGTTTCTTCACAGTCATTTGCGCCTTACAACCAACCCTAGTCACGGTCCGCTGCCGCTTGGACCGATTTTCACCGCCCTCCCGGCGAAACCCTTCACGGGAGCACACAATTTGGCGGCAAATGATTGAACCATCCCGACGGGACCGCTGGTACACGCTGACTCGGGTACTGAAACCGATGCGACGCGCATATGAATTGTAGAAAATTCGAGCTGCTTGTTCGGAATCGAATTCCATTCCTTCCGAGGGTTCGAGATTCGGGTCCCCATTCAAAGCCAGTGAATCCCGACCAGCGGCAGAAGAATTCTCCATCATTTCGCCGTTATAACCTTCATACTCATCATTGTGTTCTAAGTCGAGACCGTTGTCTTCTTCCCCAGAGCCCATGGCGAATTCCATCACCTCATTTTCAATGTTCAGAGGCTCGAAATCCATGGTGGATTGCGATTCGATTAAGTGGGCTTACTGCATTTGAACTCGATGAAGATAAAGAGAGAGACCGACCAGAAATCGAGAGCGTGTAGTCAATCTGGGTAGGTAGGCCAGCGGCAGAGGATCAAAACCACACAGTGAGAGAAAAATAAAGAAAGAAAGTTGGGTTTAATTCTAGGGTTTTTGCTCACACTGATCACTGATCAGTGATTAGATGAAAGCAGCGAATTTGGGGGTTGGGGGTGGTGAGACTTGAGAGAAGTGGAGTTGATCTCTGAGTAGGTGATTCAGTGCTTCGAGGTGCAGCTTAGAATCCTGCTCCCGAAGACGCGTCGTACAGATCATAAAACCGACGGCTGTGAGAATGGGATATTCAAAGTTATGATTTGATTCGTTGAGCATCCGTACCATGACGTGCGTCGTACACTTGTTAACCACGTTTCCACTTGTGTTAAAAAAGAAACTTATAGCTTCCCAACTTTTTTATTTATGAAAATATGTTTTTTAGAATAAATTTGATATATTTTTAGGCATTTTTAATAAAATTTACTGGCTAAAACGAAGAAATATGAATTTAAATTCTTTCATATTTTTGCTTGAAGAGCAACTTATTTTTGACATAAATGCTCTTAACTATTTCATGTAAAATTTAAAATAAAATGTTATGTAAAAAAAAAAAAAGAATAATGATATTTTTATCAAAATGTCATCGAAAAGAGATGGAGGATTAAATTTTTAAATTGGGTTTTAAATTAATCTTTTAATCAAATAACTCTTTTTAATAAAATATTAAAAAAATAAAAATATGATAATAAGTGATGAACTTTTGCCATGAACATAATTATACAATATTAAAAAAATAAAATTATCTTTGGGAAAACTATTTAAAAAATATTATAAAATATTTTTTAATTTGACACATGAGGAATGGTAGAAAGTATGTCCAAAAATACCTGTAGGTTGCTTCATACAAAATAACATTGCTAAATTATGTTTACATGAGTGTAGTTTATTTATTACGTAAGTAACATTTTGTACCATTTTTTGACTTATTTATTACCATATAACCAATTTAATAAGTAAATTAATATCCACCTATTATGATTCATCCGCTTATACATGCTCACGATTTGTCATTAAACCAATTCATGATGCTTGGATTGAAGAGATTGAAACCAAAATCTTTGCCTTCTTCAACCGTCTTGGCTCTACTGAGGACTCATGGTAGAGAAGCATCATAAACCAGGTACTTTACAGGGTACTCAGACTTCTCTAGTTTTTTTATGAGTTTAGTCGAGTTCTTTGAGCCACTGAATTTGAGTCTCTCAATAAAACCCTTGAATCCTACTGGTCCTCTAAACCCACCTTCAGTGCAGTTACCATATATTGGCTCAGGTGTAACTGACTCAACTCCACCTTCCATGGTCTTGGTGTGATTTTGAGTCCTTGGAGGCCGCAGGCCTTTCCATGACATGGCTTTGTAAGCTCTCTCTTCCTCCATTCTCCTACCAAATATTAGTGCCCGCAAGTTGAACTTTGGGCTTTGCCTATGAGAACAGGAACAATTAACAAGGGCCTGCTTACAGAGCCCTAAGGACTTCATCATGTCGCTGGGCATGCGACATTACACGAGAGTAAGGAGCAGTGGGCAACCAGCTCTCTCTTTGAACTGGTTTTAGAAACAGTTTTCTATTGTTTAAAATATACAATGATTTTTCAACTTATAAAACATATTTGCAAGCGTTTTCATTTTTTTTAGACTATATAAAAATCGAAATAACACAAAAAAAAAAAAACAAGACAATTTATCGAGGGTGATTCTTAAGAACAAATTTCACTTGTTTTTTGCATCATTTGGCTCTTGAACATTCACAATATCATAGTTTTTTATAATCAAGATTCTTTTAAAAAAATTATTCTTAAATACAATATAAACATTTGTTAAGCACCATCTTACAAAAGCAATTCTCGAAAACATTACCAAACAAACTCACTTTCTAGATTTCAACCACTAATTTGAGAACTATTCTCTAAAGAACTCTGTTCAAAACGAAACATATCTCAATGGCCAAAACAATTTGATTTCAACGCTTATTTGCCATTGCCTTTTAAGTCCCAGATCCTTTGGGGAAACTGCATTAGTTTGACAGCACAAGCGTAAAACAGACAAAAAGGGCATATACTAAGTTCAAGAAACCAGTACATAATCAAAAATCGATCTTTTCTTATTTTGTTAGATACCCTTTTTATTTTGGAAATGAGCAACCTTGGAGAAGCAAACCATAAACATTTCCAGGACTGTATGTTGTTTTCAATCTAAGAGAAATCCAAAGCTACCCACCACAAACAAAACAGTCAAGTTCAACAAAGCAGCTACTCTTCTTCTGAGAAAATAGAAAGAGAAGAACAATTTTTCACAATTTTTCTATCAATTAAATTATGAAATTATGAAGCACACTCACCTACAAAGAAGATAGGCAAAGTTCTGGGGAGGTGGGAGTTTGAGAGAGAAAGAGGATGCGAGTCATTTGCTGTTGATAAGTGCCGCCTGTTAGTCACCTTTAAAGCCTCACATACATAAGTAATGCAAGTATCCATCTTCGTGCCAACTTTTTATCAAACATGTGGCACTTGTAATTCCGCGGTACCAGATTACTCGGGGCCCATATGCGTACAGTTTATACATGGATCCGCATGATCCTCCGCATCTGTAAGGTAAACTTTTGTTGGATTCGTTCTTTCTTACAATGATTTTTTTCAGTTGAAAAATGGAGAGAGAGATAACATGAATCACCATGTGGGGCATAGAGGAGCAAAAGTCTTTCTCTTGGGAACCGCAGATGATTCCTCATCCACTGTTGACTCGATATTTTGTCCTTTGTATGGTATATGATCTCCGATAAGAACCAAAACCAATTGGAACTATATTCATCTCTTCCCAGAATGTGGTGCTGCTTCGGAGAACATAGAGATGGGCAAGAAGAAGAGGAGGGTTTCTTCTTGGAAAATGGAGGTCGGGTTCTTGAGGAGCTCGTGACTACTTTCAACGGTAAGCATAATCCCTTTCGGATCTTTCTCCAAACGGGAGCTGAGCGCAGCAACAAACAACTATCATAGCGGCGGAATACTACACAAGGGTTTTACCTATATTTTATACGAAGGAACCCATGAAGATCGTCCAATTTCCGTTAAGAAGTCTACGGAGAGCTCTGCTCAGGATTATATTGCATGGTATGTAAATGAAGTTGCAGTTGCACAAAAAATGAGCAGCCACAAGAATGTGTTGAAGTTCCTGGGATGCTGCTTGGAGACTTAGATCCCCACGCTGGTGCATGAATTTGCAGGAAATGGAGATCTTTCTGACCATATATTTGGGAATGGTCATCTGACAGCATGGGAGGTCAGATTGAGGATCGCGGCCGAGGTAGCAAACGCAGTTTCATATGTCCACATGAGCACAACCAGGCCAATCATCCATCAGGAAATAAAGTCAAGAAATATATTCTTAGGCCGAGACTATTTCGCCAAGCTGTTGAGTTCGGTCTCTCGGTATCAATTCCACCGAGTGAAACGCATGCAGATGTTGCGGGGACTGGCGGGTTCATTGCTCCAGAGTCACATGCCAGGGATCTATTTACAGAGGAGTGATGATTATAGTTTTGGAGTTGGAGCTGTACTGTTTGAGATTTTAACAGGGAAGAGTGTAATGATATTGCACATGATATTTGTGCCAGATGAGAACGAGAGCGGGACTATGATTTCCAATTTGGAGGAGATAGGAAAGGAGGCTAAATCCTACGTGATGGCTAATATCATAAAATAAGGAAATAACAATCAGATAATGGAATGCTGCACAAATGCTCAGAGCAATCAAAACGAGCAACAATTAACAAAACACCCTTTTTCCCATTTTTTGGCTTATTTATTATATGTTTTTGCCTATCTACATGTCAGCCGCATTATGTACATTATCTTCATCCAAACATAAAAGCCGTGGCAATATTTTCAAAAAACAGTTTTTGAGAATCTATCTAAGAAAATAATTTTCTGTTCTTTAGGACAGACAACTCTTTTCAAGATCTGTTACTAAACATAGGCTATTAATTATAATTAAACTACTGTTATATGGTAGACAAATGTGAGCTAAATATTAAAAAGTAGCAACAAACAGCAATATTAGAGAAAAAGCTGGCTTAATCAAGATATGACATTGGGGTATTTGTGGGCAAGGGAAATCAAACTATCGTGGTTTGATTGTTTATACCTTCATGCAATCAATGTAGTGCTCTCATATTGCAAATCATATGAAGGACAAAATTTCATCTTTAAAAAAAAACCGCAGTACAATTCTCTCATAATTATTTTGTGAAGTTACACCAGAGCAAAACTCAGTTTATTGGCATCACCTAAGCGTTCTGTACCTAACAAGAAGTTCAGGATATAAATTACCAGAAACCAGACAAAAAAGGCACAATGGATATTGGAATTCCAGTACCATTGGCAGCAACACCAGAAAGTTCCAAGGGAAGGGTGCAATAGGTTCGACTTTCAAAGCGGTGTCTGAGCACTAGAAGGTGATGACATTACAGAGAGAATGTCTGTCACAGAAGCCATGGCACTCAAAGCTGCTTTGAGAACATCCTGTGAGCATCCTGGTTTCACAATGGTTCGCACCTGCAAAACATAACAAGAGATATCAATCATAAAGTGTGATAGAGCAAATACGAGAAAGTATCTGCGGAGATTACAAAAATGGTACTCCATCTTAAGTAATAATCAAGGTGAAAGAGATTTCGAGCATGCAGGGTAAGCATACTATTCTTGGTTTCAATTTCAACCACTGCTTCCCCCTCAACTTTATATTTTCTGACAAAGAGCACACTCAACAAAGGAACAGTGGTTTACTGCTCATGTATATATAAGATTAAAATGGGGGGGGTGGGGGCAACAGAAATTTGGGCACACCTTGTCAAGATATTCCTGGAGTTTCTTGATACGACCCATGTAATCCTGGTCCTCAACGCACAAAGTCACAGCCTTGGCATCAGCACCTGGACCATCAAACTGGAGGGGTCCTGGGTTTCTGTAAAGGTCGTCCATCAAAAATTTTGTTGCATTTTGACTCAGAAGCCTGCAACAAAAATCATGCACACTCTTTAAACCACAAAATAGAGAAATGATTCAGACATACTTCGTTCATGTATAAAAAGAGGGAGGGAGAAAGATATTAAACACCCCCCTTCCCCAACCAAAACAAAAAAAAAATTAACATCATTAATAATTATTTCATATCCCAGAAACATCTGAGAAACTATGCAAAGACATACTCATATGCTTTGCCCTTCAGATCCAAAGCATAAGGATGAACAGCAGGTTTTCCAATTGAAGAGGTCCCAGGACCACGGGAATAACGCTTTACAGTCATCATCGCCTGAGGTGTATCAATGCAGTCAAAGGAGTCAACATTCTTCTTCCAAAGATAAAAAAGTGAAATAAGAAAAAAAAATTCAATTTTCTAATTTCATGTCATGGAGGAAACTAGACACACAACACAGTGAAAAATCCCTACTGTGATTGGAGCGGCACCACAACGCCACTTGTTCACAGGATTCTTTAGGTTAGTTACAGTTGCCATGTAACCATTTAAGCCAGCTGCTAGAACATGGTAGCAAATGTGCCCAAGAACCTGCATGGATATTGTTTCATATCAATTAAAAATGGTGCATATCAAAAACTTCAAAGATTGAAGTCACAAAGTAACCCTAAATGAAAACATACATAGGCATAATCACAGTCAAATTTTGATGGTAAGGATCCCCGAGCCTGATAACCAAAGAAGTGGCAGATGGCATTGAATTTCTTCCCCTTGTATGTACCTTCCTTCTGTTTTTATACCAAAGGTATCAGTGACAAAAAATGTGATAAAATTGAAGGATAGACTGCTAACTGAACTACAGAGCTATAAGCAAGTCCACAACTAGCAGTTTGCTTTTCTTTAACCACACAGAACATTTATGTACAGACAAGAATGAATCATGCTCCTAGAGGCTACAAATGAGTTGGTTAGCATCAAAAGACAGACTAAAAAAAGATTGTGCATATCCTACCAATCGTTTGTTCATTTCTGCCTCCACAAGATGTGCGAGAAGTTTCTCCGTTTCAATCTGAAAAAGAAAGGAAAAAAGGAGCACAATTATAACAAAAGAACGGAATTCACTAATTCTTTTTATAGAAACAAAAGGATCTCAAGTCCCAGTACCTGAGATAACTGTGCTGAGTCATCTGATTCAGGGTAAAGGAGCAGCTGTGACATTAAATCCTCAACATTAAATGGGCACCACAACTCATCCAGATAAAATGTTAGATATCCCTCAATGTGAAGATACATAGAAAATTAGTACCTGCTTCTTGATAAAGGGTGGCAAGAATTCAAACAAGGCAGATGCCCAAGGTGAAAGTTTAGAAGAAATGCTATCAGCAGAAACACCTTGCCTGAGCAAACCATGAATTTCCTGAGTGGTACACAAGGAAAATAGAACAAAGTCACAAACATCATTTATGTCACGAGAAACCACAGGAACAAGCAAGAGACAAAATGTTAACACAAAAATATTAACAAAATAATTTGTCACATGAAATCATGGAGCTTCTCCCTCCCTCCCTCCTTTTGTAGGAGGATGGAGGGGGAGGACATCACCTAAAGTACAAAGGTGCAAATGTAAGTTACCTGCAAGAGAGCATAAACTTCAGGAATGCTCTCAATAAGCCCCTCAGGAAGTAGGATGACACCATGATACTTGTCTGGTCCAAAAACACCAGGTCAGTCAGATAACAAAATTAATAATAATAACTGCAGAAATAGGAACCACATCTTAGAGATTTGAAACCTTTTTCAGCCCTGGCTTGAACTGCATCACAAATTTGTTTTGTCAAGTCAAAAAGAGTAAGCTTTGATGCAGCCACCTCCTCACCAAGAATGACCTGTGAAGAGCATATTAAGTGTCATTTAGAAGGTTGTTCAAACCAGTTGTAGAAGTCTTATTCATGTGCTCCCAATAGCTATCTTTAATTAGAATTAGATGGCAGACATAGAATACTAACCATATTTGGATGTGACTGAAGAGTGCACTCCAAAGCAACATGTGATGCCTTCCGGCCCATGAGTCGGATAAAATAATAATACTGAAACAGGAAATAAGTTAATTTAGTTTTGTGCAATGATAAGTTCCAGATAACAAGACTTGAAGATTGGAAATTAATTACATATGAATTATGTATAACAGTGTACACAAAAGAATAGTTTCCAATTAAAAAGAAACAGAAAAGAATATTTTTTATTGCATGCAAGTTTTCAAGAAAGGCCATTAGACACTCTTCTACTATAAACAGTTTGCAAGCATGCGATATGATCATCCCACTTTTTGAGTGCTTTACCTTCTCTGCAGAAAGAGCATCAGTGCAGACATTGCTGATGAGTTGGGAATTGACCTGAATACAAAACCCAAATTAAATAAATAAATAATACAAATCAGGGTTATCTTTCATCCTCGAGTTTATTTGATTGCTCCTAGCTTGTGTACAAATATGATCCCACCAATAAATTAAATCATGCAGAATGATCCAGCAAATAAAATTGGATGCTCAGGAAAACTAAGAAATACAATATATTAAAATGAACAAACATATTGAGACGACATGTATCACACAAAACGTTCAGGTAAACGGTCAAGATCACAAAACCAATACCTTACATATTGTATCAAAACCAACATTGCTTTCAACAAATTGGTTCTTCAGATCCCCATTCAAAGTAACAGGAACCCCAACCACCTGCAAAAGCCCAACTGTTCAATTAACTAAATATCATTGATAGTTTACCAAAGATGACAAGAAAAGTAGAGAAGTGTTGTAATATTTTTTGCAACATAGGCATTGAGGAACCAAATGGACCAGATACAAGAAAACAAGGAAAGCAAGAAAAAGATTCATGCATAAGTTTTAAGAATAAAAGCTGATTGACTTTCATTTTTGAACAAATTACATAAATGAAGTACCTTTGTTTGGCATTTTGCTTCTGCAAATGTTTCTGCAAGCTGAGCAGCATCTGTGTTTGATGTCACCCCTTCAAAAGCACCAAACTTGTATATTTAGAAATGTCAAAACTGTATATATTAATCATATTGCATGAGTTAGAATATAGAAAACATGGCATACCTCCAATAATGACGAGGCCATCCAACTTCAAATTTTTGCATGTGGATAATGCAGCATTAACTTGTTCAGTTGTTCTTATTTGATCTTTTGTCCGTCCAAGCAAATCATAACCACCTTGGGAAAAAAAAAATCAATTAGTTTGCAATATTTGGGGTAAAATTAAAGGTGTCAACATGACAATGTTCCAGTAGAAATAACTACCTTGATTCTTGTAGGTTGAAAGAATGTCATCAGTGATCTCAAGAGTTTTCTGAGCAAACAAACCTTCAGAGCCACCTGTTTAAGGCATAAAAGCAACATGTTTATTAAGCACAATTTTCCTCCAAAAAAAAGAAAGACAGGAAAAACCAACAAAAAAATCCTAAGTATAAAATTCTTCTTACCCAAAAACCCAAGTAAAACATTCTTAGGGTTGTGAATTTTGAGAGCATTGTGAAGACCCCATATGACATTGTGTCCTCCCGGAGACTGTCTCCCACAGAAGACCACTCCCACCCTGAAAAATGAAAACAAATGTAAACAAATTGAATGTTTATGATTGATGATATTGAATATGATCATTTTTTCCATTTTCTGTGTATGTTCTTGATGTTATATTGCCAGGCCCATTATCTCCACTAAATGTTTGACTTGTTTTGCCATGTGGACAATTTTGTCAAAATGATTGTTTAAAATTCTAGACACATCCAACACATGTCCAGCAATGCCATAGGAGTTTCTTGTCTGATAAAGAACAACTCCTCTTTAAAAGTGCCTTTGATACTACAAAAACAAGTTCCATTTAGAATATGCCCAAGGAAAACTTCACAGAGATCATCTCTAAAAATTAAAATGGGTTCAATAGTCAAATGCACACCTAATGGGTGGATGCTCAGTTATAACCTGAGCATCAGGGACTTTTGCAGTAGCCCTGAGAAGTGAGCCAATGGCTGACCATATGTGTGAGGAAAGGATCGGCTTATTGTGTGGGCACCAGAGGGGTCTGGAGCAGTTGTTGCATCACCAAATTCTACCCTGACAGTAGTCCCCTGAGTAAATGAAATTGTACAAATATTAGCTCATTGCATGTATATACCAACAGAAGTTACAGCGTTATAACTTTATAAATAATGAGGAATAAACTTGCTCCAAAGGCTTCCATGCATAAGTTGTCTGGGGAACAGAGCAACTTCTAGTATTCTCTGCTGGTGAGACTACCTAATACAGAAGGTTTCTATTGATGACAAGATTAGTATCAAAAGGCATGCAAATCTTGCATCTATTAAGTTGGTAACGGGGAGGGGGCTGGAATAAGGAACCTCAGCACACTTGTTTTGAGTTCCTTTTTCCCTTCCCTTTGTGGCAGGAAACTGTGATTGCATGCAAATGACAAAAGGACTAAAGAAAGAATATAAAGGGTTTCTGAATGCATTTGTTGATGCAAAATTGCAATGGTTAAAGAAATAAAAATGTACTTACAATTCTTTTAATTTAAGATTAATTTTTCTTGGTAGGAGAAAAAGATATCCTGCAGACTGTCAATTATCCATGCTTTACACAGGAAAAAAGAATTCATGCTCCTAACTACTTTCAGCTGACTTTAAAGCCAAACCATAAATTCATAACATTTATAACGCAGAAGGCTTGAATGAAGAATACTAGAAACCAAACAGAATTAATACATCCAGTTTGCTCCTAACCATTTCAAATATTTCAATCAAAAAAAAAAAGAAAAGAAAAAAAGGCCTAATACACATGGGGGTACGCTCAGTTCAGCAAACTCTGGACATAAAATGCAAGATTAACTATGTGAATATTGTCCCACATACACAAGGTCAAAAATCTCAATAACTCTAATCAAACAACATTTGTCAACACGCAAGTTTCCATCAAAAGTTATTACACTTGTAAGTTCATATTAGTAGTATTCTTCAAAAATATTTCTGAATACAAGCATTGGAGCATTACAATGTGGTTAAATCCAACATGCATGTGAGCCCATAAGCACAATAATGGCAAACTCTTCAAATCCTAAAACCTACAGGTTGATGCCATTTTTCTTCACGGAACACATGCAACAAAATCAATGAAATGCATGCATCATCTCATCCACCCGGTTTCTGCATAAGATCAAAGCAAAATGCATGCACCACACTCATTAGGCCAAAAGATCAGATAGATTTTCCTCTATTCTATTTATATACCACTTTAATACAGTAATCCAAGCAGCAGTTAACCAAAATGGGAAATCAAAAACAAAAATTTCTAAAAAGAAAAAAAAAAAAACAGAAGATCCACTCCAACAATTCGACATTGTTTCCTCCACGCAAGCAGATCCCGACAAAAAACAGGACTCCGGCGATCAAAAAAGCAAACAGCCGAAATATTCAAATCGCCTTTTATTTTTTCCCTTTTGTTGCAAAAGGTAAAAAATAAAAATAAAAAAATCAAATCAAATCCAGAGATCTACGCCGATTGCTCGAATATCATGCCATGAACATAACAAGAGAAGATTCATCATAAACAAAAGAAGAAAATAAATAAAGAGAAGCGGACTTAATAGAATTATGAATCAAGAAATGAGAGAGTGGAGAAACCTGAAGGCAAGGAGGGAGTTCAGGCTCGTAAAGAGATCGGTGTTTTTGAAGATCCGAGAGTTCTCTGGGAATGCCGAAATCTGAATCCATCGCTTCGCTTTCGCTCTGCCCTCTTGTCTCCGAGCGTCGGTATCTGTTAGAAGACCGTTTTTATAGGGAGTGGGCGATACAACCAACCAAGCCACTGGTTTGGCCCTTAGGGATCCATCTACAAAATCGCCCTCCTTTCGGAAATTATTACGACACAGCCACGCTGATTTTTTGTATAATTACCGAACTACCCCCGAGCTCTGTTGACTGGTTCGCCTTGATCCTCACTTGTAGATTCATTTACCTAACCAACCCTCCTCTCCCCAATATTTACGAAATTGCCATTTCTTCGAGCTGCATATTTATTATTATTATTATTATTATTTGGTACAATAATTAAAAATTCATTTGAAAATGATTCTATAAGACATTTCTAATATTTGTAATACTTGAATGATAAAAAATTTTAATTATTTAAAATATTAAAAATATTTCTTAAAACCTCTATCAAATGAGTTTAAAATCTAATAATGTGATTTGGTTAATTAGAGTTAGGTTCAAAAAAATTTCATCCACTCTAAAAAAAAAAATTTAAAATTATAATAATTTTATTGAAAAGTATTAAAAACAATATAGATGAATTTTTATATTATGTTTGAAAATATAGAGAATGATTCATAAGAGGTTTTTATTAATTTTTTTTCCTATACTTGTTAGGGCTCATGTTATAATCCTTTCTTTTACTTTTGGGTTATATGTTTGGTTTTGGATGAATTTGAGAAATAGATAATTTAAAAAAAAAATTATAACTAAAAAAAAAAAATCAAATCAAATCAAATTACTAGATGATGTAGTTTTCTTTTAAAAAATTAATTATTAGAAAAGCATTGTTCTTTTCATTTATTATTGGTTTTACCTTGATTTTCATACTTTTTATTAGCTTCCCTCGGGAATTGAAACATGAGTATTTAAGAAAAGGTTGGATCATTTTCTTTTCCTTTTTCAACATTATGATAATTAATCGACATAATTGGGGTGCAAAAGAGGGAGAGAAAGCGAAGGGGCAAATAGGTAAAAAGAAAGGAAGTAGCTGAAGTGGGAATATGCGGAAAGGATATTCGGGTAATTTGGGATGGAGCCCACGGGGACACCAAACATAAACCTACTATGCCCCTTGTATTCCCCTTCACCTAACACTCCACCACGCACACGGTGACAACCCATTGGCTCTTTTCAGGGGTTCTACGTTATGAGAGCTTTTCTTTGTGTTACCACATTCTTATCAGTTATCACCTTCAGCTGCAAGTCTCTCGGCATCTCGCCATTCTAACTGCCAAACAACACTTGCCAGTTCTCACTCATGCTTTACACCCGTATGGAGTACATTTTTTAAGGGCATTCGAGGCTCCTTCTGATCCGGTCTCATAAAAATTAAATATTTAACAAATTTTAAAAAAATACTTTTATTTTGGACTTTCATTCTGGTAAAACCCACTCCCAAACATAAAAAAGCAAGGACTCGGGCCGGGGCCTCCCTCTGAACTGCTAGTGATATCACACCCCAGAAGTTGTTGGGGTAGCTACGAAGGTGACGTTGATAATCAGTCTCTTCCATTCCATCATTTCTTAGAAAAACGGAAACCTTACCAAAGGTCTCACGGGAACAACTAACCACTCAGCCAACAGAATTTGCTATTTTATTCAAACATTTCTTATTTCTCAAATCGTCAAAAAGACTCAAAACCAGGGGCGTAAATTGGTTTTGGATTGACGAGTTACCGCTTCTAGACTAAAAGGCTGAGCGACATTTCAAGGATAGAGAAAAATCCTGGTCAACAAAATATTGGTGATGACCTTTGAGTCCTACCCTGCTTTTGATTGAAAAATCAGAACCCACCATTATTTTGATTTTTATTTAAATCACATAATCCAAACCAGTTTACACATTAACGATAATAACAAAAATGATAAAATATTTAACGACTTCTATTATAATTAAAAACCAAATCACATATTGCAAAAGTCATGGTCAGTGAAGCATCAACGATCCTCATTCTAAGTATGAGGAACAGTGTTATATCATTTTACATACTACCAACATCTCACCAGCCATTTTTCAGTCCACTAGCTCAGCCTACACCATCCCCTAAACCCCACAGGATAAAATAAACAACAAAAACGGGGGGGTATATAAGGGAACAGAAATGTTTCACACCAAAACTCCATGAGCAAGATAACCTGGTTTCATCTTTGTTTTTGAAGCTTTGCATCTCTTACTCTTGACATAAGACTGTAACAACCATAATTCAAAAATTTTACTTCCTGGCCCTCTTGGAGCCACACTTTTCTGGCCTTTGTCTTCCACGCTTCCCATTGGGACTGCTTCCCGACTTAACTGGAACAGTACGGGAAGAGGCAGAGCTAGACACATGGTGCCCAGGAACCAAAGCAGGGAACCCAACAGCAGGGATTCTGCAAAGCACCAAACTCAAATGTTCTCAAAAGTTCCAAACACAAGAAGGAAGAAGAAGAGTGCCATTCTTAATGACCCCATCATTCAACAGAAGGCAAAAATATCACAGTAATCAAAACAGAGAATTATTCAATTTGTCAAGCCCTATATGCAGTCTAAAGGCCCTTTTTTCAATCCTTCTCCATGAAGGTACATTAATGTTATTAAGTATCTCGGGCAGAAAATCATTTGTGTTGAAACTTGATGGGCTCTAGAGAGACTCCAAGCAGGCTCTTCTAATGTAGCAACCAGGAAAGGTCAAAGCAAACCTTGCCTTCACTTGTCTGGTCAAACAAAAATAAATTTCCATACCTCATGGCAAGCCAGAGTAGCTTGTAAAAGAATTTCATTAACCTCCCCTTAGGTTTTGGTTAAATACACCTAAACTCCTTTGGTTTGAAATTTCATCAAACAGCTCCTCTCATTTTCATTTGTTATTTTAACTCACCTTCCTTCATTTGTTATCTTCACTCACCTCTCCTCTCACTCAAAATAAGGAAGGTATTTCATGAATTCTCAAAACAATAAAAGTCAAAAGTGTATTTAGCCAAATCCCGAGAGAGATGAATAAAATTAACCCCAAAATAATTTTGTTTCACCTCTAAGGGCTATTTTCCTCTCTGCTTATTTCTCAAGTCAATAATGTAAAAATCATACCCACTCCCCTTAAGGGATATTTTTTACTATTTCCCTCTTTGCTTATTTCTCAAGTCTATAATCTAAATATCATCACCCAACGCAATTTCCTGTCCAACCTATATCAAAACTGTATGCATGTATACAATCCAAAGCTTTTGTGTGGACCTTGTTTTGAATCACTCTATCCTTAAAATCTTAAAGCTACTTAAATTTATCGGTTCCAAGAATGTGGTTAGGAAGCCAAAAAAAAAAAAAAAAAATTAAAGAAAATTATTTTTATCATATTTGGTTTAGCATGAATTTTTTTTTAAAACATCAACTATAATTTTAATTAATCAAAAACTTATAATCCCTATAGATGAGGAAAAAAAAATAAGTGAAAAAATTTTAAAAAATATCATATAAAAATAATTTATTAACTTTAAATCTATTTTTTTATTTTACTTCACTTTCTTTTTCCTTTTACATTCTATCCTTATCATCTTACCCATATTTTTTCAAAATCCAAATAATGGGTTAAAAAATTCTTTCAACATTTTATCCTTATCGTCACAAGCTGCCTTAAATTTGTATCAAACAGAGGGTAAGCTAAGAACTTAATTACGAAGATTAAAAGACCAAAAGGAGACGTATTAAAACTACGAGTCTCCAAATGAAAACTAGGCTGAGAACAGAAAAATGATTGATAGAAATATGATGTTTCGTACCCATCAAGAGCACAGCAGACTCCTGCTTGGTCACTGAAGCACCAAAGGCCTTCTCATTCTGCAAGTGAAGACGTAGAGTTTGATTCTCTGCAAAACAGCACTGGAGCAAATGCCCCAGCCTTCTGCATTCCGATTCAAGATACCTACTCTTCAACTCCAAATCTCTCACATACGTCTTTTTCCTCTCCCTTGATCTCACTGCAGCATCCCGATTTCTCAACTGCCTGAAAAATCAAAATTCATATTACATCCTTGTACTTGGAACGCACAGGAGGCATACAAGTAGCTTTCCCCGTAGATTTCTTGCCCCATATGGTTAAAGGATTATCAATCTAATTATTTAGTATAAAACATAATAACAATACTAATTAATATTTTCCTATCAATTTAATTCAGAATTGAACCACGCAACCCGAAGAAAATCCATAACACAAAGTTTGTACATTAAAACTTAACCTCAATCTGACTTTTATGCATAAAGATAGATAAAAACCCTAAATACCTAGAAAACCCTAAAATTTAGGTAATCGCTATCGGCTAAAGAAAATCCTAAATTACAGGTACCTTCTTCGTTTCTTAGAGGCCTGATCTTCATCCTCCCCGTCGTTCTGGGCGTTTCCGTTATAGCCGTTGATCTTTTCCTGCTCGGGACTACCATCGCCGGAACCATTCGAATTTTTGTCAGTGGATGCATCAGCTTCGCCAGCAGAATCAAGAACAGTAGAATCCTTATCGCTGGAAGCGTCAGCATCGGCATCGGCATCGGCATGATGCTCAAGAACAAAACCTGCCAAGAAATCCTCGCCAAAATCCTGATTATGCTCAACAACGACCTCATCGTTGTCGTCTCTCATCAACAAATTCTCGATCTCACCGATCCAGGAAGAAACCGAATCTGGAGAAGAATCCGATAAAACATCGGGAGGCAAATCGGAAACGAGGGGAGGATCACCGATTAAGACTTCCAAATCCTCCGGTAATTCACTGAACATTTGTTCCCAATCGATAATTCCATCCTCCCCAATTTCCAAATCGCCCATGACTAGAGGAACAATTCCTCAAATGTTAAACCCTAAATACAGAGAAGCACCTCGAAGGAAAAATATTTACAGACCGTTTTGAAAATAATCGATCAAATTTGGAGGCCATATTATAGGTGACCCCAGACGCGTTTTCTTCGGTGACAAGGAAACGACGCGAAGATAGCATACTGCGCATACCTCATAACATTGGTGTGCGTTCATGGGTCCTTTGCTACAAGACAACTGATTTTTATCATATGGCCACGTGGAGACATCTGGAAGAGTGGTTCAGGAACAAAAAAAACTCCACGCCACAGGCAATCGTGGGAGCGGACTGCATCATCGGACCAATAGAAACGCTTATTACTGTCCCCCTTAGCCCACGTGGCATTGTGATCAGTGATAATTTATATTTGATTTGTTATCTATTATTGATGGAGTTAGGATAAAAATAGTAAGAAGAATAAAAAATTTATTTGTTAAATTATCCGAAAGTTAGGATATTAAAAAAAAAATTATAATTTGTGATTCAAATTCTCTGTTTCTTGTAATAAGATTTTTCATGCATTTGAGACTTTGATCCTTAAAAAGAAAAAATCATGTTAGGATCAAGTAAAGAGAAATACAAAAAAAGAAAAGGTACATATAAAAAACAACACTACCACCTTACTTCCAACCCAATCAAATAATAAATCAAATAAGAACGAGTTAAAATATAAATGTATTCTCATCCAATCCAAGAATATGTACATAAAAATTGTATAATTGTTTGATCCATCGTTTCAAAATTGTCAAAGGCTCTCTGAAGGAATTACTACCCATATCTTCTTCTTTTTATTCCCTACAAAAAGCACCATGTCAACTAAGAAAGGCATTATTGACTAAAAGTTGTATCATCCATTATACATCAAATATGTTAGAAAAAATAGCTAATCCAACCTAAAATAATGACCTTAAAGAAATAGTGAATAAGGTGATGGTCTCTAAATTATATGAATGCAAGAGACAATTTTATGCAAATATATAACAAAATAGTATAAAAAATAATTACATATAAAGTAAAAAGAAATAATGCAAACACAAGATTTTTATAATGGTTCGACGCAATCCGGTCTATATCCACTCTCCCCTACCTTTAATCCCAAACTTGAGGTTTCATTAATTCAAGGCTTTCAAATCAAGTTTTCAAGCAATATAATTGGATTATGGTTCTAATCCACCATCTTAAACTTTTGGTTTCAAACAATCTTTACAATCCTCAAAAGATACCTCACTCTTGAACAACCCCTCAAATAATATCTCATACTTAGGAATCCTTAGGTGATACCTCACACTTAGATTTTTACTCTCAGAGATTTACAAATGAAGATAAAAAATAATTTCAAAAAATCTTAATAACAAAACTTTAGGCTCAAATGTACAAGAAAAACTAAGATTAAAAGATGCACTAATAATATGCAAATTTTAGAATAATGGTGCACTCACAAACACTCTCCCAAAGCTCAAATCTATTTAAGAAATATTTAAGAAGATTAAGCTCATAAAACAATGAAAATTAGAGCATTTTCATAAATGAAAAATGTCAAACTAACCATTAAGCGTTCGTTCGATCGAGATCTGGTTCGACTGGTTCACTAACTATTAGCATTTAATACATGATAGGTGATGTTACACCTCAACCACTCCTTGATTGGTTGAGGTCCAACCTGACTGGTCAAACAAGTGTTCTGGAAAATAGAGGGTTTTTGCATCCCTTGACGATTAAGCTAAACAAGTCAACCGGTTGAGCTGATTCGATGGGTTCCTCATCTGGTTCAATTGATTGAGTTTTTTTTTTTTTTTTTTTTCAACTTAAAATCTTTTAAATAAGTTTGAAAAACATTTAATGCAAAGTTTTAGTTGAAAACATAAAATCATCTAATTTTAAAATATTTAAAATAAAATAATTTTTAGATGATTTTGGTGCATAAGTAAAAATGCAATGTATGGAAAACCTAAGCACCCACAACCTTACAAAAAAATCCTATGAAACTTAGGTCTTGAAAAACACTTATTTTTGAAGTATTTTTCTTCTTATTGATTTCTCTTTGATTTAATTTTGTCGTTGTAATTGTTATTTCAAAAATTTTCTTGCATAATCACACTTGAAATATAATCATTAATTCTCAACATTGTTTTGTTATCATCAAAATCGAAATTAACCAAATCTTGGTTTTACATAACAGAATAAAAATAAGTTACCAAAGTATGGCTACTTTGAGTCAATGAAAGAGGATACGATTTGTTAGCTCTTCGTCTTCTTTATACAAATAACATCTATTCAGTAAACACCAACCCTTTTTTTTTAGTTGATTCAAAGTTAGAATTCTTCCCCACAAAACTTCAAAAACAAAAAAACTAACCCTCCTTAGGACTCAAGGGTTCCACACAATGGCTAAGGAGAATACCTTCATTCTGCAAATTGCTCAAGAGGAGTAAAAAGATTTAATTGTAAGGAAGTCACCCTTTAATGCCACCAAATCATGACATCTTTGATATCCTTTCCAATTTCTTGCCTTTACAATCTTTTGAAAAAGACTTTCCCTCTCTCATCTTCTAATCATTATTTTGTTTTGTGAATACTAGATTCCAACAACTCACTTTCCCTAACTACTCTCATATTTGGTTTACCCAACATCTTTAGCGAACAAAGTTAGGAAAACCTCCTCTAGGCAATCCTCACCACACCACCTCATTCAAAAATCTCACCCTCCTACCATTTCTTACCCTAAATTCAACCTTTTTTTGTTAAGCTCTCTCTACCCGTTCCTAATAACATTCCAAAGACTTACTCCATAACCTTCTTCAAAACTCCAAAACATCAACCCTTTATCTTCCTTCCATACATTCTTATAATCACTTGTTTCCAAAAAGACTTGTTCTCAAATGCAAAATTACAAGATCATTTTCCAAAAAGGACCTCATTCAAAATAGATAAATTTCTAATACCCAAACTCTCATCCTTTTTATGAATGTAAACTATTAACCAATTCACCATCTAAGACTTATTTTAGAACTATTATCTCCTATAAGAAAATTCATTTGAATCTTCTCCAATTTTAAACTCACTACACAAGGAATTACAAATAAAGACATGTAGTAGATTAGAAGCTAGAATGAATGCTCTTTGTTGAAGTCAATCTCTCTCTCTTCCTTTTTCATCAATATTGTCTCTTCCATTATGCCAATTGTTTCTGAAATCTTTTTTTCACAACATCCCAAACTCTTAAAATTTTAAAAGATGCTCCTAATGGTAAACTTAAATAATAGGTAAGGAAAAAACCCACTTTACAACCCAACACCCTAACCAATTCCTTAAAATTAGAAACCTTCCCCAATGGGATCAACTCACTTTTATCCAAATTGATTTTTAAATCGAAATCGCTCCAAACCACATGAAAGCCTAACTCAAGAACTCTAAATGCTCCTTATTAGAGTTATAAAAAAGCATCAACAAACAAAAGATGTGACATTACCATTTGCCATTGATATTAATTAGAATGTTCTTAAATTATAACATTTGTAAATAGGACTTTCATTACAATTGTTTCGAAGCAAATCACTTAGTATTCAAATATGAGAAAAAAAAAAAGCATTTAATAATATTTTTGAAAGAATCAACTTATAAAAATTCTTCCAATATTTTTTTAGACTTTTTAAAAATAAATTTCAAAATAGACATTTTTGGCATAGAGAAACGATTTGCAACATTAGGAAACACTAAAATTTTTTCAAGATCACACCTCCATAAACTTTATTAATGATATTTTAAGAATCATTTTTGAATGATTCTAGTGATTCTTAAAAGTAATTTATAAAGATCTTATTGTATATATTAAGAACAAAAACCCATTTGATAGTAATTTTAAGAAACACTTTCAATATTTTTAATACTTAAAAATTTTAATCATTCTAAGGTTAAAAGTATTAGATACACTTTTAGAATCACCTCCAAACACAATTTAACTTTTACATGCTCAAAAAACATTTCTAAATATTAGATCTAGAATCACTCATCACTTTCAAATGTTACAGCGAGTGTTTGCAATTGAAATGTTGTTATATCGATAATCACTTCCCTGATATGAGAAGGGGGCATTTAAAGAGAGGTGAGGTTGACCTCAATCCATGGCTCTACCGCATCCTGAACATACGAGATACAAATTCTGGCAAGGTAAAATTTTAACCTATGGCTGTCAACAAACGATATGAAAATTAATTATATAAAATAAAATTGTAAGAAACCTTTGAAATTATTCCTTGCACACACTAGAAACTTGAGTCCATTTTTCCCATCACTTGTAAAAGAGGGGTCGACGACCATCTTTTTGATAGAAAATGACAATTAAATGTCAAAAATGTTAGGATCTAATGCATATTCATCCAAGAAATAGGGCAGGGCTCTGTACTCCAATCAAAATCTCCTCAACTGACCCCGCTAAAATCTGTCTTCATAAATACCTGTCCCTCCCTGAACATTATTGTAACATATTAAGATTGATTTGAGACAAAATAATTTGGGCACCAATTGGATATTTTCCAACAAAGAATTACTGTTTGGAATGCGGCAGCGTCCAGAACCCATGACTAAAAGCTTAAAAACCTGCAAGGTATTTTACCTTCCCTACAATTTCCAAGATTTGTCAGGATATATCAATGAATCTTCAAATCAATTAAAATGAATGCATATCCAAAGGTTAGAGAATCAGTTCAAAACGCAGGCATGGTAGGCTTAGTGCCTAATTCTCCTCCACACTTCTGAGGAATGGTTTGTACACAGAAGGAATCTTCACTATAACTTTGGGGAAAAACTTGCAAATGAGTTCCTGCACTCTGGCCTCCAACCTTAATCAATCAACTTTTAAAGATCAAACATGTTAAAAGATCAATAAGCTTCCCCTGAGATGCTTGCTAGAGACCACCCACAAGAAATATAAATCACCTATCTGTAGATTTAGTATCGGCAAAAGCTAAAAATTTATCAAGTCACCATCTCAAAATAGAGCATGTCCTAGCCAGAAGGAGGCTAATGGCTCGAACTAAATCCTACCTTCCAGGGCAGGAAATACTTGGGAGAATAGCATCACAGAAACCAGTATGGCCCTCCCTATCACACTAACTAACATGGAAAAGAAGAAACATCTTGCCTGATTGATTTTTTTTTTTTTTTTTTTTTTATTGCTGCTCAATGAAAAAGTAATGATACAAGAGGATTTCTTTCTTTATGGGATGGGCAAACCTAGCTAACCAGCAAAAATGCCAGGAAGCTAGTTTAATCCATCTGGTCAGATTGTCGATTTCCCTGTTTCTTCAGAGACAGGAAATTGTGCCAATGTTTTGAAAACCTTATTTGATTGTTTCAAACAGCAAAAAACATAATTGACCTTGAGGCTTGGCTCAAGTGGCAAGGCGTTGGATTGGAAATGTAGAAGTTCAAGATTTGATTCTTGGAACAAGAAAAAACATATTACCTACAAAACAAAAACAACCAAAAACATATTTGCACATCTATTTCACTTTCCCTGCCAAAGCACCTGTTATTTTAAAGTGATAGAACCAAGAAGCATGGTCGATACACTAACCAGACAGCTTGGAACGTTTTCTGACCAACTTCATGTTCAGTAGCCTGATTTCAGGGCTTCCCAGGCAGGCCCTAAAAGCACACGCAAAAAGTAATCAGGAGAAAAGGACAAGGTTTCCATCTAGATGGAAAATAAAATCAGCAATATAAATGCAAGATTATTCTCACCCAGTGCACTGACCTTGAGGCCCCAAGGTGACACCTACAAATTGCTCTGACGCTCATGGTGCAGGTTTACTCCCAACTATAACTACAACATGCTGTGGAACTCGTGACTGCAGATTCAAGTCTACCATCATGCCACTCAATCACACCATATTACAAATACCCTGTGATCCTATATAAAGCTATACCCTCCGGCAGCCTGAAATGGTGCATTGCCTAAATAACACATCCAAAGTCTTTTATTCTTACACTCCTTATGGGGGATTTCCTTTCTGCAAAGCCTATAATTAGACATAATATCCTCCTCTATGCCCACCATGCTTACCATAGGGCTTTTAATTGGAGTTCTATTCGTTAATTTTATTTTCACCAGAAAAAAAGTGAGTTTTTGGATTGCATGGCTGCAAAATATTCATTAAGCTAGGTAATTAGCTGCCAAATATTCAATCGGCAAGTACGAAAGGCATACAAGGACTTGCAAGCTACAAAAACATGCATCCACAATAATTTACAAGTCGTGTGTAAGAATACAAAGTGTGGGTGGGTGTCTACATAATAATACTTCTAACTTGCCCATGACTTGCTTGAACATTATTTGAGAACCTCCAAGAATTTTAAATCTTATTATAATGTTACATGAGGTGCATGCCTTAAGGCCTTAGAGGCTCCAGTCCTTGGTCTCAAACCTTGAAGTGTGAGTAATTGAGGAAATGCAAACCTCACGACATGAAGCTCATATCAATATACCTTATGTGTGCTTCACACGCCCAGCAAAGAGTAAGTTCTTATACATAAAATGGCAATAGAAAACTGAAAGAAATCTGCTAATACACAAATTTGATCAGGGAACTAAAAAATACTGATAAATACAGCATAAGACATGTGACTGTTAGATGACTGGGAGGAATAGCAAGAAAGTTTGGTGGAACTCGATGAATTGAAAGAAAGATTATAGGACAGCATGAACCATGACAAGGAAACCAGTTACCAGGAAAGCTTCTGGAATTCATATTCCCTACTATAAAAATGCATCATCAAGGTAAGATAGTTCTATTTAATCTTCCAAGTTAAGCTAGAGTTCACAAAAGACAACTACAGAATGGAAAGTGAGAAGAATTCTACATATCCTTCCAACAGCATGGTTTGAAAAAATAAAATTTGTTTTCTAGTTTAAATTTCATGTATCATTCTAGAAGTTAGAAGTTACATCTGAACTATGAATCAATTGGGAAAACAAATAAAGCAATCATATCAATCCAGAGATTTCTACTCACCAAAATAATCCAAAAATTTTCTAATAGCACTTCATGCAGCCAGTTACACAAGAGTTCTACAGAAATGCCCACATCCTCAGCCATACAATCTCCAACTAGGAATGAAAGGCACAAACTTTGGAACTTTTAAGGACATTGACTGACATTATATTTCCCTTATTTGTTTTCTGAAAAGGAAACTAAAAGAAATAATGTCGACTAACAGCTTTTGTCTCTTAATGTTAGAAGAGAGTGACGCAGAGCAGTAAACCATTGTAATTTCATTCCCTTCTAGCTCCCTCCAATGTCTGAAGGGAAATTAAAACTCTGCACCTTTCCCTTCTATCCACTCCTATGTCCTTTTTTGCTAATCTGCCCTCACAAACCAAGGGAAGAACAATTTCTGCTCCTAGCAGCCCTTGTAAGTAGAAAAAAATTAAAATGTCCCCTTCTCATCATTTTAGGGTTCCCTTTTTTTTATTGGTGGGTGGGGTTTGTATTTTGGATATCACTTTCATAATTTGGTGAAAAATGGTGGATGTAGGGCAGAAGTAAAAGTGGAATACAGTGAAGACGGTGGCAGAGGCAGCTATGGGGGTGGCGGTCATGGTGGTGACAACAGTGGCAGAGATGGTGGTGGCAATGGAAGTAGTGATGAAAGTAGAGTCACTACACAATGCCAGCAGTATGCATGTGATGGCGGTGGTAGTAAAGGTAATAATGAATGACAATGGGGGTTTGGACAGTGACAGCACCTGCTGTGGTGGTGGCATGAAATGGTAGGAAATACAAGGTGGAAATGGTAGTAGAGGTGAAAGCATAAGAGTCACAATCAGAAGGTTCCATTAACAGAGAAGCTTACACCTTTAGAACCTGGCACCCACAAATACCAAGTAGCAGCTAAGTCTTGTCAATCCTCATTCTCTCAATATTTCAAAACCTCCAGGACCTAAAAAACCAAAGATTTTAGGTCGTGAAGAAAAAATAATAATTTTTTTTGGGCCAGAAAAAATAATCCTTGCTCAAGGCAGATTAGAAATTGGTCGTGAAGAAACCTTACTTATGCAAAAGAGAGAGAACGTAGACATTCTCAATATTCAGCACAAGAGAAAACCAAGATAGGGTCCAAATATAGTATAAAGGTTCGAAGGAAGTACCTAGAACCCTTGTAAGACACAAACTAAAAATCCTTCCATCAGTGCTAAATACTAATTTAACCAATACAAGTAATCTCACCATCACACTACGACCTCAAGGTTCCCCATCAACATGGAAAAGAAAATCATTTCAAAGGTTTTGGGGAGCATAAACATATCATCTGATCTGAGCCTAGAATAATTACCAATAAGGGAAGCAAAATGCCAGAGCCAGCTCCAAACAAAGGACGAGAAAAATGACTTCACTGCCTTTCCTCTCTTTCTCGATTCCACAGCTCAATCCTCGCTCTGCGCTCCTCACTCCCTTCTCTCACCAGACTCCTGCTCCGTCTGGGACTGCCATGTCTTCTTCGACCCCCATCACTCCCGTGCTTATCCCCGCTCCGTCGCCCATTTCCTCGGTAATCTCCACGGTCCCCACTCCTTCGCCTATCAGAATCCCTCCGGTAACGTGGACTCAAACTCCTGCTCCGGCTTCGACTTCTCCCATATCCGCGGTACCTCCCAAATAGCTTCCTCTTTAAATCCTTCCCAATAAGCTTCACATGCATAAAATTACAGTAACCCCCTCGGTTGCAATTGTTCTCCTCAAATTGGCGACACGTTGCTTCGCGAAAGTCGGTAACGGGAGAAAAATCCGCAATGATAGGGCGACCGGAGTAGAACCGCCCCTGCAAAGCTTGCAAAGCAGCGGCCGCCTGCTCCTCCTCCTTGAACTGAACATAAACATTACCGATCATGTGATCAGCCAGGTTATCACAAACATTGAGACTCTCAATCTCGCCGAACTTGCCGAGCTCTTCAAAGATATCTTCGTAGAAGTCCTCAAAGTGCTCCTGAATCTTCCTGGGATCAATAGGCTGGCCTTGAGCGTCTACACCTGGAGTAATCATATCGGGACGCTGATACATGTTGGAGAGGAGAAGCGTTGGGGAGATCGTGGGGCGATTGTGGAGGCGCGAGCATCGATCTCCGTGACGACAAGCGCCGATCTTGAAATAGAACGGACAGTTCACGCGGTCCTTTTCGGTGCCGAAGATGGAAGCCAAGTGCTCCGCCATTGACGCCCCCTGGATCAAGCTCGTTAGGGTTGTTTATTTTTATTTTTCTTTTGCCTGGATAGGGGAACACGAATTAGAATCGATATCAATATGCAATTGATTCCATAGCATTGGAAACAAACAAACAAAAATCACAAAGAAAATGAAGAGATTGTTGGAATCAATAAACCCTAATTTTGGGGGATGCGGAACCTACTCTTAATGGAAGGTTCTAGTGTCGTACGACCTGACCCAACCAAATAACCAGAACCAAACACAACGGTTGGAACTTCACTGGCGTCCACTACAAAATCCTCGGACCCAAACCCAAGTGAATAATGCTATCCGCCGTTAATGGGCCTTTTATCATTTGTCCACTTGAATGCCTTTTAACTTTCACCGACTGCTCATTGGTTGTAAACAGTAAACTGGGCTTAGTATTTTATTTTTATTAAATATTAAGCTGTTTATTTTTTTATATATTAAAAACCATATCTTGTATTAAGAAAAATAATATAATTTAATGTATTTCTAAAAAGTCTAAAATAATAAATAATTTATCATTATCATCCTTTCAAAAAGCAATTAATATATTTATTTTTTATGTAATTAAAACAAAATATTTCAACTTAATAATATGAAAAATAATAGATTAATAAAACCTAAATTAAATTAAAGAAAAAGCAAAAACAATTGAAGTACATATTTTCAAATATTCAAAGACATGACATTTTGTGCTAATATCTAAATATTACATTTCTTATCATGGTAAAAAAGCTAAAAATGACAAGTTAATTAAATACTTGAAATAGCTCATTTGCAATTTGGTATTGGAACTATTGCATGAATTTTTTATTAGATGCTGCAAAAAAATTGTTTCTAGTTGAGTTTTGATTTTAATTTTTTGTGTCATTTTCCAATTCCACTTCATTATCATATTCAAAAAATAATCTATTCACAACTAAGATTTGTCAAATAAAATTATGAATGGAAAAGAATGCCTTGACAATTTTTGTTTGAGTAGTAATCGAATAAAGTGTCATTTTCTTAATGGTGTTTTGGCATATGAACCTTTTAGCTAAAGCAAGAAACATTTATGTTTGGTTCCTATAAATACAGAGGAAAATGAATTTTGGTTCTTATAAAATATTGAAGAAAATAAATTTTTGATGTTTAATTGTATTACTAGGAATATTAAAAAATAGTAAGAAACTAGTCCATTTTCAAATTTTCTTTTACTCCATTTCTCCTCCCTATTTCTCCCCCTTACATTTTCCCTCAAAAATTCCTTCAACCAAACATAGCCTTGAACAAAATGGGAGATGTGAGAAGCTCTGGTACTAATTTCACTCAAACAGTGGTGATGGGGTTGGATCAGAATCACCTAGAAAAATCAAAACACCATATAATAAATGGCACAACAACATGAACATAGGCACAAACTCATTGCCCCGGACAGTTTGTTCGATGGTCAATGTTTGAGAAAATAACATGCAACAGGAAAAATTCAACTTCTTCAAGCTTTAAAGATAAAAGCTAACCCATTATAAGATAAAACAACACGAGGAACATGAATGTAAATCCGATCTAGAAGGAGGTCATTTCCCTGCTTGTGTGGGCAAAGGTTGAAGGCTTTCTAACCCTGGCCACTGATTTTTTGGCTGATCATCTGGGAAGACTGTTGAGTGGGAAATTTCGCAATGGATTTTCCCTCAATAACCGTGTTTCCCTGCATAAGTAAGAATTAAAAACTGTTAATTACTTAAAATGGACTCAAAAACTTTATCTTGGGCATCATAATATCCTGATGGCCATTTTTGCTCACCTCTTAAGGTCTACGCCATCCCCCTGCCCGAGCTGCGAAGTTGAAGGCTTCCCATCCTCACCACCCATTTCAGGCATTCTGGTAAGAGATGACACAACAAGTCACCAACAAAAGAACTTATATAAGGCAATATGGTTGGTGAAATTTTACATTATAAACAACTTAGATGTGTGATTTTAAGGGAAACAGGAGTCTGTCATACTTCATAAATAACAAGAATTACTACAACTACCAGTCAAAATTAAAACTTAATTTGATATAAATGAAATCATTCAGAAGCAGAGAAACATTGTTAGTACTCATATTTCAAAGATTGAATAGTAGAAAAACTCACACCAGATAAATGAAACCAAATTTTAGTTGCATTGTTAGTACTCATATGTGAACGAATGGAACCATATTCTGGTAAGAGACGTGACAACAAAAGACAGAATATCGACAGCAGAATTATAATCAGATTGCATGTATTAATATTAAAACAAATAAACACATATGCACATGCACATGCATATATAAGTCAAGGGTTGCTCATCCCACTTGGGGACGGATAGGTGCTATCTGTCAAGGATTGTGTACCTATATAGCACATATAGGTACACAATCCTTGACAGATAGCACCTATCCGTCCCCAAGTGGGATGAGCAACCCTTGACTTATATATATATAGCACAGATAAAAAGACATACTGCATAAACACCAAGAATTACTAAAAGTACCAACCAATCTAAATTAAAATTAAATTTGATATCAATGAAATCATTAAAGGACAGAAAAATTCATTGTTGTGAGTGATCATTCTTCAAAACCAAATAACAGAAAAACCATAGCATGAACCAGATGAATGGAACCACAATTCTAGTTGGATTATTCAATAATATCCTCCCAATAGATCATTTTCCAACAGAAAATCATTGTTACAACATGTTCACATATGCATGACTGAAAAATAGATAAACCACCTAACCATATCAGTGAAATCACAATTTTAGTTGCATTTTTATGAAATCATCTACAGGGAAAAAAAATCTGAAACATAGCAAGGCAGACTTCTCTTTTTCAGCGTGTTTAACCAAATATATGGAGTGTGGCATGCAGAATATAACTCAGAAAATCATTTCTAGTAGGGAAAGGTAAAATATGCATCATGTCATTGTCACTCACTCTGCATACTCCTCATCAACAAACACCTCAATTCTGGGAGTTGCACCTGGTCGTCCAATTCTAGGCACAGCTCTTTGTGGAATCTGAAAGAAAGGGATTTAATAGGTTGAATACTCTCTGGCTCTAAAGAGAGAAATCATACTCAAAAGTGGAAGTGCAGATAAAGATGTGATTAGAAGTTAAAAAGATAACCTTATATGATGTCCACTTGGCAGGGATCGCATTATTTTCTTTGTTTCTCTCAGCTCGACTTCCAAGACTGTGCCACAATTTCAATTCATTGCTTGAATCATCTGGTTGATGAACCAAGCTAACATCAGTATCTGTATCTTTATATATGGAAATTGCATTATTCCTGTAAAATGAAAACAAAGAAAGAGAAGTGAGGCAGTATATAATAACATAGATCAAAGTAGTCAAATAAATCAGCTTGTGAACAATAGCTTGGAAGGCATGAAAGACAAACATATATGTCAGAACAGAGGATATGGTAAAGTATATTCCCCCACTAAATCTTGGTTTTCAATAGGAAAAGATGAAGATATCATACATAACACCACTTCAACCAACTGAAAGGATAAACATTTTTGACCCAAAAGCTTATGTTGTATGCGAAACTGAATATATAAGAGGCTATATATGAATGTAAGATGGAGTATTTAACAGGAAATCACATCTTCAATGAACATCCAAAAGCCTAAGTGGCAGCTAATTTAGAGAACCATTTTGTCATAATTCTTGCAGCCAACTGCCTACAGAGCCTCTTTAGAGTTAAGAACTTCACATGCTCACCTATCTGGCCTCAGTTTCTTCCTAGCAAGATCAGAACCCCCTGCAGTTTGTCTTTCTGCAAAAGAGGAAAAAATTTAGCCTGTGAAAGAATTAAGATGAAAAACAGCATTTCAACTTACGATTTTCTCCTCTAGCCAGTACAGTTCCAAAGCTTCGAACTGGTAAATGCTTCTCTGTTAAGTCATCCTAAAATGGGAAAGACATTACAATGAAAGTCATTATGCCAGTATAAATTTAATTCTAATGCTTTAAGATGGGTATACCTCTGTAGCTTTTGGTCTTGTTAGACAGCGGGCAAAAAATTTCTTATAGGCTGCCTTCAACTTTTCTATTGGTTGAGCATTCCTAAAGCATAGAAAAATTGAGTTTTGGTAAAACAAGAACATAAATAGTCTAAGAGATGTAGAAACTAAAATTTTTGCAGAACAGAGATACAATTCTGTCAGAAGATCAATCCACAAAAATACATCCTAAAACTATTGACCCTTTTAGTTCCAGCTCTTCACAAATAAAATAATCTTCACTTCAACTTCTTCAGAATCATACTTCAATTCCAAAGTTGTTAAACATGAACTTAAGTTGTTAGCCCTTTTTTCCAAATAATAATAATACAAAAATCCACAAAGCCTCTCATCCCCATTACTGGACACATCTATGTGAATCCTTTCCTGCCACTCAGCCCTGTCTAGGGTCATCTGTATGCATTGCCAATCTGTTTGGTCAGACTTAAATAATAATTAATTGAATATGTCATATAGGAATTCAAATAATCCAACCACATCATAATATGACATATTAGATAACCAAGAAGAAAAGAAAGGAGAGAAACTATCTGTCCTTGAGAAATTTACAGTCGAGAAGGTAGGGGCAGTCCTATAATATTTAGCATAATACCTAACCAACCCACTTTCATTAAAACAAGTAGGCACTTTTTAACTAACCAAGATTTGTCCTTATATGAGATTTCTAGAACCAAGAAAGCAAAGTAAAGGCTACAAAAAAAAAAAAAAAAAAGGTAAAAAAAAAAAAAAAAAAAAAAACACAAGAAACAGAAAAAAGAAAGACACTCTAAACTGTCCAAGCAAGCCATCTTCAATGTTTCTACAAACCCATAATTACTCCTTGAAAGCCTGAAAACTTCCCTTATATAGAAACACAAATGCATATCCAAATCAAAGAATATAACACAGAAAACTAGCCACATCACACATGATGTACTAAAATAATATAGATTACCTTTCTATCCCAAGATCGAATATGTCATTGGCACTTTTGACCTTATTTTTGGACTCCATGTGAAGAGCATATGATATATAGTACGAAGAATGTGATTGCCCAATTTTGTTTGCATCCAAAAAACTATATATGACTTCCGCATCAACACAATTTTCAGCCTGATGTTCCATTTAAAAGAAAAAAACATCGTTTAGGTACAAAAATGAAAACAATACTTTGAGGATAGGTGGAGGTAATAGTTTAATAATTAAGGCCTTGATGAAGAAGAGAACTCACATATTCTAGCCACACTTTCAGGTAGCGAAGATCATCCTTGTAGCGGTCTTCATGCCAAAAAGTGCGTGCACATTGTTCATAAATAACAACAAGTCCTGAGTAGTCTCCACCAGGAGGGAAGGCCTCCTGAACCCATTTTATGCACCTTTGGAGTGAAGAAAAAGGGCACTTGTTTAGTACATGGACTGACCTCATGCCACAGATGCACAACTAACTGTGACAATAAGACTCAAAACTATGCTGTTGTAGTGTAAAAAATGTTTTCCCTATGTGCTGTGTGCGTCCCCTTTTTTTATTGGCTCTTTCAATACACTGTTTGCGATGGTCAGAACCCTAGTAAGTTCATTTCGTAGAACAGATATTTCACTTGAAAAAATAACAGATGCAAACTCACATTGTGGTGAAAGTTTGATAGTTAGGATACCAAACTAGATATCTCACAATATACATAAAACAATCCAATGAAGCAGAGCTCATGTTGATTGCCTAAAATTTTAATTGCATGGAATTGAAATTCCAGTTTAAATTCAATTCAATCCTGCTAAACCAGATGCCACCTAGGTGTAATTGTGAAAGCAAATTGGATCAAAACCTAATGCACTTTTTTATTATGGAGAAAATATAAGAAATAAATAAAAAAATCATAAGCATGAGTCTTGGGGTTCTATTACATGGGACACAGGGGAACTCAGTCTATGTAGCCTAAATCAAACTAATACCCTAGTCGCTCCTTTGGTTATAGACAAAAAGTACAGCAAGAAGAAAGTATTTTGGGCCTGACCAAACTAAAGCCTGCCAACGGATCCTCAAACATTAGATTCAAAATTTGGGAAGATTTAATTCATAGAGAGAGATGTACTGACCGAATCCATGGCTGGAGAGGATCATCTCCTTGGTACTCATCAATAGCCTGTATCAACTTCCTAACAATCCAAAAAAGAAAGAAATCAGAAGTGAAAATAGACGATCGATTCCAAGAATCTGAACAGACAGAATAGAAAGATGAAAGAAGGAAGACGAAAATGAGGACCTTCGGTTCTCAAGAAGAGAATGCTTCAATTGATTGTCCGTTTGAGCTTTGAGAGCGTTGTTCAAGAGATGAATGTTTCGGCCTCTCTTCAGTGGCCTTACGTTCTCCTTGAAGAGTTCCCATTCGTTTCCCGTCTCTTGCTTCGAACAGAGAAACTCCGTCTCCGGGTCTAACCTCTGAACGTCCTCCATGCCCTAATCGACCGTTTGCGAGAGAGGGAGAGAGAGAGAGAGAGAGAATTCAAATTTTGAAATCCTGTCTAGGGCTCCTTACCCTTGATATAGAGCTCGTCTTAGACTTCATATCCGTTAGGAAAACGAAGCCACTTTCCCATTATACCCCCGAAGAGTAATGGAGGTTAATGGGCTAGGCCACCAGATAGTGGTGTACAATGCGCCACAGCGGATGGGCTTCTCCATTTTTAACAGGGTCTGGGCTCAGTACGGATCTTGAGAAAAAAATATAAAAGAAAGAAAATAGAAGAAGAAATTAAAAGTGGAGAAAAACAATCAATAAATTAAATTTAAATTTAAAAAAAATTAAATAATTTTCACTATACTTTATGTCTCCTTAATTTTTTTTAATGGTTAATTAAATAAGAGGTTTTGTATTTCTTTTCCCTTTCAAAAACTTTTTAACTTCTTCTCATGGCAAGAGTAGTAACATAGTAATTACTTTTATCATGCAATTGATTTCATGTTTTGATAAATTATATTTAATTTTTTTTTTCAAATAAATTTATTTTAATTAAATAAAAAGTTTATTTTAACAAAAATTAAACTTGGTTTAAAAAGTTTACATCTCATTTGGGATTTCGTAAACCACACGCTACGAATTTCTTGTAGCATATTTTGTCCCTACTGCTTGGTCTAATACAATATGAAATTATTAAGAAAGAAAATGTCAAATGACCAAAGTCTAAATGCTTGTTTGAAAATATTTCATTTTTAAAGGAAAAAACTGGTTTTTTACCTAAAAACATAAGAAATGCATTGAGAACTTTTAAATGTACAGGTGCATACTAATAAGGCAAATTTGAGTGGGAAACAAAATTTTATCACTGAAAATATTTAAAAGTTATTTCCAAAATATATTTTTTTGCAAATGTTTGGCAACAGGCCAAAGCATGTGTCACCTGTGAGAGTGAGACTGTGACATCTTATGGTGCTGGTTGTCAAAAATACCACCACAAAGAAGTGGTGGTAATGGGCTTTGTCAACTCCGTTTCTCATTGAGGCTTTGACTGTGGGCTCTGCGTTACGTCGATAACAACTGTACAAGAAAAAAACAGAGGGTTATGAGATCTGGCCTTCGGTTACTTCGTCTTCACCTTATCCAAACCTAAGTTTTTGTGGATTCGGATAATGTTTCTGGAGATTTCTTTAATATTGAGAATGTCAATAAAATAATAAAAATATCGCACAAGGGTATTTTCGGTAACTCCTCCAGCCAAGCCACAGGCCACAACGACCAAAATTATCGCTTTATATCGATTGAAACAGAAGGGAACTCGCTAAAGAGAAGAAAAAGAGATCGAACTCGCTAGGGTTTGAATCACGATGGCATCTTTCGTGGCTTTATGCGCGCCATCGCATGGATCACAGGGCCTCCATCCTGTCTTCGTCCTTCTCGATAAGATCCGGTGCCTTGTGCGACGTATCTCTCCCCCTGCCAAGTCCAAAGAAGGTGAATTTATGCGTGAAAGCGATGGGGGTGGTGAAGTTCAAAGGGACGCAGATGAGAGAGAAGCAGCTGACGGAGTTGATCGAGAAGAAGGTACTGGAAGCGAAGCAGGTGTGTGAGGGAGACGGGACCTCAGACGAGTGTAAGGTTGCTTGGGACGAAGTGGAAGAGGTGAGCCAGGCCAAGGCGGATCTCCGGCGGAAGATGGAGAAAGAAGATCCCTTGGAGTCGTATTGCCAGGAGAATCCGGAGACTGAGGAGTGTCGAATCTACGAAGATTAAGCGTCGAACCTAGGGCTTACTACCGGATCTGGAATGGACTGTGTGTGTTTATTGAATGATTGTATCATTGCATGTAAAATTATCATGATGATATTCCTGTAATATGATCATCGCCACTCTAAGCTAATTGCTGTGAAAATGATTTTCCAGGTAGCTCAATCATATGTTTCCTTCCTGGAAGTAAGGAAAATGATTTCTTTATGACTTTATCTATTGTGAAAAAATATTTTATTATTTTTATATTCTTAAATTTTATTTAGAATATATAAATAAATAAAGAGAGATAATTTATAAATATTAAATCTAGTTCTTTTTTCTTTGTTTTTTTATATTATTATTATTATTACTCGCTCGCTGTCTTTGATAAATTTAGGGCAATTATTTGCTATATTAGTGTAAAAAGGAGTGTTATACACCTATACGTTATGTATAGAAAAATAATATGGTATTTGATAATATCATTTTAATACCTTTCTGAAATCATACTGCATCTCAATTACATTTTAGTCTCTTCTTGAAATTACGCATACACCCCTGATGCACCAAGTCCATTCCGTCGATCGAATGGTGAAATCATTGTTAAAGGTATGATGCCGGCATTGTAAAAGAGTCGCAGGAAATGCTTAAAATATCCTCCATTTATGTTAGCATATGTTATCTCATTATCTAATTAATTTTAACTAATTTTTTAATCCTAGTTAAATTTTTTTTATAAAATAATCTACTTCTAATTATTTTAAAATTATTACTAATTAAATTTAGTAAAAAAATTTAAAATTTTCTTAATCTAATTAATTTTAATTAAATATGTTAACCATAATTAACCTCACAATACCATTAATTAGAATAACCTAATAATTTTAGATAATAAAAATTAAGATATTAAATAAAAATTATTATTATTATTATCATTTTCTAATCTTCTTCATATACTTATCAAATGAGACCTAGATTTCCAAATCAAACCCTAAATAAAAAATTAAAAAAAAAAAAAATCTAAACCTCAAATTTTTTATGCACTTCTCAAATAAAACTGGACCCAAAAAAAAAAAGTATAAATCTTAAAATTAGACTCTAAATCGGAGAAAAGAAATCTAAAATCCCACTAAATTGGAGAAGAATTTACTTATGTCTTAAATCAAATCTAAATATTTTCACCAATTTTAATAATTGGTTTACTCTTATGTTAATAGGATTTGGATATTGCTTTTAAAGAAAAATAAAAAAATATGGATAATAAAGAAAAGACAAAATGGATCACAAAACATATGATTTTATTGGTGTCTATCTTGCTACGGAGACATCCACAAAACTCTTATTGAAGGAATTGAAAGACGCTTGTCCTTTTATGCGGTTAGATGGACAATTAAGGACATAAAATAGATGATCAAATTGAAATGATGCAACAAGTTATTTTATGATAGTGTGATAACAATGTTTAAGGCTTGGAAGCTGCAAGGGTATTTCCAATGTCGATAACAAACCGGTATCTGACATCACCCTTGGCAAGACGCTCCATTGCAGTGTTGATGTAATCCATGGAAATTACCTCAATATCCGGCTTTACATCGTGTTTTGCAGCAAAATCAATCATCTCTTGCGTCTCCTTCAATCCTCCAGTGAGACTTCCACCCACAGTCTTCCTTCCTGTCATTGTCATTTCTTATTAAATTAATCCCAATTTCTTGCCATATATAGATACATTTATTTATTTATATTTATTATTTACCCATAATTAAAGGAAAGACGGGAAGCTCAAGTGGCCGATCTGGTGCCCCCAACATAACAAGCTTTCCTTGGGACTTCAAAAGGCCGATCAACGGAAGGAGAGGATGAATTGCAGAGACCGTGTCAATTATACCATCCATTGTGCCCATTGCAGCCTACATAATCCCCATCAATTATGAAATAAAACTTGATATATAATTAGAGAGCATGTGGATACCAAGCAACATATTCATTCTTAACTTGATTACCTGCATTTGTTGTTCATCACGGCTGACCAGAAACATGTCTGCACCAAGATGTTCAGTGGCTTCTTTCTTCTTTGCAGGGGATGTGCTAATTACCGTGACTTTACATCCAAAAGCCTTGGCAAATTTGACTGCGATATGACCAAGCCCACCTAGGCCAACTATCCCGATGTGCATACCTGGTTCATTGAGTCCATAATATTTTAAGGGACTATAGACTGTGATCCCGGCACACAGGAGCGGTGCTCCCTTGTCAAGCGGCATGTTATCGGGGATACGAATCACATAGCGCTCATTGGCCACCATGGTGTCGGAGTAACCGCCATATGTCATGGTTCCATCATGGTACAGATCATTATAGGTTAGTATCAATTTGGGACAGTAGTTCTCCAGGTCATGAGAGCAGTCGTCGCAGGAGTGGCATGCGCCAATCAAGCACCCCACGCCCACTTTATCTCCAACTGTGAATTTCTTCACCTTGCTTCCAACTTCTGTCACAATTCCTACGACCTCGTGCCTACACAATTGAGGGAATGAATATATTTCAATGCTATATAGCATATGCAACTTGAAAATAATATTAATTAACATTACTCATGTGTAAATTAAAAAATTGTACCCTGGCACAAGAGGGTAACTGGAGGAGCCCCAGTCGTTCTTGCTGTTGTGAAGATCAGTGTGACATATACCACAGTAGAGCACTTTAAGTCTCACGTCCTCCTCTCCTGTGGACCTATGACATATATAATTCAACCACACACACCATCAGATCATCAAAACAAAAAGAAAGATTCCAATAACAAAAATCCTTTTTTTTCTTTTTTCTTTTTAAAAAAAAAGAAAAAAGAAAAGGAAAGGAAATTACCTTCTGGAGAAGTTGAAGGGAGAGAGATGGCCAGAGTTGTCTCTAGCTGCCCACCCAAAGGCCTTCACTGGATGTTCTTCTTCATGGGATGTGACTGCTTTGCTGAGTGATCCAGACGACACACAGAGAATTGAACCTCAAGTGAGTATTTCTCAATCATATATACCATTGTTTGTTATTGAAATTAAATGAATACTACATTCTCTCATAAATTCCGTGGCACCCATGTAATTAATTAATTTCATTTATTCAAATGAGGACATTTATCCCATGAGTCTTGAAGAATTCAAAAACTTGAAAAACAACACACTGAAGGCAGGCAAATACATACAACATAGGGTAAAGAAGAAGGAAAAAGAGGTTATCAAATTGAAACAAACATGCAATATGTTACAAAATAATGAAAATAGACAATAAAAATAATAAAAAAAAAGAACACAAAAGTTTATGTGAAAAACCCTAAATAAGAAAAATCATAGGTAAAGGAAAAAAAAAATTACTATATCAAAAAATTGGTATAAGAAGAAAAAGTTATAAGTAACTACACCACAAGCATAATTATCATTACATATGTCGTACCGTGAACTTTTCAAGTCATACTAAATAGAATTCAAGTCACTAAACTCCATCACAATAAATGTAATTTTTTGATAGGTTATGAACAAATTGGAAATGAACATGAGAAGAGAAGTAAGACCTTCCCGAGAAGACAACAGATGTGCTTGTGGAGGCCATTAATTTCTTTTCCAGCCTACTTTCTGGAATAGAAACAGAACTAAGCTAATGTAGATGATGAAGATCTATAGAGAGATTTAAGGTGATGGTATTCAAGCAGACCATTTATAGGAGTTGGGGTTGCCATGAGTCCATATGGGATGACACATCAGGTGAGGTAAGACATCTATGGCTCTATAAATAAATTAAGAACGACCAGGTTCACCGTCCCCTTTGGGTTCAAAAGAATCTTGCACCAAAACAAAAAAATCATCTTTATTTATTCCTTTCAAACCTACGTTCAAATTAGTCGCTCTCGTTGTTAGTTAAAAATAATATTATAATTTTTTTTTAATTATATTGAAACCGTATTTTAAAAGTACGGTTTGAATGTATAATTTAAAATTATATTTTCAAAATAATTTTTTAATTAGGTTAAAATTATATTTTAAAAATGGGATTTTATATTCAAATTAGGTTTCATCTAAAGATTAAAAACTGAAGAAAAAAAAATGGTCAATATGGCATCTTCTGTAAAAGGGAATCTAGATTAAACATGTCAAAAAATGAGGTTGATTAATATAAGTTTCAAAGGGGAGGCTAGAGTTACGTTATTTATCTCACCAAAATAGTTCATTTGGGGGGTTTTGGGTCAAAATGATCCATTTTTAAAAAAAATTGTAACATCTTACCACTTTTTGAAACTTATATTCAGATTGGCCCCTTTGGTGCCACGTCGTCGTGTCATTAAATTTTTTTTTTTTTTCGTTATTTTAGTTAAAGCCACAGTTGCCAACTACGGCTTCATTTTTGAACTAAAGCCGCAATTGACAACCGCGGCTTTAATTAATTTTTTTAATTTAAAATTTAATTAAAAATTATTAAATTACACAATTTATGATTGAAATTTAAAAAATATACTTAAATAATAAATTATTTATATTTAAATTTAAAAATCTAGTATTACTTCAACAAACATACATTGATAAATAGAAGATATAAAATTGTATAATTTATTAATTTAAGATATTTAATTTGTTGTTTTTTAAGATATCAATTTATTTGTATTATGATAAATTGGTTAGTTAGTCTTTGTTATGGTTTGTGTGTATGTTTTTAATTAAATTTGAAAGTAAAAAAAAAATTATAATTGAAATCTCAATTACCAACTGCGGCTTAAAAGTATACTATTATTTCGATAAAGATAAATTTATCATAATACAAATAAAATAATATCTTAAAAAACAAAAAATTAAATATCTTAAAATAATAAATTATACAATTTTATATATTACTTATATGTTATATAAATTTATTATTTTAAGATTATCAATTTATTAATAAATAAAATATTCTTTAATAATATCTTCTATTTATCAATTTATGTTTGTTGAAGTAATACTAGATTTTTAAGTTTAAATATAAATAATTTATTATTTAAGTATATTTTTAAATTGCAATCATAAATTGTAGTTTAATAGTTTTTAATTAAATTTGAAAGTAAAAAAAAAATTATAATTGAAATCTCAGTTATTAACTATGACTTAAAAGTATACTATTATTTCGATAAAGATAAATTTATCATAATACAAATAAATTAATATCTTAAAAAACAACAAATTAAATATCTTACATTAATAAATTATACAATTTTATATATTATTTATATGTATACTTCAATAAACATAAATTGATAAATAGAAGATATTATAAATGAATATTTTATTTTATACTATTATTTCGATAAAGATAAATTTATCATAATACAAATAAATTAATATCTTAAAAAACAACAAATTAAATATCTTACATTAATAAATTATACAATTTTATATATTATTTATATGTTATATAAATTTATTATTTTAAGATTATTAATTTATTAATAAATAAAATATTCATTTATAATATCTTTTATTTATCAATTAATGTTTGTTGAAGTAATACTATATTTTTAAGTTTAAATATAAATAATTTATTATTTAAGTATATTTTTTTAAATTTCAATCATAAATTGTGTAATTTAATAATTTTTAATTTAAAAAAAAAATTAACTAAAGCCGCAGTTCCCAACTGTGGCTTTAACTAAAATGACGAAAAAAAATATTTTTTAATAATATGGCGCCTACATGGCACCAAAGAAGCCAATTTGAACATAAGTTTCAAAAAGTGGTTAGATGTTATAATTTTTTTTTTTAAATGAGCCATTTTGACCCAAAACTCTTGGAATGGTTATTAGATAATGACATCTTGCTTGTTAGGTGGTGGTTTTGCTGAGGAGCAACGAGTAAGTGACACATGGTGAGAAGATTCTTAAGACAATTTTGAGGAAGTTTGAGAGAGAGACAGAGTTGCAGGCTGTGGGGAGAGGAAGAAACCAGCTAGGGAAGAAAAAGAAAAAGGGTTTTACAAAGGAGCTGAGGATAAGAGGATTAGGTTTTTTCTTTTGCGATTTAGGGGTTTTGAGTGAGAGCTGAAAAAATGTGTGAAATAGAAAGAGTGAACTAGTAGAAAGACGATTTAAGCTTCAGTGAGGGCCATTATATGGAGAGTTAGAGAGGAGAAAGGGACGTTTGGAGCGGCAAAGACAAGAAGCAAAAGAGAGCAGCAAAGGAGAAGAAGCAGAGAATCAACTCGCCACTTTTTTTCTTGTCAGGTATGATTACGACATATTTTACATTTTCCCATTTTAGACTGTTCTCCCGTATTTCCTGCTGATTTTGGGTTCATCTCGGTGCTTGAATGTTGACATCAGATATTGTGCATATTTGTGAAATCTAAGACCGATTTTTATGCATTTTTGTTGATTCTAGTATGGTCCTTTTAGCTCCATTTGTAAATAACTTGTGCATTTCTCTGTTCATGAACAACTTGAATATGGATCCATCATTGAATATGATTATTAAATATCATGTTCTTGCATCCTTTTGATTCCACCTATATCCAGCCCATTGACATATATGAAATGAGCTAGATTTAACTGTGTTATTTTCGTTTGTGCATGCTCTGTTTCTATTTTTACTTTCTCCTCTATTTTTGGTATGTTTGGAGTGTTGGGTATCATGTTTGGGCTGGCCATCTTGATCGGAGTGCTTCTAAGGGAGCTTAGGTGAGCCACGTTACTTACAGTTAGAAATTTCTAGGAGCCTGCAAACCCATGAGAACCACTGCAATGGAAATGGATTTCGAAGATACAGAAATGATAGTCATTGTTGTTGGGTTGGTTCAATAGATTCAGCTGTGGAAGGCAACAGCCATGAGCAATTTATCCAACTTTGTATCCCTCATGTAATGGTTCAGGTTCACCAGACAGTGGAAAATTATGAAATTCAATGATTATTTGTGGAAAAGTCAAGGATTGGAGCTCTATTGAAGCCTGTTATAGCATGATATTGTTTGGTCTTTCGAAGGAATGTCCATTGTTTTATCCAACATCAGGGTCTTTGAGATACATTGTCCTATTGTTTATTTGGTGAGCTGAAGGTTATCAAGCTAAGAAAGACATGAAGAACGCTTGCTTCTAGTAAGATATGATGTTGCTTCTCTTGACGATGATGACGAGAGTAGCACAGGTAAAAAAAGGAAAATCATTCCGATGTCATTTCCACTCTGATCGGATATTGAAAGAAGACTCTCCGTAGGTAGAAATTCTGTTGGCGTGGAGAAAATGGGAATTCATGATGTAAGGTTGCCTTATTGATTCAGATTGGTGGTTGAAAGCTTCCTTTCCAAGTATCTGAATTCTTTGTAGAGAATGAGTTCTAAGACAATGCTAAATTGTCAAGGTGCCTAGTGAATGTTCCATGCTTATAAAACACATAGATACCTAGTTACAACTTCTGATGACCGATACTAGTTGATAGATCAGATTCACTATTGTTTACTCTTGAGTTAAATCTCAGGAAGGGTCGGAGAAGTATGAATGGTGTTGGAGTGGTTGGAAATATGGTTGATGTTATAGCTAGAGGATATGAAGGAGACGGTCATCTTTTTCTTCATAGTCAGCCAAAGCTGAGATTGAGTCATTTCTTGGTGGGATTGATTCCACCACTGGTGGTTTTAAAGCTGACATCTCCAAGGATGGATAAACTTGAGAGCATGCATTGTTTGCTTTCACCCTTGGTATGAAGTAGATGATTTGCTGCTGAAATGAGAAAGATGCCATGACATCAACGTACTCAAAGGTAAGGCTTCAAAGGCGACAATATGATAGAAAGGCCTACCAACCTTGACTGGTACAAGGGCTTGACTCTTTTTGAGGTCTTGGACATGATCAATGAGCCCAAGAGGCCCTCAGACAAGCCACTGCGTCTTCCTTCTTCAGGATGTGTACAAGATTGGTGGGATTGGAACTATCCCAGTGGAACGTGTAGAGACTGGTGCCCTAAAGTTCGGTATGGTGGTGACTTTTGGCCCTATTGAACTGACAGTTGAAGTTAAGTCTGATGAGATGTACAGTCGTTTTAAGAGGCTTTGCCTGGTGACAATTTCAACTTCAACATGAAAAACATTGTTGTGAATGATCTCAAGCGTGGGTTTGTTGCTTCTAATTCCAAGAACGATCATGCAAATGAGGAAACCAATTTCACCGCCCAGGTTGTCACCATGCACCACCCTGGTCAAATCAAAAATGATATGCCCTTGTTCTTGCAACATCTCCTCAACCGAACTTCTGTATTATACCAAAATACTTAGCCTTTTTACGTAGCAACTCTGGTCAAGAAAAACTAGAGAAAGAGTCACTACAGCTTTTGTAGTACTCCGGGTATCGTCCTCAAGGACTGGCTTATGGAAATTTTGTCAATACTATAATAAATGAATTGTTTTTGTTTAAATCCTAAAGTGAAAAACAATATGTGAATAATGTGAAACTAAGAAAAAGAAATTAAATTAATAACGAAATAAATATTGATTTTAAATTCAATTGATTCAAGTTTGGGGTTTTCCACAATCTAACCTAGGGTATAGAAATTAGAGAAAACAAGGGTCTTTTAAGTAATATGATTTTAGGGTTTTGGGATCCTTAGCCGCTCGCGATCAAGTTGAGTTCTATAACTCAAAATTGCATCTGAAACCTAAGTTTTCTTTTTTAAAACAGATTCCTAAAACCATCAAATGAATGAGATTGATCACTAGTTTAAGAGTTGGTTTTTTAACTCTTCCTATTCTTTATAACTTTGTTTTGGGACAAATAACGATAGAGAAGATGAGGATAACGAATGATCAAGAATTACCAAGAATCACTAGTATCAGGTAATAACCTACTGTATCATTCTCTAAACTAACTCACAAGGATAGAATAAAAAAAATTGAAAAATTGTCACCCAACCAACAATTAATCTCATTGTTATAATAATTTACCCATTGTCCTATAGGTTTCCTAACCCTTAGGTTTTCATGCTTCAAGCCCCGAGTTGGCTCTTAGCCTCTCATAGGGATGATGTCACATTCACAATCCATAATAGAGTCAAAATCCATAAATTGAATCAAAAGAACCTAAAATAATATATTTAATAAAGAAGAAAAAGAAAACAAACCAAAGTTCTCGTTTTCTTCCACCTTTAATGTCAAACTCTCAGGAAAAAAATCCAAGACCCCTAAAACCTAGAATTAAGAGAGTTTATATAATATTATCAATTACCTAACATGTGGCACACTCTCATTGGCCACTTATTACAAAATAATTTCCTAAAAATGATTAAAAACAATAATAAAATGGTAATTTCTAGTCATGTGGGGTCCACTTAGGGTGGATGGAGTGCTCTAGATGCAATTCCTTAGATAAAGGAGGCGAAACAGCAAAGTGGCAGTGGGTAAATTTGAAATTGGTGTCATTTCGAAGTGGATTTCAAATTCATAAGTTGAATTTCGAAATCATTTCGAAATGACCCTTTATTTTGGTGCAGTTGTCTTCAAATGGTCATAATTTCTTCATTTCATCTCTGATTTATACACCATTTAAAGCATTGGACTCTTGACTTCCTGAGCTTCGAAACGATATATAGTATGTATAAAATGGACTCCGATAAGTGCTCCAAATTTGTCCTCAAATTTAAAGTATATATTGTCATCAAATTTTTGAGTTCTAAGTTTCATACAGCTGAATCTTGCTTCATGCCTCATTTCCCATGTTTTCTTGCATTCTTTCTTACTCATAGTGGTCATTTCTCATCTTTCAAACTCATGATATCCTCGTCTTTCCTTTCTTTACGATCCATGAGTCTTGACTCACTTATTTCCTTATTTAGCCTTTTCTTGATCTTTCAAAATCTAAAGTGATTCAACTTGCACCATTTCCTTCCACTGAACCTGAGATAAGTCTCCAAAGTACAAATTAAACTCATGGCTAGGACCTTAGCATCTATTTAGGTCAAATTGGGTGATTTGAATGTTCTTTGGTGCACAAATCATATCGAATATGTGCCATTAGAGCACATACTTTGGCTTCAATCACTTCTCCGTCACTCATATTCCCAATCCACTATACCCATATCTCCATCTTTCAATATCCACTAAACCCACTTCTATCACTACCTTCCACCACCTATTCCATCGATCATAACCCATACCCTTCATATCCACCAGTCCTCATTCTTTATATCCCCTGAACCCCATCACCACAACACACTCACCTATTCAGCTCATTTCATATACCATACTCACCACCATCCTTCATACCTACCAAACTCGCACACTGCCTTCCGCACTTCACCTCTCTTTCATAGTGCTCAAATCACTTCAGCATACCCTGCTCTTAAAAGGATGCCAAGGGACTCTATTTTTGCTAAGCCATAGTCTCAATGTTTACTTGAAAAACTTAATCAGGTCATGCATAGAATGAAGGTGAGATGTCTCCAGTAGTCAGATTTAAGTCTAAGGACAAACGGGTGGGCAAGGAACTATCAAAAGCTTTTTCAAATTCTTCAGGACCTGCCAATGCTAGTTGCAACATCTCAGCCAGTGCATATGGTCTAGTTTTAAGAACATTCCATGCCCTTGAACCGACACCAGTGACATCCACCCCACCTTTTCAAAGTAATGACTGTTCTTGTAGCATAGATGAAACTGATGGCAATGGCTATCTGATGTCGATGGTTATCTGATGTCGAGAAAACTAGAAGCACTTGCCTAACAGCTTATGGGAATGGAGTTTTCTTCTGAATGTGCTACAAGGGCTCTCATATTAAATGAAGGCATAGTAGAAGAATCAGTTTTGTGGCTATTTCGAATGAGATGAAGAAGCAGGCAAACATAAGAGTTAAAGCCTTGATGGTGGGAATAATTTGAAAATTGATAGAGCAGAAAAGCTTGTTCAGAAATGCCTTGAAATGACCAAGTCGGTTTGGGACCAACTCGTTCACTTGCAGCATACGTGTTCCACCACTCCTATGAAGGACAATGTAAGCACCCCAAGCTTCAGTACAGTCAATATGGATGCGGATCACTATGACAAGCTGCATGTCCAATAAAATAACTCAACGGTCAATTTACTTGGAGCCCACACACATGACCCCATTTTGCATTGACCACCTTCCTATGTTCACTTTCAAAACCTACTTGCTTATTTCCTTTACCGATCTTCATGCATGCCTTCAAAATATGATTTTCATGAAAATCTTGTTTTGATTCCCCAACTTTTCATCTTCTTTAGAGTTTAGGATCACCAAAAATCCCATTTTCTTTGAACTTGATTGCCATTTTCTCTTCGGTAAGCAATTTTTCAATCTTCCTTGTTTTTTTTTTTATATATAAAAAATAAGCATGAATTAAATTCTTTAATTCCAAATAATGGAATTCATGAAATTAATTCATGCAAAAATAAATTGGGCTTTGGTAGGGGCCCAGCATCAATGATGTTTTCTTTTAAAAAATAAATTCAAGTGAAGTGCAATATTTGTCAATGACTGGTTTCTTACTTTGTTTAGTGACATATGTGATATATTTTGTACTCATTATTGTGCACTAGCCTCATTTCATGATAGTGCATTATTGCTTACTGCTAAGGTATGCTCTCGCTCTCACTTTGACTATGTTTTATGTATGTTTTGGCTTTCAATGTATGATCATTTTTGTATCCATTGATTTCCTAGTTAATCGTCAGACTTTTTTTTTTTTTATAACCGTGGATGTCCGGGCCAGCTTACACGCACCTCGTCTAATCCCACGGGGCCTTGAAGTTAACGACCAGGTAAACCTCTAGTGGCCCTGAGAGGACTCGAACTGGTGACCATTGGGGAGCAAACCCAAGTCCGGACCAATTGAGACTTGTTTCATCTTATTTAGTAGAAACCCATTTTTAAGGGCTTAGAGGGGTGTTACAGTCTTTACCGTAGCTTCCTAATAAATAATCTGACCCAGAGCTCAGGTTTGGTTTTTCACAAATCGTATTTTCCAAATAAGGAGTCACACTTAAGGTTTTCTTTTTTGTTTTGTTTTCCCTTTAAAAATAAAATAAAAATAAGTGGCAACTCCAAATCATTTTCTAAATAATAATAATAATAATAATAATAATAATAAATCTTTTTCAAATAAAAAGCGAGTTCACCATCTAATGGGCGGGCATGCACAGAAATGTGGGGTCCACACATAGGTAAGATTATATTTTTCCTTGTTGATTGATCCTTATTCTAAAGTTTTGGACTTCATTAAAAAGAAAAAGAGTCAGTCGAATTTAGAAAGAGAGAAAGAATAAGATGTAAAACTTGAAATGAGTTGGAAATAAGGGAAAAAAATGATTTTTTTTTTTTAAAGGAATAAAAAATAGTAAAAATATTAAAAATAAATGATTTCTTTGAAGTATGAGTAAGGATCAATTTTTTCAATTTAAAATTTACTTTAGTCCTATTTAACCAAATAGTCCATAATTTCATACATATTAATTCTATAATTTTACGTAAAAAATGAGAAAAGGAAAAAAAGCTATTTAACAACATATCAAGAGGTTTTTTTTCATGGGTACTATAATTTTTCAAAATGCATTTAAAAAAAATTATTACATCATAAATTATCTTAAATTACAACACTATTATTAAGTAGAGCTCATGAACTCAATATAAAAAGTGATTCAAAAAAAAAAAAAAATTTAAGTATAAAAATAAATAAGTAATCAATAATATTATATTTTTAAGTATATATATTAAATAATATCTTTAAAAAAAATCCGCACAACAAGTGGGAATTTCATTATCATGTTTTATCCAAGACAACTTTGCATAAAAAAATTTAGATCTATAAATATTAAATTATTATAATATTATAAGAATTATAGTCACAAATTGTGTCTGGGCTGTTCGTCACTTATTTCTATTGACGATTTTTTTTTTTTTTTTTTTTTAAATAATACTAGTTTTCGGGGTAAATTTCTATGGATGGAGTTCCCTTCCTTGAAATTCCTCATTGCCTGAAAATCCAGTTTCTAAGCGTGTGGTGTAGCAAACAGCTATGGCTCTGCGGCAGCCTTGTTCAGTTTCATCATCTTCATCGTCTTTCTTCGGAGGTTATCGCCACAGACTCTACTCGAAGATATCATGGCCAAAATCTCGAAATGTCAACTCCACCAGCACTCATTCAGGTTGCAAAGCTTCATGGCAAGAGGTCTGCGAATTTCTAGGGTTTCTTTGTCTTCTCTCGTTTCAGAACGGTGAAACTTATCTCTACTTACATTTTTTATTTTTATTTTTGGGAAGCTTGCCGGCGTTTTAATATTCTCAGCGATTCCTTTCACCGCCGTTAAAGCCATAGCGAATAGCCCTCTCGGAGAGTCGCTTCAGAGGCGAATGGAGGAGTATAAGAAGGTCGCCGTAAAGAATTCTTCAAAGTTCAAGGCCTTAGCTGAAAAGGCTAAAAACGAGAGGTAATACGAGCCTGGTAAGGTTGTGTTATATTGGGAAAATCGCTTTGTTTTGGTACAATGAGGTATCAGATGTTCACAATGTTAGATTTCGATGTTGCGTTGATACATATGCTGCATTGTTGATTCTATTGATCGTGGCTTCCATGTCTGGTTTTGTAGGATCCTAAACTACCATGTTGCCTCCAACTTCTGTTCCTTTGGTTTTATCTTATAATATGTTTAATTCCTTTATTTACAGATATGAATTATCCATTTTATAATTAAAATGGAATCAACATTTCTATATTCCTTTGCCAAAAATTATAATAAACCCAGCAAAAGCCAGTACATTGACTATCATTCTTATTTAAACTGTTGCTGCTTCTAGTATGAATATCTTACTTGGAGAAAATTTGAACTATATGTAAGAGCAATTTTCTTTGGAGAAAATACAATTCATTCCTAAATGCAAAAAGAATCATTGTTGGTATATCTGCTTGTGCCAGTCGAAGACCTCAAGTTTTAAGGTGATTTTGTTAGTATTTATTACTGATGAAGTATAATGTTTGCTAATTGTATGTTATTTCCTTTTGAGTGATCCATGTATGCATCCCAATTGCTTGGATGAGCCCATTCAGGTCATTTTTTAATTTAATTTTGATTCACCTATTAAAAAAATTTATGTTATTATGTATGTGATTTATGTTAAATTCTCCAAACTTCACAGTCTGTGGTATGGAGAAGAGCGTCCTCGCTGGCTTGGTCCAATCCCATATGACTATCCTGCATATCTCACTGGAGAACTTCCTGGGGATTATGGCTTTGATATTGCTGGTCTGGGCAGGGATCCTGTGGCTTTCCAAAAATATTTCAAGTATGTCATGTGTCTTCTCTATTTTTTTTTTTATAGGTAAATAAGAGAATAAATTAGAGCACATCAAAGTACACGTGAAGTATACAAGAAGGGCCCGAAGGCGACATGTCTTCTCTATGTCCATATCAAAATGAATCCTGTCCATTTATTTATTGATTGATTGATTGGCAATAAAAGAGAACATATTAATAGTGCCTTAAAAGGGGCACAACAAAGTACACATGATGTATACAATATACCCTAAAAGGCAAAACAAGGAAAGAGAAAACAAAAAATAACCTCCCTTTCCTTACTTCAAGCACAACTAATCTACAAAGCCTATAATGGACATTAATTGATGGTCTATGTGGAGCTCAACCCATTCCAAAAAGATAGCCATAAAAGAATATTTAATAGCTTGATCTAACTGCTCAGTATCCCCAAACATTCTCCTTTTCTTTCCTTTCATTTCAAAGAGTCCAGACCATACATAAAGGGGTGGCTCACAAGGCTTTCTTCCACTTCTTCCCCACAAAAGAACCATGTAAGATTAGATGATTCTCTCTAACTGTGGAGTGCACCACCCTTGTAATACCAAATAGAAAGAAGACTAACTGCCACAAAATGCTTGCTTTGGCACAATGAATAAGCAAATGATCAGCTGATAAGAAAAGAATATTTAATAGCTTGATCTAACTGCTCAGCCCTCCTTTTCTTTCCTTCCATCTCAATGAGTCCAGAACATACATAAAGGGGTGGCTCACCAGGATTTCTTCCACTTCTTCCCCACAGAAGAACCATGTCAGATTAGATGATTCTCTCTAACTGTGGAGTGCACCACCCTTGTAATACCAAATAGAGAGAAGACTAACTGCCACAACATGCTTGCTTTGGCGTAATGAATAAGTAAATGATCAGCTGATTCTTATTCTAATACACAAAAACATAAAGTTTAAAATGGTTCATATAGAAGGAGATGTTGGCATTCAAAAGGAAGGACATAAGTAAATTGGATGAAAAAAATTAAAAAAGAAAAAGAAAAAAGGAAGGACATAAGTAAAGGAGCCCCCTTTTTTTTTAAAAAAAAAAATTCATCCAATATTATCATAATCTTATCATATGAATGTAACTGTTTGTTCTTAAACTTTTGAATAAGCATGGCCCCTTATTAATTTCGAGGAGTTCAGATGCAGGTGTCAGTTGAATAGACTGAATGGTATTCCATTTGCCAGCCCATGTGGCTGACATAAGGAACACCTAGTGGTAGTGATATAAGACTATTTTTTCAGATAACAACTTTCCAACTTCCCTTCCTAATTATTAGAATATTCTGATGCAAAAATGAATTTATGTTTTACATTGCAGGGGGGCTTTTGTGATATTACTCTATACGGCTAGTTGCTGAACTCTATGAATTTAGTTGGGACATGGCTATATTCAGTAGAAAATTAAACTGGAAGCTGGGAATTTCTATCATGTCTACTGTAGTGAACGATCATTTCTTTTAGGCCATGTTTGGATTGCTAGAATAGAGATTGAGAGTGGAAATTCATTCCATTCCCATTCATGACTGTGTTTGAATTGCTTTTTAGAAATGAGAATAGGAATAAAAATTTTGCTCTCATGGAAGCCAAAGCCACTCCTATCAGGATTTTGATTCTTCTCTCCCACATGATATTTTGACCCATCTCCATTCCAGTCTATCTCCATTCCTATCCCCTTTCACCAACCTCACCTTTAGTTCTTTTGACTTAAATTTTAACTGCTAATATCAGTTTAATTTCTGTTGTTTTTCAGTTTTGAGATACTGCACGCGCGCTGGGCTATGCTTGCAGCCCTTGGTGCTCTACTTCCAGAATTATTAGACCTATCAGGAGCCTTTCACTTTGTTGAACCTGTCTGGTGGCGAGTTGGCTATTCAAAGCTCAAGGTTATTATCTTCACTCTCATTCATTTCTTTCTTTCATAGCTATTATGGTCAATGAAATCTTTGAGGTATGGTGAATTGTTACTTGCATAATTCGTCCTTATTGTTGGGGATTTGTTGCAGTATTTCTTTCACTTATTTGAGTCAATTATAGAGTGCAATTTCTTTGACCAAGTTTAATTCAAAAATTTTGTTGTGAAAAAAATTGAAACTGTCCTCCGGACTGTTTCTGTGGAAAATTTGGTTATCTGATGCTAGAGATCATAAGGTTATCTATATACTCATGTAGACATTTTAATTGTATGAAACATTTTTGGTAAGAAAATGAAACAACAATCTATGTGGAACTAGGCCAAAATTACTGTTTTTTTCAATTATGGTTGTTTAGTAGTTGGATCTAGTTTTTCATCAAATGGCATCCCTGTATGGCTCTGTTACCTTGACTAACAGTCTACCTTCTTAAACTGTTTATAAAAATTTTCATAGCAAAAATACAGTGTTGATGGATAGGACAGTTAGGATCATTCAAGCCTACTGTTGTCTGAGGTGACCTCTGGGAAGGGTCATTTTAATGCTAGGTGACTCCATACAAGTTTTGGTCAGATAAGCGTGATATATTCATACCATCTAACTCTCCTGGGAAAGGTGTATGTCATTATTAAGAATACACTTGCAGGTCACAGTTTTGGTTAGAAATGAATTCTGATTGATGAACAAAACTGCATGCTTGTAGCCTACTAAGTTTGGGTCAGTTTGTGAATTTATTAAGTCTGACTTCCTGCTATAGAAAAACTTGATTTTTGTCTACAAATTCATATTCTATTGAAAGAATGGCCTTTCTGAGCTGAGTGGCTTATTGATGTGAAGAATGTATTTTCGTATCTGTATTTATGGGACTATTAGTTTATGCACATGCTGAGGAGTAATATTTCTTTCCAGGGAGATACATTAGACTATCTTGGCATCCCGGGATTTCACTTTGCTGGAAGCCAAGGAGTAATTGTCATTGCTATTTGCCAAGCCCTGCTGATGGTAAGAATTCTATCTGGCACTTTGTTTTCTCTCAACCACTTTTAAAGTTCTTTATGCTCTGCAAAATGCTATCACTAATCCTCTCTCCACATTCAACATTCATTTATGTGTTGGAAACCAACATGGCAACTTCCTCTCAATTTAGTAACTCATGGTTGTCAGCTTTTCTATCAAAGCGCTTTTTTTAGGCCAAGCTTATTAAGGTAATGTGTCACAGCAAATGCATTATATTTTACACAATCCTAAATAAGCCAAACCTAGTTTTTCTCAACCTTGGCTTGTTAAACTATTGAGTTTGAAACTTAAGCTTGGGCTTGGTTCATTTTGGTTCTTGAATGAACTGGAATCAGCCATCTAACTACCATAGCACTAGTTTATGTGGAACCCAACCATTAAAGTTTATTGTGATTTATCATAATTCATAGCTCAGAACGCTGGGTCAGTGCTTAAAAGCATGTGATCATACTTCAATTGTTCATTTACACATTGGTTATTGCCGCAGAAGATGTCAGATAATGGGTATAGATACGGTAATTATCAGAAGGCAAGATTTTCAATTGTCCCAAAAAAGAGAAAAAAGCAGGCTTTTTATAAAATGAGGATTTAAAGTATAGAGGTTAAGTAAAATCGCGTGGAAGACCTATGGTTTTCTATGTTTTGAAAACTCTTGTTACTCGTGTAAATAGATTTGACCACACATGGAAGACCTGTGGTTTTTGTTTTTTTTGGGTACAAATTTTGTTCTGAAACCTCTTGTTACTTGTGTAAATAGGTTGGACCAGAATATGCAAGATATTGTGGGATTGAAGCTTTGGAGCCTCTGGGAATTTACTTGCCTGGTGATATTAATTATCCAGGAGGAGCTCTTTTTGATCCCCTGAATCTCTCTAAAGATCCTGTAGCCTTTGAAGAGCTGAAGGTGAAAGAAATTAAAAATGGGCGCTTAGCGATGGTCGCCTGGCTGGGGTTTTATATACAAGCAGCTGCTACAGGTAAAGGTCCTGTACAAAACCTTCTTGACCACTTAGCAGATCCCTTCCACAATAACCTGCTTTCCATTTTCAAAGCCTTGTAAAAGTTTTTCTTTCCTTTGTTTATACATAATGTAAAATGCTCTGTTAAGCTCAAACCCATGTAAAAATAACAATTAATTAAATTTAAAAAATCTATCTGGTGGTTTCTTGGTTTGTTGTGTAAGCAATACAGGAATCTCCAAATTCAATTTGATGGAAACCTAATTACTTAGTTCTTCTACATGGTAACGTTCCTAATCTGAAAATCAAATTTTATTCAGCTTTTTAATTTTGAAGAGGCAACATCCTTCACATTGTATGAGGTGTATTCTATGAGGTTTGCCTCAAGGTGAAAAGCTCATAAAGTGTCAGCTCTGAGGCTCTATGTTTTGGGTATAGAAGTCACAACTTGAAGCTCCTTGTGTCATTCTTATGCACTTGACTCATATGTCTACCAAAACAGCATGTTTCCAGAGAGCTGGAATCTCCACCTTGTTTATAGGATTTTGATGAGGTGGAGGCGGGGTAAGTTTTGGATTTTATATTAGTTACTGTTGAACCAAAATCACTTTAGTGATCAGGCTTATAAATGTTAAGAAGTTTAGAGCAGCTGCGTGCAACATAGGTTAACTTCACAATTATTTGTTGGAAATTGGAATCATAGACCATAATACTGACAAATGCTCTTTCCCAATCTTATTCTGTCATATGTGATCATTGAGCAAAATATAGATAATCTGTTTAGAGTTTTAATCAGAACCATATATCACTATAGGGATGTTGGTTTTTCTTTTTCCATCATCCTCATATGTTCGCACTTTTCCTTAGGCGTGTTGAGATTTGATTAGATTGTCTTTTTTGATGAAAAAAGTGGAGTATTTTTCTAAGCAAGTGCCTTGGTTGATTTCTAGGATTTTGGCAGCTAGAGATCTATATGGTTCAGAATACACGATTACTGAATAAATCTGAACTTAACCCAACCATTTGGGGTCCTCAACATGAATTTAGTTGTCTTCTAGGTGGTTTTTTTAATAACTGTATCTCTTGTCAATTATGAAGTAATGATGTTTCTCTCAAGAATCGCACGATTCCTCCATGTGCATCTTCAGTTCATCCTTGTTGGGAAAGATCAAACCGTGTTGCATGACCTGTCTTTTTCAGGTAATGTTTGTTTTATCATGAATGCAGGTGTCTCGCACTTGGCCACCCTTGCCTTGAAATTTTCTAGAGGTGCGCCCCTTTTCTTGCATAGTTTTCCTTAATTTGGAAGAAAATTCCATGTGCTTCCCAGTATTTATTGGAACTGAAAGCGTCTATACTATTAAATCAAGCTATTCGGTTGCAGCTGCCCTACTGCAATCCTGATTCCTAAAAGGAACCTTCCACAGGTTGAGTCATAGCTAGGGTTGAGTTTGGAGGTTGAAAATTAAATGATAATTCATTATGTATTTGGATGGATGTGTTACTAGTTTGTTCACATCTTAATGTCTAGGTAGCATGACATTTATTCAACTCAAATAAACTATGTGCTTGATTGCAAAAAGTGTCCCACTGCTCACCAACCAAAGCCATAATAATAATGACAATAGCAAATCTGGACGTAAGTTGTGACTATTTTTCTGTTTGAAGATGGGATAGGATTTGTGAACTGCACATGTTACGGAGTTGATTGTCGGAAAATGGTGTCTAATTTCATGTGGATTCATGTGGGGAGCAGCCTGGGTCTGGTTTTGTTGCTTCTACTGTTTTCTAAACCCGTAACTTTCTTTCTTTTGACTAAAGAGACAAACCGCTTGCGTAACCAGTTTTAATTGCTGCACAGTGACATCTTTGGAGACGCAGTCTCTTTGGCGCATTGGCAACCTTGTCTCTTGTTCAGGTACTCATCCTTCACACTTTTTTATTTACAGGATATCTCACGTCATCAAGGCAAAAAAAAAAAAAAAAAAAAAAAATCTAGTATTTATTTATATTTATATTTATTATGTAAACATATTTTAAAACCATTAAAAGAGTATTTCTAGGCCTTGGAGTGGATGAAATTCATGGAACTGATCATCACAAAATAGGCGGGTACGAGAGTCTGATTGTCTTTCTTCTTAGCGTGTTTGTCCATCTAATCCCAATCTTATAAAACATATCTATGGCATTATGTATCAACATGGCTCTAGAAGGGGCGTCACCATTGTGTGTTTGTGTGGGTTTAATCCCATGCCTCCAGGGTCAATTTTGATATCCCATAGCGTCACGGTGCTTATAGTAAATTCCTCTCCTTATCAAACCTTCGCATTCTATGGGACCGGAGGAATGATGTTTAGACAATGGGGTCATATACAAATCTCAATTGTGTGTTGTTGTGTGAATGTAGGCATATAACAATGGAATTACACTCTACGGGATGCCTTTTCCAGAGAACTCAAAGGGTCCCATTGTTGTTCAGGAAAATCATGCAGTCCATATAGGTGTCTTCATCAGCTGCTTAAAGTTATGGGCATAGGACACGTTTAGAGTCCATGGCGTTATCAGGCGTCCCTACCATTATCGCATGCTCGGATGCTCCGCGCAAAAATATCAGGCCCACTCTGGACCGCCCGCTTCGCCATATGACCTAAGCAAAACGTCACCTTGGTCCTCCATTCTACTCGTCTTTTGCCATTACATACGCACAATTTGGATTTTTGATCATTGTACGGTGAGTTTAAAATTAATTTAAAGATATTTTCAAATATATGACACTTCTTACCGCTTCGAAAGGCGTTTCCTGAAAAGATATTTTTTATTATTTTTATATTAATAATACACATTTAAAAAAATTAAATTTATATTAAAGATATCTCTTGAAAAAACATCTTACACAATTTTTATATTAATAATAAATTTAAAAAAATTTGAATTTATATTAAAAGTGTCACTTTGAAAGGTGTCTATTGAAAAGATATTTTTCATTATTTTTATATCAATGATACACGATAAAAAAAATTGAATTTATATTAAAAATGTCTTTTCAAGAGACACTTTTTAAAATTCTATAAAATCAAATTTATATTAAAAATGTTTTTTAAATAGATATTTTTTCACATTTTTCATATAAGTTGCATAATAAAAAAATTGAATTTATACTAAAGATGTTTCTTGAAGAGACATTTTCAATAATTTTTTTATTAGTCATTCATTAAAATAATTGAATTTATATTAAAAATATATTTTCAAAAGACACCTTCTACAATTTTATAAAATTAAATTTATATTAAAATATTTTCTTTCAAGAGCACTTTTAATATAAAAATTTCAAAGTACAATTTTTTAAGAATTATTTTTTAAAATAGCTGTACAAGTTGAAAAAAGCCCTGCACAATTTCTATTACACGTGTATGAGTTAAAATGGGTTGGTCACTCACAATTCTTTCGTATCATCCAAAAGCCATCTTAGATATTATATCATATTCAATACCCTCCTTCAATGTTATTTGGACATAAATCTATTATTAAAGTATAAAAATATAAAAAATATAATCTGGGTATGAAGAATGACATTTAACACGAAAATAGAAGAAAAAAAAAAAAAAAAAGAGGGAAAGAATGTAATGAAACAATGAATGAGGCGACTATCTTGCCTCTCTTCATTTTCAATGCTTTAAATTATGTATTAAAATTCAATGATTAATATAAAAACATCTAATCAATAAATATACATGGTGACGATTTAAAAACTTAAAATGGGATTGGTCAAACATTTATACAAAATCACAAGTGTACAATGAATCGGTTAAATATATTGAACATGATGGCACTTTCTTTGGCAACTATTTGTTATGATTCTATTATTTAAACATAATAATGTATTTTATTTTATATTGTTGTCACTTTCATTAGCTTTGATCTCCTACCATGGCCCTCCACGCCTACACCCAAAATAAAAAAATAAATTGATTAAAAAAAAAAAAAAACTTTTGACCTAGTTCATGGCCCTGCCCACTATGAAGATTAGGTTGTTTGAGAATTAGGGACCATGTGACATGCTATCTCTGCAATGCCTCCAATTTCCTTTTTGTAACAAAAGATGTTGTTCTTTTCTGAACCATTGATGTAATTGTTAACAGAATCCTGTTGACTTGATAAAGCCAAAGTAGTAATATAAGCCTGAAATTCATATTACGTGACAAAGTCTTCTCCCTAGGGATAGTCTCTTAGTGAAAGAAAACCCAAAATTACACAAAATCATAATAATAATTAATGATTGAATTTGTAAACCCATAAATTAAAGACAACCCCATTTCAGAATTCACTTGGGTTTGTGAGTTCCCTCAACAAAATTTGAATTTAAATAAATGAGGTTTAAACATTGGGGCCGATACTGATGGCTAAACGAATGAGTATTTCTAGTGGGTTATGACCATTGATTGAGTTGTTACTGTATGGTTTATTGACCCTAATGATTGTCTTGGAATGTGCATTTTAAGATGCCGGGTTGGCTTTGAATACGATCAGATCTAGACTCTAATAAAGGAAAATTATCAAGTCAGTGTGGCCTGGCAGGGGTTATGGCCCCTATTAAATATGGAATTTTACATCACAAGCAATGTACAAACTATGGAATAATGTGACTTTATGTTTCACTATTCAAATCCCAAACCAATTAAAGAAAAAAAAAAAAGAAAAAAAAAAAGGGGTTTCCAGAAAGGGATAAGAGAGCCTTTTGTGCAAATGTTAATGAGGGTAATCCAACCAGAGAGTGGGGGCCAGGCAGACAGACACAGGGGAAACGCGTGAAAGAGGCTTTAGGGTTTGTGATAAGGACCTCCATTTTTGTACTTTATTAAGGGCTCAGTTTTCTCCATATTAGAATTGATGGAAACCTCGTGAGAGGCCATGCCCCTGGTCCCTATTTGCTTTCCGTTTCTTCTGTTACAATCCACTCTTTTCTTTTCTTTTTTTCTTTTTTTCCTTCTTTTTTTGTGGTGTTTTCACACTTGTGCTTCTTGTCCTCTGCTTATGGTTTTTTGATTTTCTAGTGTGAAATATGTTTCAAAAAATCATTCCCATCGAGAAAGATTTAGACGTGAGATATAAAGAAAGTTCCATGATTTCGTGGGATACCCACCTTATAAAAATAAATTAATAAATTAATTGGATGTAGATAGATTTTGACTTTTTTATATTATAATTTAATAATTTTTTATTGAAAGTTGAAGTTGTTATTTATGGTAACTATATTTTCCTAAAATCTTTCCCTTCTTTAAATTCTTACCTATCCTAAACCTTATCATAATATCCTAAGATTCCATTTAAATCGATCACCTTATTGACCACTTTAACTCCTATGTAAGGAAGCAAATAAAATATCTCAATAACTTTGGCTCAACCCTTTTTGAAACAACCCCACTATGTTTGAAAATATCTAATTTATTTGCCCACTTATTAAATAAGTTAAATTTTTTTAATAAAATTATTAATTTGATATATAATTGAAGAGCGTGTTTAATAGTAATTTTGATGAAGTATTTTTAATATTTTTAATATTTAAAATTTTTTATTTTTCTCTATATGGATTTTCTATAGTTTTGGTTTGAAATTTAATTTGATTTGAGTTGATTTTTTTTTTCCATATTAGTGTTTGTAAATGTGAAATGATAAAAAAGAAAAAATGAATTTTTATAGTAGTTATGATTAACAATGATAAGAGTTTTCCTTTTTAAAAATTGAATATAAATGTAAAATTTTTATTTTAGTATAATTTTGAGAAAAGAAAATAATAAATATAATTGAGGTAAAAGTGGTTGTAAAATAAAAGGTGTTTGGGTGTTAGAGTGTTAGTTACATCCGATAAATATGGGTTATCAAAATTATTTTGAAACAATGGTGTGAAAAGGTTGAGAGTAAAAACAAATTTTGGTTGGGGTTTATTGTAAAAATAGTAGAAGAAAAAAATGGATAAACGTAAATTAAATAAGGGAAGAGGGAGAGAGAAGGAAAAAAAAAGAAAAGAAAAAACGTGAGTGTATTTGAGTTCAAATCAAACAGCGAGAGAGGAGAGAGAAGGTCGTCTTCCCCCTCCGCCAGTTGTTTCTTTCTTCTGTGACTCTGCATTTCACTCTCCAACCCTAATTTTCCTATTCCAATCCTCGATCCGTACTCCCTATCTCTTTTATTTTCGACAATGGAGGTCCTGGTTGGCTGATCTCCTCCTCGATCTGCTGATCCAGGGGCTGCATTTACCGTTGTTTGGTTTCGAGATCGCTGTTCTGCGTTCGGAGTGCTGCAGCGCAGTGGAATCTGGTATGTTTGCGTGATCTGGAGTGTGACTGCTTTATTTGTTTGTTTATTTATTGTTTTTTTTTTGCGTGATCAATTTTGGTCGTAGGATCTTGAGAGAATTGTGAATTACGACTGAGTTCTGGATCGTTTTCGGTGTTTGGTACAATGACGGCAGAGATGGAGGTTTCGGAAGTTTGCAAGGATGAAATTGTGGAGGCGTGTGATTTGGATATGAGTTCGTACGAGGATCTACCCAAAGGCGGTGGGGAATGTAATGGGGTTTCGCATGAGGGTGGAGAAGGCGTTGTTGGAAACGGAAAGGGTGATTCCGACTGTTCTTATGTGTTTGTTAGCGGGAGCGATGTGGTCTCTGATGACTGCGCTGAAAAGGACCTCAATGTGGAGTCTCTTCGGGAACTCGACCAACCCAAGGATGAGAAAGAGGTCCAAGTTGGGGAATTGAGTATTCAGAACGAGGAAAATCAATTGCACGAGGCAGATTGTTGCGTTGTTGAGGGAACTGTTGTTTCCTCTTCAAACGACGGTGTGCAGGTTGAATCAACTGGTGGACTAATCCCGGAGGGTGATTTGCTTCAGGAGCCCAATGCGGAAGTGGATGTGGAATCTGAACCACAGCAGCCTAGTGGTGTAGTGAAGATGGAGGATCAAACTAGTTTGGAGTCTGGTGCAGAGCAAACTAGTTTGGAGTCTGGTGCAGAGCAAACTAGTTTGGAAGCTGGTGCGGAGGAAACTAGTTTGGAGTCTGTTGCGGAGCAAACTAGTTCGGAGTCTGTTGCGGAGCAAATTAGTTTGGAGTCTGGTGCTGAGCAAACTAGTTTGGAGTCTGGTGCAGAGCAAACTATTCTGGAGTCTGGTTCAGAGAAAACTGATCCAGAGTCTACTACGATAGCACTGGAGAAACCACAATCTCAAATTGTGGTTCCAGTGGCTGTTGGATGTGAATTGATGCATTTAGATAATGGGAATCCAACAGTTGATGGACCTATCAATTTCAAGCCTTCTGAGGAGATAGCTGGAAGTCAGGAATTTCTAGTTCCAATTTTGGAGACTGCTGAATGCAAATTGCCTCTAACTGAGCTTAGAGAAGAGAAGGATGAGGGGCAAAATAATTTAGAATCAATACCAGAAGCCACAGACAATCAGGGATTTGAAGTTGTGATTTCAAACTCAGATGAATGTGACCTGCATCAACTCAATAACGTACAGGAGAAAGTTCAGGATGAAAGTGAATCTGTTTCAGAAACAGTCTCAAATGAAAATCAAGAATCTGAAATTAAGGTTTCTGAAGACCTTCCATTTGATAAGGATCAGGAAAAGCAAACATCAGAATTGGAGAATGACCTTCCTTCTGAACATCCTCCAGTGGACCTTGGGATGAACTTGGAGCAGAATTTGAAAATGCCTACTGCTGAAACCAATATGCAAAAAGAGGCAGAAGTTGCTGTTGGGTCTGTACTGGATGAAAATGAAGATGGATTGCCTATTGAATGTAGTCCTTCAGAAATAGAAGTTGCTAATGAATCAGTTGATGGCAATCAAACCACACCTGAGCTTTATGCATCTTCTGAAAATGACAAAAGCTTGTCTTCCTACAGTGACCGTGTGAGATCAGAAAGCACAGTTGGGTATGTACCTGTTGAAAATGCTGTAAGCTTGCCTACTGGTCTTGATAATGGTCCAGTAGTAGAACAAGAAGAAACTGGGGCTTCTCTAATTACTGAAGATTTCCCAACTTGTGCTGCAGATGGTGCAAGACAGGAAACTAAAGTTGAAAATTTTGACCCAATCAACTGTGCAAATGTTGTCTCCTGTCCAGATGATGGTATAAAATCAGAAAGCGAAGCTGAGAATGGCCCTAATGAAGATGATACAAGGTTAGCTTTATCTGGTAATGATGTGAGACCTGAAACTATCATCAGTTTTGGTTCTATTAAATTCCCATGCGTTGATGGAAATGTAGAACACCATGCTTCAAAAGCGGCCCCTAAATGTTCAAGCTGTGAGCCTGGCGATGTTGATGATCTGGTGCTCATGGCATCTGAATTGAAGGATTCAGTTGAAAATGGAAGTAACTTGCCTACAAATGCCGTTGCTGAGATGAAATCAGAATCTGAAGTTCAAAAAATGTCTGCCGGAAGCAACAAAGACGTTGTATCTGAACCCAAGGTTCTGAATGACTCTGTTGTTAACAGTGAAAGTGTCATAAACAGTGTTGCACATGCTGTGGATATTAAAATTGAAGGAGATCAAATCAGTACCAAAGACATTGATGTTGAAAATGAGGGAGATCAAATTACTTCTGTAGACAGTGATGATAAACTGAAATGTCAAGAAGCTGGGAGTGTTTTAGGTAATGGATCCTCTTCTTCTCTAGAGTTTTTGAGTACTGATGCTTTGGATTCACAGAATGTATCTGTTGAGGTTGGAAAAAGGCCATTCTACTTCTTGATTAGGGTACCAAGGTATGATGATGAAAAATTCAGGGAAGAGATCAAACTTGCACAACTACAAGTTGATGAGAAGACCAAAAGTAGGGATGCAATTCGTTCTGAAATTCAAATGAAAAGGGTAAGTTGTCCTGATGGAAAGCTTGAAGTTAATTTTCAGAGTAAGTTTTTTTTTTTTCCTTACTGATGGATTGTTTTGATGCTCCTGTGAACAGGCAGTTTGTAAAGAGTATAGTGAAAATTTTGAAGGTGCACTATCAGAAGAGAGAGCTGCCCGAGATTTGCTCAAGTCAAAATTTCAGGAAATGGATTCGGTTCAGTCTGTGATTAACAGAGTGAAAAATGCAATGTCCGTCAAGGATATTGATGGCAGGGTAAGTGCTGATTTCTGTGCTTTATTGGTATCTGCTTTGGGGATTCATATCATCTTTATTGCAAATTTTTGTCCTTATGTGACCATGTTTATTTTATTAAATATAAATATATGGCCAATAAGCAGATACGCCATATGGAACATGCCATAGAACATGAAACCCTTCCTTTGAAAGAAGAGAAGCAGTTAATTCGTGACATCAAGCAGTTGAGGAATGTTCGTGAACAGCTGTCCTCTAATATGGGTAGGCAGGAGGAAGTCCAACAGGCCTTAGACCAAAAATCCCAAGTCGAGGAGCAATCAAAGGTATTCATCTCTGACATTTATTTTTCAGTTAAAATTTCCTTGCATGAGGCATCATTTGATTTTCTATGTGAAACAATGGAGATTAAATTGGAAACTTGTTGCAGTCAACTTCCTTCAATTATCAAATTATATATTTATAGCTAATCAGCTCAATATGTTTAAAGGCAATTTCTAAAAACTAAGAACTGAGTTAAAGTAGAAATCAGACCCCTCTTCTCCCTACGTATAAGTGTGGATGAGGTTTTCGGTTGCTGATTTGATTTCCAATATTTGCAGATTTTGAGGGAGGAAGTGGATTCACTCAAATACAAGGTTCAGAAAGCTGAAGTGATCACAAAAGCTGCTAAGAAGAAGTATTACGACGAAAATGAAAAGTTGAATGAGTTGCAAGCTCGATTTAAAGCCGCAGATGACATTCGTCAAGAAGCATACACACATTTGCAGAGTTTGAGGAAAAAATTGTCCGAGAAGGTACAGTCTACAATCTTTTCATGGAAACATTTACAACTGATGGCTGAGCAAATATATGCATGATGTGCTGATGTTTTGTTTTCAATTAAGTGAATGACCTCCTTTTGATGACATGCGGGAAGTCTTCTAGGAGTTCCTTCCAAAGATGCATGGGCCACTCTGCAGGAAGGCATAAATGCTTGATGAAATCGACACAACCACTATGTTCAATTTCTTCAGTCAAGTTTGATAATGCTAACAGTAGGATTAGATATCTCTTATAGAAAAAATGTCAAGGTTGATTGCTTCTTAAGGTTAGTCTTTCTCACACAGAAAAACTGACAATGCACATTCACAATGTCATTATAGAACTACTTCATGAAAAGGACCAAATAACTTGGTAAAATTTTTTATGATAATTTACTTGACAGAATGAGTAATGGAGTTCCAATACTGTTCACATTGATTGTAACAAGGGTGGTGTCTATTTGTTACTCTGTCTGATTGGTGTGTCCATAAAGAATCTAGGTTCCAAATTGGGTTGGAACACAAATGGTAGGCAAAACTAGCAATTGCTTCAACATGGTCCCGATTTTTTCATTTTAAATTGTTCTAAGTTTGAAATTTCCAGGTAAATCTTGTTTTTTGACAAATATTCTGTAAAAATTCTGGATTCAAGTTGGGAACAGGTGTGGAAATAGTTATGTTTGTCAATAGTTTTCTGACTCAGTCCTTGGTCCAACTTGTTTATGTCAGTGCTCGTTGTATAGATTTGTTTGGCTGTCAGGGAATTCTGTACTTTGGTCAGAGTCTCATGCAGTGAGGAAATCCGATCTCTAGTCAGTAGATAGGTGTTTCTTTCCATTGACTTGAATATGGATTTTAGTGGGCTCTTTATTATTTTGTGTAATGGACAAGCAGCAGCAGGGAGCTTGAAGGCAGGGTTTGAATCTAGGACAGGATTTAAGAAATGCTTCTTTTAAGTTGGAGTGCCTTTTGAGGCTTTTTAGCTCCTTAGGCTGTATACCATTCTAATTTACATGGACAGTTTTCTAGACAAATGTGCTCATGGGGAATTTGCCTTGATTGTTCAGATTTGGTCTACTTTGTGTCTTTGAGATTTCAGACTACCTGTTTACTTAGGAATCATGCGAACTGTGTTTGAAAATTCAGTTACAAAGTTGATTGTATTAAACCTATGTTTTCCTTAACTGATGGGAATGCTTGTGCTAAAGTTGTGGGGAAATGTGAATTCATACATTTAGGCTTCTATTTGAACTAAATTTGTAGCTTGTGTTATTAATTAGTTTTGGGCTCTTGAAAATGACTTTTATCTGCAAGGTCAGGAAACTTTCCTTGAACTTTTGATGGTGTATGGCTTTTCATAATGCATCTGCTTTTAGAAAATGAACCCATAAAAAAAATATATATATATAAAATCAAGGAAACAATGTGATTGAGCTTTGGACTCCTTGAACCTGCAGAACAAATACTTTAGGATGTACAAGGATGATTTGAAAGCAGCTAATGATTATGCATCAGCTGGGGATAAAGAGGCACTTCAACGTCTATGTGTTAATGAGGTGAGGTCGGAATTCTTTTTGTTGTCTTCATCTGTCAAATCAGCTCCAGTTTCATACTCAGAAACTCAATGTTTTAGGTGGAGACAATTATGGAACTATGGAACAACAATGACGAGTTCCGGAAAGAATACATCAGATGCAACACAAGGAGTACACTCAGGCGACTGAGGACTTTGGATGGACGCTCTCTTGGCCCTGATGAGGAGCCGCCTGTGCTACCCAATTCTTTCAATGAAAGAATTGGCAGGTCACTTTTTGCCCCAACCAAGGATAGCTCTGTGCTAATAGTCTCGACTGTGGAACAAGAAAAACAAATGGTAACTGCTGAAGCTGAGAGTGCAGATGATAAATCCGTGGTGAAGATGACCAATCAAAAGAATCGGACAGCAAAAAATAAAAATCCTGCAAAACCTGCTACTGGAGCTGTCTCAGCAACCATTTCTGGGCGGGATGAGATTGAAGAGACTAAAGAAGAAGAGCATAAGCAAACAAAGGAGGAAGAGGAATTGGCCAGGAAGGCAGAGGAATTGAGAAAGGAAGAGGAAGCAGCCAAGTTGAAGGAGCAACTACGGTTGGAGGAGAAAGCCAAAGCTAAGGAGGCACTGGAAAGGAAAAAACGAAATGCAGAAAAGGCCCAAGCCAGAGCCGAGTTAAGAGCGCAGAAGGAAGCCGAACAGAAACAGAGAGTAAATTCTGCGAACTTTTCCAATTTCATGAACACTTTTAAAGCAATCACTAGATGGCCTGTCAGTAGATGTCCATTAGTCACGCAACCATACAGCACTAATATGATAATTTTGTGCAGGAAAGGGAGAAGAAGGCCCGGAAGAAAGAAAGAAGGAAATCATCCTCTGCAGAGGCTACAGATGGTTGCAATGAAGCAGAATCTGCGCCAAGCTCAGAAACCCCATCTGAAACTACCCTGGATTCTGAAATCATTGAGAAGCCTAGGGCAATGACAAAGAAGCTTCACAAATCATCACAATTTACAAAGCAACCCAAGTCAAAACCCATACCTCCGCCCCTTCGCAACAGGGGCAAGAGACGGATTCAGTCATGGATGTGGGTCGTTCTAATAGCCCTGCTTGTTCTTGCATTGTTCTTGTTGGGCAACAGTGGCTTCTCTTACGGCCTTGGGCTGCGAAACTTTGGCTTCTAAATTTGTCTTCCCATTCATTGGGCAATCCGCAGAGGTTTGGCTTGTTCTTTCCATAGATAAATAGGCAATTCTTTTGTGCTCTACTTAGGGTTTGTTCTCTAGTTTGCATTTAGTTACTACCATAAAAGGCTTTCTCTCATACACATGATTGATAGATTTTGGCTTTCAGTTATATGGCGATATGAACACGAACAGAACATAATTGGTATTGCTTTCATCTAGTATTATAATAATGACATTGATTCCTATCATTATTTGCCATTTGCGTGTGTGATCCATTATTCGTACACAATAATTTACTTCCTTTTGTTTTGCTCTAATTTATACCCAGAAATTATTTGCCATTTTCACAATAATCAACTAAAAGTAATCTATTATCGATAAATATGACTAAAGTAAATATGTTATCAATAAATTTACTTTAATTATATTAATTGATATTAATGAATTATTTTTAATTAAATAAAAAAAAATTAAATATATTAATTTTTTTGATTCAAGTAAAAAAATAAACACCACCTAAAACTCTAACTTGTAGCTATTTGATGTGTCCCTGGTAGTTTCCTCTCTCCTTAGCCCATCCAAAGCCACGCATGGAATGAATAAAAGAGATGAAAATGACTTCTTTTCTTTCCTGATATTTTACTATTCCAACTTACAAAAGCTTTCTCATCCATACATCAAAATATCCCCTCTCCTCATCCATCGTTTTGGGTGCTGAGTGCTAACCCTATTATTTTTTTCTTTCAAAAGAGGATTATGATCACCCAAAAGAGGATTGAATAAGATTATTTTTTTATTTTTTTCTTTCAAATTTAGAAAATAAAGCTATAATCCATATGACGAGCGAAAGAACAATACAAGAGGGGGTAAATAGAAATTTTATGGTGGCTTGATAAATATTGCGTAAGTCCACTCTCTGGAGCTCTTCTAAGGCCTCCATTCATTTAAGAGTCTAACCAATATTAAAAAAATTTCAAGTTCATACACTTGATTTCGTACCTAGTAAAGGATCTCCACAACCTCTTGATATGATTCTCACACTTTTACAATAACCTTTACAAGGTTCTTATAGGATTCTTTTGCAATTACCATAAGAGATTAGAATAAAAAATAATTTGTTTGAAAAATAATTCTACTGAGTAAAGCTATTAAATTTGAGTATAATAAATAAGGTTTGTAAGTTGAGGTTTAATGCACCGTAAAATGTTCAAAGAAGTTGGGATTCAAAGTAATAATGATTTGAACACTATGAAACTAGCATAAGATGAACTTCAATGATCATATTTATAACATTTCGTGAAAAACTAGTCGTTAAATCCATTTTTAGCTTAATTCATCAATTGCCCTATTAACATTTGTAGGTAACCATTGAGACTTAATAAGTTGATTGATGATTGCTCAATTGACAATCAATCACTTGATTATCTAAGTTTTTAATGATCAATATTAGGATATATATATATATATATATATATAACATATGTAATATTATTAACATGTAATTTGGGTTGTCAAAATTTAAATTGTTTGGTATAAGGCTCTTTTTTATTGATTCATGAATATCTTCTTTCTTGTTACATATTAAATCCGGAGGATGGTTTTGCTATCATCAATAGTAAGGATTGAGCAATTCTGAAGCTAACAGCATCGCCGACAATGGAAACAATCGGGGCCCTTGAATTCATCAAGGTAGTCCGTCCGTACAAGAAGTGCAACCACTTTGGGAGAGTGAAAGAGATGGTCAACGCAATGAGAACCTTGTGCACCAACTCAGTGGCTGCCCCAGCCCTTGGCCCCCACCCCCCAAATAATTCTCATAAGTCACCCTGCATTTATGAAAATGTGATTTCGGTTTTCACAGCTTTTATCTTCCCACTAACAGAAATATCCGCCCACTACTTTTCTTTCTTATGATTTTACAACATGGTACGTAAATACAAACGATACCCCTATTTTCTACTTTATAACACGCGAAAGAAAAAAAAAAATCAAATATAATTTTGAATAGTTTTTTTATTTTATTTTAATGTGTGTTGAATATATTGGGATCCACGTTAAGGAAAACATGTTATTTTTTAAAATTAAAGGAAATAATTATTGTGAATGAACTTTGATTATACTTCATCATTTAGAGAATTAAAATATAAATGAGATATTATTAGACTCAATAATTAACTTTTATTGTGAGATTTTGTGTTGACGAGAATAATAAGCTGAAATAGTCCTCATCCATGAACCGTGAACCGTGATCCGTGATCCGTGATCCATGATCCATCTACAAACATAAGATAGTGATAGACTTATAGTTAGGCTGCTTAGGCATGCAAGAAAAGTGAATGAGGCGCTTCACGTGTGGGAAACGTGAGTTGAAAGTTGACAGACGGAAATTACTATGATTACGGAGGAAAAATGCATGTTAGAAGTGGGGGTGAATGAAAAAGGCTGATTTGGCGTACGATGATGGGACTGCTCCCATTAATGTTTTGCATTCTTTGGCTTACCTGGATTCTCGTACGATCTCTGTAAATGTTTCAGTACCCCTCTCTCTCTCACACAGCTGGAATACAGGCTCGCCGCCGCACGCGGGCAATGCATTTGATACTTCTTCAGCCCCACTTCTTTCCATTTTATTTTTGACATAACTGGGTCGGAATTTGGGGTAAATATTGGCTACCTTAATACAAATCTTTTAAAATTATGGTTTAAAGTAGTTTTTTTTTTTTTTTTTTAATCAAATTAGTTTAAAATCATGTCTCAGATTTTAAATACGTACAAAAACATAATTTCAACATCTAATTTTTAATTAAAAAGAAAGATCAAAATTATGATATTTAATAACAAGTCCTAGTAGAGTCAAAATCATGTGTCTTTAAAAAATATTATTAATGTTATAAATTTTTTTATTGAATATGGAAACATAATGCAAACAAATTATACTACGTAGGTGTAAATGATATGAAAAATATGGTAATAAAGGCTTTTCCGTAAAGGTGGGCTTGGGATTGATGAAGGAAGGACCACTACCACCGTATTTAAAAAAAAAAACAAAAAGAAAAGGGTGGGTAGGGGAGAGGGTAGAAGGGGAAAAATAAAATAAATTAAAATGATGAAATTATGTAGGAATTGTACTTTGAGAAAGAAAAATGAATAGATAGTTGGCAATGGTGGTGGTGGTGGAGTCCTTCGTGTCCGACCAGATGGATCGTACTTCATTACAGCTGGTTCCCACGCATCTCCTCCGGTGGACCCCACCTTATGCTTGTATATATTTTCATGCTGCAATCACAATTTCCATATTTATCCAAAAGATCAAAATAATCCGACCAGAGGGTGAGGTTGGGTGGACAGTGGACGGTCAGAAGGTGTGTGAAAACTGAAAACAGGCTTAGCCCGCCTTTGCGTGTCGCCGACGACACGCGGACACGCTTCATTAGACCCCCACCCTCACCCCCCGCATTTCTCTCCACTCTTCTACTCACTCCTGTTCTTATCTTTCTCACCCCATAATTTCTACTTGGCATTGCTGCCATTTGTTCATATGGATTTTACTCAACTTGAAAGCACAGTCATTCCGAAGACTGATTGCTGTACCTGTATGTATGTATAACATCAGAATATGAAGGGTTTATATAAGTTTTCTCATTATTCCATCTTAGGATAAAATATTATTTTGGTCTTACCAAAATCAAATTGACGTCTCAAAATTTGTATTATTGTGGTAATAGTATGACTTATGACCTATGACCTATGACCTTTCCCCTTTCCATGAATCTAAATATGGTCAGAGTAAAATGGTATTCATGTTTGTTTATTCAAAATTCTTGAATTCCATGAAAGTTGATGCGGGTGGTTCTGCTTCTGTGTCACATATGATGGTATAAACCATTAAATTTTTTATAAAATAAGGAAAAAGAAAAAGGGGGAGGAAGTGAGTTAAATCTTCTGACACATCAGATTGCGTGTAAAATGTTTTGTTGCTCTTCAAAGCCAATTTAGTCAAACACACGGAGGTTTTGGTAATTTGGTAATTTGGGGTCTGGTTTGAAATCCACGAAACTTTTGCTTCTCTCCAATGTGAACAAAAGTAAAAGGCTTTGGCTACAGTAACCCCATTCCATTGGATACGCGCCAAATGGTTCCATCATCCATGTATATATTTAGATTCTATTGTTTGTATTAAGCTCCTGATTCCTGATTTCATTGTTTTATGCACTAATCCTTCCACATCTCCCCGTATTTTTTCATATTTAATTCTATTATTTGTACTAAGGTCCATAAAATATATCTAAATAATCGAGTCACAGTACAAGTATAAACGTAAAAATAAAATAAAATAAAGGTGTAGAACACGGATTATCACCTGCATGTGTTAATATATCCTGGTTATTCCTACTTCATGCAACCAACGGCCTACCATTGATCGTACATTTTGGACGGCGGGGATAGAATGTGCCATGGTTTTGATAGATTAAACTTTTCCAAATCATTAAAAAAAATAAAAAAGGTGGGCAGTGAGTATGCAGTAGAGAGTAGAGAGTGGGAGCGTGAGCGTGAGCGTAAAATTGGAATTTGCTTTTAGCTCAAGGGTTAGGACTTAGGACTTAGGAGTTGGGACTAAGGAGCAGCAAATGTTGAAAAAGGATAAAAAAATGGGAGAAGCGTCTACGATCCTTCGTGGGCCCGTGGGCGGCCGGAGCTAAAACCACCTTCAATGTTGCTTCAATTTACTGTATCTGCCAACACCCCCATCAGAAGAAAAAGTTTGTTACAAGTAAAAGACAGGGCAAAAGTTGAAGACAAAAGCAAAGCAAAGTTGCTGTACATGTACTTGGTTTCGCTTATCTTCTCGGATCGGTTTCTTTTCTTCCAGATCGCCCGGCCGTCGCAATTTTCTTTTTTCCGATTCGGTTCTGTTCGGCTACCAGGGAGGAGGGATCCGTAGATCTGAGGACCGCTGAATTGGTTGTTGCGACTTGCGAGTCCCTTTTATTTTGGGGGCTTTGGAGCTGGGCATAGAGAATTTGTGAATTCAAGATTGATGTCCATGGAGGCTATAAGTCCGTAAAGGTACGTGAATGGAGGCTGGGCTTTAGGGGGGTTTTCTTAGATTTTGTTTGGTTTATTTGCGTATGATTTGCTGTTTTAGATTTAGTCCGGTGACACGATGTTTTAGGACATAAAATCTTGGCGTGACGCCATTTCTTCCGGTGAGGCTAGGTCAGATTTCAAAAAAGAAAATAAAAAGAAAACATGACAGTTATTTGTTTGATTGGTTGTTTGGAAGGTTAAGCTTTTGATAAAGTAATAATCGGAGAGGGCGATGATTTGTGCCTGTTGGTTCTTCTGAGAATAAATTTTCTGTGTAGGTTTGGGGTTTTGAGGTTTTTTTGTGGTTTTCGAGAGATGGAAGAGGTTGGTGCGCAAGTGGCTCCTCCAATTTTCATCCACCAGACGCTTTCAAGTCGATTCCATGAAGCTGTTCCCATGGCAAAGAAACGGGATCTGCCGTATCCAAGCTCTAATTTTCAGCATCAGCATCCGCAGCGGTTTCAAAACCCTAGAGACAATTGGAACCCCAAGGTCTGGGATTGGGACAGTGTGAGGTTCGTTGCTAATCCGTTGGAATCGGAGCTGCTGCGCCTGGGTACTGTAACTCCGGTGCAAACGGAGCTGAAAAAGAAGCAGGAAGGTACTGGAATCACCACTGCGTTGAAGAAAAACCCTGTGGATGAAGACGATGAGAGCCTTAGCCTGAAGCTGGGTGGGGGCTTGAGCTCAATTGAGGAGCCAGTGTCCAGGGCGAGCAAAAGGGTCCGCTCTGGATCTCCCGGCAGTAGCAGCTATCCGATGTGTCAGGTTGATAACTGTAGAGAAGATCTCTCAAATGCAAAAGACTATCACCGGCGGCATAAGGTGTGTGAGATGCATAGCAAATCCACCAAAGCCTTAGTGGGGAAGCAGATGCAAAGGTTCTGCCAGCAGTGCAGCAGGTAGGGTTTTTTTGTTTTTTTTGGTTGAGTTCTGCGCTCTTATCCAGTTTATGAATTTAGCCTGTTTTGGGAAGTTTCCTCATTGTTTGAGGTTTCCGAATTGGAACTGCAGTTTGTTTAGATGAATGGAACATATAAGTCGTTCGCTGCCCTTTTAGCTTTCTGCTTTGGCTTGACTCTATGTTATGGAAAGAACTTTTGATTCCAAGTCATGGCTATTATGGGTGTTCATGTTACTATTAATATTATGTGGCTACGATGAAGTAATATGCTGCAGATCAACATCAAAACTTCCTAAAATATTTTTGCAGGTTTCACCCACTTTCAGAGTTTGATGAGGGAAAGAGAAGCTGCAGGAGGAGACTTGCTGGGCACAACCGGCGCAGAAGGAAAACCCAGCCAGAGGATGTTAGCTCACGCCTGCTACTCCCTGGAAACCGGGACAACACTGGCAATAGAAATTTGGATATCGTTAACTTATTGACAGCTTTAGCTCGTACACAAGGTAAAAGAGTTGGCCTGGGAATTAGTTTTCCTACTTCCCTCTCTAAGTTGATTTTATTCTAAAGTTCATCTATTCTGGATAGTAGGGAACAATGAGGTCAAAAGTGCGAATAACTCATCTGTACAAGATAGAGACCAACTCATTCAAATTCTTAGCAAGTTAAACTCGCTACCTTTGCCGGCAGATTTTGCGGCAAAGCTGCCAATTTCTGGAAGTTTAAATAGGAATACACCAGGACAGTCATCTTCAGAACATCAAAACAGATTGAATGGAAAGACATCTTCTCCATCAACCATGGACTTGCTTGCTGTTCTTTCAGCCACTCTAGCAGCTTCTGCTCCTGATGCCCTTGCATTTCTATCTCAAAGGAGCAGTCAAAGCAGTGACACTGAGAAAACTAAGTTAAACTGCCTAGACCAGGCTACTGGTCCTGATTTGCAAAAGAGACAGACCCTAGAGTTTCCTTCAGTTGGAGGAGAGAGAAGTAGCACTAGCTACCAGTCTCCTATGGAAGATTCAGATTGCCAGGTTCAGGAGACCCAGCCAAATTTACCACTACAGCTCTTTAGTTCTTCACTCGAGGATGACAGCCCACCAAAATTGGCATCTGCTAGGAAGTACTTTTCATCTGACAGCAGTAATCCCATGGAAGAGAGGTCTCCTTCATCTTCTCCGCCTGTGGTGCAAAAGCTGTTTCCAATGCAGGCATCAATGGAAACTGTGAAACCTGAGAGGATGTCAATCAGTGGAGAGGTCAATGGAAATATTGGAGCTGGCAGGGCTCATGGTGCCACATCTCTTGAGCTCTTTAGGAGGTCAGATAGAGGAGCTGACAATGGTGCTGTCCAAAGTTTTCCTTACCAAGCAGGGTACACTTCTTCATCTGGGTCTGATCATTCACCTTCTAGTTTGAATTCTGATGCTCAGGTAGTGCAGCACGCATCCCATGGCTTTATTTCTTTATTTCTTTTCTGTATGTTAATTTTATTCAACCCGTGTCTGATGTAATTCAAACGGTGTTATGATTGCCCCATAGGATCGCACTGGGCGGATAATTTTCAAACTATTTGACAAGGATCCCAGTCATTTCCCAGGGACATTGAAAACAGAGGTAGAGGAGTGTTGTTTATGTTGACTTGTTAAATCTGTTACCCTTTTTGGCATAAAAACTCAACAACATTGGGCACCCTTCTTTCAGATCTACAATTGGCTTGCTCACAGTCCATCAGAAATGGAGAGCTACATAAGGCCAGGATGTGTGGTTCTATCGGTTTATGCATCAATGTCATCAGCTGCCTGGGAGCAAGTGAGCAAACTGGCTTAACTTAATTTAGTATGGTAGTGTAGCTTATGTGCTGACCACCTGTAGGTGCTTTTGGTGTTTTCAGCTTGAAGAAAACCTTCTTCACCGGGTCAATTCCTTGGTTCAAGATTCAGATTCTGACTTTTGGAGAAATGGAAGATTCTTAGTTCATACAGGCAGGGAATTAGCATCACATAAAGATGGTGAGTACAGTTTTCTTCCCTTCCCCCTCATCCCATCTCAGAACAAACACAGGTGGGCACAGTTTCTTTATGGTTTCTTGGGGTATGATATTGTAAAACTGAGGGAAAGACAAGGGAAATAAGATAACTTTAATGGATCATTAATGAATCTGAATTTGAATTTATGGTTGTCTTGTGACTACATTTTCCTGATCCATGTTACACAAAATCAACCTGCAGGAAAGATTCGTTTATGCAAATCCTGGAGATCATGGAATTCCCCAGAGTTGATCTCAGTGTCCCCATTGGCCGTTGTGGGTGGACAGGAGACCTCTTTTTTATTGAAGGGAAGAAATCTTGCTAATCCTGGAACCAAGTAAGTATAATGCCCTTTGAGCACTCAGAAAGTTGTTCTACTGATGTATCATTCATCTCTGTTTCCAGAAATATAAGTTGGAACCATTGTGCAGGATTCATTGCACATATATGGGTGGATACACATCAAAGGAAGTTCCAGGATTAACCCGCCAGGGAACTGTATATGATGAGATAAGCTTTGGAAGCTTTCAAATTAATGATGCAATTCCTAGTGTTTTAGGGCGGTGTTTCATTGAGGTATCATCTTAAGCAATTGCTACAATTTATATTACTGCAGGAAGCAAAATGAAAAATTGAACCCTTGGAATATCTCTATTGTAGTTGACTTCTGAGCCAATTTTTGAGCAGGTGGAAAATGGTTTCAGAGGCAACAGCTTTCCTGTAATAGTAGCTGATGCCACTATTTGTAAGGAGTTGAGACTCCTTGAATCTGAATTTGATGAAGAGGCAAAAGTGTGTGATGTCATTTCAGAAGACCAGGTTTATGATTCTGGGCGGCCCAGGTCTAGGGAAGAAGTTCTGCACTTCTTGAATGAACTTGGATGGCTATTCCAAAGGAAGTCTTCTATGCTTGCAGGTCCTGATTATTCCCTTGCTCGGTTCAAATTTCTGTTCACATTTTCAGTTGAGAGGGACTGCTGTGCCTTGGTCAAAACACTTCTAGACATACTAGTGGAAAGAAACTTGGGCAGTGATGGGCTATCGAGCAAGTCTTTGGAGACACTGTCAGAGGTTCAGCTCTTGAGCAGGGCAGTCAAAAGGAGGTGCAGGAAAATGGTTGACTTGCTTATCCATTATTCTGTGACTTGCAGTTCATCCAAGAAATACATTTTCCCACCTAATCTCATGGGAGCTGGTGGTATTACCCCTCTACATTTGGCTGCTTGTACTGCGGGGTCGGATGATATCATTGATGCTTTGACAAGTGACCCACAAGAGGTATTCTAATTTTATTTTAATATTATGTGAACCCAAACAAAGTGAAATTGATTCATTTGAGGTTTTTCTTAATATCTTTGACAATGCCCAACTTGTCAAACCACAAACTTTAATTCCTTCAAAATAATTTTATTTTGCAATTTAGATCTAGCAGTTTATATTACTAGAGTACTAGGGTATTTTGGATCTGTTATTGTTAGTTCACTTGTTAGATGCCATGGAGACTGGACCTGGTGGGGTACTGAACCCCAACAAAGATTTTAAAATGGGATTTGGGTTTTAAAGTGTCAGTAGGGCATATGGCCTTTGACCAAAATTCAATATCTGTGTTGGGATGACTCTGATTATTCCAGCCTCATTCTTTATGGCATTCCTCTTAATTGTATCATCGGTTTAAATGTGTATGTTTTGTTCTTTCAACCTCCCTCAATGTTTTCTGAAGTGTTTTTACTGAATTTTATTTCCTCTAGATTGGATTGCACTCCTGGAATTCCCTTTTGGATGCTAGTGGGCAATCTCCATATGCATATGCTATGATGAGGAACAACCACTCTTATAACAGGTTGGTAGCGCGTAAACTTGCTGACAGTAGGAATGGTCAAGTCTCTTTATCAATTGAAAATGAGATGGAGCAACCATGGCCAAAAGTAGGGCAGGAGCAACATTTTGGACAAGGACGCAGTTCTTGTGCCAAGTGTGCAGTTGTGGCAGCAAAATACAGGAGGAGGATGCCAGGTTCACAAGGCTTGCTTCACCGTCCCTACATTCATTCAATGCTCGCCATTGCTGCTGTCTGTGTTTGTGTCTGCCTGTTCTTGCGTGGCTCCCCAGACATTGGCTTGGTTGCTCCTTTCAAGTGGGAGAATTTGGATTATGGTACAAGTTAGTTGGAATGAAGGAAGATAGTGTATATTTATTTTGGACGTAAGGGAATTTGGGCAGTCCAAAATCAGTACTGGTTCAGGGAAAAACAATATGAGCAGATATGTCCAGAAAAGTAAAGAAGAAGCAAGCAAAGGGTTGGCTGGTGAGTTGCTTTTCACGGATCTTTCCTCTTTCTTCCTACCAGAATGAAAATGTAGATCCAAGGGGACAGGACATTTTATCCTAAAGTTGCATATTTCTGGATTGTTCATCTTTGGATTTGGCCCTCTTTTAGCCTCCTTGTGTTGGGAAGGATAGATAATTTTTTTTTTTCTTCTTAAATCATAGAAATATCTGGTTCTTGAAAATTCTATAATAAATAGGACATTCACAGGGTGAGATTAGAGGGAAAGGACTATGCAGAAGATGGAGGTGGCGGTCTTGGGAAAGCTGGAATCCTCTGAGAGAGGAGAAGGGTAAATGCATACTATCTTACCGGCCTTGGAAGCTAAATTAAGGCTTTTTTTTTTTGGTTTTCATTTATTTGAGATTCATGTTACTGAATTCTAGAAAGTAATACTGACTATGGATTGATTTATCATCACTGTAAAGTTGATCACTCGAATCAATTACCCACCACCCACTGCCATATTATATTAATGTGATAGTGAAATATTTATTTGTTCAAGTATATTTGCAATAACAGATGCTTAATCTTCAGTTCTTTTTCAGTTTGAGCTTGTTTATCTTCCTCTTCTGAGGTGACTTGGGTGTCCATTTGATGACACACTTCACATGTAATCCATTTTCTTGGATATGCTCAGTGAACTTTTATTTTTCTATCGAGTAGAACTGCTGGTTCAGGTAAGAATGAAAATACCAATGATATTTTTTATATTTTCATTAGAAATTCGGAGTAATGAACTTTTATCATTAGGGTAGAGCGAGGCGTGTAAGCAGCCAAATATGAAATTGCTGTAGGGTCAGATGCAAATGGACATGGCCTTTTAATGGGCATGACCTCGAGGAGGTCTGGACGGGACTGACTGCATTCAACTCCTGGTGGATGGTGTGTGGGTGATCCAAATAGCCAAATAGGAACATCACTCGGATGCTCTCTCTCTACCCTCGCTAGAAAACAAATACAAATAGTCAGTCTCTCTGACGTTTTGTATGATGCAGTTGAAAGTTGAAAGTTGAAAGTTGAAAGGGAGCGGACGGAAAGTATTGCTGGGTCAGATGTTTCTGTAGTTTCCAAGGTACAAAATTACAAATTGTGTGTTTAGGGGAAACCGATATGCCCAGTCAAGTGAAAAAATAAAGGAGAATCTTTGCTCTTTCTTCCTATGGCCAATCGGAATGAAAATGCAAATCCGAGGGGGGTAGTAAGCACTCAGCAGTGGCACACATTTTATTCTAATTTCTAAAGCTCCACATCTCTTCTTTTTAACACATTTTATCAAGTTAATCTTCACTTGTTTATTGGGTGCCCATTTTATGGCATTTAACATGTAAGATAATGTGGTTTGGAGCAGTAAAATTAGGATATATTGACCTTTGGCCTTTGGGCCACATTCTCTAGGACAGCGCCAATCTGTAAATGGAGTTTTCATTTTGGGACAAGGGGGATCAGGTAGATAAGGTGTGATGGTTTATCATTATTTATTTAAATTGTTTGGTAGTTCAATCCTGAAATTGACGGGCAGCTTTAATAGGTACCGAAGTTGAGGGCCGTTTCCACACATACAAGACTTTTCCAACTTTCTCTTAGTCGCTCTTATGCCAAAAGGCAAAAGGTTTCATTTGATTGCCTTCTTTTATGACATACTTCCCTAGTGTTGAATCCATACCATATCCCTTTTGAAAATTTCACTAATATAATTGTTGAAAAAAATAAATCCCAAGTGTATGTTGAAGAAGCAGGCAATTTATCACCAATTACAATCATCTGATCACAGCACAATTTCTGTTGTGTTAGAATTGAACTGTTTTGAAAAACACGTATTCCTTGCAAGTGGTGGGCTAATGGGTAAATTTGAGTTACCATCAGAATTCTTCTCTTCTTGTTTGGAAGTGGACTGATCAAATTTTAAAGCCATATCAGTTAACAAAGATCAACCTCTGCAATGAACCCAAAAAAAATTGTATTATGGTGAAGCGCTTGGGCTTGGGCTTGGGCTTGGGCTTGGGCCTGGGCCTGGGCCTGGGCCTATGTCTAGAGACCCAAGTCTTTGTGTCTGTGGAAAAATACCCACATCATCCTAGTTGAGAATTATGGTAGTGCTCAAGTATCTGATTTTGGAACATCTTGTCTCTTTGCTTCCGACTCTCACCTTTGATTTAATTAAAAAATCTTAAGAGGTAATGTGTCCAAAGGGCTGCCATATACAAGTTGAAAGAGAGAATTCAAATTTTCTTTTAACAATAACGACCAAAAATATATTGATGTTGGTGGTCACTGAAAATTGAAATTCAAGCTAAAATTATAATTTTTAAAGGATGATATTAAAATTACAATTTTTTTTTTTGAATAAGTCAAAATGGGGGTTTTATAAAACAAAATATCATTTTCATAAAAAATTTATAAATATTATTTAAGTTAAACAAATAGTAAAGTTTTTATCTTTATGGTTTCCCAAAAGTCAATACATAAAAATTGACAACGTCCACTTGAGACACTCAAGAGTACCATTCTTTCTCAACAAGAGGTTAAGCAATCTGATTTGGTGATTCGGTGACTTAGATAGACTTGGATAGAAAGAAATAAAATGCACTTGACAAAAGCAGAATATTGCAAAAAGTAAAAACTATGGTGCCAAACAATCCGTAAAAAAATGGCTATAAAAAGGGGAAGCTAGGAGAAAAAAATTCTGGTTTCTAATAAAAGAAGTAAAGTTTTTTTGCATGTTCACTAAATAATAATAGTATTTTTTTTTATTGATTTCTAATGCAGATGGTAAAGAAGAAATTTAAGTGGTATTTGAAGAGAATATATAAATAAGCTTAAAAGGTAACTTGGTCTGGCAACGGTAATTAGAAAATTCAAAGGCATCACGTGCCACCAACACCGGAGTCTTGAGATATTTTGTGTATGGAAGAATGGTAGGTAGCATGTGAATGGAAAATTGGGTTATATGTTAAATCAGAAGTAATTTGAGAAGGGTGGATTCTCAAGTGAAGGACGAAGACGCGTGTGAGAAGACTAAAAAGTCTGGAAAGAGGATGGACAAGGCAATTAATGTTCCAAACACGACAAAATGCATTTGACCAGAGCTGGGACATTATTAAAGTTCCATACACCATAAAACTTTGGATTCGGATTCTTCGAGATATCTCCGTCACACTCCTATAAGCTTCCCAGTTCCCCCCAATATAACGGTTTTTGAAAATCATTTGTACAACTCATATTACCATACCTACCATTTACAGAGATGATCATACAATATACATAAGGCTGTAATATTTATTGGTGATGTGATAGACGCAACCTCAGGTCCTCAGCCTTGCTACCCTCCTCAATGGGATGGAGGCCTTGACTTTTCAAGTCGCTTTTAGAAATAAAATTTCTGAATTATAAAATAACTTTTTGAATTAGTTAAAATAGGGTTGTAAAGAAAGGTTACAAAAAATCAAAACATTTTATCTCAAAATTAAAATATTTTTTTGAAAAAACTCCCACCATTGTCTATCAAACCGTGGATGAGGTTACGTCTGAGTGGATTTCAAGTGCTGTAACCATTTCACATTTCTATAAATATATATAGATTGGATTGTTACTGCCAAGCTTTAAACTTTAAAGGGTAACTTGGTTTGGGGTAGTCTTATGACTCTTATCTCATGTGGCAGTTGGTGGTTAGAAAATTCAAAGACATCACATGCCACTAACATCGGATTCTTAAGATAGACGTGTGAGAGAGGACACAAAAGTGTGCAGAGAGGATGGCCCAACATGGAGAAGGACAAAGGACAATAATAATATTCCATAATCAATATAATCAAGGGCATAGGTATTAAACCTTTGAAACAAGACAATAATGCAATCGACCAAATGAATTGGATTGGGATTCAATGGTTGTCATTCTTCGACATGTCCACATCTCCATCATCTGGGTGATGTAATAGACCCAACCTGAACCTGCCCTACTCAATGGGACAGAGACCTTGGCTTTACAAGTCTTCTTTGTAGATGAAAACATATGTATGCATGTACGTATCACATACTACATTTTCTCCCGAGGTTAGATAAAAGCTAAATATTTAAGAAGGTATTTCATTTGGATGAGCAGAGGAAATGAAAATGAAAATGGTTGTGGGTATGGGCGTGCTGCGGCTGGTTTTGTGGTTGATATTGCCGTGGTTAGCGACAGCGACTGCAGCAGCAACAACTAAATCATCATCAGATGTAAAGCCTGGTTGCGAAGAGAAATGTGGAAATATGATCGTTCCTTACCCCTTTGGAATATACGAGGAGAAATGTGCCCGGGACAAAGACTTCCTGCTGAATTGCACTGCCACTGGATTACTCCTTGGTGACAACATTCCTGTTGTGAGTGTATCCGTGAAGGAGGCCACACTGGTTGTCACAATTCATTCGGCTTATGACTGCTACGACGAGTCCGGGTTGGCTAAATACTTTGACCAGGTGATCGAACTGGTTGAAAACAGCTCATTCTCATTCTCTGACTCCCGCAACAAGTTCACAGCTTTGGGTTGCGATACCATGGCCTTTATGAGGGGTCCTAAGGACCAGCTGTATGCAAGTGGGTGTGTTACTTTTTGTGATAAACCCGTCAACTTTTCACAATCTAATTCTTGCTCCGGTTTAGGTTGCTGCCAAACCTCTATCCCCGCGGGTCTTCAGACATTAGACATTACTCTTCGCAGCTCTGGGAACCACAGCAGGATTTTGTGGTACAATAAGTGTAGCTACGCATTTTTGGTTGATACTGACTCTTTTCATCTTTCAAAAATGAACCTATCTGATGATCCTCAAATCTTTGTGGATCCCCCTGTGGTGCTTGACTGGGTAGTCAAAGGCAACTGCTCCAGACATGACTGCGGCCAGAATTCTATATGCAAAGACTCTAACACAACTCGCTCTGGTTATCTTTGCTCCTGCGAACAAGGCTATGCAGGGAACCCTTATCTGCCCAACGGATGCCAGGGTAAGTAATTTTGATTTCTATATATATATATATATAGAACAAGAACAAATATAATTAAGGTGTATGGGAAAATAATATTATTAATACACCCTTTCCCCTTCCCTCATTATTCTTGTAAAAACACTTCATTTTGTGTATCATCCTTGTTGGAACCACACAATTGGCTATTGATAATATGTTAAAATAATATTTTATTACCCTTTATTATATATATATATATATATATATTTTAACATAGTAATAAATTTATTTATAATAAACTAATCATACTTACACTATAGTTTATATTAGACCAAAAGTATTAATTAACATATATTACCCAAATAAATCATAATTTCTAATATTTTTTCAAATTTGAGTTTTAAGTCATTATTCTTTCAACAACCCCCATTAAATTGGGCTACAAAGTCAATCACACTGAGTGTTATCTTCAACTTCTCGAATACATTCGTCTTTAGTGGCTTTGTAAAAATATTTGTAACTTGATCTTCTGATATATAAAACTTAAGTTCTATTTTGTCATTTTTCATGAGTTTTTGACCGCGATTCTCTGTTATCCAAAATATCAAGCCCAAAATTACGTAGCAACTCTGGCCAAGAAAAATCAAAGAAAGAGTCACTACAACTTTTATAGTAATTCGGGTATCGTCCTCAAGGACTGACCTATGAAAGTTGTCAAACTAGGTCTAAAAAATTGTTTTTTGTTAAATTCTTGAATTGGAAAAAATAAAAATTTGATTTGAACAAAATTGAATGTAATAAAATAAATCGTAAATAAATTGCAAAAAAATGATTGATTTCTAATTCAAATGATTCAATATTGGGGGTTCCACAATCCAACTTCGGGTATTGGGCTTCAGACAAAACAAGGGTATCAATTTTAATTAGTCTTAGGGTATTCAAAATGTAGGGTCAAATGAGATCAACCTGAGTTCCACAACTCAGGGTTACATCTGTATCCTAACTTTTAATATTTTATTCCATTACTGAAATACAAAATAGATGAATGAATATGAAAATTGAGTTTAGGTCTAGGAGTTAGACCTTTACCACTCTATGTAGATTTGTCTTAGGGTAGATAACAATAGCAAAAACCTCAGATAACTAGGGATCAAAAATTACCAAGAATCCTTAATATCAAGGAATGGGCTATCGTACCATCCCCTAATTCAAACTAACATTAGAGGATATTTCTATTTCCATCTAGTATGCCTAAACTCTTCATTCATTTCATTTTTAGTTCAATTTTACCCATTGTTTTTCCTTAGCTCTAACCCTAGGTTTTCATGTTTCACACCCTAAGATGACTTTTTAGCCTCTCATGGTAGTGATTTCATTCACACAATCCATAAAAGAAGAATAAAGAACCATTCTTGAATAAATAAAAAAAACTAGAAACAATTGATTAAAAATAAAGAAAACAAACTAAGAATTTTTAGTGTCGTCTTTCTCCCTAAGAGAATCCAAGAACATCTAATAATTTTCGAGCTCCTAAAAAAGAACTCTAATGCCCTATTTATAGGCTAAAAGTTAAGTTGACACATGGCAAAATCCTAGAGAGCATGTAAAATCTTCTTTCCAAATCAAGGGCTCTCAATAAAAGTTTGTAAAAATTTGAGTCACGGGAGCCTTTAATGAAAAGATGTTGATTTTGCATGAGGATGATCCATTTTGCATGGTCATGCGAAATATAAATAGATTGATAACATTCTAACATCATTCTGGTGCATTTGGCATGGTTGTGCGAAAATTCGCATGTTCATGTGAAATTGATTTCCAAGCTACTGCAAAAATAAGCTCTCTGGTCCATTTCGCACGATCATGCAAAAATTTCACATGTTCATGCAAAACTAACACTCATTTGATTCCTCTTTGCACAATTCTATTCAATCGTCCATATATTCCTCGTTTCAGCTCCGATTTGTACACCATTTGAAGCGTTAGATTTTTTACTTCTCAAGCTTCTAAACAATATATCGCATGCCCAAAAATAACCTTGGGAAGTTCTCCAAATATCACCTCAAAGTCATAGTATATGTTGTCACTGGAATTTGAGTTCCAATTGGAATGTATGATCTTCAAGCCATATCCTTTAGCTTTTTTTTCTCATGTTTGCTTGCTCTCCAACGTCCATTCTTTTTATCCCTTAAACATGAGATTTAGCTCAAGATATATGTTAAGTTGGGTGAATTGAGCCTTTACATTTGCATAATCTCTTTCTATATGTGCCATTAGAGCACAATTTGTGGCTCTAATAAGTTTCTTATGGGAAAAACCTAGATCTCTTTGTTTTCCAAGCTCGAATCAGGTTAGGAACATGTTTAATTATCTTAAGTTTTTAAAAATCTTATGCACAATGAAAAAAATAACATTTTTAAACTTTAAAGGGATTCAAAATATGCTAATGAAAACCATACCTTCATTTCAAATGTTTCCAAATCAAATCTATAGGGTGAAGATGAAGAACTAAATTGCAAAAGTATTGTAAACTCGAAGTCTTTCGCCTAATAACTCGAATCTTGATTTTAACACACTTCCGATAGGGATAGAAAAAATGATAGAGACTCTCTCTCTCTCTCTAAAGGTGGAAGACAACTCTCTAGAAAAAACTATGGACACCCTAACCCCTAAGGGGGTATTTATAAGGTTTCTTACTAGGCTTAATGACTTGAGCCCACTAAGGGCTTGAGTTACTTAATCTAGCTCAAAACGAGTTCTACTTGATTAATTGGCTCAATAGGGCCTACTAATTAATCAATTAGCCCAATCTAGAGACTTTGTTTGGTTATCTTGTGCAACCTTGCATAATTTTCAAAACGCCTTTATGCACAAAAGTGAACCTAGAGCCAATTCTACCCTTATAATCTGTGCCAATTAGGTATATGAGCTCAAAACAGGGACCATTGCACCTATAAGAATACCGATTCTCTCAAAATCTAATTCTGAAGTTAATTCAACATCTCATTACAGATAATCAACTGAACTCTAATATCTTATGTAAATAATAATAAGACATCAAGTGATTGGGTCCGTGACCTGTTATCTATTACTTTCAATCTCCTCGTGAATTGGTGTAGGTAGTCTAAGAAGGTGAAAGTGAGAAAATAAAGACTAATATTAAGTAGGAAAACACCCAAAAGGGGGGTGAATTGGGTGAATTGGGTTTAAAAAAAATATTTTTCAACCTTAATAAATTCAAGTGCTTGGGTCCTGTTATCTATTGTTTTCAATCTCCCCATGAATTGGTGTAAGTAGTCTAAGAAGGTGAAAGTGAGAAAATAAAGACTAATCTTAAGTAGGAAAACACCCAAGAAGGGGGTGAATTGGGTTTTAAAAAAATATTTTTCAAGCTTAATAAATTCAAGCAAAAGAAGTACAAGGATAAAGAGATAGGGTTAGAGAAAGCAAACAAGAATTTTATAGTGGTTCGACACCTCTTGCCTACATCTACTTTCCTCAAGCTCTCAATCGAGTGAAGGTTCCATTATACTTGAAGCTTCAACCAAGCTTCCAACACATTTACACTTAGATTTTAGCTCTAATAGGCTCTTATACAACCTTTTCAAGTCTCTACTTACTTGAAGCTTTTAACTATCACAAAAACACTCCAAATACAAATTGAAACCTCTCAACCTAACTCAACAAAGACTCAAATACAACTCAAATGCTAGGAAAAATGACAAGGGTGTACTAAAGAATATGCTGATGAGAATTTAATGCACCAAGGAAAGAATGAGAGCTTTAAGGTGAAGAACAAGTAGGTAAAACAATTGAATGCATATTTTCTTATGCTCATAAATGAAGTGGAACTCTCACTTTATAGGTTTCTAGCTTCGGGAACCAAAATACCAAAAAGTAGCCTTGATCGATCAAGTATGGGGTCAATAACAAGTGACCATTAGGCCTCGATTGAGCCTTGACCGGACCTCGACCGAGAAGGCATAACCATTAACTAGGAATACAAGGCTACTGAAAGAGAGAGAATTTTTTTTTTTCATTTCTCAAGAAGCCCTCAATCGAAAAGGTAGAATCAGTTTATCGATACCCTAACCGGTTGAGCCAATTGACCAGTGCCTTGATCGGTTCACTATTTTTGGCCTAAAAACTTATATTTTTCTATTTTTTTCACTTCTAACACTTAGACAAGATCTTCAGGTCAATGAATATAAGAAGAGTGATAATAGGTCATTTGTATATTTACTCTTATATGTTGATGATATGCAAATAGCAGCCAAGAATAAGGAAGAGATAAGAAAAGTAAAAGTTCAGCTCAATAAAGAGTTTGAGGTGAAAAACTTAAGAGCCACAAAGAAGATACTTGGAATGAAGATTCTAAGAGACAGAAAGATAGGTAAATTATACCTAGGTCAAAAAGGATACATTGAGAAAGTTCTTCATAGGTTCAATATGTAGAATGCCAAACCTATTAGTACTCTCCTAGCGACTCATTTTAGACTCTCAACTATTTTATCTCCACAATCAGATGATGATGTTGATTATATGTCACGAGTTCCATATTCTAGTGCAGTGGGGTCTCTCATGTATGCTATGGTTTGTTCATGTTCAGATTTATCATATGCAGTCAGTAGATACATGGCAAATCCTAGTAAAGAACATTGGAAAGTAGTTCAGTGGATTTTTAGATACTTGTATGGCTCTACTGATGTTTGTTTGCATTTTGGAAGAACAAAAGATGGAGTTGTTGGGTATGTCGATTCTGATTTTGCAAGTGTCGCAAGTGACCTTGATAAAAGAAGATCTCTTACAGGGTATGTTTTTACTGTTGGTAGTTGTGCTATTAGTTGGAAAGCTACTTTGTAGACTACAGTTGCTTTGTCTACTATTGAGGTTGAGTCCATGGCTATTATAGAGGCTTGTAAAGAAGCTATTTGGTTAAAAGGACTATTTGGTGAACTTAGTGACAACTTGCAGATTATCACAGTTTTTTGTGATAGTCAAAGTGTTATTTTCCTCGCAAAAGATCAAATGTTTCATCATAGGACAAGGCACATTGATGTGAGATATCAATGTGTGTGTGATATCATTGCTCGTGGTGATATTGTTGTGACCAAAGTTAGCACCTATAATAATCCTATTGATATGATGATGAAGATACTCCCTATAGCCAAGTTTGAGCATTGCTTGGACTTAGTATTCGTTGTTGAATTATCCTTTGGGGTTTATGGAAAAGGTGGAGAGTTTTTGTTGAAGATTTTAGTTTGTTTGTTTTTTTTCATTTCATACATTAGAATTCATGTCAATGTGGAGATTGTTAAAGCTTAATGACCCAGTTTCCTTTTTTTGGTCCAACTCGAAAAGTTCATTGTGCAATATATATGGTGAAGAAAAAAATACGGATTTTCATGCTTTATTTATTTTTCTCCCATATATATTTATGGGTTGATGTATAGGTTTTCAGCATTTTATATAGTAGCCGCTTGATACTTTACCATTTTGAATCAATTTTTGACATAGTGGATTATTCTTTTCCTCTGCCCATGGTTTTTCCCGTTTAGAGTTTTCCACGTAAATTTGTGTGTGTTCTTATTTTTCTTATTGCCTATTCTCATTTTTCCATAACAAAAGGATATTGAGTCTGTGTTGAAATCAATAAGAGATTTTGACTTATAAGTAAGACCCTAAGGTGATCATATATCTCTATGAATTGAGTTACTATTGATGGAAGTTGGTGGCAATAGGTATTTTCAATAAAGGTACCATGATATCTCATGAGATTGTGACAGCATGTCCTTTTGAGTGGTCCAACCTTTGCCATCTTGCTAATCATTGCGACCTCCTATAAATGTGAATGTGAAAATATTATTTTCTTCTGCAATCGTTACAGCAATATATTTGAATTTTGCACTTAAAGATCATATAATTTTCTTTACTATTCTTTAATCATCAAGTTTTTCGCCATTAACCCACATTTGGTTTACAATAGTTTGTATCCAATCAAAATAATTTAAGATCGATTTAGAATCTTTCATGCAGATAGACTCGAATTCACCTCTTAATGTTTGCAATTTTAATCATTTGATATGATCATTATCTTTTATATAATTTTTGTAGAGTAAGCTATGTCTCTTTTGTTGTTTTTGCCTCTAAAATTTTCCCTAATATGGATTCATCTATTACTTGGAATAGTGTATATAGTAGTTTTTTTTATCTTTCTTTCAAGAGCTTTCTACTTTTTTGATAGTGCATTGAATTCTTTTGAATTAGGCACTTTGTTGTAACAACTATTGACTAGTATCTAAATACACCAATTATGGAAATTCTTACCCATGAATTTTGAGAATTGTGGATGAATTGAGTTATTATTTGTAATCATAGTTTCACCAATAATATTGCAACTTTCTTATGATTCTGCACATTCCTTGATATTCTAGCTCTGATATTATATTTCACTTTCTTTGATCTTCAGACTCTCATACTATATGTTGGAAACCATTCAATTAGATATTGATAATATTTTTGCTAAAATAATATTTCATTACATTCTGTTATATATTTTTTAACATAATAACAAAATTATTTATAATAAACAAATTATACTTTCACTGAAACTCCAGTTCATATTAGATCAAAAGTCCCAATTACCATAAGAAACTTAAATAAATAAATAAATAATAATTTTTAATGTTTTTTAAATTCCTAAAATTCTTCTAATTGGAGTTAAAAGTTGGATTATAATTTCAAGATTCTTTTTCCCTTGCCCCTTGTTCCTGTGTTTTGTTTTGAAGCAGATATCAATGAATGCGAAGATCCAAAAACTTACACATGCCAAGGTACTTGCAAGAATACAGCTGGGAACTACAGTTGCAGCTGTCCACTGGGAATGCATGGGAATGGTAAAGTGGCTTGTCAAGGATTTCGTGTCACCACATTTGCCGTAGGTTCTCTCCTCTGCTCAATTTCTTGTGACGTTCTTAAAAAAAATGTCTGGCTAAAATTTCGAATTCAATTTCAATCCCCAACTATAATCGACAATTGTGTGAATTTTGGTCCAACAAAAACCAAATATGATTTTGGCTGCAGATTTATTTTCCTCTAAGCTGGGCTTTGCTTGAAAACAGGGGCTTAGAAAATGGCACCCCTCATCTCTTCAAATTCTCTCATATATGATATATCTATCTATGATTCTATGTTGGTTGCTTGTGTGAACAGTTATTGGAGCGTTTGTTGCTGCTGTGGTTGCTTGTATTTTAATCTTCATTGAATGGAAGAAGCTGGCAAGACAGAAAAATTTTAAGAAAAATGGGGGTTTGCTCTTAAAGCGCCAGAGGATAAAGCTCTTTACTGAGGCAGAGTTGAAGAAAGCAACCAACAATTACGACCGCAGTCGGCTGCTTGGTCGAGGCGGCTCTGGACACGTTTACAAAGGTATTTTAGCGGATGACGTCCAAGTTGCTGTGAAAAAGCCGGTAGAAGCGGACAAGATTCAAATAAACGAGCAGTTCCAACATGAAATTGACGTTGTTTCACAGGTCAACCATGTCAATGTGGTGAAGCTCTTGGGGCTATGTCTAGAGACTCCAGTCACAATGCTGGTTTATGAATTTGTGTCTAATGGAACACTGTTTCAACATATCCATGACCCGAATTCAGAAATCGTTCGCTCATGGAAACTCCGACTGAGGATTGCTATCGAGACTGCGGGAGCACTCAAGTATCTTCATTCTTTAGCTGATCCCCGTCATTCATAGGGATGTCAAATCCATGAACATACTTCTAGACAACAAACATACTGCTAAGGTAGCAGATTTTGGAACTTCAGTGCTGATTCCGCTGGATCAAACTGCCATAAACACAAAAATAGCAGGGACATTGGGGTACTTGGATCCTGAGTATATGCAAACCGGAAACTTAACTGCCAAGAGTGATGTCTATAGCTTTGGCGTTGTCCTCATGGAGCTTTTAAAGGGATGGAATCCAACTCCTGGTGGAAGGTCTGTGGATGATTCAAATAGGAATATCATTCATGACTTTCTCTCCGCCGTGGAAACCAATCGTCTCTGTCATTTTGAACGTTAGCATTAATGGTGAAGCTGAAAGGGAGCAATGCAACAAGTGGAAGACGAGCTCAAGGGCTTGCAACGAGAAGCTGAGAATTTGTTGGCCGGTGAAAGTGAAACCGGGGAAGAGACCCAGAGCTTACTAAGTGAAATAGAGGGCCGATCCTCCGAAAAGGATGAATCCCATTCCCATACCCATTACGTGACAGCCTTTGATATTCAACCACAAGAGGTTTCTGGCGTCATTATCTTTCCCTAGCCTGAAATAAGGGAACCCTACTCTCACTCTCTGCATCATGATCCATGCAGCATGCATGCTATATATGGTACCACCTTCTGTATTCCTGTCATAGTTTATCCTGTGTGAGCTTCTTCTAGCTTAATTACTAGTCATGATTGTGGCATAAGTTGTATTAAACCTTTTGTGGTGTGTTCTTATTATATGTTTGTATTGTATGGTATTGTGTATGAAATTAATATCTACAATTATGTCTTGTGAAGAATGAATCCTCCGAGAATCGCTCCTCAATTTATTTGAAAGTGGAATGCTAGGGCAGCAAGACCTAAAATCTAAAATAAATCCCCTCACACCAAGGAGTTGGAGAGCTTGAAATCTTAAAACAAAACATTTTATAGTTTTTGTGGCCTCGCCTTTCTGGGCACACTGAGGTTTGGATTCAAATCATATTAAGTTTGTTGATATATGGTATGCATTATGAGCCTAAATCTTTAACAACCTAGGCTTTTAAGAAAATTGGTAACTCAAAATGGTATGAAAGTTGTGTTTAGTTGGAGTATTTTCTGTTACCTGCTTTTTTTGTTCTACTGAACTTTTAGGAAAGATTACAGAGTCCACTGCTTCTCCAGTGGAACCTTTTTCCACCACATTCACAGTAAAAATGGGATGACTCAATCTCAAGGATACCCTCAGAAACTGCACATCCCCAAGCCTATCTCCTCTCTGCAGCCTCAATTTTGATCATTCATTAAGATGCCAAATTTGCCAAGATATCTTTGGATGATAAGTAGACGGCAAAAGTCTCTCAAATAACTACATTAGTTCAGGATACATTGGGTTATTTGGATCCTGAATATTTACAGATAATCCAACTGACAGAAAAGAGTAATGTGTATAGTTTTGGAGGAGTTCCAGCAGAGCTCCTAACTGGAAAGATGCCAAATGCAGCAAAATGGCCTCTTTCAAATTCTCAAAGCCCATGTAGTGAATGAGGCAAACGAGAGATGTTATTGCAGTTGCAGAGCTTGCAAAAATGAAAGAAGAAGGTTCATGAGGCATCCATGAACTTGGATTAGAGTTGGCTTTTTGGTAATTAATTTATAAATTGAGCATTTGGCCAACAGGAAAGTGCCTGGCCTGGACATCTGCTTTTCGTTGGAATATAATGTGATGAATTAACTGGTTTCTATATTCCAAATTTAGTGCATTTTATTGAAGGATCAATACAACCTCACTACACAATACATTAGTAAAAATAAATAATAATAATTCCAGAGGATGACAATTGAAACAATACCATTGAGCATAAATTTTTTTTTTTACATACTCCACACAGCAAGCACTTCTCTAATCAAAACCCCATCAGCTATGAATTTAACAGTTCCAAATTTAGGCTTCTAGTAGAAACAGGTGCAGACATACATACATACATACATACATACATGCATAAGAGCTGAGCAACAACTTCTACTTGCTCTTTTCATTCCAATCTTCTTGCACTAGCGCTCTTCCCTGCAGCCATAGTTTGACCCAGGACATCCCCAACACCTTGTCCAAGCCCCCCAATGAGTCCTCCAATGAACTCCATAACAACCACGGATGCAATCTTTATGAAAGTCCCCCGCATACTAGGCTTTTCTAAGCCTGTGACGCCATTGGCACGCAGGCCATTCACCATGTTCTTAGCACAAACTGCATGGAGATGGTAATCACATGCTGTGGCTGTGCAACGATACACCCGCCCTGACCTCTTTCTTTTGCACTCACCACAGCTGAAACCAGGGTCACCACTTGATAATGTCATTGCAGGCATCAGGGTTAGGGGGTGGGGATGAGCCAGCGGAAAGGTCATTTCCGTAGAAAGCATTGCACAGCAAGGGTGCATCTGGAAACTGCATGCACTGCAACGAAATGTATACCCTGCCGTTGGCTTGTTGCAAATATCACACCTTTTCCCTAGAATTCCGCCTTTAACTATGATGAAAATTTCATATTAGAAAGCCAGGTTATCATTAATCTGCTATTAGTAAGCAAAATAAAAAATTAAAAGGTAGTTGGTATTGTTATCAAAATCAAATTAGGAGGAGACTTTAGTTAACATACACACATGTTAATTCATATAAAAAAATTACAAGGGTGCTAATTAAAGAGAAGATGTACTTTAACTCACCTGGTTTAGAACAGAATCCAAGTGGGTGCTGGCAGTGGAGAGGATGGCTCTTGAGAGTGGTGGGAGCCAAGGCACAGAACTCGTGTAGCTGATGGTTACACTGTTGGCATGTGAACCTTGTGCCTGCTCCGTATTCCTTGCAGCCCATGCATGTAAAAGGGTCAGTTGAGGTGAGTAGAGCTAGGGGGTGTTGTGGGTGACAGGACAGAAGTATCTGCTCTCCCCGAGTTTGATTAAGAGAGGTTGGGTATTGAAATGAAGGGGACTTGCTTCGGACTAGTGATGTTGAGCGAGAAAAGTTTGGGAATTCCATGGAAGGAGACTCGTGTGAGAGAAATGCGTGCTTCCAATCTTCAAGGGTTTCTTGCTCCAATTATATATGGGCTCAGTCCCTTCCTCCCCTCCTTCCAAACTCCACTCTTTATTTGATGGAGAAAATTGCAAACTAAGGAAGAATATTAATATGCTAGCTAGTAGAGATGTCACCATCTGAAGACCATACAAAAAGAAGATGCCGGTAGGGTCACCCTCGTAAATGGGTCACATGGCCCATATTTACAACTTCATTTCCATCATAAATAGAAAAATAAATAAATGAAGGAAAGGTGACACCCTTGATTAATTATATGTTGGTTTCTATCTGATCCTTCTTAAACAATCATTCATCGCACTAATATATGTTTTGATACAATTAGTTTTAGCAAATCAAGTGATTATATGAGGTGTGACCCTTCAAAAGCCAACAAGAGAATAAAAATAGGGCCCCTTGATTCCTGATAGGGACGACCTTATGCAACCAAACGCACCCCACAAGGAAATAATACACACACCAGCCCACCAAAGTCAAGGTTTCTTTCACCCCGGAATCATGGGTGTTTTGTGAAAAGCATGAAGCTTTTACCTTGGGAGGTTCTTATTCCATTTCTAGTCTACAACCAAAGAAAATGTTGCTACCTTACTTAGCTTGCATTAAGGGGGATTGTTTCTGTTTTCTTACTTGAAGTCTTAAAATTGCTTTTAAGACTTTATGACTTTTTTAAGATAATTTTATTTCATTAAAGAGAAAAAGAAAACTTTTTTGTCATTCTTTTTTCAACCTTTAACTCTACTATAATATTTAAACCTAATTTCTCATATAGAATGAAATCATAAAATATATTTTTAAGAACTTTGAATAACCCTTGTCTTGAAAACAAATTCAACTGTGTCAATTTGGATGAGAGTAGATTCACTATAAACTAAAATTGTCATAAAAATGGAATGTGAATTAATTATGTATGGTTTTTTTTTTTTTTTTTTTTTTTTGTCTATGTTATTTCTTATTATCAAAAAAAATTCAGATTTAAATTTTTCTTATGAATTATTTCTCAAAAATAAAACGCTTGACACCAAAACACTTATTTGAATAATAAATTAATAAAAAAAATGGATCCACAAAAACCACTATTTTATCCCATAAATTTGTATAGATTTCTCATTCAAAAATAAAATAAAAAAAAATTAAAATCATGAAATTTGTATTAGAAATGAATTTATTATAAATTTTAAAAATTCCACGGCTTACCTTTCCATCCTACAAAATCAAATTAAACTACTTATTATCATTAAAGCCCAAAACATAATTAATACTTATCTAAATATCCACTAAAAGTCAATAATTTAATTAGTTTTTAAAAATAAAAATTTAGATTTTTTTTTTTCTAAATTAAAAATCTACAAATTAACAAATCAATCTCAATAATAAAACATATATTTTAATCATCAATTCCAAATTCAAAGGTACATGATATAGAAATAAGCATTAAGATGCTAACTTAATTTCTTTTTTTTTTTTTTAACCAACCAAGCATCATTAAAAATCTATTTATAATTCAAGTACTAATTTTTTGACTAATTACACAATTAATCATTATACCATGTTTATAATGATTAGAAAATTTTTAACATTTTTGGATATTTGAAAATAAGTTAAGAAACTTTTTTTTTTCAAATTAAAATAAGAAAAAACATGATAATTGATTTTATAAATGTTGTAATATATAAAAATAACATCCAATAATTGACATTTAGAAATAATAAAGGCAAAGAATTTAACATTTAATGACATTCAACCTTATGTCTCTATTCGGATTAAATTCCATTTAAGTTTATTCTAGATTTCAAAGAAAAACAAAACAAAACATCTTTTAGGTGTATATAACGTGTTATAATTTCTAATATTTCGCAAGTATTTTGAGTTAAAAAGCATTTTGTTAATAATATTTCAAAAGAATATATTTCTTAATCACTTCATTTATCGAATCCACTTGTTAGTTGTTATTACTTTCCCCATTTAAACAAGGAAACACGCTAGAAAGTAGAAAGAAAAAGTGGAGATATTCCCATTAATCATATATTTGTCATGTTTCAAACACTGTTTTGGATTGCCATCATCTTAAATCCTAATTCTATACAAAGTATTTGCTGTTTTGATTCTATTCCTAAAGGCAAAAATACGTGTTGTGTTTTCAAACTTGCTTTTCTTCTTGCACACCAAGCAAATACAACAAAAAAAAAAAAACCACTAGAAGAATGCAAGAATCTAGAGACCCAACTCACCTTCCTGGTTGCACTACAAATACATGTAAATTGACTACAAACAATGATGCTGATAGCTTTGGCTGCACACTTGCACTTGACCCCGCAATAATATTTGTTTATAAATAATTTTTAATTATTAAAAACTCAAAATTTGACAGGACAAAAGTTTCATTATACACACACCCATATGGTTGAATTTTCTCCCCAAAATGGCAAGAGAAGAATTAGCGTGATTGGTTAAGCTGGGGATAATAAAGGGATTGGGTGAGGTATAAATATGGCAATAAAATGGGAATATCCCCAATCCCACAATGGAATAGGATCGCATTGTTTGTGTGCCCAATCCTATGGCTTCGTCTTTCCACCAACGCCATTGGATCTGATTGTGTTTTGTGGCCAGAATTCTAACACTACCCAATCCCAATATCTTTGTTCATGCAAATTTAAGGTATATGGAGAACCCTTATCTGGGATGTCGGGGTAAGTAAATTCATTATCATCCATTACTTTGTATATATGTGAATCTATCTATCCTCTTCTTTCTTGTGTTTTGTTTTCCACACATATCAATGAATTCAAATAGGGATGATGACAGGAACGTTTTGGTCTAGGTATTTTCCCTGATCCGCTCGGATGAGACTCGATTGAGATCAATATCAGAAAATTTTTCAAAACCCGGAAGGGATTTAGGTCTTGTTTGAGCATGCATTTATCTAGGCCCACCCTCATTACATATAATATTAAATAAATGTTATCATAATTGATTTTTTAAACCTTTCTAACCATAAAATATTACTTTTCATAACAAAAAATTATAAATATTTATTTATTTATAAATTATATTCATTTTTAATATAATTAAAAGTAAGACAGGAGGAATGGAGCAATCCGCACCTAAGCCCCTCCCATTCTCATCCTTCATTACAAATAGCAATAAACTTACACATGCCACGCTACTTCCAAGAGTACACCTGGGCAGCTGTCAAGGGTTTCCTCTCACCACTATTGCCACAGCTTCTCTCCTCTACCTGCTCTCTTGTGTTCTAAAAAGATACTTGTTAAAAAATTTAATTCAATTTAAATCCCAAATAATTGAAAGAATTTATAGTCCAAACCAAATTTGATTTTGGGGGTGGATGTTCTTTCTTCAAATCTGAAAGGGAGCAGATAGAAGGTGTACATGGTTGGAGCTCAAGAGCTCACTAAGTGAGAATTTATTGGCTGAAGAGACTAAGAACTCACTGAGGACTCCTCTGAAAATGCTGCTCGTGAACCGGATCAATCATCAATCATCAATCCCACCCCCATTATGTCATGTGACAGCATTTGATATTCAACTAGAAGAGGAGCTTTCAGGTGCCATATCTTTCCCTAGGCTCTGCGTTATCATCCATGCACCATGTGGCACCACCTTGTATAATCCTGCCATATTTTATCCAGTGATATATGACCAAACTTAGTGTGGGCTTCTGTAGTCTTAATTGCTAATCGTGTTTGTGGAATAACTTGTGTTTAATCTTTTGTGGTGTGTTCTTAGTATGCATTGTGTGAGAAATATGTACAATTATGCCTACTTTTGAGCTTTTTCCCTGTTGTACATTCTCTGGTCCTCTGCTGTTAAATCGGTTTAATTCTGGAACCCATCTTAACTAATATTACATCGTTTCTTTGGCCCACATTGGAAAGAAATGGGATCTTTTAAGCCTTTAACTATATATGCTGTTGGGTTATTTGATTATAAGAGATGAACTCTAGTTGCAATTTTTAATAAACACCAGAGCTACTAGCTTTATTTGCCGCTACTGAGCTTTTAGGAAAGATTACCAAGTCTTAATGCTTCTCCATTCTCCAACGGTGAACCTTTTCCACCACGTCCACAGTAAACCAATCTCTTCGGACAGCCGTGTAAGTATAGCCACCGAAACTGCCAAGATATTGTTTTCCATTGATCAATCTATCAAATGACTACATTAGTTCGGCGGAGGATTGGCTTATTTGGTTCCTGAATATTTCCATACAAGCCAACTGACAGAGAAGAGTGATGTGCATAGTTTCGGAGTAGTTCTAGCGCAGCTCCCAGTTGGAAAGATGCCAAAGGCAGCAAAATGGCCTTTTTCAATCTCTCAGCCCCCATGTAGTGAATGAGTGAAACAGGGAGCAAACTATAGTCCTTAGGGGCGAAGAAAGGCCAACAATGAAAGAAGTAGTAACATTGGTAGAAGGGATCCAGAAGGTTCATGAAGCATCCACATGAACTTGGATACCCATTCATATCAGAATAAGCTTTTTGTGACTAAATTAGGCATTTGGCCAACGGGTAGGGTCCTGGACATCTGCTTTTGTTGGAATTTAATGTCATGAACTAATTGATTTCTATCTTCCAAATAAAGTGCATTCTATTGAGGAAACAATACAATCTCAATACACAATAGAGTGCATTAATAAAAATATATACCTGCAGAGGATGAAAATTGAAACAATACCCTTGAGAATAAATTTTACATACAGCAAACACACCTCTAATCAAACCCCAATCAGCTATAAACATTTAACATAAGAATTTCAAATTCAAGCTTCTAGTTGAAACAGTTGCAGACAGAAGAGCTTGTTGAACATGGTAACAACTTGTGCCCATTCATTCCAATCTTCTTCTATTAGTGCACCGCCCTCTTGCAATAGTTTGAACCAGGACATCCCCAACACCTTGTCCAAGCCCCTCAATCAGTCCTCCAATGAACTCTATAACAACCTGAGATGCAATCTTTGCGGCAGTCCCCAGCATGCTAGGCTTTTCTAAGCTCATGATGCCACTTGCACGCAACCCATTAACCATGTTCTTAGCACAAACTGCATGGAGATGATAATCACATGATGGGGCTGTGCAATGAAACACCCGCCCTGACCTCTTTCTTTTGCACTCACCACAGATGAAACCAGGGTCACCACTTGATAATGTCATTGCAGGCATCAGGGTTAGGGGGTGAGGATGAACCACAAAGGACATTTCAGTAGAAAGCATAGCGCAGCAAGGGTGAATCTGGAAACTACATGCACTGCAACGGAAAGTATACCCTGCCGTTGGCTTGCTGCAAATATCACACTTGGTCCCTAAAATTCCGCCTTTAACTATAATGAAATTTATATATCACAAAGCCAAGTTATCATTCTGCTAATATAGTAATAAAAATCAAAATTAAACAGGTAGAAACTATTATAGAGTTAGTTGATGATATTATACTTATCAAAATTAAAAAAAAATTAATGAATCAACACATGTTAATTCATATCTAAAAACAAGTTATAAACTTACCTGGCTTAGAACAGAATCCCAGTGGGTGTATGCGGTGGAGAGGATGACTCTCGAGAGTTGTAGGAGCCAAGGCACAGAACTCATGTAGTTGATTGTTACACTGTTGGCATGTGAACCTTGTGCCTGCTCCATATTCCTTGCAGCCCATGCATATGAAGGGTTCAGGTGAGGTGACCTGAGCCAGGGGGTGAGGATGACAGGAAAGAAGCATCGGCTCTCCCTGAGTTGGATTGACAGAGCTTGGGTATTCAACTGAAGGAGACTTGCTTAGGACAAGTGATGTTGAGCGAGGAAAGTTTGGGAATTCCATTGAATTAGATCTCTGCGGGAGAAATGTGCTTGACTTCTTCATGGCCTTGTTGCTCGTATTATGGTTCAGTCCTCCCCTTCCAAGCCCCAGACTAAGCAAAGAATATTTATGCTTGTAAAAGTTGTCACTATCTGAAGGCCATCCAAAAAGAGGATGCCAGCAGGTCACCCTCATCAATAGGTCACATGCACTAATGTTACAACTATCCATTATAAACAGAAAAAAAGAAAGAAAAAACACAAAGGAAAGGTGACACTCTTTATATATTGGTTTCTAATTGTCCTCAAACAGTCATTCATCAGACTTATTGCATCCAAACTTAAATTGTATATATGTTTTGATACGATTAGTTTTAGGACATCAAGTGATTATATGAGTTGCGACCCTTCAAAAGCCAACATGAGAATAAAAATAGGGCCCAGAAAAGAAGAGTTGATTCCTGATAGGGAGGACCCTATGAAACTGAACGCACTCAACAAGCAAATAATAGACACACCATCCCACCAAAGTCAAGGTTTCTTTCATCTTTAATCATGGGCAATCGCATGTGATGTGAAAAGTATGAAGCTTTTCCTTCGGAGTATTCGATTCAAAGTGAAAAACAAAGAAATTTTGCAGCTTTTTTGGTTCTGAGCTTTCCCAACTTCTTCAAAGATCAAAGATGAAGGTTAGGTGTTCCAAGATGTCTTGTAATCCAAATATATTTTCTGGATGTTGTGAGTTGTAGAGCATTTAACTGACAAATATTTAATGGGATGCCTTTCTTAATCACTTGACTTATGGTTGCTTATGCCCCTTTTTGTATGTCATAATTGATTCTCCTTGTTACTACTTTCTCACTTTGCCCATTTATCACCAAGAAAAACACACCAGAAACTAGAAAGAAAATTAAAGTGGAGATACTCCCTGCTGCCGCCTTTAACCTTATAATTTCTTTTTCAAACACTATTTTAGATTGCCATCATCTTAAGTTTGATCACACATATCCTAATTCTATACGAAGTATTTGCTAATGTTTTTTATTCTATTCCTGAAGACCAAAATACGTGTCGTATTTTTCAAATATGCCTTTGAAATGAGCCATGAGTCTCAATATGCCTTTGAAATGAGCCATGAGTCTCAACACTTTGTCAACACTCTCTTCTTGCGCACCAACTGCTATATCCCCTTTAACCATATATTCACTTTCCCTGAAACTACGATACGTAATCTATTTCCAAGTGTACTGGGAAGTCCCAAGACATGAAAAGGCTTAGATTTGTGGCTTATCTGAATGGTATATTTCTGAAATACGCTTCTACGCTCTGGTGTAATTTCAGATATTTATCCTGGTTTGATAAAACTTCCACCAGATGTAAAACACCAATGAAAAGAGAGCAAAGAAAGGATTCAATCTTGCCTCTCAAAAGCTCGTTCTTTAAGACTTGGTGTCAGTAACATGGATAAGGCTCTTTTGGCCTGTCATGCCAATGAATTCAGTATCTCCTCTTTTGCAGTAAAAGCAGTGGGTAATGCTACAACAACCATAGCAAGGCTGAGCAGCTTCTGTCCAGAGGTGGGCGAATTTATTTTGGGCCAAGCAAATACTCAAACCAGCTTGGTTAAGTGGTGGGCTGCCATGGGACAGATCCAACATGAGCCCTACCTTCAAAGCAACCACTGCCAAGTGCCAAACACAGGAGACTAATGGCCAGTCTTCATGGCACAAAGGCTGACCCCACATTAAGGTTGTCATTGCAGTTTTAATACTTGGATACAGCCGAAAATTTGAGGCAACCAACTGTACAAGTTTTAAAATCCATACATGATACACCTAATGGACTGACTCCACCACCATACAAACCAACCAACCCTCGCCACGTTTAGCAAATCCCATGGCCCCAGGCCCCCAGCTCACATGTGGCTCCAAACACAACTTGCAAATTTGCACTTGTTACTAATACAATTACCTTATTCTGGAGAGGTTGAGTATGTTGATTGATTTTTATATTACTACGAATTCTTGTCTTTCCCTTCCGTTTATGTCATTTTCCATGCCACCTTACACGGTGATTTATGGCACTGGAGTCGAGCTTTTCATATATAATATAAGTCTTCAAGTCTTAAAACTACAAAAACATCAATTAATGAGTGATGGCCACAATTCTGAAAGCTTTTATAACTAACTTACGGCAAACACCACAATCAAGTAAGAAATGCAGTAAAACGTAAATTTTAGACCTTATCATCAGTTGTACGTAACATACAAGAAGCCGAAAGCGCCCCCCCATAATGGTTTGGTCATATTTGCTTTCAACGGGCCTTTGGCTTTGCCGACAGTATGAAGAAGAAGTCTTAACATACAAAATGTTTAATTTCCAAACGAATTCTATCTTGTCAGTAAGTAAATCTCAACCACCCCTCCGTGGAAGGACGTGTATAAAAGCAAAACAAATCGGGAATAGTATTTAGGAGGTTTAAAGCTTCTTAAATTGGTTACCATGCACATACAACTAATACTTGAATTTGAGTGGCCCAGCCTCCTGTTCCCGTTACCCAATAGGAACATCGGCCACAAGATGCCATAAAGTGATAGGACAAAGGGGCTTACATATAAAATATATAAGTAAAACCTGAGAAGAAGAAAGAAGGGGCAGAAAAACAAAAGTGGGAAAATGACCGATTGTATATGCTTCTCCAAATGCCAGCTGGTTCACACGTCGCAATAATTGCAATTGGCCAGCATCTTCTGTTTTTTAACCCCTCTCCAGAATTTTAGGGGCATTGCATTCAAATCCAGCGATGACTGATTGGGCTTTGGCGAGGATGGTAGATCTTCAGCCTCCAATGGAGGAGTCCAAGCTAGGACTTTTGGCCAAGGCTATGGCCTCCTACTGACACTGCCAAATCAAATCCATGATTCACGCTCCCACTATTATTTTTTCAATGGGTACCACTGAACAAAATTTGTAAGACTAACTGTCTTTTTTTTTTTTTTTTTTTCTTTTCCTCTTTTTGGGGAGAAGGAAAATCCTTGAAACCTGTTCATTGATTTTGATTGGGAAGCCTAGAAAGGAATCCCAGGAACCACTGATCCGTTATGGAGTAGGATAACTGTACTGAGATTAAGAGAATTAGAGGTGGGTAGGAGGAAAAAGAAGGGATTAAAGAGTGACGTGTGTGGGTAAAGGTGTGGCACTCTAACAGCGTCGGCATGAGGGTCAATCATTTTGGACTGACCAAGCTCCACCCTTTCTTTGAATGCCATCGCTTCTCATGATATATTACGAACCAGGCCACTCCAGATTCTGTTGTCCCTCACATACCCTCCCATGATATTATTTTTATCCACTTTTTTTGGATGATCAAACTTAAGAGGAGAGGAACGATTTTAAAAATTGGTTGTAAGGTTCAACTTCCTGATATTAAAAGGAGAAAAGGAGAAATAATTAATGACTTGTCATAAAGGCTGATAGCCCCTTTAGTATTAAAATGATTACCCACTCTGGGAAGAAATGCAGAAACTCTTTCATTAATTGGCATCTTTAATGCCTTCAGAAATTTCAAAGCTTTTATGGGTGCATTGGAAGATGGGGAAATAAGACTTACCTTTTGGGTTGATAGTCTTATTGTTTTCCCATTTTCTTGAAATTCATTCGAGTTTAATTGATCATCACTCTTATGGTTACTGTCAAATATATTAATTAGTAAACTTAAACTTTTTGTCTAATTTTTTAATATTGATTTGATTTGAGTCTAATGTCACTCTTTCAACCTTTGTCATGTTTGTTATTCTTTAGTTACCACCAATTTTAAAATCACCTATAAGCTGTCATTGTTCATCTACATTCATTTGTCTCCCTCAACTAACCTTTATCTTTAATAAAAAAGTTAAGAATGATTATACCATTTTCAATGAACTATAAAAAAGAGAAAATTTATTGTCCATACTATCTCTCTATCTCTTAGAAGAGTCTAGTAGAGTCAAAGTTAACCTTGGCCAAACAACTAACCAATCAGGCTAAGCCTAACTAAATAGCAACCAAACATCAAAGACCGTTTAGGCTTAGATCCCATTGTGAGATATCTTCATTCCAAGTGATATGAGGAAAACAAAATGATGAAAGGTTGATCAAAGCCATGATTAGTCCTTATAAGGCTAATTAAACCCAATCAATAACAACCTAATATTAAAAGTCATCTAATCCTAATAGATATTTCTAGATGTCGAGCTTAGGATCTCATGACTCCAAAGGTAAACTTAAGAAAAACTTATAATGACTACAATAATTTATCATAACTGTTAATTAATATTTATTATGGTTAATTCACGAACAAGTAATGAGTTAAAACTCTTAATTAAAGACATGTTTTAATTCTTACGTTAGCATAGCTAATTTGCATGTAATTGTTATCAAGGCTCTCTACAATTGTTTCTTCGCCATTTCCTTTAACACACTAACTTGATTTTCATATAAAGAATATTAGTATAATGATTAATTATTTTTTAGTGTTGGTTTTTGGATTGGACCGATTAGCTCCACTTGAATAATTCATGTTCAAATATCAAAGGATTCACAAGTTTAATAAAAGGGATTATAAATGAGTAGAAAAGGGCCTAGGAGTTATTTCACATAATAGAAAGTGTTTTTAATAAAAGAATATTTTGCATATCTGTTTAATTATTTGAGAGTATTATATAATTTCACTTGTAATTTTATTATATGAATAAGTTCGTTATTTGATTTTTATTTCTTTTGCACTCTAAACATGAAAGTTGATATTTTTTTCATGCAAATTGAACCGTTATCATGCTTTAATATTCAATTCGACTCAAAAACCTATCAATCGATTAGAAAAATGCAAATGGAAGATCGGGAAAATGTAAGGAAATTTTGTCCCACATTGAAGCTTTAAGAAAGGATGGGGAAAATGGGATGAAGGACGGGAATGAAGAGAACAGAGGGCAACGGTAGAAAGCAGAGACGTGGAATGTCAGTTTAGTAATAAGTGGAAGATCAAGACCCTATTTTAAAGGAGCAGACAGCACAAAACCACTTTAGCGTGTGGCGCAACCACACTGTCGGTGTTTGCTTGAGTCCTCAGAGTTGAGAGTGGGGTGGGGGAAAGGGTTTAGTCATTTTTCTGCAATCGCCGGCCGCTCACATGAGGAAAGACGCCTCACCGGCTACCGTCCCCGGCAACTCCGTCGGCAAATTATTCCTATGTTTCGAAACTAAGCCCCTGGTTGCCACATTACTGGCCCTCACCCTTGTCATGGTCATCTGGAATCTCCAGCCCTACTACGAAAACCTCATCTCCACCACCAACCGCTGTTCCGCCGCCGCCGCTGCCGCAGCCGCCACCTCCACCTCCACCACCATCGCCACCGGTAATGCATCCATCCTCCCGTATACACCGTCCTCATCCTCCTCCTCCTCCGTCTCTGAAAAAAAGGTCTCCACTCCAAAGGCTAGCTCCAACGCAGACCCTAACAAGCGCCTCTTCTACGCCTACGGCAACGCGGCCTCTCTCTTCGTGCTAATGGGAGCTTACCGCGGCGGTCCTCGGACATTCGCTGTTGTGGGTCTGGCTTCCAAGCCCCTTCACGTCTACGGCCGTCCTTGGTACAAATGCGAGTGGATCTCTAGCAACGGTTCGGCTTCCTTGAGGGCCAAAGCCTACAAAATGCTTCCCGATTGGGGCTACGGTCGGGTGTACACGGTGGTTGTGGTGAACTGCACATTCGCCGAAAACCCAAACGAGGACAACGCTGGTGGGAAGCTTGTCCTCCGTGCCTACTATGGCGAGTCGCCGAGGAAATTCGAGAAGTTCACGGTCTTGGAGGAACAACCAGGGTCCTACAATGAGTCCAATTACCGCCCGCCGTATAAATATGAGTATCTGTACTGCGGGTCATCTTTGTACGGAAACCTGAGCGCAGCGAGGATACGGGAGTGGATGGCGTATCATGCGTGGTTCTTCGGACCCAAATCACATTTTGTGTTTCACGATGCGGGTGGGGTGTCGCCGGCGGTGAGGGCAGCGCTGGAGCCCTGGGTGCGAGCTGGGTGGGCTACGATTCAAGATATCAGAGGTCAGGCGGAGTTCGACGGCTATTATTACAACCAATTTTTGGTGGTGAACGACTGTCTCCATCGTTACCGACACGCTGCCAACTGGACATTCTACTTCGACGTGGATGAGTATATATACTTGCCTGACGGCAGTACTCTGGAGTCCGTTTTGGAGGAATTCTCCGATTATACCCAGTTCACCATTGAGCAGAATCCAATGTCCAGTGTGCTCTGCTTGAACGACTCCTCCCGCAACTATTCAAGGTATGAAATTCCTCACAATGCTTCCCTCCCTTTTCATTCCCAACCCATAATTGAGGATGGATCTCGATTTCTGCACCCTTTTGGCACTGGAATATTCTTTAGATCTCTAGCTTACTGAATTTCATTCCTTGCATTTGGGGCATCCAGTTCTTTCACTTTCACTTTCACTTTCCTTTCTCGAAACCCATACGGTCCCAACATTTCCCGTTCATAAACTTCTTCTTTTTCCCTCATTGGGTGGTAGTGGTGATAATGTTTTTGGTAATTAAAACAGGGAATGGGGATTCGAGAAGCTGCTGTTCAGAGATTCACGAACCAGAATCCGGCGAGATAGAAAGTACGCAATACAGGCGAAGAACGCATACTCCACGGGAGTACACATGTCTGAGAATGTAATTGGGAAGACACTACACAAGACCGAAACCAAGATCCGATACTATCACTACCACAATTCCATATCAGTAAAGGGTGAGCCTTGTCGTGAATTCCTCCCTATCTCCGCCAAGAACAATGTCACCTGGTTCGATAAGCTCCCTTACGTTTATGACGACAACATGACGAAGGTGGCCAACACCATCAAACAATTCGAGCGCAATACCATCGGATCCATACATGTGTTTCAATAGTAGAGTTCTTTAATTTTTTTCTCTTTTTTATTATTTTTTTATTTTCGTCTAAAGAAGATAATTATAAATATAAATTAAGGCAGTGAGACCACCGCAGCGTCACCGACATGGGCATCCAGGCAGAGGAGGTGAACACTGGACATTGGTAGTTGACTAGTGGCTTTGCGTCTTGTTGCTAAAAGGTTACTCCTTCCCTCTGCCACCGCTGCCATCCTCTGACCCACGCCACTTCACACATGCACAGCCAACTCAAACCACAAAGAGTGGGGAAGGGGAGGGGAGGGGAAGAGATTGAGAAAAAGGGTCCAAAAACCCACTTTGATTTATCTGTAAAGGTGAGAGTGCTTTATTTTATTTGTTGTATTCCTTTATATTTTCTTATAAAAAAATGTTTCATTTTGTATAAAAAGAAAAAAAATCCGTCACTATTTTCAACTTGTTCATTATAATTCCGGTGTGGGAATTTATATATATCTTGATGGAAAGATTGAAACTTGGGGAGAGGTGCCAAAGTGGTGGACGACCGGGGAACAGGCCGTCACCGAATGTATCTCGCAGTTTAAATTGAATAATCCAATATGACCAACTCCAGCCATTATTTGGTGCCTTTGTCCTGATTTAGGATACTTAGCTGTAGCCTGCATTCCCTCTAATCATGCATCAAAATTATACCCTTATTTTAGTATTTAGGTGCAATGAAGTCAGGCAAATGGTTTATGGGTTACCATAATGATGCACATGAATAATGGTCGTAAGGTTTTTTATGCATGACTTTATGATTAATAATTATGTATTTGTCATATATCAACAATTTCACAGTTGGCAATTACCGGCACTAAGGGCCCCTCTCCAAGTGGTTGTAATAAAAATACATTTAGTTGTGGCACTTTTTTCCCTAACATTTCCATTAGTAAAGTAAAATTTTTCAAATATCTGTTTATTTATTTATTTAAGGAAAACATTTCTAACCCTATTAAAATCACTCCCGAACAAGCTCTAAGAGGATCTAAGTTATTTCGTGCAATATTTAATTATATATGCACTTACATATATTTAATCCTTGAATGAAATTTTAAGCAAGCATAAGATTTATCGACTTCTGTTTTTTGGGGGTATTTATCGATTGAGTTTTTCCCTCATAGCTGCTGAGAGAGAAAGAGGGTGTGCGTTATATTCACCAGAGGAAACACCTTGAATTTGCAGGCCGGCCCATAAAAGCCGGGCTGCCGATCCAATTGAATTCCCTAGGGGCCTTGAAAATTTGATCTGATTTGGTGGTATGTGATTTGCATATTCTAAGTGCTCAATATCTGCTTCTTAGGCAGGTCCAAGGCCCATGAGCGATGGGCCTATTTGCTTCTGTCCCGCCTGTGAATGGGCCCATGCCTATCCTTGATACAATTTGGAAGGCAGAAGGCAGCAAAAGAGCATCGTCACTTTTAGGCCTTTAGGGTTTTAGGCTTTTAGGCTTTTAGGCTTTAGGAGGGTGTTTGGGAAATCTCAAGAAAGCTAGAGTGGTGAGGCAGTGGCTTTGGGTTTCCCCTCAGCGTGATTAACTTTTCCAAAAATTCGAAACAGCCTTTGAGAGGGACTTAATACAAGGTTCTCGCTTTAGTTAGTGGAGCAATGATATGATTTTGGGTTGGAAGAATTGTCCCTTTTGTTTTTTTTTTTTTTAATAAACGAGCTTTATTAGAGAAGTGGATAAGTATTACTAGATTTTTCCAACTTGGAATACTTTAAACAGAGCACCAAACTGACATTATAATAGCTGACGCCACCAACATTTTTAATCCCTTTAGCCAAATTCCCCACCAGAATACCCACCCAGATTTGAGATCATCATCCCCTATAACTCCATCGAGGCACTGGACACTGGACACTGGACACTGGACACTGGACAGAGCGACCCACCCACCCACCGCCGAGACCTCCAAAAGCCGCCGCAGCGTTTGTATGATAGTGTAGTGTATGTAATGCATGACACGTCCTTATCCTATCTTCCACATGTCACTTTGCCTCTACTCTTTTCTCAAGAATCATGCAAAAACCATCTTAATCTCACTCCTCCTCCTGGCCTCCTCCTCTCCTTATGTCTCAAACAAAAAGAGGGAGGGTACTTTACGTATCAAATCTTGTGAATTTAATGTATTATTTTAGCAAACATAATTAGGTGTGCCATGATTCTGAGGATGGGGATTTTTTTTATTTTTTTTGTCTGAAACATATATGGTTTTCCTAATGTCTATCATATAAGAAAAACCAAAATATAATTATTAAATGTATTTTGAATATGATTACAGGTATAGAAAACTTGTAATCCATTTATACCTATCTTTTTATTCTTTTAATATTAATATTACGCTGCTCTCACAAATCACAACTAACCCATAATTTATATTATTTCTTTTTCAATTTTATATTTTTACTCATTATTATCTATAATATTAATTCCCACAATTAACCTAAAGCAACCAGTGGGGATTTTCCATTTAGCACGGAATTCAGTGGAATCAAGTTTATATATATATATATATATATATATATATATATGTATATATTCATGAGTTTTCAAATTTAATTTACATTCAATAATATTTATATTACATTTTAATTAATTAATTAATTAAATACAGCTGGAAATTGATGTCACCTACATCAACATGTACGTTATCCAATCCCCAGGAGCATGTAAAATGCAGTGAAATAATAAATATTAAAAAAATATAATGGGATGAGTGACTTCAAATGACATGTTAATGAAATCAATCATGGTGCAAAACTACAAAAAGGGATATAGAAAATTAATTAAATCCAAAAATAATGTGAAAGAGGAGGGAGTGAAGCGGAATGGGTGTTTGTTTGAGAAGGAAAAAGAATAAAAAGAAGAAAAAAGAGAAAAATGGAAGGAGGTGGGTCCGGGGCTTTGATCAGAAGGCTGAGAATGGCGGAGAGTGGGAGTTGATGGGGATGAATATGATCGGAGGGGTGACAAGGGAGAATCTGGTCATTGCTGTCAGCATAGATGATAGATATCCGTCCAGAAAATGGGCTGTTATAAATAAAAAAAGTAAATTATAATAATATGAGTAGAGACTAGAGAGGGCACGTTTCTTTCCTTAAATATTTATTTGGTTTTTTATTTTATTTTTGGTGACCGCCTTATAAATTTCTTTCTTCCTCTCTTTTAACTCCTCTTTTCTTCAATCAAATCTGTGGACCGACTTCACTCACCCTCTCACCTCTTGAAGCTTTCTGGGTATTTTATTTGATTCATTCTTTCTTCTTTTCAGGTTGGTTTTTGGGTTTGTTCCTCTCTGGTTAATGTGGGTTTGTCCTTCTTCTTCTGCTGTGTTTCCAGAGCTGAACAGACTGGCTATCGATAATCAGCAGCGGGAGATTCCTCACCACAAAAAAGTGATGGTAATCAGATGGAGGATGGAAGCCATGTTTGTGGTTTGATTGTTTGTGGGTGGTTTATTACCTAAGGTGAGAGTTGTGTTTGGTGTCACAGGTGAGTTCGATTGGGCGAATGGGGAACGATCATCTGGGTCCGCCGTGGTTGAAGCCAATGCTGAGAGCTAGCTACTTCGTTCCCTGCGGTATTCATGGAGATTCTAATAAGAGCGAATGCAATATGTTTTGTTTGGATTGTATGGGAGATGCCCTCTGTTCCTACTGTTTGATCCATCACAAGGATCACTGCGTTGTTCAGGTGGGTTTAGCATTCACATTTTTCAATGTTGTTGATTGTTTCAGAGAATGAGGGGTGGGGGTGGGTTCCCTTGAGAATTTGATGGAGTGGGTGGTGGTGGTGGTTGTTGCAGATAAGACGATCCTCGTACCACAACGTGGTGAGGGTTAATGAAATTCAAAAGTACATCGACATATCTTGCGTTCAAACCTATGTTATCAACAGTGCGAAGATTGTATTTCTGAATGAGCGCCCACAGCCCAGGCCTGGAAAGGGTGTCACCAACACCTGTGAGATTTGTTGCAGAAGCCTCCTTGACTCTTTCAGGTTCTGTTCTTTGGGCTGCAAGGTTTGTCTCTCTCTCTCCCTTCCTCCCTCCCTCCCTCCCTCCCGCCCTCCGTTTTTTTTCCTTTCTTTCTATGTGTAATTTCGTTTCCTCTGTTGTTTGATTATCATTACTTCACCAACTCCTCTGATTTCAGTTTTCCAACTTCTCCTTTCATTCATTGAATTTTGGTTGATGGTTTTCAACATACGGTTTCTGGGTCTGCTCTGTTAATTTCATTTTTCCCAGGGCTGTCATTGCTTCCGTTTATGAAATGCCAATTTCTCCATTATATTTGTTGCCCTATCAAGTCTTCTTTTTGGGTAAATTGAAGTTGCCCAGGAGACTTGTTTTGTATTTTTGGATTTCTTGCTCCCTTTGCTCTGTTTTATCTCTCTCTCTCTCTCTCTCTCTCTCTCTCTCACGTTTACTTCTTTGGTGTCCTTGTAAAGACAAATCAGTTGACCAAAGTACCCTTTGTCATTGATAGCTTGGAGCCATGAAGCGGGGCGATCCGGACCTCACATTCTGGCTGAAACTGAAACATGGTCGTGAAACCTTCCATGGGTCCGAATCAGATGAATCATCCACACCCAGGAAGTTTCAGAGGACGCATCTTTTCAGTCGGCTGATGATAGATGGGCCAACCATTTCCCTGGATGGGCACAATGATGCTACTGTTGCTGCTGACAAGTCCACTGCTTCTAGCTCCGGAGACGAGACCATCAACAACATTTCTCCAGCAACTCCTCCCATTTTCAACCACAGCAATGCCAGGAGAAGAAAGGGTATTCCTCATCGAGCCCCATTTTAAGTGTTTAAGATACAACAGTCTGCTTTCAACTGGATAACACAAATAGATAAATGGTGCTTGAAATCCTGTAAAGTCCTTTAGGTTTAGTAAATGGAAAAGAAAAAAAAACTCTCCTGAAAAAAATATATATATTTATATATATATATATATATATATATACATATATATATATGAGTAAATGAATAAATAAACAAATAAAAGCAAACACAACAAAAAGTGGAAGTAAAATGTGATCAAGGAATAGGTGGTCCTTGTTTCTTGTGTAAATAATAGGGAAGTAGTGTGTTCTAATTAGCTCTAGATTATGGAAATTGTCTCTCCCTCTGTTTATAGAATAAATGTTGTTTGGGGTTTTTACTTTCTAGATTACATCTTTTAGGATATATTGACAGTGTATCTATGTACATATCATGACATACATGTATGGGTCTTTCGTTGTTGGGAAAATTTGCAATAATGGAGTGGCGTTATGACATATGTACAGAAAACATGCTTTTAATCATACAGCTAGTGTCTTTGAAGTTGTTATATTCTCTTGTGTTGTTTGTGCATTTTCTCAACTCCGGGGTCTCTCTTTCCGGCTTTATTTCTGTTGCATATGCTAATTAAGCCACATCAGATGGGGGGTCTTTTGGAGCCAAACTTTTAGTGGAACCGACCTTTTAAAGCCCTACCAAAAAGGTAATTTAGTACTAACTGTTTGTAGGTGTCCAAAGGGTTTTGACATTATCTTACAGCTCCATTGACATGGATGATCTGGCATGTCCAGCCCCCTAATCTTGGGTGCTCGATTCGCAAAAGAATGTTAATAGTTTTATCCTGCGATCAATTTGTCGTATCGTTGTCATGATTTAGCAGTGAATATGAACGAGGAAATCTGGAGTTTAGCACAGATGCTGTTACCATATATCATGCAATCTTTTGTCGTGTTTTCATCATGATTTTGCTAAGAATATGAGCTAAGGGCTTACGAGTTGATCCTGTTAAAAGTTTTTAACATGAAGTATGTGCTATGGGCCCAACACTCCATACATGGTGTAGTTAAATTTCTAGAAAGATTTTTAAGCCCCCTATAAATGGAAAGGAGGAATTGGTCCCAGGATGCTGTTGGGTAGAATTCTAGAATTTTTATTTGTTGGTATGAGTAGGAGACAATTGTTTGATAGAATTGGTGCATTGATAAATATGTATTGATATTGTGTACTTGGGAAAGAAAAGGTATGTTGTGGTCAAATTGGGGTGGCCTCCCCCAACCAACTCCCCCTCATTAATGGTATAGAGGGTCTGTCCATTGTAAAGTATGATGAGGAGAGATGGTAGCAAAAGTCTGATAGTGAATGCTCCTCCTGATGATTCCTTGAATTCGGTCAGACAATATAGCTTTGAGGTTACGCGGAGGGGTGACATTCATGTAAATGGAGTTGGTAGTTTTGCTTGACTCAAGGTTTTTCCAATTGTTCCCCCATTGGGCAATGGGCACCAAGTACAGGAACACTCGAGAGTTGTGGTCCGAGGAGAGATTGGATACGCTCTTAATCTTCAATCTTCAATCTTCCACCCGAATCCGGCTTATGGTTATAATTTACAAGGAGGATGTCTTTGTAATTTTCTTTTATAAGTTATTTTTCCGACTAAAACAATAATCTTGTATATAAGTCACAAGGTTAGTTCAAATCATGTGGAAGCTTAGGGGACACGTAACCCCACAAGCCCCACAAAGACAGCGACCTGCATCTCTCTCTATCTCAGATTTCTCTCCAGATGCTCCTAGCCGTCTCTATCTCCCCACACTCCACAAGGCCAAAGGCACCAAGTGGATATGAGAGCCGTGAGGAATCTGAAAGGCTGCGTTCATCTCCCCCCCTTCTTTTTGCTGCTCTTTCATAAAACTTATATATAAATTATTATTATTATAAGTGAATTATTGGAGCAAAGACTAGGGTGGTTGTTGCTGTTGCGGCTCTAACCCTTTTTAACATCATCATCATCGTCTGACCTTTCTCACAATAAAAATCAGCACCTTGGAGAGGGCTGCTTTGTCTGTTTCTTTCTTTTGTTGTGGGGTGATGTCATGGCTTCTGTTTGTTGAAAAGAAGTGAGGATTGATGAGGAATACATACGAGGGACTGCTCAGCATTCAGCCCCATAAATCATGCTCCCATCTCCTCTCTCCCTCTCCCCTCTCCTGGATAGAGATGAGAGAGATAAGAGAGAGATAAGAGTGATGGAGAGGAGAGAGACATGTAGCGTGAGAGAGTGGGACTGTGGATAATGGGGGTGGGCCTTTATTCCTGCTTTCTATTTTGCTTTCAAAGTGTGTTATTTTATGCTTAATAATTCATCTGAATAAACTAATGGTGGAGAGTAGTTGATAAGGAAGGGCGCTTGTGGCGTGGCTTTGGGTTTCCATCACACCACACATGTCGTCACTCAATAACTTTGTATTAATTTACATCAAAACCCCCCTTTTGCTTTTTCTTCCCTTCCCTGATGATCATCAATAATAATAATGTGGAGTAGAGTAAGAAGCATGATGAGACGGGGGGGGGGGGGGGGGGGGGGGGGGATGCATCACGTGCCATGGTGTTGATGCTCAGGCGAAACATACACAAATCTCCATTCATGGCGTGGCGTGTGCAAACATGGCATTGTCCTCCTCCCTTTAAGCCCTAACATGAACATGATGCCATCTTCCTTTTCGTCCATTTCTCCAAACTACAAAGTAGAAGAAACAACACATTTATTTTGTTTTATTTTCACCTTGTTTTTCTACTATAACCAACCATGGCCAATATATATACTAGCATGCCTAGAAATTAAGACTAGTCTTGCATCTCATCATTTTTTTTTATTCTATTTATAATTTAAAGTTAAATTTAAATGCGATTGAACCTTCTGAGATTGCTGCAGGAAGCTGGCATGAATCAGAGGTTGTTGGGAAGCTATTTTAATTTCAAACTTGAATTCATCCCATTAATTCGGCCCTTTTTAGACACTTGTCTGTGTACAACCTCAATTGGACCCGTAACTTTGGCCTCATTTCAATGCGTTGAAATGGAGATCGTTTTGGTATCATTTGTACTCTTCCATCTTCTAGAGTTTCCCCTCCCCTTTTCTTCTCTTCTTGTCTTATCATTCTAATACAAACCATGGAATATGAGAGGTCATTGTGGACTCTGCAGAGGAATAAAAAAGATGGATTCTGAATCTTAATGTAGGGTAATATTTATTTCCAACACTAGTGTGTAAGGCCTTAAAGTCAAAATGATGATACAATATAAAATTATTTGTTAGCCTATCATCAATTCATCATCTTGAGATCTGCCTTTCCAATGATTGGCTTCAAGAACCAGTGTGCCCAACGTGTAAGGGACCCTTTGCCTTACTGATTAAGAAAAAAAAAAAAAAAACCCAACGCCTGGTGTAAACTTCAGTTTTATATCCCTTACCACTCAGATTCTCCCGACTTTTAAATCAAAATGGGTACCTCAACTCCAACTAACTGAACCCACCAATATTGGAGAAGGAGCACCTTTCACATTATCCCCTTCCAAGTCCATTATAAAATCCTAGGGAAAATGACCCACAGTAATATCTATCAATCATGCTTTCCCATCAAAGTATGAAGATGAAAAGCTGGGCATCTGATGGGCACAACCAAGAAGATGAGTTGGGACATGGGTTCTAACTATTAAGCTGTGATTTGGGAAAAGTGAAAAGTCCCTAACCAATATCCCACTTGCTACTTCTCCCAACTACTATATTATGACTTGATAATAATGTCACTTCTCCCCATCTATGCACGAATTAAAGAAGGAGAAAAGACATGCATATATTGCTCCTCCCATTGTTGCAGTGGTTGGACCCCGTTAAGGAATTGAGTGCTTGGCGACTTTGTTCATGTAAGTCTTGATTTCTCCTCTTTTTCAGGCTCAATTGTCTTACGTGGATGTTTGGGCCATTAAGACCGTACCCTCAATATGGGCCCTGGGCCATCATCATACACGGTCACCACATTTGGGCTTTCGTTTTGTGAAGCTTCACCTTGTGGACTCTTGCTTGCATGGAATCATGGATGGAGTACTAATGATGGACAAACGATGCTTTATCTGGGGTAGTCCTACCACCTTCTCAGTCAACCCTTTGATCATTTGATTTATGCTTTTCTTGGAATAAGGAACGTGGGGGAACAGTTTTTTCTTTTCCTTTTTCTTTTTTCCCCTCCAATCAGAACATGTTAATGCTAATGTTTGGTTGGAGGGAAATATTAAAAAAGAAAAAATATATATTTAAAAAGTTTTTTTTTATTAACTTTATTATTAAAAATAGTAAAAAAAAAATCAAATATGTTTAAAATTTATATATTTTCAGTCTTTTTAATATTTATATGTAAGTTTGAATTAAATTAAATTTTATTTTTATTTTTTCTCCTATTTTCTTTCTCTCTCATTTTCTCTCAAATCTTTCAAAAATCAAATATAGCTTAAATTTTAATTTTCACAAAAAATAAAAAAGGTTCAAAAATAAAAAATAAAAAATGGAAGAAAAATGAAGCAAAATAAAAAATATATTTAAAATGGGTAAACCATTTAATATGTTATTTTATAAGCATTGCACTCTTTTAAACTCTTATATACAAAGGTTAAATAAGTTTAAAAAATGCATAACTTTTTAATTTGTTGTATTAACAGAAGTTTTAATATAAATAATGTTAGTTTAAAAACATAAAAATAAAAATAATTGATACAACAATATAGGAGGTTTTAATGCGATTCAACCAATCCTACCAACATCTATGGATAAGAGTGTATTTCTACTATACCATAAAAAATATTACGAATGAGATAATCAGTTACATTTCATATTTTTCTACTCCTTGTATTAATATTTTAAACCATGAGCCTCCTTGTTTTTCCTCATATTATTTGAGATGGTTGTAGTTTTGATTTTTTTATCTTTTGCATATAGGCTTATATAAATTGGAAGTATATAGGGATACTTTTTAAATGTATGTGTGCATGAATTCAATAAAATTAAAGAAAAAAAAGGGATATGACAATGTTTAAAATGTTAACCTCTTTTAGAATAAAAAGTAAAAAGTATATTATATTCTTGAAAATTTTAAGTTATATAGCAATATAGAACAACTTAATTTAAGTTATAGCTCTTAAGAAGAACAATTAAAGGTTTTTTAAAATCTTATTCTTGAAAATTATTCTATATTATTTAGAACAAAAATCTATTTTTAACATAAAAAAAAAATGTATTTTATAATTTCTTTTTTGACATAAATTTTTTAAAATCTATTCTAAAAATAAATTATTTTTTAGAAAAAAATTGAAGTGTTTTGAAGTATTTTTTTTTTAAATAAATAATTGAAAATATTTTATGCATACCATCGGTGTAAAGAATAGACTAAAAAAAAAAACTATTTTTTAAGAGTTTTTAAATGAAATTTTATTTTTTAAAAAGTGTTATTAGAAATTATTTCTATGAACTATTTTTTGAGAATTATTTATATAAAAAAAATATAAGTGAAACCCTTTGTCATGATCAACCCGACAAAACAAGACACTTAAAAGCAGCCTAATGATTGGTTTTTGCGGATGTAAGCTTAGAATTTGTGGAAAAACAAATATAGTTTTAGCATTCTTACCCTCTTCGTGAAAGACGAACAGGGAAAAATAAAAATAAAAATTAAATTGATGTAGTAATTTAAATTAAAGAGAATAGATTATAGGGCTTCAAAGTTCAAAGCAAAGATAGCATGTATATTCTTAAAATAATAAAAATATTTTCAAAGGAAATGACAGTTTTCCATATAAATAACTCTGTCCATGTGGGGCCTTCGGGGTGGGCGGCTCAGGCTCAGCAAATAAAGCCAATTATTTTTTAGAAAAGAAGAAATGAAATTATGTACCATACATAGTACCATACAAAGGGGGTCCCCGGGGCGAGAGGGTACGGTCACGGTACAGGGGGGAAGGGAATTGCTTGCAGTGCAAGCAAGTTTCCTTGGGGGAGAGGTAGAACCGTAGAAATCTGAAATCACTCCAGCAGTCAGCACACGCGTCATCGCCACATTAATTTCTTAGAAACCGAACCAAGTCTTATCGTTTTGGGAGTTAGCTCCTGCCTTCTGCTCCCCACTACTGACTCCCTGTTTCACAACGGAATTCCCCAGTGACGACCTCTCTTACGTCACTCCAAAGCCCCCAAACTCTCTTCTCATTTCCCACCGCCTCCCAGGCTTTTTCTTCGTCCCTTCCAATTTCCTCTCCCTTAAATTAACCATTCACTCCCCCCACCACCCCCAAATATCAACCCCAACTCTAATTTCATTTTCAGATTTCTCTTCATTCACGTACGGACACACGGACATGGGTGGATGTGCATCTTCTGTTGGATGTTATTCTAATTCTACCTCCACTGCTGCTGCTAAACTCATTTCACTTCATGGAGAGCTACGTGAATATTCCGCTCCCGTTACCGTCTCCCAAGTTCTTCACTTCGAGTCTTCTTCTTCTTCTTCTTCTTCTTCCTGCTTTGTCTGCAACTCCGACAGCTTGTACTATGACGACTACATCCCAGCCATGAATGCCGACGATGAACTTCTGCCTGGTCAGATCTACTTCCTCCTCTCCGCCACCAAGCTTCAGTACCGCCTCACTGCCTCCGAGATGGCCGCCTTGGCCGTCAAGGCCAGCATTGCCCTCCAAAATCACTCCAAAAAGGCTGGGCATCGCCGCAATAACAAGTCCCAGATTTCTCCAGTTTTGGAAGTGAACCAGAAAATAATGGAGGCGGAGGTTGGGGGAGTGAAAAAGAGTTTTGAGAAGCCTGCGCTTGGCGTTTCCAGGCATGGGTCTGTGAGAAAACTGCAGAGATACTCGTCCCGACGAGCCCGCATGGCGGTTCGCTCCTTCAGACTCAGGTTAACCACCATTTACGAAGGCTCCGTCCTCTAGATTACACTCCATAATCCGGCCCCCTCCAAACATGGTGGATCAATTTTTATCATTATTTTGTTTTATTTCTTCCTTTATGTATATTGCTGGTTTGAGATGGGATTATTCAGTCTTGCATCCATCCAACCATATCGTAAATGAAATGGATTTTTGTTGTAAATTACTTTCCTGATCATTCTTTCCTTCCCTATTTTGCTGATTAATTTATATCGAAATTCTCATTCTTTTTCTTATTTATTTTTGGATATGAACTATGAATACAAGAAAAACCATGGATTCAGTCTACAGTGTGTGTACATGCAAAAGGCAATGGAAAATTCAGGCCTCCAAAAATGAAAATCTAAGGAACCGCGGATTTGGATCATGTGTTTGATTTTGAAGGCAAATCACGTTTCTCTTTCTTGTGTGCCACCGTGTCTGCCGTCCACCACTCAATTCTTCTGGATTACAGTTAGATGTTAGGTCAAATTGGGTTAGTTGGATTGACCTCCACACTGCCCTCCAATGCGGCACATTGCACAGATGGCCCACTAGCTGCGGCCCCTGGGACGAGGCCGCTGCCATCTGCTGTATACCTGAATCCAGTATGCTTTGAAGCCCATTGGACCGCCCTCTACTTGTGATTAGGCCTTCCACCAGGCCAGAACTGGGCCGAGTTTACGATGTGCTTTCATTTTGAAGGATATGATTATAAGGAAATTCTAATAATTTTTCAAGAAAATGCCGCGATATTGAATACGTATCATATCAAACTCCAATTCTAATATATTGTCGATGTGTGTAGTCAAATTCAAATTCAAACCCAAACCATTGAATAACGATATAAAGAAAAAATGGAGCCAAAGAACAGAAAGTGTGACAGAGGAGAGGTACAAGGCACAAAAGGACTTTATTATAAGCAATTGCAATCCTGGTTTTTCATTAACCACCACTTTTTCATATCATAAAATAAAATAAAATGACCCAATGCTTCAAGTTGTGCGTTTTTTACAAATTTCCATATGCTCATCTTTTTTTTTTTATCGCGAATTCTCAATTTCTAATTAAAATACTCTAAGTATGGTTTAACTCATTACTAAATTCGATACAAATCTTGCTTGATTTAAAATTTATCCGTCTAATAAAAATATAATTATTTGTAAAAATTAAATAATATTGTCATTATAAACCAAAATTTATCTATAAATTGATGATATTAATGGGTTTACTACTTGAGTTTTTAATTACTTTTAAAAATTATCATACTTGCTCACAAATTCAATGTATTAATTCTAGTTTAATTTGGAATTTATATGTCTAGTAAAAAGAAATAAGAAAATATAATTCTCTATAAAAAATAAGAATAATAGAGTAGTTCTAAATCCTTTTTTGTCAATAAATTCTTATATTAATTAGGCCATTTTTTGAATTCTAAGTTATTTTTAAAAACTCAATCCAACATCCAACATATTAAGTCTTACCCGATTTGAAGTTTAATTATATATATATAATGAAGAACTACTCAAGTCATTCATAATAAATTCTAGTCAATAATTTTAGTTTATGACTTTGTAATGTTATTAAGTTTCATATTTTTGCAGTATTAATTAAATTGGTTTTTAATTTTAAAATATTGTTAAAAATTAATAAACTTTATATATTAAATATTGCGTGTTCTATAATTTATTTGTTTAATAAAAAAATTTAGAGAAGTTAACATAAATTCAAAAAAATACATGTAATTTAAAGAGAAGCCATATTTGAAGATTTTTTTGTATTAGTATACATGGAAAAATAAAAAGAATGATATCATGTTTAAATTTATTTATTTTTTATGATTTTTTAAAAATTTCTTTATATTTTCCTTTTGTTTTTAAAAGCTAAAACAATTTCTACTTATTTTTTTTAGAAAAAAATTCTTAACTTCACTTTATTTTTTTAAAACTAAAAATAAAAATAAAAAACAACAGTCAAATAATATTATAAAATTTTTAAAAATAATTTTTTTATTTTTTTTTTTATTATACAGCATTCTAATTAGTATTTAAAAAAATAAAAAGTGAATAAAACATTAAATAATGAGACTTCTTAACAGAAAGGGTTGTAATAATGCTCTTACTGATAATTGTGGGTGGAAGAGAACTTATGTGATGGGGAAAATGGTGATCAAAATAACTTTTCATACCATTTATTGTTTATTTTTGTACGTATATATTTTCTCTACACTTAATGAAGTCAACATCTAAGTTTATTTGTCTTTGTTTTCAAATTTTTATTTTTATTTTCTAATTGCTACAAGTAAATGGGAAAATAATCTTGATAGTTTTCCACGATGTTATCATTTGAGTGGCCTTCCAAATCAAGCAACTAACTTTACCACTTCAAACAACAAGAAAAAAAAAAAAAAATTATAATAATGCTGTTGTCATAAGCATTAATTGAGTATGATAGATTGTAATGGGATATCCAATCATTCAATTTTTGTGTTTTCATGTGAGGTCGTTTATGGTATTATTTTTAATACTTTTCATATCATTATTTGTATCATGACATTATTATTTTATATATTAATTTGATGTAACATTTTTGTAACCCTTCAGTACAAATTAGGTCAATCTCTACCCATTTGACATTGATGTATATTTTAGGGGTTGCGGACGTTCATTGGCCAAATTTGATGCTACATGCATGGGGAATTGGCGGATTGGCCAATTGCTGTGGTGATGAGGGATAAGAAATTCAAGGATTGAGGCATCAATGCATATCCACAACACCCATTTAGATAAAGTGAGTATAATTAAGAAAGAAAGCACATAGGCATCAAAAAACCAAAAGGGTGAGTGGAGGCTGCACTAATCATGGAAACAAGCACCTAAATTTGCTCCTAATCATATACGAGAGAAAGAGGGGATTAAAAAAACCAAGATACCCTTTAAGAGAGAGAGAGAGAGAGAGAGAGAGAGAGGCATTGGGTGATTTAAGAAATAGAAATCCTAATCCTAATGATGGAGGGAAGAACGTGAGTATCAAAGCTGATGGATTCCTTGTTTGGTGTTTTGTTTCTGAAAAATCTATCATACCAATACAAACTATCATAATGACTTAACCTAATACCCCCATCAAGGTGTTACTGTCATGCGCTCATAGCGGGCACAGACAAGCTTCAATTGGGCCACGACATGATTGTGACCCATTATTAAAAACCAAAGGGCAGACTTGCTTTATGTAAAGAAAAAGTGGATGTGGAGATCCTCATATTTTGTTTTCTTCATGGAATCAGTCGACACACAAGGAGAGAATGGTCTTTCCGGCAGATAAAGCACGTTTGTTGGTCTATGGTCCAAACTGAAAATGAAATAAAAATTGAAAATAACAAAGAGAGAAGGGTTGTGGAGGTGGCGGTGGTGGTGGAGGTGGGTATTGGGGGAGAGAGAGAGAGAGAGGGGGGGCATGAATTATTGAATGATAAGGGGTTGAGAATAAAAAAGGGGGGGAGAAAAAGCAATGAAGCGTGCAAAAACCTAGTTCTATTAATCACTGAAGTGGGGACTGGGATCAGCTTTTGACATGATTTGAAGGATGGATACCCTCTTTGTTATATTTGTTGCATGTTTTCCTCTCTCTCCTCTTTTATTCCTTTCCCCGTGCCGGCCTCTCTTTGGACACTCTCAACTGTTTTTTAATTTTTTTGCTTTGATCGACCATCAATTCAACCTACGTCCATATGCAAATAATCCCACAGAAATGAGGCAGGGATGATGTCTATCAACAACACTTGGACCTATTTGTAGACTCATCTTTTGATAAATCATTTTTAAATTTTAAAAATATGTTAAATAATAATTGAACAAATAGAATATATTTTGAAGATTTTAGTATTCTATAAAAGCGTTTTAAAAAGGTTTTTTTTTTCTTAATATATATTCAAGTACTATTTTTAAATAATAATAATAAAAAAGATCCGCTTTTTGTTTTTTTTAAAAACACATGAGTAGTACCTCATCCCGCAACTTTAATGTGTTACATATATAAAAATGCTAATTCATCTCATCAAAATATTTAGTGATTTATAGCACACATTCTTCTAAGTTCTTTTTCTTCTTGTTTGGAATCTTCATACGTGGGAAAAAGTAAAAGCAATTAGTGTAAAGGCGCTTTTAATCTGTTAATTAAGCAGCCCGATTAATGTGTGTTGTATATGATCACTAAAATCAAATAAAGGTGAGTAGCGTATTTTGTTGATATTTGAAGTGGGAAGACAAAAGTTTTGACTATGGAAATGGGAGAATCTAACATGATTGAGCGCCATAAGTCTTTGGGCCGGACAGACAGGATTGATAGGGTGGAATCATTGCCTCGTGCATGCTCATGCTCCATGCATTTGATATCTATCATTCCCTCTCCCACCCATTTAATTTCCACTCTACTTTTTCTTTCCCTTTGGTTTTTTTTTTTTCCTTTTTATTCTATGTCCTTATCAGTATCCTTGGTTTTCATCATGGGTATTTTTTACTTTTTATTTTTATTTTTTTTTATTTTTGCATTTTATTGCTTAGACTTGGAGTTGGGACAATAAGACAGATGATAGATGATAGATCCCCTTCTCTCAAAGGATATCAACAGGATGGCCTTTTAGATATTTTGAGATTCTCTCCACTTTCCTAATAGCATTGCATGAACCTTGAGGTGAGGTGACTCAATTCTCTCCACATACAAACTGATTAATACGATTGTTTTAAATTGTTATGGAGTTCATAATTTTTAAAATTAGTATTAAAATCATTTGAAGCTTTCTAGAAATATTTATTTTGAAAAATATTCGTAAAAATGTATTATCAACACAATATTTATTCCTTGTCAAAAATAAAAAGTAATTATTATTTTGTTTGTCAAAGAAGCAACTTATGTGTCTGAGAGGAGAAAATATTTTAATTTATAAGTATGGGTAAAATTGGAGTGAAATTAAAGGATTGAAAGTAACCAAAATTATGAAAGGAAATCATAAAATCCTCGAGTTAAAATGGACACAAATAAGATACTTTTTCGGGGTATATGTAAGATACTCTTTTTTGGGTATAATCATAAAGTTTGTGTAAGCTTGTCCAAATTTGCTCCTTTACTTCTTATCAACAATTATTATATGAATTATTATACTAATCAAGGAAAAGGAAGTTATGGTTTATTTGAACTTCTAGAATTGGAAATAATTCTCTAATTTAGAAAATAGGTTTTAGCTTAAAAGACATGTTTGAAAACCTTTTGGCATTCTCCCTTTTATCAAAACTATGGAATGTTGGTATGAATTATACCATCATATATATATATATCACAAGTTAATCATATTCTTGGTAACTTTATATAGGACATATCACAGTTTTTTGGTAGGTGATAATGGAAAAATTGACAAATAAGACATCCTTATTATTGTTTTACAAAATTGTACATAGGAAATTTTTTTTCTCTTTCTCATATGGCTCATGAATTCATTGAATCCCTTTTCTCATTCAATAACCTTTTCTTTTCTTCTATTATTCTCAAACAAATTGTGTTTAAGAACCTCTTATAAAAAATGCTACCAAATCAATCATAATTATTTGCCTTTATTTTAATATGAACTTAGCAATTGATATATTGAAAGTAAAAATTAATGGATGTAAAATTAATTTTTCCCAAACAAGTTTAGATAATTCTTGAATGGGTGTAGTGATATGAAATTATATATTTAAAGGGACTTTGAAAAAAATATATGATAATTCAAAAACTACTTCTAAATTTACATCATTTTGAAGAAATTTAATTGAAATTTGTCTTTTAAAGAGTCAATTTTTAATTAACATTATGAAAAATGAGATAAATTTAAAAAGAGTTTCAAAAGTGTCATATTTTAATAAATATTAAAAAAAATGGTATTTTTGTCAAAAATCCTCATATTCAAAATTGAGTTGAAAATAAGAAAAAAAAACTTTGCAAAGTTTTTGAAGAGAGTGAAGGGGGCGAGGTTGGATATACAAAATGCATAAAAATAAGAAGAAGAGTCCAATAAGAAGGCAGCAGGAATAGGGAAGGGGGGGAGTGAAAACGTAGAAAGTCCCATTTGGTCATCTCCCACCCACAACAGCCCACGGGCCAGAGGTCTGATCACAAAACCTTTGCTGTCACGCGCGCCACCCAAGTCCCTCCAAAATTGGACCCCCACAGCCTCGTGGGCAGAATTATTGCGCACGATTCCTCGGCCCACTTTCATTACGATGACTCACTCCTTCTTCACACTCCCTTCCACACTGCCTTTCCTCCTCCTCCTCCCACCTCTCTCTCTATATATATGTGCTCACCTAGCTATTTCTAAACACCTACCTACATCCTTCTCCTACATAAAACCCCTGTCTCTCTCTCTATATTGTCTGTCTTGGTTTTGTTGGATAACTAGCTAGGCTGGTTTTATTTTATTGAGACCAGGAGGCAAGATGAGGATGATAGACTTGGGAAACCAAAGAGGTCCCCTCCATATTATGGACACACCCACCTCAGTAGAGTGTGGGAGGGAAGTGAGGTTCAGAAGATCCTTCAGGTCCCTTGTGGAGTGCATGGTCCCATGTTGTGGCTTCCAACCATCTGAATCCATCTCCAGTGATACTGAGTCCACCCACGCCTCCACTGTGACTGGCACCTTCTTTGGTTACCGGAAGGGGCGAGTCAGCTTCTGCCTACAAGATGACACACGCAGCACACCGCTACTGCTGCTGGAATTCGCCGTCCCCACCGCATACCTTGCCAGGGAGATGCAATACGGTCTGCTTCGGCTTGCACTCGAGTGTGACAGGCAGAAGCAAGCCTCCAACTGCTGCTCCCTCTTCAACATCCCGGTTTGGTCCATGTATTGCAACGGCAGGAAGGTTGGTTTCGCCGTCAGGCGTCAGATGACTGTCAGCGACGTCAATGTGTTGAAGCTTATGCAGTCTGTGTCTGTTGGTGCCGGAGTTTTGCCGGTTGCACCCAAGTCCGACGACGGCGACCTCCTGTATCTACGAGCCAGTTTTGAGCGAGTCATTGGGTCCCCGGACTCTGAGGCGTTTCACATGATTAACCCGGTGGGCAGCTCCGGACAGGAGCTCAGTATATTTCTTCTAAGATCATGATACACACATTAGGTGGTGACGATTATGCCGGAATATGTGGGACTGGGACCCCATCCATCCCTTGTCTAGAATGCCTGTTTGTATCATATACATATATTTATATCTCCTCTAGTTTCCGTCAGATCTACTTCTCAAAACAAATGCAATTATTATATATATGGTTTTCTATATTTCATCTCCCCAATCTTTCTATTATTTGTCCCTTGGCCACTGCAATTACTCATTGAATCGCCATTCTCAAGTGGGAGATTGAAATCAAAACTTTCATTTCCATCTCTCACAGTTAAACAGACATGAATGATGGAACCAAGAGTAAAGACTCAGACCTGTCCCCTGCTGGGGTTAATGGAATCATTGTGTCTTCCGCCAATATATGACACCATGCTAACTAGCAAGACATATAAGCAGCTTGTGGTTACACAATCACCGTACCAAGGGGACCAAACATGTCTTAATATTTAGAATTTTGCTAATCTAACAAAGTTCTAACTTTACAACTAGAAATTTTGAACCAATTTGTATCAAAAGGTTTATTGTAACAATAAGAAGCCTACTACATCTTGATTTTCCTTCAGTTTTTATGCACTGATTGCTCTTAATTATGTGTATTTTGAAGGATAAGTTTGCGAGGTCAGCTTCCCTAGCACAAATGATCCACGTATGCGCTATTACATAGATTAGTACTGGCTGTGAACGCCGGGCCACTCCTTTGCAAAAGTGGTGGATACACGACTGGCTAGGAGACAAATAGATTTTTCTTTTGTTTCCACTGCACTTGTTTCAGTTGTCATGCTACATTGTACTTGGGGGAGATCATACATATGATCCCTGCATATCACAGTAAGTAGAACCCAGGGGTGTAAATTGGGAGCTAGCCTTCCTATCCATGCACCATTGGCATACCTTAATTTGTTTGCTGGCAAGATCAGCTGGTTTTCCAAAATGGCATGGTTATTGGAAGCTTAGCCTTGCTTAAGCTTATCCATCAACAACGATGTATCAGGCCAAGGGCTGACTGCTCTTTTGATGTTTAGTGGCACAGTGATGTTGCCAACCCCACATCCATATATATACACATATTAGATATCCACCACATTCTCTAATTTTCTTTTTCTCTTTCTCATCTACTAAATTGACTTCACTGCTGACATGGAATTCAACTCATATTCTTCATGAATCAATAAAGTTAAGGGCGGGGGAATGTGCTATTGGGTGGGCAAGATTCTATGACATCCAACCAGAAATTTATGATAAGAGAAATATGTATCACTCACTCAGTGGTAGCGGTAGTAGACCATGGTAAATAGAACAACTCAACATAAGAGGCCATTGTCATGTGATTGACTGTTGACTGGGTATTTAGTAATTAGGATTTAGGAGATAATGGGAAGAGGGAAAGGGGAGATGGTGAGTTCCAGCGAGGCGTGGTTGCTTTCCGTTGTGTCCCCTGCAGAAGAGAGCTATTACTTTTGTGTAGCTTAAAAACTGCTCTCCTTTTGAATAAAGGTAGATAAGATGGATAGATATGGACATGCACACGAGTAGCCTATTTACCAACACAGGGGCTCCACTGCCATCAACCGCATTCCCCCCTTTCACGTCTGACGTCTCCTCTGCCTCCTCCTTTGCCTTTGCCTTTTCCTTCTTCACCCAACAATCAACTAACCTTGCTATGATCATTTCATTTTCATTCATCACACAATGCAATTTACATTTGTATACGGGCAATTTATTTGAGGGGCATCAACCCCCCATGTGGGCTGTGATAAGTGGTCCTCTGATTTTGGAGTAGAGTTTGATGGAAGACCACTCATCGGTCTCTCTTCCTCCTCCAGCTTCTTACAAAATGATGGGGCTGCTTTCCTATTGCATGCCCCACTCCCCCGTCCATAGATGTTGGCAGCTGGCGTCTACCACAGGCAACTGCTCAGATGTTCCCCGAAATTTAAATAATAATAATAAAAAAAACCAACACTAATTCCACTTTTTTTCTCATCAATTTCAGTTGGTTTGTCTTCTAAACTCCCATCCCCAAAAACATGGACGATCCACGCCACCTCTCCGTGAAATAGGCCTTGTGTCTTCTCTAGCTATGGCAATTAAATCCATGTTCAACCACCATACTTACGCTTTCCTGACTTTTTTTTTATATTAAATATTCAACTGTTTCCAAACCTAAGCCCTTAGTTGCTGGGTCGGATTTGAGCCTGAGAATTAACGTGCCTGGCCTGAAGCCCAACTTGAATTTCAAGTACAAAGAACATTGAAAGGAAACAGAAAAGTGGAAGACATTTCTCTCCCACAACAGAACGAATGACGCCACAGCCACGGGTGGGTTCAAGGCCGCTGGAACCCCTACTTTTGTTATAGCTAGCAGAATGTCTGTTTTGGCTTGGTGGGCCTCCTATAATTAATAGGCTTCTAACTTGTGAAGCAGTGGACAATCATGAATGGGACTCCCAACAACTTCATTCACTCTTTCCATCCAAAAAAAATAGAAATTGAAAATAATGGAAGTGGTTCTAACTTCCAACCTAGCGAGTGAATAAGTTAATCCTCTAGTACTAACACTAGATTACACGAATGATAGACTTACGTCAGTATGATTATATAGAGTAATCACATTATTAATAAAAGTTCTTTGTTCTTTCACCATTCTGAGTCCTGATCTTTATAATCACTGTCATTACCTTATTATCACCATTTCAGCCATTTTATGAGTTGCATTGCTGTATTAAGATTTAAATGCCTGTTGTTGTTGCCGTGGGAGGTCTGTGAGGGCGTTGAAAATGTTTAGAAAAATGGGGTAGGCGGAAGTGGGATACCTGCTTCCCAGGGCAAGTGTCTTAAGTGATTAGCACTAGTGTTTCAGTTACTTTCCCTCCACCTAACCATATGCATATATTTATATTTGCTCTGTTTTAATAATGAAATGGCAGGCTGTAACAGTGCATGCGTCATGATTATCAATTTTAATGGGGGTTTCAGCCCTACCTCATATCCGCTCCATCTTTTGTTAGGGTGGTTTTGTTGTACTAATCCATTCATGTACATAGCAATGTTGTCATGTTAACAAGTAGAATCCCTGTTTCAACAATGACTCAGAGAGATACAGATAAAGTTGCAGCTTGTTTATAATTCAGGTGGAAGCTTTTCGCATTCAAACCAGAGCTGTGAGGCTGTGTTCTCAGACTCTCTTTGATTACTTGTTCTTTTCTGTTGTAATAGGAAGTGAACTCTGAAGGGTGATTGATATATGTCAAATTTGTAGCAGGTTTCAGAATACGGACAAATAATGCTGGGTGCGGTTTGCCATCATCATCTCCTTCCTCTATTCCTTACTGGGTTTTGCAGTGCCATCATCAGCATATGCTAAACATGTCACCGACACCCCCTTACCACTTCACTTCCGTAAGTATTCCAACTTGGTTATTTCCAATTGAAAATGAGCTTGCCCATACACTTATCGTTTCCCTATTCTATTTTTTTACCCTAGTTTGGGAAATCAAGTTTCAGCATCTTTATTTCAGCATTGGATATGTTTTTGAGTTTGATATTAGGTAAACCTAGATCCAATACAACATTCATGTTTTGCTCACATCTGATCCTACAACCCTTAAAAAATGAATGCAAGTGGCCTTTTGGTTCTGTTTTCGTTTTTTTTCCTTTGTATTTGTGTTTCTAGATATGTTCTGAGAAGCCTCTTTCTAGGAAATAGCTGGTTTCCATGTGTTGTGGATCTTGTCTTAAGGAAATTATTAGATGTTATCAATTTCCATGACCCTCCAAATATATTCCAGGAGGCCCCTTTCCAGAAATTAGGCTGCTTGTCCTTGTCTTCTTGTTCTCATATCATGGAAACTTTTTGAAATAGTCTTAGAGTTACGTGCCTACATAGCAACATTAAGGGTTCACACCATGTTTAACGGTGAGATAGTGAGATTGCCCTTTGTTACAAATACTTCATTTCTGCATGGTTTCAATTTGCAAATTCACCAGCAACTTCCTTTTTTGATCCAAATACTATGTCCAAGTAGTCAAATCTATGCTGCGCAACCTTGGACAGCTAAATTTTCAACATTCTTTACAATCTTGACCAAGTTTTAGCTGAAAAACGTAATGTTATTGGTCAAAGTTGTTGACCATGGCCGAGCTTCTTTTACAAATTTGTTCAAATGACCAACTATTCAGAATTTCTGTCGAATTGAACAGGGTTTCTTTCAAAATTAATGACTCAATACTTATGATCTGGTGATATGAAATGACTCTTCAAACTCACATTTGTTGCCTGAGTCTGCAGAAAGTTTGTAGGGAAATTGATTCAGATGAGCTGTTGTTCCAAAGTAATAATGGGAAAATATTTTGTTTAACTACATGGAAGAATTGAATAGTGAAAAATATAAATTTTTTCTTGCTTCTAGCTCCAGTCTGAGTTTGTGCCTCTAGGCTTGTCCATTTGCTTGTGGAGACATTGATGAAACTGGAAAGCATTTTTGGAACACGTTCTTCTTTCATCTAGAAGACATTTACAATTATTTCTACTAAGAGATAAAAGGTTGCTACATTCTCTTACTTAGTTATCCTCTGCTTCTCTTGACACAGATTGGACAATTGGAGAGACCACTATCTCTCCAGTCTTCACTATGTTGGGATTCTAAGAAGGCTCCTTCTTCTATCTCCAATGCATCCGTTCCTTCAAATGGAGCTCCAACACCAAAGGTTTGTATATTGGAGAAAACCAACAATTTCCAATCATTTACAAAATAAGGATAATAAAAGCTTAGTCAAACTTTTTATGTAGGCATGTGCATATTTTGCTGCAATTGTCTGACCTGTCTTGATGAAATACTAATTTTGGATCAATATCATGACTCAAAGCTTTGAATGAGTCTATCTTACTTCTTACTGCTTGAATCCATACGGTCGCTTTGGTTTTATCATTGGAACTGTTGTCTGTAATCTGGAAAATTACATAATTAATTTTCAGTGAGAGTAGGAAGCCTGCAATTGTTGGTTTGATCCGGTCTCCAAAGTACATGCCCTCAAAATGGCAGGACATTCCAGTGGATTTCCACTCCGATCAAATGCACTGAAACTTAGGATGTTCTTCAAATTCTACCTAAGCACCTGACTTTTTGGATGAAAACTAGATCCAGCAAGAGATCTTATCAATAGTTTAGAATTGTAGGTTGGTGTGACACTCCTGCCACTAACTATGAAACGGGTACTTGTATCAATGACTCACTGTTGAAAAGGTCTCTTCAGAGCGTTTAGGCATCATCCTCTTCAGCTACAGCTGGATGTGAATCTGCTTCACCAGGACTACTCTTTAGTTAAGGGGTTACGCAAAATTTTTATCTGAATACCCACAAAAACTCATACAAGTATTTGAAAGTACCAGTCTGGTGCTTAAGATTCATAAGAGTTGATAAAAAAAAGGTGAATCCAACTTTATCTTGTACAATTCAATGTTAATCTGTAACAGTTGAGGTGTTCTTAATTTTCAAAATGAAATATTTACTGTTAATTTAACTTAAATTAGCATACTACAATGTTGCTTCCCTTTGTGATTTTTGTTGTGTGGTCGAGATTGATGACACGAAGAGGCAATGGGCTGATTTGTGATGAACTCACTGATGAAGGAGCAAGCCTTGTACTTATTACATATAAAAGGCACTGTCTGTTGTTCTTTTTGTAATATTGTGCTGTAGCTTTAATTTTGGATTTGTAACTTCTAACCCTTGAGTGGGCTGTGGATGCAGTCTCCTGCCCAGCTGATTGATGAGATTGCCACGCTTGAGGTTGAAATTATGCATTTGGAGCGATATCTTCTTTCACTTTATCGTTCAGCTTTTGAGCAGCATCTACCCACATTTCCAGGAAATTCTGAGCATTTACAACAAAAGGCGGGATCACCGTTGCAAGTTTTACGAAGTCAATCATCTTACAAAATAGAGCCTGAAATGTGGAGAGGTGGTGTGGTCCATAATGGAACTTCTACCACTTATGGTTGGGCTGATTCGGATGATTGGAATTATGCAGCAACTTCAAAAGTAAAATCCAGAAGGGTAAAATATGCCTCATCAGCTAGATGCATTTTGTGCAGCTGGCTTGTTTTTAGTCTAGCATAACTTTATAAAACTACATAAAAAAATATCTATGACGAGCATTTGCAGGATGGAAAGAATGGTGATCTTGGTCATCACAGCCTCGGAGAGTATTTTGGTGCTTCCCACATTGATCACACGCTCCATACACCAGATAAACTTTCTGAAGACATTGTCCAATGCATATCTTCTATTTACTGCAAACTTGCCAACCCCCATTCAAGTAGTGCGGGCTTTTCAGTTTCTTCTACCTCGTCCTTGTCCTCCACAAGTACATTCTCTGTCCAGAATCTCTTTGATACTTGGAGTCCACATTGCAATGAGGGAGCTACAGGGCACCATCGATTTCAAGGTTTGAAAGAGGAAAATGCACCATATGGTGAAATGGTAGAAGTAATGAAGATATGCCTAGATGATGATAGTTTCAACTATGCTGCTAGCATGCTGCAAAATTTCAGGTAGCCAACATGCACCTTACTCTCGCATGGTTGGATGCCATTTTCTAGCACATTTAAACAGATTTAACGAAATTAGTTCCCCTGTTTTAATCCCTTCCCACCAGTGTTAGGTTTACCAATCCAAAGTTGTTGGAATTTCAGAGTCAGTTGTCGTATTGGGTTCCTATTAAAACAGATAAGATTCAGGACAAGGGTCAAAAAGAGAACAGGCTCAAACTTCCAACAATTTTTAATGTCAAGAGTTATGGAATCTTTAAAAAAACTCCTCATATTTAGTACTTTAAATTGTGTAGGTCATTGGTTCAAAATCTTGCGAAGGTTGACCCAAGGAAGATGAAGCGTGAAGGAAAACTAGCATTTTGGATCAACATCCATAATGCCTTGGTGATGCATGTAGGCTTTTCAAAGCTTTAATTTTTCTCTTTAGCTTTCAGTGAAAAACTGTATGAAGTATTTCATAGACAGGATTAGAACAAACCTTTCTTGTCATAAACACTTACAAGATTATGAGCTTTCCTTTGCAGGCGTATTTAGCTTATGGAATCCGTAATTGTGTAAAAGGCACCTCTATTTTAAAGGTAAAAACTTGTGTGTTAGTGCTAATATCTTGTTAATGTTTCCATATTTGGTTTCTCTTCATAAAAAATGACTATATTGATCAGACTTTCATCTCTTTAGGCAGCTTACAACGTCGGGGGACATTGTGTAAATGCTTATGACATACAAAGCTCCATTTTAGGGATTCGGTCACACAGGCCAGCACCGGTATGCGTTCTTCCCTGAAATTCCACATGTATTTACTTGTGTGCTTATGTGAATGTATGCTTACAAGATTGTGCACAATGAGTACATTGATGCTTATATCACTTATATTGTAAAACTAGGATTGTCTTATATGCCATAGAGGAGGAAGTTTCAGGAGGGCCACAACCCAAGATGTGGCTCGACTGAGGATCCCTCCAAATGGTGCAATTTGGCACATTTAAAGGCTCGTGTGGGTTAGGACAAGCCAGGATTGCAGGTAGATTGCAAGCCCAGATTGAATTGTAGAGCCTTCCTGGGCACTGTGGTTATGAGCTGGAAACCAGCAGGCTAGTTGCGGTTGGGCTTGTGACACTGCATGAAGGAGGGTCTAGTGGCTAGCAAAAAAATTATAGAACGAATCCTGTTTAGGCTAGGTGATGACCAGATTGCTCTGACCTGCCATCTGGAAGCACCCGGGACCAGGTGTTGGGTAATAATCAGAACACAATGGATCTGGTAAATTAAACCTTGTAAAGTAGGATTCAATCAGTAGTTTAATGTTTTAGCGGAGGGGCAGAAAAACACGGATTTTAGAGTGCTGACTAATCATAATTTGAGGATAATTAACACATGGTCGGGCGGGGGATCAAGTTTAGGATGGACATTATAGTAGTAGAAGGCTAGTAGCTTGAAAATGCAAAAATCCCATGAATCTTGATGCGGGTTCAACTTAAGACATATATCGTATCATCGCTATCATACTTGTCTTCAAATTTCCTTTTCTTGACACAACATGAATGCAGTGGCTACAAGCACTGCTTTCTCCAGGAAATAAGTCCAGGATGGGGAACAGCAAACATATATACGCCATTGAATACCCAGAACCGCTTGTTCATTTTGCCCTTTGTTCGGGGACATACTCCGATCCTGTGGTATGAAACCGACGTCTCTCATGAATTCACCTTCCCACGAACCTTATTTTGAAGTTACCTTGGTTTTGCTCTTTGCATGATCTGGTTTGGGGCCCAAATTATTGAATGCAGGTTCGTCTCTATACAGGACAAAATGTATTCCAGAATCTCAAGCTTGCTAAACAGGAGTTTATTGAAGCCAGTGCCTATGTTGACAAGGGAACAAAGATATTCCTGCCAAAGATTCTATCCTACTTTGCAAAAGATATGTCACTGAGTATGCACAAGCTTTTGGAGGTGGTGACCGGGTGTGTGTCAGAAGCTCAACACAAGGAAATGGAAAGATGCATGAAGGGAAGGCCTCACAATTGCATCCATTGGCTACCACAGAGCTCAACCTTTCGTTATGTGATCCACGGAGAATTAGCCAATGCCAGAATTGATGTCTGATGACTTCTTCCAAATTAATTGGCCATATGGCTGCATTTATGAATGATAGACGCACAGCCTTTTTTTTTTTTTTTTTTTAATAATAAAAATAAAAATAAAAATAAAGGGCAAGTCCCAAGCTGCATTTATGTATTTCTCATAATAAATTATTATTAAATTTGGAGATGCTTTGAAATCCAAAGGGATAAAAAAGAAAGGACTCTTTTAAGTCCATATCCGTGAGTGAGATAATGGTGCTAGGGAATTTAAAATAATAATTGTTTAGAATAAATTTGAAATACCCATTGAAGTAGACTACTTCTAGAACTAGAAAACCGTTATAAAAAATAATTTTTGAAAATTGTATCTATTGGACAATCCCACCCTTTAATTCTAAAACAAAATCTTTTATCAATAAATATAAATATATGAGACCTCACTTCTTTGTTTTCTTAACAAGGATTGTATTTATTGTTTTACCATTTTGTGCATTTCTTATTTTATCATCTTCCCCACCCTCACATCATCCTAATTTTAGTCACAATATAATTCTTTGAATTGACAAAATTAAAATTAAATCCTAAAATATTTCGGGACTATTCAAAACGACTACCAGATGCCTATTAATTAATCATATATATTTGGTTATTTATGTCATTCACATTAATTGAATGCCATCAAAAGATATTTAATTATAAAAAACTATAATTATGATTAGAAAAAATGAGAATTATTTTATATCCAAATCTTCTATATTGAACAGGAGGTAATTTTTTTCTCCTCTTGTCATCATGGTTCATTTGAGACAACGGTCAAACTGAAAGCAAAATATAGGGTTATATATATATAAATGGTAAAGTAGTAGTGTATGTAACAATGTTTTCAAAAACAACTGTTAAAACACATGTTTTGAAAATGATTTTAAAACAATTATTTCAGATTTTTCAGGGCTTTTTTTTTTGAGAAATCAAATATTTAAAAGATATAAAAAATTTAAAATATTGTTCGAATTTTTAATTATTTCTCATATAATTTCAAAACCATATGACTCACTTTTATTTTAAGAAATAACCTAATTTTAAAATACTTTTTAATAAAAATTTGTTAAATATATATTTTAAAGTTAAAAAAAAATTGTTTTAAAAATATAAAAATTATTTTTAAACACAATTACAGATACGACCGTAGTTCTGATTGGACGATCTAGATAACGGCAGCCAATGAAATAGAAGCCAGACAGCAACAGTATATTTCCTCCTCCTTATTTAGTAATTAATAATTAAGAAACATGAATAAACTTTTAGTATGCCGTTAGTCACCGATTAAGTCATGAATTTTAGCGTAGGCGAGATCATGACTATTGCCACACCACCTTCTGCCGCGTGGAGATACGAGAGGGGAAGAGTGCTTAGTGTGGCAAGAGCAGCGGGGATCCGTAGATCTGGAAGCAGCCAAAACCGTTCTGTAAATAGTGTTTCTTGAAATGAGAAAGCAAAGTGGAGATTTGGGTTGCCTGGGCCCAAAGCAAGAAATATTTGCATATATGAATATGATAAATAAGAGAGGATCCGGGGTGTGACAGTCTCAGCAGCACTGAGGTCTGAATCAGCGGTTTAGGGTTTTAGTACCCTTTTCGAATCCCAGTTGAAGGACATGGTTAGGTTTCTTGCCATCTTCTGCGCTTGGTGGGTTTTGGATATACACAATCTCTCTCAAACAGTTTCGTTTTACAGGAAGCACAGGAAGAGGAAGGGAAAAATGACCATGTCTTAAGGAAGCTACAAGAGTCTGTGGATTCCAATCCTGACGACGCCTCCCTTCATTTTAATCTCGTAATGTTTCTTGTCATGATGATGAAAAGAATAAGCGGTTTTGCTTCTCCATTGGTGGGGATTTATTTTTTCTTATGAATTTGAAAATGTTGTTTCAGGGGGTCTTCTTGTGGGAAAAGGAGGAACAAGAGGAAGAAGAAGAACAAGAGTGGAAGGAAAAAGCTGCGGAGCATTTTGTAAGATCAGCCAAATTAAATCCGCAGAATGGGGACGCATTCAGATATTTGGGGCATTATTACGCAAGGGTATCCGTTGATACTCAGAGAGCTTTCAAGTGTTACCAGAGATCGGTCACCCTTAATCCCAATGATTCCGATTCTGGGGTTAGTGCAATTTTTTTTTTCCTTAAAAAAAATGGTTTCATCCCTCCACATGTTGGTTTTCGATCAAGCAAGTATTAATTTTGTGTCAGGAAGCGTTGTGTGATTTGTTGGACCAAGGAGGAAAGGAGACTTTAGAGATTGGGGTCTGCAGGGAAGCATCAGAGAAGTCCCCTAGGGCTTTTTGGGCTTTTCGAAGATTGGGTTACCTGAAGGTTTCTTTTCTTTGTCGCATTTTTCCATGTGTTTCAATTGCAACTAGTCGGTTAGTGGAACTTAGCCGAAGCCATGTGTTCATCTAACAAATACTCCATGTTCTTACTTGGTAGCTCCATCAAAATAAATGGTCTGAAGCAGTACAGAGTCTTCAACATGCCATTCGAGGGTATCCTAGCTGTGCTGATTTGTGGGAAGTGTGTATTCTTTTTATATGGGGCATTTATCATGTTTTTCATTCTTTCTTCTAAAATAAAAGCTCTTGTTCTTGTTTCCATCCTGAGCGATATTGATGTATATACATATTTCTGGTTCTCCTTCCCCACTTTAGGCTCTGGGGCTTGCCTACCAGCGATTGGGTATGTTTACTGCAGCTATAAAGGTACTTTTCTTTCTTTCTTTCCGCGCCCCCCACCCCAATATTTCTCTTCTGTTTCATCCATCGCTTTTTCTAATTTCCTATTTATTTGGTTTATGAGAAATTGGAGCTAAAGGAAATATAACAAAACTCTGAGTGTTTTATGTATTCTCCCATTTTTATAATCAAAGAAAGAATAATCCAGAAGTTAGGCCAATTGTTTCTATTTGGATAAATGAGTTGTGCCTTTCATTGTCTGAGTCCTCCTTTACAGTTGTTGTTGGAACTTAGGGGAAGTAACCATATGAAGGCTGTAGAGATAAAAAAATGGTAGGGTTCTCTGAGCTGCAAGTGGAGCTCTGGTCTGGTACATTAAATTGAATCCAACTGCAATGTACATCAGTGTGGTGCTAGCCCAAAAATTCCAGTTGATTTTAAATTGGCTGCCTGATTGTTGTCTGAATCTTATCCAAAAAGTCAAGAAATTGAGGGTGGTTGACTGATGTGTTCTGGTTGCCATTTTGATCCATCTAGAGGTGATGGTTCTTCCTCAATGTGATTGTATTCAACACCGGGGTTTGAATGAGTGGTAGAACATGAGACTGGCCAGGGGTATCACCTCAGTCAAAGTTGAGCTGTTGTAGCTGAGCATAGGGAACCCAAGGCTAAGCTCTGAGATTGGGCCTGCATTAAGACCAAGTTTACCGACTTGGTTATGTCCCCTGTTACTGTGTGAGCACAAGGATCTTTGATTTGGGGAAGGTTTATGTGATCTTGTTTGCCCTCTGGTGAATGCCACGTCTTGTAGGTCAACTTAATTGAGAGCTTAAAGAGTGTTTTTTTATTAATCTAACTTTCAGTGGAATCTAAATCCTCCTTTTCCCTCTTGCCGCTCTGTCAGAGGAAATGACGACATTGGCGAGCAGGGGGTGGCAAGAGCAAGATAAGAACTCATAAATAGGCCTTATCCATTGGGCTACTCTAAGTGTTAGAAAAGTTTAGCATGAACAACCAGAAGTGACAACAATGGAATAGTCTGAAAAAAAAGCGATTCACTCTTTTCCTAAAATCCTAACCTACAGGATCATAAGTACCTGAATATGACTTGAATATGTCAGAACTCAGTGACTGAAATTACACGGCTGGAGAGAATTAATTAGCAACCGGCCAAGCCTCGCCACAGTGACTAGCAGCTGGGCTGGTTGAGAAGTGGTTGGATAGGTCCTTTCTTCGTCAAAAGTGTTATATGTTCTCTAATTTCCTTTCAATTCACTCTCCTCTCAAACTGGCTAAGCTTTCCACCCTTCAAAATTGCTGAAATAAGGTCTATTGATTGCAAAAAGCAGGAACGCTTCTGACTCACTATGATATTGGTTCAAGAGGGATTTTCTATGTTATGTTGCACATGTTTGTCTTTATTTGTAGGAGTGTCACCATTGTCCACAGATCTCAAACTTTCTAAATTAATGTATTTTATTGTACCTTTTCTCTCTAAATTAATGTATTTTATTGTACCTTTTCTCACAAAAAGTAACATTTTCCAATAAAAATAATTTATTCTTGTCATCTTATCCTCTCACTCCCATGATGTTTGACATTTGTTCTTGTGTCTTGAAGCCATGTGCACGGTAACACATAACAAGGCCATGGTTATAAAGTATGCCCATGGGATTTAGAATATTTGAGAATCAATTGTAACAGTTTTGATTGAAAGAAGAGAAGAAAAGAATTGACTGTAACAGTGCTTTAAGCTGTAAACTAGTAACAAATGAAATTAATGATTTTCCAGTTATTTTCATATATTCTTCTAATTAAATGGCTGTTTTATCATGGGAATCCAACAGTCATATGGGAGAGTCATTGAATTGGAGGATTCCAGAATCTTCGCATTGGTTGAGAGTGGAAACATCTTTTTGATGCTTGGTTCCTTTAGAAAGGTAAGATTCGTTTGACATACTTGTCTGTCCTAGTTCTGTTGTGATCTTTCTTACATGTCATATTTTTTTGGATGATAAATTAATATTGGTAGCACATTAGCTGTTAGATGGGTTGAAATATTAATTTTCTCATTTTCTTTTTATTACTGCTTGCATTTTGTTTTTCTTGGCGCCATGCAGGAATTTTTTTCCTCATGAGACAAAATCATGATTTGCAATTGAATAACATCCAGCTGCTTACCTGTCAAAAAAAAATCCTTCTACATAAATCTCATGTTATAACAGTCTTTCCATTATTTTCAACAATCAAAAACTTGAAAATCAAATCCCAAATCAAAATTTTAAGCAATTACATAATTATGGCCCTTCCACCAAATGTATGGATGATTCAATTCCAGTTGAGGCAAAATAATGCATCTGAAGATTGTTGGAGCCTCCCACTTGTGCAAGGAAATTGGTTGACAGTCTGTTAGATTCATCCATGCTCAGTTTTCCTTCATCTCATGAAGAGCACTGAATATCTCAACTTCTTTTCAAGATGCTTGAGAAAGTTATTAAATTAAATCAGGGTTTAATGCCATATTATCATGTTCTCAAGCTATAACGTTATTAACTACTGGCTGACCAATGTTCCCTTTGCTCTCCCTTCTACTTATTTGGGCCTCCCTTTGGGAGCCTCCTTCAAATCCATTCAAGCTTGGGATGTAGTGGAGGAAGGATTTTAGAGAAGACTTGCCTTATGGAAGATGCAATACTTGTCAAAAGGAGGGAGATTGACTTTATTAAAGAACACTTTATCTAGTTTGCCTATATATTTCATGTCTTTATTTGTGATCCCTTATAAGGTGAGTCTTAGATTGGAGAAGATCCAAAGGGGCTTTCTTTAGGGGGGAGGAGAGCTCCAAAGAAGGCCTCATCTTGTAGGATGGTCAATTGTTGGCTTGGAAAAAAAGGAAAGGGGTCTGGGAGTTAGAAAGTTTTTATTTTTATTTTTATTTTTTTATTTTTTATTATTATTATTATTTTTCTAAATAAGGCTTTTATTGGGAAGTGGTGTTTGAGATTTGCTTTTGAGAATGATTCCTTTTGGAAACAGGTGGTTATAAGGAAATATGGAAAGGAAGAGAGGGATTGGTGTTCTAGAACTTTGATGAAAGGCCACAGGGTGGGTCTTTGGAAGGCGAATTGGTGTGGGTGGAATAGGTTCTATGATAGGATTGGCTTTAGGGTGGGAAATGGCAAGAGGGTGAGGTTTTGGAAAGATAGGTGGTGTGGGGAGGAACCTTTAGTGACTTTTCTAGAGTTGTTTTCAATCGCCACTGATAAAGAAGCCTGGGTGGATCAGATGTGGGAGCAAGTTGGGGAAGCGGGTGGTTGGAATCTAGTGTTCACAAGACAAATAAATAATTGGGAATTAGGTGAGGTGGAAGGGTTGCCTAGAAGGTTACAAGGGCATGCGATTGGAGGAGGAGTAGAGAATGTTATGGTTTGGCGGTTGTCAAAGGGAGATACTTTTTCAGTCAAATTTTTTTACTCCCCCTTAGTAGGTTGTTACTCGAAACGTTTACCCACAAGCATGGTGTGGAATCCTTGGGTATTGATGAGAGTTAGCTTCTTTGCTTGGGAAGTAGTTTGAGAAAAATTCTAACTTTGGATCTGCTAAAAAATGAGGGGTTAGAGTCTTCCAAATTGATGTTATTTGTGTAAGGGTGAAAAAGAGTTAGTTAACCATATTCTCCTTTATTGTCCTAAGGAAATAATGTTGTGACACTTTATTTTTGCTATTTTTGATGTACAGTGGGTGATGTCGTTCTCAATCAAGGAGACCTTCATTAGTTGGCTCGAACCTTTTGGAAGGAGAGAAACCAAAGAGCCTTTGAAGACTCTGAACTAAGAGACCACGCTATTTTTTGCTCCTTTATGTATATGTTTTTTGAGTGGATTAGGGAACATATAGAGTCTGTTTCTTTGTGTCTTTTTTATTTCATTGATTGGTTGGGCTATAAGTGAAGCGAGGGTGTTGTTTTTTGTTTATCCCTCATTTTTTTGGCCTTGTATACATCGTGTATACTTTAGGCACTTTCTTTTTTGTGCTTTTAATACAATTGCTTTACATATAAATAAATAATATAAAAAAAAATCTTCCAAAAAAAAAAAAAAAAGTTTTCATTTAGTTATGTTTAATATAAGTTTCTTGTGGAAATTTTTCTGTTAAAGCCCTATACAAGGTTTTGGAATCGGGAGGTCTTTCCAATTTCCCAGTTGCAATCATTTGGAATTCTTGGGTGCCGCCTAAGGTTAACTTCTTTGCATGGAAGGCTACTTGGGATAAAGTCTTAACTTTGGATCTTTTAAAGAGGAGAGGGTTGTAAGTGGCAAACAAATGTTTTCTTTGTCATGAACAAGAAGAATTGATTGATCACATTCTCATCTATTGTGACAAAACTCGGGTTGTTTGACATCTTTTGTTTTCTCTGTTTGGTGTGTCTTGTGTGCTGCCTTCTTTAGTAAGAGTGTTACTCTTAAGTTGGCTCGGGCCCTTTGTGGGTAGGAAAAGGAAGAAGGTTTGGTGGGCCACTCCTTTGTGTTTGTTTTGGACAGTCTAGAAAGAAAGAAATAGTAAAGCGTTTGATAACAAAGAGTTGTCTGACAAAGGGATTAAACTTGTTTTTCTTTGTAACCTTTGGGCGTGGTCCAAATTGTGTATAGTTTTAGGCTCTTCCTCTATTGTAGATTTTGTGGATTGGTTAGGGGCTTGTTGAGGGGTGTTGTTTTATGTTAGTCCCTCTTTTTTTGGTTGGTGTTGTTGGCTCCCTTTGTATACTCTCTTTGTGCACTTTGGGCGCTTTTTGGTGCTTCTCTTTTTAATACACTGTTACTGTTTACCTATCAAAAAAAAAAAAAAAAAAAAAAACAGTTTCCTGAAACCAACCCATAAAAAAAAAAAAAAGGTTTTCTTGAAACAAAATTCTATCCATCCTAGAGAAAAAACTAGAATCATATTGGTTAGAGATAATATTTTGGTATGTTAAGATACTGAATCAAACATAAATCTACGATGCTATTTCTGTAGTTTTTGGAACTAGCTTAAGTCAATCTAGAAACAATTCTCATTTTTTTCATTAGACACCTTAGATTTCATGTTGAAAATCTGTTGTTAAAATTTTGATAATGCAAAAATTCATTGGACCTCTTTTTTATTATTTTTTGTTACTTACATAAGCCTTAGGGTCCTAATCTTCTTTTCATGTCTATTTATATGAAGGAGATGGCAAACAATCTCATCATCAATGTTTTAAAAACTTGAATTGACTGGACAGTTAGACCATCAACTGGTCATTTTGCAGGATGGTTTATACCCTGTGATTGCCCTATGCTAAAAAACCATTGTGTTTAAGAGCATTAGTTTCGCCATTGGTTCAATCGTTGACTGCTTGAATGGACACGGTTTCCAATACCTGGCTAGTTTTTTAATGTACAAAATCCTTCTTTAGCAGCAGGGGTAGCTCGTACTTTTCCAGCCATTTAAACTTCAATTACCTCTTTCCAAAACTGGTGATTATCAGCACCAGGTTTCTCTCTCTCCCTCTCTTCCTCTATCCCTCTCTCTGTCTCCTACATGTTTGCTGGATTTATTCCTGATTAATGATTTCTTATGTATATTTAATTGCGATGGTATACTACTTTAGGGATTCTTTGTACTTTCTAAAAAATGTTAGAATTTTTAGAAAATTCTTTTGATTTTATATTTTATGTGATTATATTCAATTATTTTATTTTTCTTCAATTAATAAATAATTGTTACATCATATTCAATTCCAGTTGACCTCATGGCTGAGTCAGCGACCTTAAATCTATTCCCCTTTTCAGGTTTGTTGAGTGGCCCTATTTTAAAGCATTGCTCATCATTCAATCCTTCAACTTCAACGGGTCTGATCTAGATTAATTCAATAATCTAATTGAAATTTCTACTATTTAATGAGAAACACAGTGTGGGCTTTAGTCACAGGGGTGCCATCCCTTCTCTGACATCCTTGGTGTTAAATATATCACAGTGTTTTAAATGTTTGAAGGTAAAATTTAAATTTGACCTCACACATTAATCATCCCGCATTTAATGTCCCTGCTCTTCAGAAAGAGATCCTTTTGAACTCAAGTTTGTGTGCATTGAAACGTTGTTGATCTAATGATTTTGAATGATTCTGGCTTGTATTTGAACTTATTGCATTGTTAACTTGAAAAATGTATATACAATCATCAAACTTGTTATGAAGTTCACAATTGGTTCTGCTTGCTCCTTTGAACATGAAATTCCTTGATTCAGTTTCACATTTGATTACTCAAGTCTTCATAAAATCGTAAGTAATAATTTAACAAACTAGGATCCATAGGATATTTCAGTATTAAAATTATAATTCCTTAAAATGATTCTGTTCACTGTTAATGTTTTGATCCTTGTATAGTAGCAGTTGTATTGTATTTTTCCCATAGTGTTTCAATCCTTATTTCAATATTCACAATGTACAAAATGACATAAATTGGTTTATCTGTATGAAGGGTATCGAGCAATTTCGGCAAGCTTTGGAGATCTCACCTAAAAGTGTATCTGCACACTATGGTCTTGCTTCTGGGCTGCTTAGTTTGTCAAAGGAATGTACCAATTTGGGTGCTTTTAGATGGGGAACTTCACTTTTAGAGGTTACTCATGCTGTAACTTAAATGATGTGCCTTTATTCTTAATCCTCTCTGTTAGACAACTAATTTTCCTAAAAGATTAAACTTTTAGTATTTCAGTCCACAATGTATATCATACATACTGCCCTTGAGGGCTTGCTCAAGTGGTAAAGCGATGGAGAGGGTTTGTGGGAGGTTCCAAGTTCAAGTCCCAATGGGGGACAAAAATTTACCCATAAAAAAAAAAATCTATATCATGCACACTAACACCCTCCTTCACATGTAGTCTCTTTTAGGCTTACACATGGGCTTAATGAATTGGGGAAATAAAGTAGCCTCTTTTAGGCTTAATAAATTGAAGGAATAAACATATGGGGAAGTTCAATCATGTGACCTCCCACATGACACACAATTTTCCTAAGAGCTTAAACTTGTAGGATTTGGATGCACAATGTATATCATGGATTCTAACACTCTCAATATAAAAAAAGTCATTTGTAAAATAAGTTTCTAAATCATTGCAGGAAGCATCTAAAGTTGCAAAATCAACTACCTGTTTGGCTGGAAATGTTTCATGTATTTGGAAATTGCATGGGGATATTCAGGTATGATCATCTCAATATTCACTTTTTGGGGGGTTATCTTCCAACCTTCTTACCATTTGTAAAACCTAAGTGATATTTTCTTTTGGTAATATTTTGTTGCTGATCTCAGTGGAATGCTTGTTCTTGAAATAGGATTTGGTTCCTTTTAATGTAAAAACACGAAATTGTGATATTTGTGACATGACTGGTTAACTACATGCTGTCCTTGTTAGCTTGCATATGCAAAATGTTTACCATGGTTGGAGGAAAACTGGAACCTAGAGATTGATGAGGAAGCTTTCAGTAACTCCATTCTTAATTGGAAGCGATCCTGCTGTTTGTCTGCGATATCTGCCAATTATTCTTACCAGCGGGCTTTGCACTTAGCCCCATGGCAAGCTAATATCTATACTGACATTGCAATAAGTTCAGATCTTATTTGCTCTTTGAAGGAGGATGATAAACATAACCCAAATTCTTGGTAAGATCTTGGCTTGTCATGTTCTTATTTAGTCATCTCATATGTTTTATTATTTGATATCTTAGTTTACCATCTCATCAACCAGGCAGCTACCTGAAAAAATGTCTTTGGGAGGCTTGTTACTTGAGGGTGACAATAATGAGTTCTGGGTGACATTGGGATTTGTATCTGATCATAATGCACTGAAGCAACATGCTTGTATCAGGGGACTGCAGTTAGATGTATCTTTAGCTGTTGCTTGGGCATGCCTTGGGAAGGTGCTGTTCTATATCGATTTCAACAATTTATTTCCTTTAGGGTATTTAATATAGAACTCTTATTTGAAAAGAAACAAAGAAAGCTAATTTTTCCAGAAGTCAGGCTGATTTGGTTGGCTTCATATTATGCTTCAGTGTTGAGTGTAGCATGACCTGAAACATAAGTACATTAATTTGTGTGGACCCTCCAGATAGGTGTTTAAATGCTTTCTTTCCCCACAGCTTTATAGAAAAGAGGGTGAGAAGCAATTGGCAAGGCAGGCATTTGATTCTGCTAGAAGTATAGATCCTTCACTTGCATTACCATGGGCAGGCATGTCAGCTGATACACATGCCAGGTAGATGCTTTGTCATGTGCTAAATAAAATATATAACTTTGTTTGGAGTTGTCACATGAGACACTGATGTGCATTGAAATATTCTTCATTCTTCAGGGATCCCACAACAGATGAGGCTTATGAGAGTTGTTTACGTGCTGTGCAGATATTGCCCGTGAGTAATATGCCCCTTTGTATGTATGCTCTTCAAGTACAATCTATAAAAAGGATATTTAAACTTTGACATTATTGATGAGACTCTTCATTCTGTATGGTCCTAACTGGATAGGTGGATATTGTAGTAGAACTCAAATAATTTTATGGGAGTGGTTTGACATCCTTTAAAGGTAGAAGTATCCCTGGGGTTCTTCCCCCTCACTTGTGTTGCTCTAGTAGAATCCTAGGCATTTTTGAATCAAAAGAGTATTGACTTTAGGGGGACACTGATGAGGGGAGAGCAGGTGGTACTTATTTGATTTGACCAAAAAATTTCTAATTTGTCTTCCTTCTCCATTAGTAATATTTTTGTTCTCTGCGAAAAGATGATTGTAATTTTACTACTTCTTCTCCATCTTCTTTTTATCTTTGCTCTTTTTTGGCATTATGCTCTAATATTTTTAAGGCAAGGTATCTGCTGGTGGATTTCAAGTTTGTTGACTATACATCTTGCTCTAACACCTTATACCGTTTTACCTAAAATTCTGATTCCTTGGCAGGTTGCAGAGTTTCAAATTGGCCTTGCAAAGCTTGCTCTTCTTTCAGGTCACCTTTCATCCTCACAGGTATGACCACATTCAAAGTATGTGTAAGGAAACAACTATTCTAAAAAGTAAAAATATAATATCATTCCTTGATTTTCTTGTGCAACAAGAGCTAACACCAAAATGCTTTTGAAAGTATCAGTTTAATATTGCAGGTAATTGCTGTTACAGGTCTTTGGAGCCATCCAACAGGCTGTGCAGCATGCACCTTACTATCCAGAATCCCATAATTTGAATGGACTGGTTTGTGAGGCACGGTGTGATTATCAGTCTGCTGTTGCTTCTTATAGGCTAGCACGCTGCGCAATCAACACCTTTTCAGGCTCCATATTGAAATCCCATTTGAGAGACATATCATTTAATATTGCAAGATCACTCAGTAAAGTAAGGATTTTGGATCTTTTTCAGTATATTTCTCTCAATCTCATCTTGCTTAATGTTGAATTAGTAATATGAATTTATCTAATGTTTGTGTCTTTATTTACCATTCTTCAGAAAATGCTTTTGTTTGGTGCAGGCAGGGAATGCCCTTGATGCTGTTCAAGAATGTGAAGATTTGAAGAAAGAAGGTTTGGGTTGGGACTAACTTGCTAGCTCCTTCTTTCTACAACTTCGCTTACTTTAAAACCCAGGGGAGTGGACATTAGCTTACTCCTTTCTTATGCTGCAATATTGGTTCTACGATTTTTATAGTGCATTCAAGATAAATAAAGGATTAAAGCAGCCACACAGACAGGTTATGTAGGGGATTGTTTTCCCCTGGCTAGTGCTCATACAATTTCAATGGTTTTCTGATATGGATAGTCTAAAACTGATTGAACTTTGATGCTTCCAAAGGAAGTTGCTTTATTTTTACAGCCTAATTTAGCAAGTCAGGAATAGGATATGCTGGCCAATAGGAGAGCTATATCGCTTGAGGTTTTTGGAGGGGATTTTTATCCCTGCTGATTTCTTCTGATATTCAGTTTTTTTGTAGCTTTGGTTTTTTTGCATTTTCTTTTTCCTGAAGGATGTCTCCTTATATATCTCTTTCTAGTAATAAAATTCTATTTCCAATTAGAAAACAAAAATAACACTGTTCAAATGCAAACATGAAAAAGCTATTTTTTAGAATAGATGCTTGGATCAAGTTTTGTCAAGTAGAATGTAGGATCCTGTAAGTTGCATTTCATTTTTCTAACACATTTTATACTGTATTTACTCTTCTAGGTCTGCTTGATGCACAAGGTTTGCAAATATATGCTATCTCATTATGGCAAATTGGTGAAAATGACATTGCCCTGTCTGTGGCAAGGGATCTAGCTGCAAGTGTTTCTGCCATGGAACAGGCTTCTAGGGCCGCTTCTGTTAGTTTCATATGTAAATTTTTGTATAAAATATCTGGGCAGGAATCAGCAATAATAAGCATTTTGAAAATGCCGAAAGAACTATTTCAGAATTCAAAGATTAGTTTTGTTGTGTCCGCCATTCACGCTCTTGATGAAAGTAATAAGCTGGAATCAGTTGTTTCAAGCAGTCGATGCTTTCTTGCATCTAATGAAGAGATCGCTAGAATGCACTGTTTAGTAGCACTTGGTAAACTGGTGAGTTTTCTCTTTCTAATTGTATAGTTGCAGCTAAGCATCTTACTTTTAGCTGGCTTTACATGGATTTGAATGGTCAATGTGAAACTGATCTTTGTTTTGCTTGTGTGTTATGCAGGTCAAACAAGGATCAGAGCACTGCCTTGGATTTGAAAATGGTGTTCATCACCTTAGAAAAGCTCTCCACATGTTCCCTAACAGTGTTTTGATAAGGTAACAGGAATGCACTAAATTTATTCTTTCATTGGGCTGCACCTTTTCAGCTGAACCACCCAAGTATTGTGCTAGTTGCATCTGAAATGATATGGATGCATTAATTCTTATGTTGATGAAGTAAGTGTCTTCCATCTTAATTAACTTTAACATAAGTGTGACATTTTTTTGGTACAAACCATCCAACCTTGGACTCGAGAAAGTTTGAACACCATTCTTGTTCAAGATCTAGGTGCAGATAAATCAGGTTCTCTCATGTTCAAATCTGTTCTGGTTCAGCATTTTGGCATGCCAATCCTGCTTTTCTAAACCCTGACAAAATAAAATATAGAAAATATAATTATGAAGTTAAATTCATATGAAGGTAAAACAATGTTATTATATAATTCTAGTGTAAAATTGTAGTGTATAATTTACTGAAGGTCAGAAGGTGCAGGTCCTGACAGGAGCTGGGTGTTATATGCTAGCTCACTGTTGACTCTGGAACCAATGATGTAAAGAGTTGTTACAATGTAGCCTATCAGCAGAGTCATGCGGATGCAAACATTGATGATGGAGAAAATCTAACTAATGAAATGGCTTTATTCATGACTAATGATTCCAATATGGCGACATCAGTGACTAAAACTAACACAGATGGGTTTTGGGTGAACACCTAATTGATGCCTTAACCTACCAGCTAGTGCCAACAAAAACTTTCTAAAACAAAACAAAAAACAGAAACTTCATTTGTCCAGAATGTATACCATGTATATCTCAGTAACACAAGGAAAATTTAAATAATATTCAGAGATGGGATTTGAAGGAGAGTGAATTAGCCCTCCCAAAGGAAGAGGTGGAGTTGAGGACAAAAGAAAAAAAGAGTATTCAGGAAGTTGGCCATTCTTGAAGAAATCAGTGTAAAAAATTGAGAGCCCTTTAGTTGAAAGAGGATGACAGAATTGTTAAATTCTTCCATAGGTAGGCTAATGCTTTTGAAGATTATGTTTGGATGAGCAGGTTTGGAGGTCAAGGCTAGACAAGTTGGCATTTATTAAAGAGTTGACCTTGGTAAGCTAGTGTTTTTACTGTAAGAGGAAGAGTCAGTGATTGTCTATTAATCCATTTCTTAATTTTTCTCAAGAATTATGGTCTTTGGTTCTCTTCATTTCAGATATCTTAGGTGCGTGCTTGCTATTGAAAGAGTCAGTTTTTAGTTGATATGGTAGTCCCATTAAGACGAATTAGAGAAAAACGTGCAGGGCTGCCACCATTTTTTAATCTGGCTCATCTGGAAAGAGAGAAACAAAAGGACCCTTTAGGGGATAGAGCTTAATATTGCTGAGCGCAGTGGCCTTTTAGATAAAAAACATTCTCTTGTGGATTTTATTGGCCTTGTGGGTTGTACTTTCGGAGAAAGAGTACTTTTTTTTATAGGTAAAGGCAATTGTATTAAAAGCACCAACTTATATAAAAAAAAAAAATTGTATTAAAAGCACCTAAAGAAGGGCACACAAAAGTATACAGGAGGCACACAAAAATTGTATTAAGTGCTTCTTCTTCTTCTTATACATATATATTCATATTTTTTTTTTGATAAATGCGCATATATATTAAAAGGCAAACGCCACAAAGCATACAGGGAGTATACGAAGCAGCCAGCCCCTCAAAAACAAAAACCCCTCAAAACAAAAGAGAAACCCCCTCACCGGCCCTTAAGGAGTCGCAAGCCACTCCAAAAAGTCTAACAACGAGGAAGTCTCCTCTCCCATATACACCCTAGCCCAGCTCCATACATTACATACAAAAGAATTTTTTAGTTTCTGTATATCTATATTCATATGTACATGCATATATATATTCCTTTTCCTTTATACGGCCTGGCTTAGTACAGTACAAGCATACTTTCTGTGCACGTAGGTTGCATCCTCTTGTGGCACTTTTAATTTAATCTTTTATTTATAAAATGGAGTTTTCATATTGCTTAGATGATAAGAATTAAATTATGGAAGAGGGCACAGCCATAGTGCAAAAGAAGCACACAAGAAATACCCAAAGAAACAAAAGAGGGAAAGGGAATCACAAAACACCCTTCTGAAGGCTGTAGGTCAATCCCAACCTTATCAACAAAATCTAGGAACAGAGGTTCTCAAAACCTATAAAACCCTTGAGCTGTAGCAACAAGTAATGAAGTACACGAGTCATGGGAAGAAAAAATGATTCATGTTTAAGAATGATGGTGACTGCATTTATATTGTCTTTGCTTCATACTCCGGAATTGAATATGGTGAGAAGCATGTAGTTGTGGCCTATGCAGCTGTTTATGACAAACCTTTACAAATGGAGATGATCATCTTTAGTCTTTTTTCCTTGTTTTATCTTAGCTTTGGTTCAAGTTTTAATTTGGTTGTAAATGACATTTTTTTTTTCTAATGGTTTCTATATTTTGATTAATTTTTTTTTTAATAGGCAAATAATAATATTTTATAAACAAAGCGTCTAAGAAACAATGCGCCAAAGTACACAAGCACCAACTCCGCATTAGAGGCCTCAACAAAATTGAAGAGAATGAGAGCACCCCCAAGCAGAGATCACCTCACACTACCATTCAGGTTCCAAGTCTTCACAGCCCACCTCTTCAAAGAGAGCAAGTCAGGAACAGAGTCAGAAAATCCCTCTCATCTCTCCGCTAAGCAATGCTTCGAAAGCTTGTTCGTATGTTGCACTTCCTTGACTCCTAGCTATTAGCATACCGCCTCACCCATCACACCAAAACTCTTCTTAACCACCTCTACATAAGACCCCTCAGGCAAACACCAACTTGGTATACACTTCCGACATTCTCTCATACAACAACGCTCTCCTTGGGATTAGAGAGGAGGAAGCCACACCAAAATCCTGAAACTTCCTAGCTAGAATGGACCACCCCCCAAAAATACCCCTTCCTTGAGGGAAAATCAACATGAACCTCTTGGCCTCTATGGAGATCTAATCAAATATTGAATTAACCTTCCTGCCCTATTGGAGTGTCTCTTCAACCTGAAGGACCTCCCTCCATCCCACATTGAAAAACTTTTTCCCATCTTCTTCCCTACAACAAGATTCCATACCTTCCAACAACAGGGACAAATTCATCTTGCCGAATCTAATCCAGCTTGAAAGCGCTTATCCCCTTTTTACAGTTTTACCACTCTAACATCCTTTACCACTCAATGACAATTTTGAAAGACTTCGAATCCACTGCAAACTAGCTCTTCCCTCTTTTCTTCATTTCAAATTTTAATGCCCCTTTGATTAATTTGTTAATGAACCAGAAATATTTCTAAATCAGTTAACATTGAAGTATAACCTACTCACAAGTGTTTTGATGATGCATTCTACCACTTGCGACATGGGACGCTGGAATCTCTCTTTCTCATTTGATTAAGGTTGGAAATCTTAGTGTTGTTTTGAGTTTTATACAATTGTAAATTAACTATTGAAAACTTTACTACTTAATTATAAATTTTGAACTTTGAAAATTCTGAATTCACAGGAGTGAAAGTTTATTTATATCATTTAAAACATAATGGTTGAGTTTAATTCAATTGTTAAAGTTGCTTGTTTTACAAATGCATTCTTATATTATTATTGTAACAAGTAATCCTTATACACTAACATTTCATTATACAAAACACGTGTTATACATGTAAATGTGCATGATATTATTTTTGATGAAAATATATTAATTTGATAGAGAGCTTGTACTCACACATTTTCTAGTGAAAGTTATGTTCAATTTATATATTATGTGGTAACAATAATATATTTATTTTTTCATATTTTCATGAGATCTCTGATTTTTTATGGAAAAGGAGAAAATTTTAAAAGCATTCAAAAATATTAGTTTCCAATATTAAAATTTACAAATGATAATAAAGTAAAAGGAGTTTCTTTTTCAATGAAATTTATTTCAAGAATGATTGAATATTAAAAATAGTTTAACTATAGAAAAGGGTAATAACAATTTTAAAGACTTATTTAAAATTTTAAAACAACTTACTGTCTTTTGCTTTAAGTGTTTAGTTTAGAGTCTATGACTTTTTGTTTCATTGGTCTTTAAATGGAATTCAAATACAAGTGGCAACTCATTTGTGTTGTCAATCACAGTTAAAAATGATACTTTTTTTTCCTTTTTTCTTTTTTCTTTTTTTTTTTTAATGGATACGCTTAAAAATAAGACCTGCCTGCTTTTTGTTTTTTCACTTGTTAGTACTTATATATTTTTTATTGTTAAACACCACCTTTGGGGGGGTTGGGGTTTATCACCTTGGTGAAGAAACTTCATTTAGTTAATTGGTCAATTGTTTGCTTGGACAAAAGTAGGGTTGGATTAGGTATCAAAAATATATCTATGCTCAACAAGTCCTTTCTTGGAAACTGGTGTTTTAGGTTTGTTGTGGAGAGGGATAGGTCATGGAGACAGGTGATATTGGCCAAGTTTGGTGAAAAGATGGGTGGGTGGTGTTCTCATGAAGAGAGGGAATGGTAAAGGGTGGGGTTGTGGAAAACTAGAAGGAAACGGTAGATATATATTCAGGCTACAACTAAATTTGAAGTTAGTGATGGTAAGAGAATTAGGTTTTGGCTTGAGCTATGGTATGGTGATTCTTTTTCGAGAGCAATGTTTCATGCTTTGTATTCCATTCCCAATTCTAAGGATGCTTGGTTAGTGGAAGATTGGGAGGAGGTGGGAGGTGTTGGACATTGGGTTGAAGCTTACGAGGTAGAAATTGTTGAAACTTTTCTTGAGCAGATCCAAGACTATTTTCGTTCTTTGGAGTTAGTTATTGGAGATCCTTTTCCCTAGTGGGTTTCGGACTCCTCCAAAGTGGGTTTCTTTGTTTGGGAGGTGGTTTGGGGAAAATTGTGAGATTAGACCAGCTAAGGAGGCGAGTTAGTACTATAGCTAACTGATGTTTGCTTGTGCAAGAGCTAAGAGGAATGGACCAATCATATTCTTCTTCATTATGGTTCAGCTCATAGTTTTCTGTACCTATTATTCTCGCTTTTTAATGTGTTATGGTTGTTGCCTTATACCGTAAAAGATGTCTTGCTAGGATAGCATGAATTTTTTTTTTTTTTTTTTTTTTTTTTTATAGGAAAAAAGGGCAAAAAAGCTTTGAGGATAGCTGCAGTATGTTTGTTCTAGACCATTTCACAGGAGAGAAACTGAAGAACTTTTAAAGGCATGGAGAAGTCAATTTAATTGTCAGGGATTCTTTTATTGGTTCCCATTTTGTGTAGAAGCGGGATGCTCATCTGTGTATGATTTTGTGTAACCTTGGTTTTTGTTGCACATAACACAAGTATGTTGATTTAATTTTTCTCATATTTGTCTACTTTTTTTTTTCCTATGTAAAATTCCATATCTCATAATGTCATCTCTTGTTTTGCCACTCATCCACTTTGACATCCTTATTTTAGCTATTTATATTAAATATATGTTTTTGACTGTGGCATTATTTTCCATTGCACATCATATCGTTGATACATGTTTCTTGCAAAGCTTATTAATATTTTGTAATTCTTATATCTTTGTTTCAATGGGTTCTTTTACTATTGACAGGAATCTTCTTGGTTATCTTTTACTATCCTCTCAAGAAGGGGAAGATGCTCATAGTGCTAGTAGGTGCTGTATTGTAGACCCCTCCCACTCTCCCAATAAAGAAGGTTCAAAGTCAGTGTTTGAGATCCTTGGTGCTGGAGCAGTTGCTTGCTTTGCCAGTAGCATGAGCAACAAGAAATTCTCTTTCCCAACATGCAGATACCCGTGCATGAGTGGACTAGGAGCAATACAACAGCTGCAGAAGTATCATAACTTATTTCTCCTGTGCCTTTAGGCTTGAATTATGTTATCATTGTGTGGTGCATGAAATTTTTTAAAAACTATGCTCTTTAACTTTGCAGAAATAAGCACTTTTCAAAGTTTCTGTTAAAAATAGCATGTCCTGGAATTTTGCATGTATAATATAACGAATCAGATCATTATTTTTCTGCTAGTTCAGTTAGCTTCTTTTTCTCTTCTAAAGATTGTGTTCTTTTCTTCTTTAATCAATACAAACAGGCTGAGAGAACTATTAGAATAAGATCCATGGTTTTTCCTAGCAATTTAATTTATTTTTAAAACAAGAGTAATTATTTTTCTTTATTTTAATATGCAGATGGTTGCATAGAGAACCTTGGAACCATAATGCACGTTACTTGTTGATACTTAATTTTCTACAGAAGGCACGTGAAGAGAGATTTCCAAGACATCTTTGTACAATAATTGAGCGGCTAAATTTTGTGGCTATTTCCAACCAATTATATTTAAAGAAGGATACATGTTGTCAATACCAAAAGTTCCAGCTTCTACTTTGTGCTTCTGAAATCAGTTTGCAAGGTGGTGATCATCTTGGCTGTGTCAACCATGCTGAAAATGCTTCAACACTCTTGCTTCCTGATTGCTACCTCTTCTTTGCACATTTGCAACTATGCCGTGCTTATGTTGCAAAAGATGATTTTAAAAATCTACGGAAAGAGTATATAAAATGCTTGGAGCTTAAAACAGATTATTGTATCGGTTGGCTATGTCTTAAATTCATGGATTCTCACCATGAACTACAAAATGAGTTGAGCATCTCAGAGTTGAACTTCAAGGAGTGCTCAAAGGAGAGAAAGAGTTCATGTGACAAGTGGATGGCTTTATTTGATTTGCTGCAGGGTCTGATTTCTGTTCAGAATCAAGATTTTCTCCGTGCAGAAGAATTTCTTGCGCAAGCTTGTTCATTGTCGGATACCGAGAGCTGCATCTTTCTATGTCATGGTATCAATCTATTATCAGATTGGATTCTTCAAATATTCTTTTGACCTATGTGTTCTGCTGAAGATTACACTTAAGTGTTAAATGTCTTATTTCAAATTTGAGCAGAGTGTTCTTAGAAGAAGGACCACTTAACTTTCATTATCCTTTTTTTTTTAAATAGAAAATAAATTTACTGAGGATTTATTTTAAGTACTAGGAAAATTATATCTTTGTGACATCTTCATTTAAAAAAAAAAAAAAAAAAAACCAAAAACAAAAATTTTGCCACATTGAGGTTCTTGACAAAAATTTTCATCTTTTGGAGCTTTAAGAATCTAGAGTGATTTATCCTGAAATTCTTTTTGGCAATTTTGCAAGTAGTTTATTCTACACTTATGCAGTTTCAATTTGTTAGCTATATGACTGGATCCCTCTGGTCAGGGAAGAAACTATTAATTGATTACAAAATATTGCTGCTTGTTTCCTTTGTCTCTTTATAAGTGAAGACTTCACCTTTCCTCCCCCCCTCTCTCTCTCTCTCTCTCTCTCTCTCTAACTATCTGTACTATTAATTGATTACAAAATGTTGCTGCTTGTTTCCTTTCTGTCTCTTTACAAGTGAAGACTTCACCTTTCCTCTCTCTCTCTCTCTCTCTCTCTCTCTCTCTTGCTATCTATATATCTATCTATCTATCTATAGATAGATAGATAGATATTGCTGCATGTTTTCTTCTCTCTCTCTCTCACACCTCCCATAATTAAATTATTGGGTGGTCCAGGTGTCATTTGTATGGAGCTTGCCAGGCAGCAGTGTGATTCCCAGTATTTGTCACATGCTATAAAGAGTCTCATGAAAGCCCAAGAGATTTCTCTGATTCCCTTACCTTTTGTCTCAACATTGCTAGCTCAAGCAGAGGCAAGCAGAGGCTCTAAAGCAAAGTGGGAGAAAAATCTGTGTCTTGAATGGTTTTCTTGGCCACCAGGTATGGTTTTCACTTGACAAATGCATATTTCCATTTATCCAATGTTCCTATTTTATAATTCTAATGGCTAAGATGGCCTATTAAAGTGTCATTGTTTCCTTTAATTGGTTGGCTTGCTATCAATACCCCTAAAGAAATTTGATATTCAAACTATGGGGTTTTATCTTGTTTCTTTGTTTTTGTTTATATATATGTTATTATAATTTTCTTTGGAACTGGGGAGAAGATTGGTCTGGATAATGGGCCTTACAGACTGAAAACTGCTACTTCCTGGTTAGGTTGATGAGCAATTTTGACCAAACTGATATTGCATATAATTGTTTTAATTTATTTATTATTACAAGCTAGCAGTGGTCGAACTGGTTTACTGGAATTAGCCCCTTTTACACTTAATAGGCCTGGCCTATAGCCACAAAAACATCCACCTGAATGCTGATCAGCCGAAACCCTGCAACCAAGGAAAACACTAGATGCTAGTGATGATGAATTCATGTGTATATAAGTCCATATTCTATTTTTGTAACTCACTTTATTCATTCACAAAAAATTATGATGGATCTAGATAGATGATAGATATATCTGTGGATGTTGATATTATATTGGTTGACATGGGCATATATAAGTCATGTTATACTGTTCAATAACAAGCCTTCAATTATCTATTTGTATTTTTAGAGAATTCTTGTGCTTGGGTGTCCTTGATGATTAAATAGACTAAGATTTTACCATGACTGCAATTTTAGAGAGACACGAAAGTGAAAGCCTATGGGGTTGCTTTTGTAACTGGAGAACCAACACTGAAAACTGTCTTTACATTGGAAGGTTTGAAGTGTTGGGGGAGGGGTTAGGTAAAACTGTGGAAGGATTTTTTTGGATAAACTTATTTTATTGCTCTAATGATTCAGAACATGGGTTACATCCATTTAAATAACCAGCAGATAGATAATTCCTATGCTAAAAAATAAGGAAATGAAAAAACAAATCTAATTCTAATCCGAATCTGAATAAAACTTTGACTATGTACAAAAAAACTAGAATTCAAATAATTCCTCAAATCAAGGAACCTATCCATTCTAAAATTCTAGATCCAATTTGAACTGGTCTAACCAAGTTAACTTTCCAACTTGTCCACATTATCTTCAAAGTCTTCTCTCGGAATCCCTTCAGTTAAAACATCTGCGATTTGGCTTTTGGACGGCACATATGTCATGCATATTTCCCCTTGCTCAATTTTTTCCTTGAAGAAATGTTGGTCCACCTCAACATGTTTTGTTAGATTGTGGACGACTGGATTGTGGGGATGCTTATAGCTGCCTTGTTGTCACAATACATCATACCTGGAGGATGAATTGTAATCTTTAGTTCTTCTAATACTTTCTTGATCCACAAGACTTCACAAATTCCATGAGCCATCAATCTAAACTCCACGTGACAAGATTTCCAAAGAGAAATGTACAATAGCCAAATGTTGACCTCCTATCTTTTATAGATCCCGCCCAATCTGCATCCGTGAAGCCCTCTATCTTGAATTAGTCATGCTTTCCAAAGTGAAGTCCTCTTCCTGGGGTTCCTTTGAGATATTGTAGTATTTTATAGACAACATTAATGTGTGCTTCATATAGAGAATGCATTTACTGACTGATTGTACTCACTACAAAAGCAATATCCGACCTAGTCTGAGTGAGTTAGATGAGTTTTCCAACCAGCCGTTGGTATCTTCCTTTGTCAATTGGATCCCCTTTTTTAGTCGGGTCTATCTTTTGTCTTGAATTAATTGGAATGTCATTGGGCTTGCAACCAAGCATCCTTGTTTCCTTGAGTAAGTCAAAAGTATACTTTCTTTATGAAACAAAGATTCCATTTTTACTTTTGACAATCTCCATCCTTAGAAAATACCTTAGTGCACTAAGGTCCTTCACCTCAAACTCCTTAGCTAGGATCTTCTTCAAAGCTTAAATTTCTACATGATCATTGTCTATTAAAATCATATCATCAACATAAACTATGAAAACAGTTATTTTACCCTCATCAGTAAATTTGTAAAATATGATATGATTTGAATGTCCTTGAAGACAGCCATATTGTTTTACTACTCTTGAGAGTCTTTTGAACCACACCCAGGGTGATTATTTGAGACCGTAGAGAGCTTTCTTCAATCGGCAAACTTTGTTGGAGCTTCCTTGTTCAAGTCCTAGCGGTACATCCATGCAAACCTCCTCCTCTAATTCCTCATTGGGAAAAATATTTTTTACGTCTAATTGCTGAAGAGGCTAATCATAGTTTGTAGCCAAAAAGGGAAGAATTCGGATTGTGTTCAGTTTTGCCACCAATGCAAAAGTCTCCCAGTAATCCATCTCATAAGTCCAAGTAAATCCTTTAGCAACCAATCTTGCCTTGTACCGTTCCACCAAGCCATCATATTTGTATTTTACTAAAAATACCTATTTACATCCCACAATTCTTTTACCTGTCAGTAAGGTAACAAGTTCCCACATTCCATTTTTTTTCAAAGCTTTGACTTCCTCCACAACCGTTGCTTTCTATCTTGGATCACCAAATGCTTCCTGTACATCTTTTGGAATTTCTATTGAAGAAAGGTGAGAGGCAAAAACAAAAAAAGATAAGGATAATCCATGATAAGTGACAAAATTAGATATGGGATGAATGGTACAAGATCTAACACCTTTCCTAAGTGCTATTGGGAGATCTAAGTCACTAGGCACTTGGTCTACAAGAAGTGAGGGGGATGAAGAATTATCTAAACTTGATTTAGGCATTATCTCTAGCATGGCTTCATGGCAAGGCGTGACTGTATCAGGTACTATACGCTCCCTTGAGTAGACTTTGAACTATGGTGTGGACTAGGTTGTTGGTGGCAATGCTTTATCTTCCCCTGCATTTAACAATCTGTCATGTACTGGAACTATTGTTGGGTTTGACTAAATGGAAGGGATGGATGGAGAGATTTGAGAAGACACCGGATTGGTCACTAGGTGTGTCGGAACCAGAAAATGAGAGATTATGGAATTTCCCATGACAAAGCTTCGCTAGAATTCTCCCCTTGAAGTGAAGTGTAATAGGATTGTTGTTCAAAGAATGTTACATCTTTACAGATGTATAGTTTCCAATTAACAGGATCAAAACATCTATATCCTCTTTTAGTTGCTGCATATCCTAAAAATAAGCATTTTATAGCCTTATGATCAAATTTTCCATGATTATGTGAATGAACATGTACAAAAGCAATGCACCTGAAAATTTTAATTGGTAAATCTTGGCAAATTCGAGAATCTAGAAATGAAGCAAGAAAAATAGCAATAAGAACTTTTGAAGGCATCCTATTGATCAAATATGTTGTTGTAAGAATGGCGTCCCCCCAATGTATTTTTTTAGCATTCATTGAAAATAATAAGGACCGAGCAACTTCTAAGAGGTGTTTATTCTTTCTTTCGGCAACTCCATTTTGTTGTAGAGTATCTACATATGAATTTAGATGAATAATCCCATTAGTTGATAAAAATTCTTCAAGAACAACATTTATATATTCACTACCATTGTTAGTTCTAAGAATTTTAATGGACATTTGAAACTGGTTTTTCATCATTGAATAGAAATTTTTAAAGGTTTTAAAGACTTCGGATTTTTTGTTAAGGAGGTAAACCCATCAAATTCTTGAATAATCATCGATGAAGGTAATGAACCATTTTGTACCAGTTGGATTTGTTACCCGAGATGGTCCCCAAAGATCATTGCGTGTGAGAGTAAAAGGTTTAGAGGACTTGTAAGGTTTAGCAAGAAATACTAATTTGGTGTGCCATTTGACACACTTCACATTGAACATTGGATAGCCTTTTATTTTTGAAAAGTTTTGGAAACAAGAACCTAATATACGGAAAGTTAGGGTAACCTAATCTATAGTGTCATAACATTATTTCATGATAAAAAAGAAAAGATAAAACATTGCTACAAGCAACAATGACTTGTCTTTACACAACTTCATGGTCATTAAAGCGGTTTAGGCCTTCACACTTACATGCACTGTCAATTGTCCTCCTCAAAGCTAAGTCCTAGAAAACAATACCAATAGAAGAAAATTTAGCTACACAATTGAGATCTCTAGTGAGTTTACTAATGGACAATAAATTACATGACAATTGAGACATGTAAGATTGATTCAAGAGAAAGATCTTTTGTTAGGGAGATGATTCTTTTTTCGGTGACTAGGGTATATGACCCATCCAGAATTCGAACTTTTATATTACTAGCACATGGTACATATGTTGTAAATGACGTGGATGACTCTATTATGTGATATGTAGCTCCAGAATCGGTGGTCCAAGGTTTATAAGAATTGGCTAAGGCACTAAATGGGTATTGAGTTCTACTTGATTGTGCTAGAGAGCAAAATGGCGAGGAATTGACTTTGGGTGAATTTGAGACAAAAGTGGATGTGATTTATGGATTAATGAGATGTAAGACCTCTAACTATTCCTTGGTGAATGGTGAAGTAGTTGTTTGGTTGTCAAGGTTCTTGGATTCACTGTGGTAGGCTCTGGAATTGCAATCGGGTCTTGGGTTTCTCCTAGCAAGTGGCTTCCCCTAGATTTTCCAACACCTATCCTCTTGTGTGGCCTTATTTCCGACAGTGGTCACACCAAGGACGAGCACCCTTTTTTCCTGGTCATTGGTCGTTTAGTTGAAAAGTCTCCCCACCATGAATAACCAAGGCAAAAGTCTCAAATTAGTCGGATTGTTGTTCTCCCAACATCACTTTCCGCCTACTCTCTTCCCGTCGTACCTTAGAGAAGATCTCCCTTATAAATGGCATCAGCTCTTTTCCCAAGATTCGGTCTCAAACCTCATCGAGTTCCTTGTTGAGTCCTGCCAAAAAATCAAATGCCATTTCTTTGTCGAGAATCTTGCAATAATGGGCACTATCTTCAGCACATTTCCACTCCATATTAGATAATAAATCAAGTTCTAGTCATGCATTTTCAAGGATATTTTAGTATTGTGTAACAGTATAACTACCTTGTTTGATATCTTTAAACTTAGTCTTAATTTCAAACATTTGAGCAGCATTACCTAGATTTGAATAAGTCTCTCGGATTGCATCCCAAAGGTCCTTGGTAGTAGGAAGAAAGAGGTAGGTTTGCCTAATAGCTACCTCCATGGAGTTGATTAACCAGACCATTACCATGGAGTTCTTAGATTCCCAAGTTTAGTATGTAAGATCTTCTAGCTTGGGTGCTTTGTTGTCACCAAGGAGATAGCCAAACTTTCCTTTACCTCTAATGAACAACTTCATTGATTGCGATCATTGAAGAAAATTATGTCCATTTAATTTATGGATCATAATTTGCAGGGTTGGATTCTCTGTACCGCTTGGATTTGTTGCTAGAACTTGTAGCTACGAAGTCCCAAATGAGGCATCAAATTCCTTTATGTGAGTTGCGCTAGTCATAGCCATCCTAGGCTAAGGGTGCATCAAAAGATTTGACGGAAAACTTATTAATCTTTGTTTCCTTCCAACTCAAACCATCTTCCTCATCCCTTTTAATTGAGAAAGGATGCAATTTTTTGAGTGATACTTTTGCTCCTCCCGATTCTTAATTATAGAGTTGTCAATTGAAATGAGGGCTTCATCAGCCCCCTCCCCATCTTGCTCCCACGAATTTGCTATCCAAGAGTCTTGTCACCTTAGCTATTCTATTGAAAGAACTTTCAAAATTTGAGTTAAAAGGTTTTTGAGAGATATCTTTTTTCTATGTGTGCGCTTTTGTGAAAAATCTTCAACTAGTTGGACAAGATACCAAGTCTTTTAAGAATTTGGAAAGTGAGAACCAATAAGAAGAGCTAAATTTTTTATATTTAAAATATATATATATATATATTGAGAGGTGTTTGAGCAACCCTATTAGGTGGTCGAGAGTTCCTTTTTACTTCTTTGTTTTTCATACTTTAAGCTGGCTCAAGCACTTCTTTGTGCCTTTGGGTGTTCTTAAACATTCTTTGACTTCTTTAAAGACTCAAATTCTTCTTTTATTTTGCCTTTATGTTAACCAAGCATCCAAACCACATACTTCCCTTACCATGCTTTCACTAACTCAAGTCTTCAACCTTGTGATGAAGCAAATAAGTCCCATTGCATAGCATGGCATCAGATTGGTGTTTTTGAAGCAAAATCGTCAACCTATCTAACTAGATTAGTAGATTAACAATAGGGATAATTGTCAACAATTTGATTTTTGCTTTTCAATAGGGATAATTGCTTCTATAAAAAAATGGAGGGTAATTAATAGAAGATCGATCATTCGGCTTCCATGTCTTTAAGATTTAAAGTAGGACTCAAAAAAATTAATTTTAATTTAATTTGCTTTGATATCAATCGAAAGTATATTCTTAATTCTTAATAAATAAAACTATCTAGAAGGAGAGTTGAATAGGTAATCCAATATGTTATGGCAATTTTAAATTTTTACCGACTTGTTCAATTATTAATTGGATTCATCCACATATGATCATGAAAGTAATTGCGATAAATAATGAATAAGACAAGCAACATATAAAACACCCCCTAAAACCCCTATCCTAAAAGACTTACTTTGACCAGTATTTACGCTCTTCTTCCCAACCTTAACATTGCACCTTCATGTTCTTCAGTGAATTTATATCAACTTCCCTTAAGGCACACTATCCAACCATCTTTGCCACCTAGTTAAAGGACTTTCAAGATGCTACTTGAAAAGTTTTTGGGAGTTTAGGATCTAGGGTAGGATAATGAAAGATGTCTTTTTCGCTCGTGTGTTAATGAAAATTCTTCTAACTTTTTATAGGTGTAAAAACCTTTTTTTTTTTTTATGGGAAAAAATTAAATTTTCTAATAGTGGCTAACAAAAGGATGCACTAAAGTATACATGGTGTATACAAAAGAGCCAAAAGGCCAACTAAAGCTAAAAGATAACCAAAAAACAGCTCCCCTGTCTTACTTAGAGCTCAACCAATCAACAAAGTCCAACATGAACAAAGAGTTATCTCGTAAAAAATTATACATAAAGAATTATTTAATAGTTGATCCACTTTTTTCAATATTATTAAAAACTCTCCAATTTTTTCCTTTTCAAATGGTCCAAAATAAGCACAAAGGAGCAGCTTTCCAAACCTTTTTTTTCCTCTTTTTCTTGATAAAATATTTGTGTCAGCTTAAAAGGGTGTCTTACTATGGAGTCCAACACCCATTCTATCCTAAATAAAGTATAAATTAGTTATCATAGCATGACTACTTTTGAACAATGAAGGAGGATGTGATTAATTATTTCTTCTTCTCCTTTGCATAAATAGCATACATTCGGAATTATCTATCCCCTCATTTTATGTTGGTCTAACATCAATATCCTCCTTTATGTAGCTTCCCAAGCAAAAAAACCTTTCCTCACTAGTACCCGAGGATTCCAAGTCGTACTTGTAAGGGAACACCTTTGATCTTTCAATAAATAAGGAGGACAAGAGAGATTTAACTGAGAAAATTACCATATTTTGAATTTAGCCAAACCATCTTATCCTCAACATCACTATAAATCAATTGTCCCTAGCCTCCACCCCATCTAGCTCTTAGTCGCAGATCTATCTTGTAACCTAGGGTTCCTTCCTTTCTTGCTTCCACACCTTGGCTACTCACACAACTTTGGTGGTGGCTATTAAGAATAATGTGGGAAAAGTCTATCCAACCAAAACTTCACTCTCAGCCCATTTTGCATTTTGAAAACGGTTATACATTTAAAGCCTTTATACCCACTTCTGATAGTCTTTCACACTCCCACCCTATATCCTTCCCTCACTCTTCTAAAGCACCATCCCTTTTCTTCCTTCCCATGCTTTCTTGAAATTACTCGCTTCCAATGGAAGTCACTCTCACAAGCAAATCTCCAACACCACTTGCTAAGTAGATCCTTGTTGACATTGGACAATCTTCTAATATCTAAGCCTCTACTTCTCTTGTCCATACAAATTAATAGCCAATTTACCAAATGGGACTTGCTCTCAAGGGCCCTTGCCCCCAAAGAAAATCCCGTCAGATCTTTTAGTCTCAAATTAACCTTTCTTGATATAACAAAAAGAGACGTGATAAATTAGCAAGGTAGAAATAATACTTTTGGTCAAAGTCGGTCTTCCTTCTTTTGATGGGTACTTTTTTTCCACATGGCAAGCCATTTATTATATCTCTCCTCGACCACATCCCAAACTCAAGTTGATTTGAAAGGAGCTCCCAATGGAAGACCCGGATATTTTGTGAGAGAGTTCCATGCTAATCCCAAAACCCTAGTTAGATCTTCCTCATTCGCAACCCTTCAACAGGAATTAACTCGCTTTTCTCCAAATCAATCCTTAGGCTTGAGATAGTCTCAAACCATATGAATGTCTAACTTAAGTATTGTACTTTCTCCTCTGTGGCATCACCCAAGATAAGAGTATCATTAGCAAATAACAAGTGAGTTGACTCCATTTCCGCTATTCTTCTATCAACTGAGAAACCCGTGACGAAACCCTCTTCTTTTACTTGGTTTAGGATAGTGGAGAGTGCCTCCATGGCAAAGATGAAGAGAATGGGAATAGAGGATCACTCTATCTTAAGCCTCTAAAACTCTTAAAGAAGCCTCTTGGGGTTTCATTAACCAAAGCAAAGAACTGAGATGTAAAGATACACCACTTAATCCCACTTATCCACTTGGGACCAAAGCCCATTTTTTTTAAACTTCTAATAAGTCATGGTTGACATGATCAAAAGTCTTCTTGATACCCAACTTACATATAACCCCTTTGTCGACACTATTCATCCTAAAGTCAATGGCTTCGTTTGTTGTGATAATCATGTGAGAATTTGCTTACCCTCCACAAACACATGCTGGTAAGTCAAGACCTTTTCTTCCACCACGTTTTTTAGTTTGTTTGCTAGGACTTTTGCTAGAAGCTTGTATAAATCTTCCCAAGCTTATTAGTCTAAAATATTTTAACTCTTCAGTACCTCTTTTTTACTGGAATAATGTTATAAAAGTGGCATTTGAACTTCTTTTAGAAGAGCTAACTCATAGAACTTCCTAAAAAAACTAATCACTTCACTTTTCACAAAGTCCCAACTAAATTGCCAAAAGTCCACAAAAAAACCATCTGGCCCTTTGGGTTTATCCCCATAAGAAAAGTAAAAATTTTTAATTTTGAAATATATATAATTTTTTACATTTCCCAAGAGGCAGTCGCGCAATCCCCAAGGCTGCTTTTGTGCTTTAATGTGTTTAAGCAGCCCTATTGGGCATTCAAACATTCCTTCCTGCTTTCTCATTTTTCATGCTTTAAGTTGGCTCAAGTACTCCTTAAACATTCTTTGATTTCTTTAAAGATTCAAATTGCATTTTTTTTGTCATTACTTCAACCAGGATCCAAACTACATACTCACCTTACCAAGTTGTACTAACTTTGAGTCTTCAACCTTGCTCTAAAGACGATAAGTCTTATTGGAAGTAGAATTAGACCAATGCTTTTGGAACAAAATTGTCAACCTAATCCAGCTATAGTAGCGTACCAACAATGTATACCATAAAATATGTACAAATATCAATAAAGATACATTTATGTTGTTGAAAATATTTCCGAAAATGTGAATGTTTATACAAACTTGTGAAATTTGTTTCCCTAAAGTTTGGCTTAGGTGACAAGGGGTTGGGAGTGAAGGCTTCTTGGTCAGTACAATAGACCACCAGGAAAATGTTTCTTACCAAATAAAAGGTGAAATGTTAAATAGAACTTTAGGGAATGTTAAAGGAAATATTTAGGGTCAGTGTGGATAAAATGCATTGTAACAAGTGTCTGATATATTAAAGGGCAAAATGTTTGCTTCAATGTGGCATATGGAAAAACTCAACAATTAGAATATCATTAATTATATGGTATCCCATTAGTCTGGTGATGACAAATTCTTATAGGAATCAAATTATCTATTCTAACATCCAGTATATCAACAATGTTAATGATATTAAATGCATGCCTTCCATAATGAAAATTTTCCTAGAACTGGAACCTTCTGTTTCCCGTATATACCATCTGGTTAACAAAATGGACTGTAGGCTGGATGCATGACAAATGAGATTATAAATCTAATGGAGATTCTAGATTCTGGTTAATAAACAATTGTTGGCTAGAGTGCAATGCTATGGCTGCATTGAGTATATCTTAATACTTGCTTTATATTTCTTACAGAGTTGAGGCCTGCTGAACTCTTTCTTCAAATGCATTTGCTTGCAAGACACTCCAATTCCGGGTCTGAGTCATCCTCCTGTGTGGAGCCCTATCAGAGCCAACAGAGGTGGGTTCTCCGGGCAATCCATTTGAACCCTTCTTGTTTGAGATATTGGAAGGTTTTGCAGAGGTTAATGCAGTGATTTGCACTCACCACCATTTCATGGACTGGGTGATGAGGAAGGCTAAACGCTCAAAATCCCATCAGTGTGCTTCTGAGATCAAATCCTGGTGAACAGATGTGCTGGCTATTGTCTAATCATCTGTAAATTATGTCATCATGTTGTTCCAAATGTCTGTAGCTTAGAGCATGGACTCTACATATTGTAGTTCCTGTTGAGCTGAAAAGTAGGTTTTAATTGTTTAGTAGAATTGATATATTTTTCAACATTTAATAAAAAGCATAAGGATTTCCTTTAGGCAAAGATGTGGTGTTAATACCCTTTTTTGGAAGCTGCACCTTATTCTTGTATTTTTCATGATGTTTAGCCAAAGATGGCATTTATCTAATGTAGGAAGTTGAGTTAATTTATATCCTCATGGGTTAACAGGCAGCTCGTTGTTGGTAACAGCTGTGCTGCATTGTGCGCCATTTTACATGTCATGAAAAGTTGCTGAAAATGTGGTGTGTTTGCATGTAGCGGGGACAGCATCCAAGTAAATACTATATGCTGGAAGCATATCCTCTGAACTTGAAGCTTTTTGAACTTGGGAAGGGGTTAAAAAGGGAAGCTTCTTAGTAGCAGAAAAGTTGAATTGCATGTAAAATTCTCCTTAAATCTGAAATAGAAGCTGTGTCCCATTACTTCTATATTCTATTTCCAACATACTGAGACACAGAGAGAGAGAGAGAGAGAGAGAGAGGTAGCAGGAGTAGTGGCTTGTGAGTGAAATCACCAGAATTATTGCTGGAGGTAAGAAACCAGGCACCTATCACCCATGGCTTAGAAAGCCAGTGGATTGAAAATCATCAAATGAATCCCAGTCCAAGGAGGAGGAGAGAATCTTGGAGAGGATAATCAAAATGTCAGACATGTTTGGGCGAGCGTTAAGATCATGGGCAATGCAAGATTTAGCCAGCTGGGCCATTGTGAAAGCCAAATCAAAGGGGTAGTCATGGGTGAGGCAAGGATCAATGAAGCCTCTCAGTTTGTGTCTCACATTATCCCCCTCAAGCACCTCGTTTACTGACACACACAACCCCCCTCCCTCCTTTGTTTTGAGAAGGTACGGCTTCCTTGCCGGTTAACAGCTCCAATATCACCACACCAAAAGCAAAAGCATCCAGTTCTGGGGTAATCAAGCCATTCTCCATGTACTCAGGGGCTATGTAGCCCTGAGTCCCCACCACATGTCTCGTCAGTTGCAGCCGTCCACCTCCCTCCTCTTCATTCTCCAGTCTTCTTGCCAGCCCAAAATTGGCGACCTTGCCTCTCATATTACCATCCAAGAGGATGTTGCTGCTCTTCAAGTTCTTGTGTATACACGGGGGATTGGTGAAGTTGTGGAGGTAATTCAGGGCATTCGCCACATCACAGGCTATTTGAACCCTTTGCTTCCATCCCAGAGTAGAACCAATTCGACCATCACCATGAAGCCAGTCGCTGAGAGACCCATTCTCCGCATACTCATAAACTAGGTAGGTGTTCCCCTTGTGTACGCAGAAACCTGAAAGCCTGATCACGTTGCTATGATTGATCAGTTTCAGTATATTGATCTCCTCAGACACGTCTCCTTTCATCATCTTTATGGCCGCATCATCACCCTTAATCAAACCCCTGTATACACAACCCTTAATTCTGTTAGCTTCTCCGAAAAATCCAGCTGCCTTTTGCAACTCCTCATACTTGTACACCGTCAAGGACTCTACTGCGTGACGAATGCCTCCTGAAGAAACAGATAATGATATGTTGTTTTCCATGGAGTACGAAGGCTTCTTCGTGCCTCCTCCAGCTCCCGGGACCGGCTTGTCTTGTCGAGATTGGAGACGGCGGCGAAGTAGACAGAATATAATTCCGGAGGGCATTAAAAGAACGAGTAAAGCGGCTCCAATCCCAACCCCAACGTAAACCCATTTCTTGGAAGAATCAGCCCCTCCACCGTTGGGGATTACGGGCGATTTTGGAGGCGGTGGTGCCGTGGGTGGAGAGAGGGTAGTTTGGATCCTGGTGGGAGGATTCTTAAGCGGGACAAGAATTGGGGTGAAGGGGAAAATAAGGTCGGAAGAGAGGCTATTGGCATCAAATATGGACTGTATGTCATCGACACCGAAGGTATCTGCAATTGAAGAGATGTAATCGCCCCAAGTAACGAGATAAGTGAGCAAGTAGTTAAAGCCGGCGGCGGTCTGGTTGGCGGTGGGGCAGGCGCACATGAGAGGAACCAGCAGGTCCATACCCACGGAAAGGTTTCGATAGTAATATGGGTTGTGAGCCTTGAGTGCCTGGCAAGTGGTGAGGCCTTGGTAGGTGTTGTTGGCGAGGGTGAAGTAATTCTCGAAATCATACTTCAAGGTGTAGGAGGCGTTGTACTGGTAGAAATGGCCTGAACAAGAACAATTGACCGGGACAATGAGGACAGTGTCCTTGGGGATCTTGTTAACATCCGAGATTTGGTTAATGGTGGCGATATCAGAGGGGTTGGAGTTGAGGAGATAGGCTATGGAAGGTGGGGAGTCGTAGGATGGTGGAGCGGATCGAAAGGTGAGGTAGGAAAGACATGATTTGCGAGGACCGTTGCAGACGAATCCCTTGGTATTATTAGAGTTGTTGTCGCAGTCAAGCTGATCGTTGTTGAGGTAGGCTTGTTGGGCCTGCAGTCCTGATACCAAGAACCAGTGGATGAGAACCACCCTCCACCACCACCACCAACATTTTACATGAGATGGACTATTATTATGCATATTCTCCAGAGTGTACATGAGCATGTGCATGCAAGACAGCATACTTAAATAGTAATAGATCAGGAGAGAAGAGTCTCTAATCAACTCACACCATTGCCGTCTGCAACTCTTGCCGTGCGGTGGAATTCCAATTCAGAGCCTCGTTATTTGACTGACTTGACTCCAAAGTCCTAAGTGCTTTGCCCCCACCTTGACCTTGACGGCTGACTGCTCCATCTATTGGCCTCTTCCTCCCCATGCCCTCACGCAACTGTAAAGGCCTCGCCTCCAATTTCGTTTTTCTTCATCCTCCAACTTGGCATTTACTTGTTTTCATATTTCCCATTAACGTATTTTCTTCTTGTTTTCACATAACATTGATTGATGTATATTACGAACAGTCCTCTTTCCAGAAGAACAAGAGGAATAGCCCCAGGCTGACCTCCCCAAATTTCAATCCGTTCTCTCCTGTTCTTTGGAAACCATAAAAATGACATGGATTCCCCCATGACTTGCAACAATACAATTTAAAGCGTTCTTTCTCTGAATAATTTTTCTTCTTTTTTCTCTTACCAAGAAAAACCTGTATTTCTACTTTTATGAGATGTTTGTTTCATTCTAAGGTTCTTTGTATGCAGAGCACTTCTTAAATTAAGAGATGTCATACTTGCTGGAGATATTGGAAATGTGGAGCGAGGCAAGGAACACGTGGATGCGGATGAAGGAGAAGCAGGCAGTGTTTACACTAAGCATCTGCCCTACATGTAGAAATTAGAATAATATAAGGTCACACCTGACAAGGCCTGAGCAAGAACATAATCTTGAGATTGAGGAATAATTCATCTTGAATTCTCCTGTCTGTGATATGTTTGCAAATGATGTAGGCCCAAAATATCACAGCCAACATCTACCGGCTTGTTGTGAAGCTATAGCATGTATTCACAATCTTCAAATTGAAGGGAAAGGTTGAAACACTAGAGGATAAAAATTCCAAATGGTCAGAATCTTCACCTGCTAGAACCAAGATGACAAGATTAAGGGGAGTTGCTGAAATAGAAAAGAAACGCCATCCATCTTGGAATCAAGATTAAGAAGGTAACACAAGATTAAGATAAGTATGCCCTCCTCATGTCATTTTCTACAAGAAGATCAATCAGATAACCCAGCAACTTCATGCATGATCTCAGACCTCAGCTACAAACGATTCCCTCCAACTAGCCTGTCAATTGACAATCTCACTTTACTGAATGAATCCTCTCAAAGCTGATTGCCCGGTGGTTTACAGTGCCCAACCAAACTTGACACCCTACATGATTTCAGAGCATTTCATCCAAATCTTAAAACTAGATGAAAGAGGAACCATGCAAAGTGAAAAATAGCATATAAGTTTGCTTGAGATGGAAGCATATCTGTCAATTTTACCAATTGCATGCATAAGTATTCATATGCTCTTTATTAAAACAGAGGACAGTTTGAATTTCCAGAGTGAGTTGTTTTAAACCCCAGCAGGGGAACACGGAAAATACTTTTAATTTCATTGCAATCAATGTAATTTCATCTGGCATGGCAGCTCCTTCATGCCTACTTTTACATTCCATTTCTAGTTTCTAGAGGGGAAAAAACAGTAAGTGCGAGGTGTGACTTGTATCAAGCAGAAGCTCACAAAATCACCACTATTGTGAGTGGATTCGTCTCATTGTAAACTTCCATATAGTATATATGGATGCGCCAAAAAAGAAAAAAGGTTGCCTATCTACCATGGCTTAGAGAGCCAGAGGCTTGAAAATCATCAGATGGATCCCAGTCCAAAGAGGAGGAGAGAATCTTGGAGAGGATAACGAAAATGTCAGACATGGTTGGGCGAGCATTAAGGTCATGGGCAACACATGACTTGGCAAGCTGGGCCATGGAGAAAGCCAAATCAAAGGGGTACTCATGGGCAAGGCAAGGATCAATGAAGCCTCTCAGTTTGTCTCTCACATTATCCCCTTGAAGCACCTCATTTATTGACACAGATAACAACTCCCCTCCTTCTTTCTTTTGAGAAGGCGCAGCTTCCTTGCCAGTTAACAGCTCTAATATCACAACACCGAAAGCAAAAATATCTAGTTTTGGGGTAACCACACCATTCTCTACGTACTCGGGGGCCATGTAACCCTGAGTCCCCACCACATGTCTCGTCAGTTGCAGCCCCCCTCCATCTCCCTCTTCATTCCCCATTCGCCTTGCCAGTCCAAAATTGGTGACCTTGCCTCTCATGTTACTATCCAAGAGGATGTTGCTGATCTTCAAGTTCTTGTGTATACATGGGGGACTGATGAAGTTGTGGAGGTAATTCAGGGCATCCGCTGCATCATAGGCTATTTGAACCCTCTGTTTCCATCCCAGAGTAGAACAAGTTCCACCATCACCATGAAGCCAGTCGCTCAGAGCCCCATTCTCTGCATACTCATAAACAAGGTAGGTGTTCCCTGCATGTATGCAGAAACCTGAAAGCCTGATCACCTTGCTGTGGTTGATCTGCGTTAGAATGTTGATCTCTTCAGACACATCTCCTTTCATCATCTTTATGGCCGCATCATCGCCCTTGAACGAGGCCCTATACACAGAACCCTTGATTCTGTTAGCTTCACCAAAATACCCAGCAGCCTTCTGCAACTCTTCATACTTGTACACGGTCAAGGACTCCATTTCAATGCGAATCCCTTCTAGAGAAACACACATAGATGTTTTGTTTTCCAGGGGTTTTGAAAGCTTGGTAGCTTCTCCCAAGTCCAAAACTGGCTTGTCTTGTCCAGATTGGCGGCGACGGCGAAAGAAGCAAAACATAATTCCAGAGGAGACTAAAAGAACGAGTAAAGCGGCTCCAATTCCAGCCCCAATGAAAACCCATTTCTTTGAAGAATTACTGCCTCCACCAGAGGGGACCATGGGGGTTTCTGGAGACGGTGCCGGAGGCGAAGAGTCGGTAGTTTGGATCTTGGAGGGAGGATTCTTAAGCGGGACGAGAATGGGGGTGAAAGGGTAAATAACGCTAGTAGAAGAGAGGCGATTGGCATCATATATGGACTGCACGTCATCCACACCAAAGATTTCAGCGATTGAAGCGATATTATCGCCCCAGGTGACGAGATAAGAGAGCAAGTAGTTAAATCCGGCGGCGGTCTGATTGGCAGTGGGGCAGGCGCACATGAGCGGAACCTGCAGATGCAACCCCACCGAGAGGTTCCGATAGTCATAAGGGTTCTGAGCCTTGAGGGCCTGGCAAGTGGTGAGGCCTTGGTAGGTGTTGTTGGCGAGGGAGAAGTAAGTCTCGGAAGCAGATTTCAAGGTGTAGGTGGTGTTGTGTTGATAGTAATCACCTGAACAGGAACAGTTGACTGGGACAATCAGAACGGTGTCCTTGGAGATTGTGTCAACATCAGAAACTTCGTTAATGGTGGCGATCTGAGCTGGTTCGGAATTCAAGAGGTAGGCTATGGAGGGTGGGCTGTCGTACGAAGGAGGGGCAGATCGGAAGGTCAGGTAGGAATGGCATGATCTAGGCCCGTTGCACTGGAATCCATTCGTCTCATTGTAATTGTGGTCACAGTCAAGCTGGTGGTTGTTGACATAGGATTGTTGGGCCTGAGCTACTGATATCCAGACCAAGAGGAGGAGTACCATCCTCATCCTCCACCACCACCCCCCAAATTTAATGTAAACACGACTGTTCATATTCTTCTCCATTTCCATATGTAGATGCATACTCTGTGGCAGAGAGATGGCGAAGAAAACTTTTTAAACCAACCAAGACAAATCTTCACCCACTCCTCTCACCATCCATAAGGCATATATAATAAACTAGTGAATTCAACGCCACCCTCGACTCAGTATAGTCGTTGCCACTCCGTGTGGGACACGCATGACAGCTTGACCGACGCCAATGCAATTGGGCTGTAACGAGTTTTATGATTTATAGAAAAAAATATAACATCTTTCCATTTTCCAAAACTTATTTTCAAATTTTTCTTTTTATTGACACGTAGATTCGTATCCTAAAAATATAACTTCATTTTTAAATGGAAGCTTCAATTATTAATTAAGACCTTATTTTTTTTTTTTACTTTAAAATTTAATTAAAAATATTAAATTATAAATTATGGTTGAAATTAAAAATATGTATTTTAATAATAAGAATTTATATATTTAAACTTAAAGATCTAATATTACTTCAATAAAAATAAATTTAAAGATATAATAATAAATAAATATTTTATTTATTAATAAATTAATAATTTTAGAATAATAAAATTATATGACATATAAATAAGATATAAAATTATATAATTTATTAATTTAAAATATTTAATTTATTATATTTTTTAATTAAAAAAATGAAGTTTCAATTAATAATTAAGTCATTAATTTAAATTTTGAGAAAAAAAATTATGATATAGCTCCTATATTGTAATAAATAGACTAGTTTGAACATAAATTTTGAAATGAAACGAGAGCTTATGTTTCTTTACATGAAAGGGCTATTTTGCCCAAAACTCCCTCATGAGGCCTTTCAAGTTTTAAGTTTTGACCCACCTTTAGGCTTCAACCCATTAGCCTCATATGACTCTACCTGCTGTATCACTGCAGCCTCACCCCTAACTACAGAAAAGAGATCTTTCATATTCTCATGGGAAAGCCATTCTCTTAATCGGAATGAACAAGACAGGCCCCAAGCATCAACAGGAAAAGCCAAGCGTACGACCGGGTAAGCCTGCCTAGAAAAGCCAAGCGTGGAAAGGCTATAATAATTCGCAAAAAAGTGGAAGAACGAATAATTTAAATTCTAAAAATAAATTATTTTTAATAAAAAATAAAAACAAAATTAAAAATAAATAAAAACAAAGTTCAAAAAATAAACATTATTTTCTTATGTTTTTGTTAAATTATTTAATTTTTATATCAAATAATTAAAATAAGTTAAATAAGTCTGAAATAATATATAAAAATAATTTATTAATTTTAAATTTATTTTCTATTTTTTTTCACTTTTTTCTTCCTTTCTTTTTTTTTTTTTTTTTTTTATTTCCTCTCCCTTACATATTATCTCAACTTTTCTAGGAACTAAACACCTAAATGTTTGGTTATATATTGCTCCACCTCACCCAGTTGGTTTCCTGGTGTTTTACAGTGGATATCCAAACCTGATATCCCACAATATTTCACCTAAACCGGAAACTAGATCAAAACCAGAACAGAAGCCGACCCAACAAGCAATCATATCCGTCAATTTCAATAATATAAAGAATAAGTATTCATATACTTTTCTTATTTTTACAAGAAACACTGTGAATCTCCTACGACGCAATCAGGGTTAGGACAGAGCCATAACCCCAGACAGGGAAACACCTTTTTATCTAACAAAACTTTTCCCCTGGCACTTGCATCATACATTGGTTTTTGTTCTCTATACTTAACTCCTGGCAGAGATTCAAATTATCTTGCAGTTGTGCAAATCGGTTTTACTTGCATCAGGGTCACCCTCTAATTTTATCTGGGATGATAGCTTTTGCTTGTGGCAGCAAAAAGAATGTTTTCATTCTCTCCTTTGAACAACAATAAAATAGATCATATCGACAAACATAGAAGCAAATCTAAAATCTGGACACTGATAATGATAATTCAGACAGTGCATATAAAAGAAGATTTTATGATTACCAATGGGACCTTGAGGAATCTTTGATGCTAATACATTTTTAAAATTAGTAATTCAAGAACTGGTTCAGCAGCAAAAAATCTGTGCTGAATTATAATATTATCATCACTCTCCTTGTTAATCAAGCTTGTCTTTGCAGAGGCATCGTCTAATAACTGATATAGCAGCAAAAGTGAGCCCAGCCAAGGTGAGAAGCAACACTGCAACATGGAATTGGAAACAGCACAAATCAATCTCGGAGGAATAGGAGCATAGCAAATGCAACAAGGAGATTATGCAGTATAAAAACACTGATACAATTACAGGATTAGTTGATCATCATCCAATGTGGAAACACCACCTGGTGGTGGGTTGAAAAGAGACTAGATACACACAGGAGTAGAAAAAACTTGGTTCCTTGTCAGATGGTAGGGCTGTTCTTTTAAACTTTTCTTTACAAGAGATAACATTTATAAGGAAAAGTTGAAGAACAGCATTATCTGTCTTAAACAAAATGAAATGTGTAGGGCATTTCAAAAATAAAAAGTAGGGTTTGGAATAAATAAAAGGAAAAAAAAAATGTAGTCAGAAGTTAAAATGAAATGCAGATGATATTTAAAAAATGACAATTTTTAATTAATGTGATCAATCAATGAAGTTCAAACAATAAAAGCATTTTCCAAAAAAAAAGGTTAGCAAAAAAGGAGTACAGTAATATTCGAAAAGAATTTTAAAAACTAGGATAAAAATAAGTCCAAGAAAGAATGTCAGACATGGGTTGCAAAAGATTGCGCTTTTCTTACATATAAATCCATATATAATCTTATTTGCTGATCAAAAAATGGGTTGCAAAGATGTTCTTGATGTCAGCTGAAGAATGAAGAAAATTAACAAGGAACACATGCAAAAGCATAAAAAGATGGGCAATAATGCACAATATAGAACCACAAGATTTGACTGCAGGATAAAAGAAACAAAAATATATTTGGAATTTAAAATGGAATACAAAAACACAATTAAACACTGCATTTTTCTACAAACATCATTCAATTTTACTAGTAAAAATTTGATATAAAAAAGTATAAGAACACAAAAACTAGGATAAAAAATAAGTATAAGAACAGTAGGCAAACATAAGTTGTTTTGATAAGAAGGCCATAGATGCAAAAAAAATTCATAATGTAGGACCAAATAACAAAGAAAATTAGAACATAGGGAAAGACAAATAAACACAAAAAAAAAAAAAAAAGAGCAATAATCTGATATACAAGTGATGCTTCCAAACTACATGTTAGTGCATAAAACCATAAGATTTGACAGCAAACAAAATATAAAATTATGTTCATATTTCAAAACAGACTACAAAAAATTAAAAAAGATGCATGGAACTGCCTGTTCTACTGATTTCCATTGGATTCATGAGGAAATACAAATGGTATTAGAAATGCATTGTTTGTGAAAAGTAAATTTCCACAAGTGGAAAAAGAGTATCAGACCACAAAAATAGTTCTAATATAGAAACCAGAGTATAAAGAAAATGCCAGGTCCGTCATCATTTTTTTCCTTTTACAATCTGACAAATCTTTGCTCCTCATATTGTATGAAGCACTGAAAATTTCATGTGCTGAAGCAAGAGAACAAATTAGGTGAAGAATCATTTAAAAAAGATGTTGCAAGTATCTAAGACAACTTACTAGCTAAAGCACAGAAGAATAGAATAGCCAGGCGGTGTCTAACAATCCATGGTAGGGTGACTTCAAGAGAGCAGTGCTTCCTATATTGTCCAGGTTTAATGCTGTACAAGGCTCCTACGCTTCGGGCTTTCAGTTCCAATAATGAGGTATTTACACTTAGCACTGGAAATCCATTCACATCTCTTACTTCCATTTTCACTGTGACTGGAGTTGCATCCCAATCTATCTCAATTGCTCCAAAATTTGGCTGGCCTAGAGAAAGTCCAATCCCCTTTCAAGATCAATAAGCTGAAAAACTCATGACATATCCTTGCCAGAAGGTGCATAAACAATAACAATCCCAATGTGAAAAAGCATACCATATGTGCATGATTTGTGTCTGCAGTGTTGGCCCATAACTCTCATTGTAGTTGGTGCTAACCATGCCACAAATCTGACTATGAAATTTAATGGTGGTGGGACTGCCTTCTCAACAGCTTGGGTAATCCCACTAGCTGTTATGTCAAACAATGGATATCCAGTAGCACAGTCATACCTGGTAATTTCTCCAAAATGAACATCTCCACTTATGAAGAAGACCCCATCTCTCTAAACAAGAAAAGAGGAATTGTAACATGGAAAATTTAAAAAGAAAAAGGAATAACAGTTTTAGATGTCTAGCATTATATGGTTAACTGTTCTCCACTCCCAGAATAAGGGGGGGAAAACTGCCGCAACAAGTTTCTTGTGCCACAAAATATGAGATCATAATTGAAAATTGCGGCACAAAATTGGAAATATGCAACATGAAATCGAATTTGGAGTTCAAATAAAAGATTTATCACCTTGCTATCAGCTATCAATTTAAAAAGGCGTTCTCTCTCCTTTGGAAACCGTCCCCAACACTCTAAATAAAATATTGGACCGGTTATTGCTGAAAGATTTGAAATAACCTGAAGTGTAGAAAAATAAGAAAGGCAGACTGATCATGCCAAATTGCACAGTAAAAAACCTCCTAATAAAAATCTAGCTTAACATTTCCAAACAATCTAAGAAGCAATCCATCCAGGAAGGTATTATAAATGACAATCCATCTAGGAAGAGTTTGTAAATGACAGCTTGTGATTGCAAAACATCAATAACAAACTACAAGCTGAAACAAAAAACCATGCTTACAGGTCTTTACATGACAACAATGTTGCTTATATCTGAGTGACTCCCAAAACACTCAGGTGCATACAAGAGGCAGACCAATTTCGTGCTAGTTAATAGTCATGGTAAACAACCATCAAAGAAATGCTTATGGGAGTAGGACCCCAACCATCATCAAAGAAATGGTTTTTATTCCTATGTAATCAATTACCTTCAACTCAGCAGAGTAAATCTATGGTGAATTATTGCTATCAATTTCATGGCATTCCAGAATGCTATGACCAGAATTTTCCATATGGAACAGAAACCATATCCAGATGGTCCACATTCTTATTACCAGAATTCAGGTCTATTAGGTAAGCCAAATGAATCCAGTCTACCTCAGGTGATCTAGCCAAGCAAGATTCAGTTTTATTTAAGCAGGAGAGAGGAAGGCAGAGAGAATCAAATACTTAGAAAACTTCATTCTGAAGTCCAACTAGGATGTTTGTCCAAAACGCAATCTAAAATCGGCTACAAAATTGGCAATGTAAAAAATCTCAAAGAAGATAAATTGGCAGGGGTAGACGCACAATTGCTCAATGATGTATTTAACTCCTTATGATGTTTCCTAACCATAACCAGCCTTAAAAACAAAAAATGCATGTGCTTTGTCATGTAAACAATGATAACTGCATGCACTGTAGCCATTACAATTAGACAATAAATTTATGCAATACAGGAAATTTATGCAATACCTGAATAGAAGATCCGATTATGGTAAGGGCTGATGCAGGGCCCTTCAACTCGCTTTCTAACCATGTCCATTGTGAGCTCCCCAATATGCTTCCGTCACTGAACAGTGGATCTCTATGGTATCTAGTATCTAAAAGAATAACCTGAAGAAGTTCGTCATACTCAATCAGAACAAGAGGTCCATGTAGGTCTCTGTCTAACTGTGTAGTTAGTAGTTTGCTGATTGAGGTTTACATGGAATACAAATAAGAATCACCAAAAGCAGCCTGCAGATACTAAACTAGTACACACACACACACACAACCTAACCACTGAAGGTCTGTTTACAATCTCCTATATGAAAGAAATAAAGTATGAGCAGAGTATCTAAACTCATTAGCTTTGATACCTTAATCTGCCTACCGACAGGACCAAATGTGTATGATGTATAAACACCAGCCTGCTTGCGCCTACAATATTGAACCCATGGTAAGTGATAAAACAGCACAACTTCTCCAAGAGAAGCAATAAATTTGTCATTAAATCCAAAAGTAAATTATCCTTATCATATGAATCCTTACAATGCCATCAATTTTCATCTATTTCTCATAGGTTGACACATTGTGTGGGAGTGTAGCAATATCTTAACCAACTTATAGAAGAAAGGTACACAATCAAGAATAACTATCTTATGAAAGGAGGATAGCTTACCGTGGACTATCTTGAGGTTCATCTAAGAAATCCAGGAGAAGCCTTTGGCTAGTGATCTTCCCATTAAATTCTTTTCCAGCATCATTTAACCCATAGTCATGGTCATCCCATGTACCAATCACCTAAAATACTCATGTATGAGTTGGTTAGACAATAAAAGAAGGTCAGACATAAAGAATTTGATCATTCAATAAATGAGCATTTGCCTCCCACCAGGTTTAATGTAAAATTTTTGCATGGCACACCTTAGTCTTCTCTAGAAGACGAGAATAACCAGGATTTGTCTTAGTTTTCTTATATCTGGATTGCATTTCCTGCTCTGAGGAAGGAATAAACCTGGGAACATTCTTCCATGGCCCAATAGTCCTTTCTTTTCCAAATAATTTGAAAGGGTGCCTAACATCCCCATAGATGTTGTCACCCAACCAAATAAAAATTTGAGGATCAAAATCAATTATTGCATTCCATATGGGCTGCAAACAAGAAAAGTTTTAACATCAGCCAATGACCATCCAATCAAAAAAAATTCTGCATAGAATATCTTCAAAAATTGCAAAAAAATCCTTTCATGAATGGGTCTAAAACATTGATTCATCCGTAAAAGGTAGCCATGATCTGAGAGATGTAAATAAATGAAAGATAATAAAATGAAGCCACCTCAATCCAAATTGTTGAAAATGCAAGTTAAAATAGTACTCATTTGACTTCAGAACTGAGTGAAATGGATGCCACAATATCTTAGAATTCAGTGTACCATTACAAGATCATAGGGTAGTAATATCATTGGAGTGAAGTCATATTTTAATTAACTAATTGGTGGGAGCACGCTCTGTTTTTTATGCAGAATAGGAACTGAATGATGCTTCAATGTATAAAGAGACACAAGCAGTTCACATATTTACATGAATATGAAAATATAGAGATTCAAGAATTTATGGATGGAACTTACCATCTAAATGCTCAATATTTGCTGGAAATTGATGTTTGATGAAAATGTAATGGAAAGGAAAAACCAAGAAAGTCGATGGCTTGTAGTTAGACTCCAAATTTGATTCCCAGCAACCAAATAAGCAAATTAAATTCAATAACGAAAGCTACAAGGGTTTGGAAGAACATGACTTCTGTAGCCAATCCCAAAAGGTTGGAAGAAAGCTTCTGCTGAAACAAAAATGGATGGGATACATTGCAGATATAATTTATACATGAGATTTCCCCTTACAAATAAGATGATGATAAATCTTCCTTACTTTTCTTTTCCTTTTTTTTTTCTTTATCTTTTTCTGTTGTTGTTTGTGGTAAGTGTATGTTAAAATAGGATGATGATAAATCTTCCTTACTTTTCTTTTCCTTTTTTTTTTTCTTATCTTTTTCTGTTGTTGTTTGTGGTAAGTGGATGTTAATGTTTCTAATTGTATGAATTATCAACTTCAATGGTATTATATTGCTTAGTCCGGTCAATAAAAATAAATAAAAATAACAAATGATTTAAATCACTATCTCCACCCACCTCATCGTTGATGAATCATTACCTATGAATGCAATAGAGAATCCCAATAGAATGCCAAAAGAAAAGGAATAGGCACCAAGAACATGTGAAAATAGTAATAAAAATCATTTTAAAAAAGAGGAGAAAGAAGAAGACGAAGAAGAAGAAGAGAGAGACAAGAAGAGAAAGTGGAGAAAAAAAACAACAAATCAAAGAGATATGTCGAAAGAAAAGAACAAGCCCTAAACCTGAGGAGCGCTTTGGTTGGCGCATGATCCAAAGGCTATTCGAGAAACAAGAAGAGCCTCTTGAGAAGAAGTAGACGAAGCGCTGTACGCAATTGGTAGGGCGATCATGACTCGCATCACCACCGACCACAGCAACCACAGTTCCAACACCGACCTTCCCATTTTCAGCTATTTCCAATAATGAACAAGCCAAAGAACCTGCAAACATACAACAAAGCCGTGCCCGAAGACCAATTGTATTGGCATCCACAATCTGTGGCGGTTGTAGTGAACGAGAAAAAGCTCCTTCACGCTTCACCCTTCACCCTTCACCCTCGTTGTTATTCCTTTCATGCTTAAAGTTACACAAAAGAAGGAATCCATCAACGACTCTTTTTCCTTTCTTCGTTGTTCTTTTTTTCCTTATGAGAGCTATGAGTGAATCACCTATTTCTATTTTCCATTTTTGGCTTTTTTTTTTTTTTACTTGTCCGAGTCACATTCCACATTAAAACACGTACCGAGCACGCCTCACTGAGGACCAAGCTTTGGCCTCCACCGACTGACCGACCCACGAGGGCATCGCTTCCTCCAACCGAATACTTTTATCGACTTTGTGCCCCCCAAAAGTTCCCATAACCAAAAATGCGGTGCTTCGACCCCATTCATTAAACTTCAACCGCTTTCTTGTTGGCTCATGTTTAACTGTTTGTCTAAATTCACGTTTGAATGATTACTATAATATAATTCCAAATGCACATGATATGTGTTTTGACTTTTGAGCCATAATTTGGGCGTTCAAGAGGTCGGCTTACCAGTTGATGTCATGCCAATTTGATTGACGTCGTGAAGAATAATGGGACAAAATTGGAATTTTAAGGTAGATTTTATGGATATTGGAAATTGGAAACACTTTTAGTGGAAGATATTTCAAAAGTGTAGGTTTTATTGGGGACCAATTGTCCAATTCACTTAACATACCCTTTGCCAAGGTTTGGCCCATTTCAAAACAATTGGCTCACCTAATCAAGGTCGAGCAATCTTGCCATAAACATTTCAATAAATTTAAACCAATAATTTAGATAGACTCATCAACTTCATAGGATTGGTCAAAGCAAGCCCAAGTCTTATTGAACCACTTCTAAAGTATGTTTTCCCCTTTAAAACAGTTTACCTATAAAACTAAATTTGTCTTAACTTGATTGTGAGTCCTAAGAGTAACTCATATGGCACAATTCTCATTTTATGACTTAATGATGGTATTAAGTTTATTTTATTAAACAATCTTAGGCCCACTTTAGCAAAATAATCATTCAATCATCCTCCTATAATTATAGGGCCAACCAATATGGTTATAACCACTCAATTGCAATGGCTCTCTCGGTTCGAGTGTTAACCACCTAATAACAACTCTCATTGTCTAGTAATAACTTAAATATTAAATCATGATCTCAAGCATTTAATCAAAGATCAAATTATTTAACCATGCTCATATGCAACATATAAAAGGGTGATTGAGACTCAATCAAGGTGAATTAACATTTTCATTCGTATGTTCATTCTCCCTTTCTTTTTGTTGTTATTTCCTTATTCCTTTTTGTCGTATTCTTGCACTGGATTAAAGAAGTTACGTTAAAATATCACTTAATCATATTTTATTTATGACTATTGTATTAAAGCTCTTGAAGTCATCACTAACCTAGTGAGCATATTATTAAATTTCATTTATCTTGTTTGTCAAATTAAGTCCATTTTCAATCCTCCAAGGACCAATTTGTAGAAAACAATAGGACAAAAACTCTATTTTATGTGGAAGAGCAATGTTAATTATGGTTAGATACATTTGTGAGGGTTGAAGTAATTTTCCCTTTTTGTGTGAATTTATCTATGGCACGTATGGCAAGAAAACATTGTATAAAGCCCATCTAAGAATGAATACACTTTATGGGCTTTATAAAAGAAAACAACAATTTTGTAAAATGAAATTGGGGCATATGTTGGTATAAGGTTAGTAGTAGATTGATCATGGTTACAAAGCAAAGGAGAATGTTTTATAAAAGAGTCCCACTTGAGAAGAAGAGTATAAAAACAATTAATAAGATGTTAAATATTATTTTTAGGAGAACCCATTCAAGAAAATGTAACATCATGAGATAAAGAGGAATACTTGTGACATATTTGTTGTTTAAAGTCTAGAGGATACTGCGATGAGAGAGGAAAATATTGTTACATATGTGCTAATGTAAAAATCTAGAGGGATGACATTTGCTTCATATTTGGGCATATTAGAGAAAGGGTGGACAAGGAATCAAATTGGTGGTGTAGAATCAATAATCCAAGAAGTCCTAGACGATTGCCTCAATTACTGGGATTCAATGTCATATCTATTACAATTAGTGGAGGTTAAAGGTGAGATTAAGGTGGTGTTTGTTTTTTTATTTAATTCTAAATAGAACTTTAATGCTTAATAGTGTTAAATATTAGATTGTTTGTTTTTATAGTATTTTATTTCTATTAAGTATTAAAAAGTAAAAAAAAAAAAAATTATATGTTATTTTTTTCTATTTAAAAAAAGTTACGATTTTTCTATTTAGTAAAAAGTTTATAATAAGTCATGAAAAAGTAGAAAAACAAACTAAATTATGAATTTCTATATATGCTAAGTAGGAGAAGTTAGCAATGGCCATGCTTGGGGAATACATGTAGATGACTTGACTTATTTAAACATGAGAAATTCTGCCTTTCCAAGAATCAATTGCAGTTTGTTGCATAAAATTTTCAAGTATGCCAATAGTTCATTTCCCAAATAATTGGTTTAAAAGTATTTGGAATTTGTTGCAGAGCTTCAAAAAGTACATGACCTTAAAAAAGGATTATAATGAACAATTCCTGTATCTCCCAACAGGGCTTGTCTGCACTGCACCTTGAAGAAATTGTATCTGGGTCAAGTTCAAGAATTACCCATATTGATGTGAACGTGGAGGAGTTGCAAAGTAAGGTAATGAAATTATAACTCTTTTTCATTATCATCATCATATAATTCAATTGAATGACAGTACGACCATCTTAACTTTTGGAATTGGTTTCATTTTCAGCAGGCACAGGATTATGAAATCTATGATCTTAAACCATTATTTTCAAGCACTCAGTTCTCTAGAGCCTGCTTTAAGTTGGATGTAGAGTGGGGTGTGATGAGGCATTGCCTTGCAAAATGATGACAAAATGTAACTAAATTAATATTCGGACAGTGGAGTTTGCAAAGCAATCAAAGTTAATGGTCCCAGATTGTTCTGGTTATTTAGATGAAGCAGGGTGGAATTCTACATCAACCTAAATCTCATCGATTCTTTAATATATTGAAATTAAACATGATTTCTATTTAACATACAAATTATACTGATTTGATTCATTTGAATGAGGATGGGATTAGTACTGAATGATGGGTATTGAAGTGAATTTTAGCAATTGAATATTTCTCATTTGGTTTTAATAAGTTTTGTGGGTAAGGATAGAAAAATGTTTGGTAAATGCCAAGAATGCAGATTAAATTGGGGCAGTTGTTTGTTACCTATTTCGTCTGAAATGTGATGCAACTAAGCTTCATGAACAAGGCAATTATACCATAAAGGGGCCAAAGGGTGTGTTACGATTTACTTTTAGATGATGCCAAAATGATGGTTAGTTATGTGGTAGGGGAAAATTGGAGTTTAATATTCCATATGAGATTGTTACACTAAACATTTTACCAAAATGTGATATTTTACTGGTAATGACATTTTGTAATAACTTGTGAAATTTAAAAATTGCAGGACAAGTTTTGTTATTGGTTTAAAATTCATAGATAGATAATATTGAAGTGTAATGGTTGAGTTTATGTATTAATGAAATTTTTTTTATCCATTTGAGTGTGACCCTTACTGATTTGAATCAAAGATCTCCATTGCTTAGTAAAGGCACGCAAATAAAAGCTCATATGTGAACTCATTTATTGAAAAAACTAGTTATAATTTTATATTGAACTAGTTTTTTCAACAAATGAGTTCTGAATTTTACGCTGAACTCGTCTATTGAAAAAACGAGTTTAAATTTTACACTGAACTCATATTTTCAACAAACGATTTTTAAATTTTATACTGAACTCGTCTATTAAAAAGACGAATTTCAATTTTACACTGAACTCGTTTTTTCAATAAATGAGTTCCAAATTTTGCACTAAACTCGTCTATTAAAAAGATGAGTTCTTATTTTACATCGAACTTGTTTTTTAAACAGACGTGATTCCACTCAGGCTAGGCCAAATTGTCATAGTTTTAGAAATATTTTGGGGATTTTGGCATTTTTAGAAATATTTTGGGGATAATGGCATTTTAATAAATATTTAAAAAAAAATCATGTATTTTTGTAGAAGCCAAAGCGTATCAAATTTTAGGGGCCACTTGTTGTGCGCAAGCAAACAACTGAAGCGGTCTCACGCACACACACACCACCCATAGGCCAAAAAGGGGGACGTGTTGCACGCCCCGTTAAAAGCGCGGAAGCATTTCTGGTGTTGGCGTTGGCCCTTGCAGTGGTAGCCCTAATTCGACCCAGCGCTTGGAAACTGGGGCTAATTATAACTTATAAGTTCAAGGAGGAAGTACCCATGCAAGCCTCACTGCTAAGCTTGGGTGCAAAACCACCACTAACATCGCCTCAGATCCGTGTGAAATCGCTCTACACTCCCACCACCTTCAACGATCCTACAGATTCTACCTCCATGGCTGCTATTCCTGCTCCCAAGTGGGCCCAGAAGACCATCACTCTTGCTCCTCAGAGGCGAGGCTGTCACCTCATAACCCCTAAGGTATCATCCTCCCAACCTTTTTCTTTTCTTTCTTTGTTCCTCTTCTGGATTGAAAAACCTCTTCTTCAGTCCATCTGAAATTCCCCTTCCCTAGACTTGCGAATTCTCATTTTAATCCATTCAATTCAATTCCCTAACTTCATTGCTACCGAATTCCCTAAATTTTGCCTTGGGTCTGCTTCTACTTGTTACTAATTTCATAATTAATTTGTGCTATTTTTCTTTTTTCAAAAAAAAAAAAAAAAAATCTTTCTTCACTGCTTACTTGTCTTTTTTAGAAACGGTGAGAGAGGATAAGTGTTTGTGCATGTTTGAGACAGGTGATAATCGTCCTGAGCGAAGAAAATAATTTCAATGAAGCACCAATTGTATCCAGTAGATTTTATCTGTTTATACTCGTGTTAATTTAAGATTTTCTTCATTAGATATTAAAGGAAATTGGGCAAGACCTGTCAGGATTCAAATGTGGCCTTGCTCATCTGTTCAGTGAGTGATCCAATTCCTTTTCAGACGGCATATGAAAAATCCCCTTTCATGTTCAACATCTGATGATTTTACCTTATTGGGTTGGGCTTTTCCAGTTCAGCACACAAGTGCTTCTCTGACCATAAATGAAAATTACGACTCGGACGTTCGAGATGACACTGAGACATTCCTCAGCAAAATAGTTCCAGAGGTTAATTTTTCCCTTCTGTGTTTGCTTTGGCAGAGTAGTTTATTTGAAAATTGATTTTTATATGGTGTTTGATTTTATAATTTCAGGGAAGATCTGCACCTTGGAAGCATACACTGGAAGGTTTGTATGGGATTCATTTCTTCAAATTAGAGAAAGAGATTTCTTGATCTGATTCTTCAGTTGATTTTCATTTCTTAAATTGGAGAAAGAATTTTGTTTCTTAGGGCCCATTTAGGGAGTTATTCGAGTAAAAGCACTTTTAGCTTCTAGGACTTCTGTTAGTAGCACTTCTATTAGAAACACTTCAATGGAGAATCAGTTAGTGTCCTAGATATAAACAAAAATAAATGGCGTTTTTTTTATAGTGTTTTTCGCAATGCAGTACATAACAAAAGAGTGATTTTGGAAAAAAAAAGTACATACCAAGTGCCAGTCTAAATGATTTTCTAGATTTTTAAAAGTAATTTTAAAACTTTACCAAATGCTTAATTTTTGTATGAAAAATGCTTCTAAGCATTAGAAAATACCTCTAATCCTTCCTGAATCACTTGGATGTTATCTCTGATTTCTCATTTTGCATTTAGAAGCAATTTAGGATTTGGAAATATCATTTTCTTTAGGGGAATATCATTTCTCTCACGGCATAAGATATTTTGGTTTCATTACTTTTTTACCTATCTAGATATATTATATTATTCTAAGCTATGTATTCTTGTTCATAATTTGCTTAGACATGTATATGTAATTTTCACAACCCTAAGGGGTAGCTCAGTCGGTCTGGCCCTGAGTTTGCTCCCCAATGGTTACCAATTCGAGTCCCCTTAGGGCCACTGGAGGATTTACCCAATCGTTAACTTCAGGGCCTCGCGGGATTAGTCGAGGTACGCATAAGCTAGCCCGGACACCCACGGTTATCAAAAAAAAAAAAAAAAAAACTAGATCAACCCATTTCTTAAAATTCACCCAAACAAATTTAAATTTACATGTTACCAAGTTTTCATGCAATTGCAAAAGCAAATTGTAAATCTATATGATGCATAATTTTTTTTTTTAAATATCGGGATATAGCAAAACCATGTTCCGAAAAGAGAATCCAGAACAGCAATAACAAAGCTACTCCATCACAGCAGAAAGAGAGATAAAAATTGAGCCCTTCTGTATGCTCTATCCAATACTAAGTGAAACTTGAAATGTATTTACTTCCCTATGCTTTGTTTATTTCCTCTTTGCATGTCCTTCGTACCACAGAATGTTTCACTGGTGCTTTTGGACACATAAAATAGCAGTTTACATTTTTTTAAAACTTCCTGTATCAAGCCCCTCTTTCTACTTATGTTTGGGAGGCAATCTAACCATTACATACCCATTTTTGTGGGAATTTTTTTCCTCAATAGAAGGTATCGCAAGGACTGTGTTGTGAACTTTCCAAATCTCATCAATCTTATCAACTAGTACAAAGCTTTAAACTTCTTATTTTTTGAAGTCAATGAACATGGATTTTGGTGGAAGCATTTTACTTGCCATGGGTGAAACTCAAGAAAGGAATGAAAAATATTAGATAAATGATAAAAAAGGAAAGCAAATAAGAGAAATTGTTCATAAGAAGTTTCCCACAAAATTGATTCTAACCCTGCAACCTTTTCAGGTCCAGATGACATGCCAGCACACATCAAATCTTCAATGTTTGGTTGCAGTCTCATGTAATGATTTCATTTTCTTTGGGTTTTTTTTTTTTTTTTCCTTTTTTGTCTATAAAATTTCATTACCAAATTACCATTTACTTGGTTTTTATTCTTGTACAGGATTCCAATTACTGATGGACAGCTAAACATGGGAACTTGGCAGGTATTTAAGAAATTTATGTTTTAAATAACGTCTGGAGTTTTGTTCTGATCGAGCTAGCTTTCATATGCATGCTTTTCATTAGTTAACTAACAATGGATGCTCTGTGTACTTTGATTTGGCTAATGGGGGAAAAGAGAATATAGAAGCCCGAGTATGTTAATCCATCAAAGTTACAGAAGTGGTTTCATTCTGTGTAGGCTGGAAGAAACTATTATGTAGCCAAAAGAGCTACAATGAAAATTCCTAATGGAGAACATGCTTAAATTGAGCCTTTGCATGGCGTCTTAAACCCTATTGCTTTAGATCCTCCTGTACTGGTAATACTCAAGAAGTCAAAAACAACTTGGAACATGGACGCATAACACATATCTTCTAAGAAAGTTACTATTCTTTGAATTTTGTTACCTGGATTTGTGTTTTAGCTGTATGTCCAAGGAAAGGTATACACTCCTCTGGATTATTTTGTGTGGTGCCAAAGATGTGAGGCAGAATGTCATAAGCCTCAGGAGCATGGCTTAACTTATAATATATGATATAAATATCTATAAATGTGTGCTTCAACATTGTAGATTTTCATGGAGGGATCTTGGGTGAAGAATGGATTCTATTAGCCTATTTTACAATTGAAATAGCTTAATTTTAAGGTTTTTGTAGTCTTATGAGCAGTTAAGGCTGGGAATTGGTCGGGAAAGTTTCCATCATTCAGAAGGAATCTCAAAGTCACAGTAGTAATTTTGTACATTGTACTGCATGTTAACGTCTTCCTTTCTGCTACTGTGTCTTCTGTATTGGACTGGAAGGTTTTTGCATCCTTTTGAGGTTATACTAAATAGGTGGCCAACTAGTACGAATGCACCATCTCCCCCGGCAGCGAAATCCCATATTTGGACGTTTGACTTCATTAACCATTTTAAAATATTATTTCAGCTTGTCCATGTTTCAGCATCATACTGGGTGGTTTAGCATGTCAATATAGCCATTCAACCAATGGCATATCCCTAGGCAATGACTGTTTCATCGACGTGATGGGTTGTAGAATGAGAATATTGTGTGCAATGTGTAAATACCCTGATATTAAAGCATGAAGGTGCAGAATTGTGAATCCTGTTTTCTGTCGTTTCCTCATTTTCTTCTTCTTTTATTTATTTATTTATTTCATTTGATTGTATTGTGATTTTATTTTTCGACAATGATTATTGTTGTGTTGAATTTTCCCACGATCTTAGTCTATATCAGAAGTGCTGAAGTTTTTCCTCGTTTTCTGCTTCAGGGGATATGGCTGTGTGAGCACCGTGACCGTGCTACTGCACGCAAAGTCGTGGTCACCCTTAATGGAGTATAAGGTGATACAATTAGTTGAGTTTTTCTTTATATATGTAAATGAGGTTACACTCGAGGTGTTGTGGTCATTAACCGCCCTTTTCACTTGTTAAGTGGGATGTTAGTGCTGTGTTCCCCAACTCTTTTCTTGGACTGCTTCTGTACCATGCCCATTACTACTGTTCTCAAGGGGTGGATTTTTCTTTGAAGATTTTGGACATGAATAAATTTAAAACCTTTTACAGGAAAGTGGGTCAGACTAACAAAGAGAATCTAATTTTGAACATGAAGATTCTGGTCATTTTTAATTCAGAGTGTACAATGGAAACTTTAATCCGAAGCTGATGAAGAAACTTTGTGAAATATTGATGCAGCATCCACACAATGACATGAATTGTCGATATTTATAAGCATTGGAGGGCAACAAGATCAACAGTCATGTTCCCATGATTTATTCATTTCCAAAAAATGAAAAGATATTAAAGTTCAGAAAATATATACAAATGAATTTACGAGATGGTAGATGGCTCATGGCTGTGGGTGATGAAGAAGGATTGAGTGAAGAAGAAGACTAGCGCATCATAGCGGAGAACTCCTCAAAGCTGAGGACGCCATCTCCGTTGATATCAAACATATGAATCATGGCTTTGCAGTCCTCAATGGTCTTGGACTCACCCAGTCGACTCAGCATTCTCTTCAAACTCTTAGGCGTGATGCATCCTGACCCCTCCATCTCATACATACCAAATGCCTCCTTTAAGTCCTTTTTCTTCTCCTCCTCTCCGTTCGCCTCCATCAACTTCTCAAAATCCTCCATTCCCAGCATCCCATCTCCGTCCATGTCCGATGACTTCACTGCCGCTTCTGCCTCCTCTGCTGACAGCTCCCCTCCCATTGCTCTTACACAACTCTGCAACTCCTCCGCAGATATTTTTCCGTCCCCGTTCTCGTCAAAGTGGCTGAACACCCGTTGCAGCTGGGTGCATGCCGCTCCCTTTCTCCTTGATAATTTTCCAGAACCAGACTCTGGAGACGAATTGCAAGCGGGAGAAACAGCTGCATCTTCTCTTCTCATCGTTATTTGCTTGTAAATGAAACCTCCGCCAACAGATTCAAGTAATTGCACCGAACTAATTAAGCTCTTTTCTGCCTACACACTCCAAGCAAGAATAAGATGAATTAATTTTCCTAATGAGACTAGATGGATAGGATATATATAGAGAGAGGGGGGAAGGGATAGAAGATACGTGTGATGGATCCTTGGGCAGGATTTCATTAGGCGGTTAGCTGTTTTAAATCTGTTGATAAAACTCGGTGGCCGCAGCGCGTTGGGGAAACTTCTTCCATGGTTCGAGCACTAAACGACAAAAAACGAGTTTCTCGTTCTAGGCTTGCAGGGATATCCTGAAATTTCCAGAGCAGATAGCGGTCACCGTCATGGATTGGTGGCGCCGCCGACCATCGATAAGATGTTGCTTGCTTACTTTTTAATTTTCTTAACGAGTTTTGGATCAATTGGGTTCCTGCTTATAACAAATAGGTTATTAACATGATTTGAAATTATTTTAAATTATAGTTTTTAAACATATATTAAAGCCGCAAATTTAAAATATTGATTATAAATTTGCAATAAAACTATAATTTGAAACATTAAAGGATATGAATCATTTTGAACAACTATTTTAAGATTTAAGGTGGAACACGTCCAAATGAAATTCAATTAAAATATATTTTTACGGTCAAAACTACCGGACAAAACGCGTTTCGCTTTTACTTTTGTACCTCTCTTCTTTCTAGTTTTCAACTCTTCCTTCTCGAGTCATTATTTATTTGTCTTTATATAATCAGTGACGTGGAGCTTATGGAAATTGGGACTCATCCCAATTCATCCTCATCCTAGGCCTTATCTATCACCATGACAATTCAACCCACGAAATACCTTTTTCATTGTGCGGTGCCAAAACAAAATCCATTACAACCGTCCAATCCTCCTTATTTAAACAAAACATCTGTTAACAGTTACTTTAATCAAATATAATTAATTAGATTTCATGATAGTTTTAGTTGTAAAAACTAAAAAGTGTATTGAATAGGATCAAATTCATTGGATGATATTAAGTGTTAACAATACCTAAACTCTTATTTATTCCTTTTGTAAAAGGGATTTGGTTTTAGTCCATAAAAAGATTATTATTAACCTTCATAGGTGATAGGTCCAATTAACCCCCAACCTCCTTTTCAACTTTCCACTGATTTATTAAAAAAATATTATATCTTTGTTTGGATTTTGTAAATAGAGATTTCAAATTTATTATTTAAAAAATACATTGGAAAAAAATTTATCCAAATAATTTCATTAAAAAAAAAAATGATATGGAAACAAAGCCTAAACCCAAATTCAAGCTCATATCCGTAATTTATGACAATAATAGAGGCCCAAATAACGCAAACCCAAAAACAGTTAATCATGTAAATCAAGAGGGAAACCTCCTTAGCATTAACCCCACCTTGAAACCCATGGATGGAAAAAGATGATGGTAGAAGGGGTGGCAATGGCTTGGAGGAGTGTGGTGCCTATGAATGGCTCGGTTGGAGGCAGAGGAGTAACCGAAGCATGGAGGATGGTGACGCGTGGTTGCGGTTGTCGTAGGTATGGCCGCAAGACAAAGATATTGCGATGGGTGGCGACACAGACGAAGGGTAGTGTCGATGACAGATCTGGGCTGGTGGCGTGGCTAAGAGTGGTGTGGCAGCGTGAGAGGGGATGAAGAGAGGAAGAAAAAGAAAGAAAACAAAACAGAATATGAGAAGGAAAAAGGGAAAGGTGATGGTGCTGTGAAATAACGAAGTGGGTATGGCGGCGGAAAGAAGTGACTAGTGAGTGACAACGGCAGCTGAAGAAGAGAGGAGTAGAAAATGGATGATTGGGGTTGAATTTCAAAATGAAGGGTCTAGATGTGATTATTCGAATTGATGTAAAAATGAGCCTGGAAATTGGGTAAAATATCAAAATAAAAAAAACCCAAAAACACCAACCAAATAAGTCCTAAAAAATAAGAAGTGTGGGCCAAGGTCTATAAATATATTTTCAAGTTGATTGTTAAAATCTTCCATTTTGAAATAGTTACAAATTGATGATCTTATCACCTGTGTTTGTTTGGATGTGTTTTTGTTTTTGTTTTTTTTAATAAAAACCTTATATATAAAAATAAAACAACTAGTATAACAAAACATAAATTTACTTATAAGCTTAAATATTACTTTTAAGACATTTTAAAATTTAAGGTAGTACTTCATTCTTTTTAGATAAGCCTCTAAAAATCCTTATAGGTTATACAAAAAATACTCATATTTCCCCATATTAAAAACATAAAATAGGACATGTACCAAGATGGACACCTAATTATAGCTGATACTTATTTGAAACACACCCTTAATTATTATTATTATTATTATTGTTATTATTATTTTAGGTTTATTTGTGAAAATTCAAAGAAAGTTCAAATAACTATGGGAAAAGGTGAATACCATAAAGGCTTTGGACTCATAAAGATTTTGAGTGACCTAAAATAAATTGCAATATGATATTTGTTGGTGCACTTGAGTTTAAATCATTTTGGATGCGTTCAAAGGTTTATTTTCATAGTTTTTATTTAGCTTAAAACGATAATTTTAATAAAAGAATTTGATAAATTATTGTTTTCGATTAAAACCTTTAGTTTTTTTTTTAAAAAAAACTTACTTTAAAAATGTTTTATGTGGGTTTGACTAAGTTGCCGAAAGTTTTAGACCTTCAAATCAAACTTTTTAAACACTTTTCAATACAACCAATTGAGACATCAAAAAACCAATTAAGTCATTAGGCTCAACCAATTGAGGAACACTTTGTGCACCTTTGACATTCAATAGCTATGGTATAACCATGACTAATCAAAAGGCGGTCAAATCATTTGCTTAAATGATCAAGGCTTTGAGTCCCAATGGTCACCAGACCAGTATTAAATGTCCAATAACTAACAAATCGATTAAACCAATTGTTCAATCGATTGAAATCTTTATGTGGCTTTTGGAATCTCATAACTAAAAACCTATAAATTGAAGTATTTTATAATATTTATAAAACAAAAAACAATTGCATTCGATTGAAAAACATTATTTTTCTTATCCATAGCTCCTTTTACGGTGCATCAATTTCTTAACTCGCAAATCATTTAGTGCATCTATCATAATCTTTTTCTTGTTTTTTGAGCTAAACTTGGTAATAGGTTTAGAATCTTTAAATCATTTGTTATCTACTTCTTGTGGGATAATTTATTCAAGTAGGTTGAGCACTTTAAGAAATTATGAAAGTCCATTGAGACTCTAAAATCCAAGTATAGAAATTTTGAAGGTATAGAGTATAAAAGTTTTGAAATAGTAGAACTTTGATTCAATTAAGAGCCGAAGGAAAGTGGATTTAAGTGGCTTATCACACCGCTATAATATAGTTTGCATTTTTTTTTCCTCTCAATATCTCTTTATTATCATTAATTTGTTTCTCATCTCTTATTACTTTTGCATTTTAGTCGACTGTTTTGAAAAACTTTGAATCACCAAATTTGTTTCTTCTTGGGCGATTTCCTTGATCTAATTAATGATTTTTCACATTATATTTTATAATTTTTATTAAAATAATTAAAAGAAATTTGTTATAATATAAGAATTTATACTCGCACTCACGTCATCATTCTACACATCCATTCTATTTATACCTTCACTTTAAAACATTAATTCTATAGATCCATCATTCTAAAAAATATTTAACATACTTAAAATATTATTTTCATTATTTGATTTCACACCTGCCTTTTACTTCAATATTCTCTCATTTTTTTTTCTCAATAACATACCTTTGTGCAAAATCATTTTTTCTAAGGTGATGTTTGTTTTTTTACTTAATTCTAAATAAAACCTTAATGCTTAATAGTGTTAAATATTAAGTTATTTATTTTTATAGTATTTTATTTTTATTAAGTGTTAAAAAGTAAAAAAAACCAATGTATTATTTTTTATATTTAGAAAAAAGTTACATATTTTGGTTTTTTTTTTATTTAGTAAAAAGTTTATAATAAATCATGAAAAAGTAGAAAAATAAACAACCTAAATTTTGAAACTAAAAAAACAAAAACCACCTAAGTTTATTTGTTAAAAAAAAGTATTCAAGATAAGCTCAAAACGAATTCCTATAATTTTTATGTATATATTTGAATATACACACTAATATTGTGTTTGCAACATAAAAGTATATTTTAGGGCTTGTGTTTTATGTAAAATTTGACAAAAAAATAAAAATTGTTATAAAGATAGTTAAAATTGAAATATAGTAGGGTTAAATACATTATACCCTATCAATCTTTTATATCTTTTACACTTTACTTACTCATATTCAAAACATAATATTTTGTCCTAAAAAATTTGTTAAAAACCGTATTTAAACCCTCTCTTCCCACAAACTTATTAAAAAGGATAATATCATATTAAGTTAAAAATTAGGGTTGAAATATAAAGAAAAATATTTATTATTTAAGTTCAAAGCTATAGTGGATGCAAAAGTTATGAATACAAATAAATACATTTTTAAAATAAAAAATTAAAACTGCTAGTTGTCATATTTTAAAGACATTTGAAAAAAATTACTTCAAGACTAATAACTTAAAATCGAATCTATCAAAATTCAAATAAGTATTTATATCAAAGTGCCAAAAAGAATAATTGTTTTTATAAATCAATGAAAGTTTTTAAATCGGGGGTTAAATAGTACACTTTAGCAAAATTGGGAGGTAAATGATTGAGCTTTGAACGTGAGAGTATAAAAGTATAAAACAAATTAAAGATTGAGCTTGTAAAATATATTTAACCCCTCTTAAAACTTAAAAGTTAAAAATTTCGAAAAACTTAGTCTATATATAATATGTAAATATTATACATGAGAAAAAAATAAAAATAAAAATAAATTCTTGAATGATAAATAGAAACGGAAATCGAAGATATGTATCAAAATGGAAAGATCTGAGGATGCTCTGTCGTGACGTGGCAACGTGGTTCGATCTGACGCCACTCAGTTATCGTTGGGAGCCTATTCATTTGTTAAAAGGCAAAGTAATATAGCGTTCATGCGAAAATAGAAACGGGGAGTTTTCTTATTAGAAAAGTAAAATAAAAATAAAGCATAAAATAAAAAATCAAGAATCAAGAAGTAGAAGAGATTGAAAAGGGTGAAGGAAGAGAGGAGAGGAGTGGGGAGGAGAGGCATTTGAATGGCGGACTCGGCGTCTGTGATGGGTTGCGTGGTAGTGGGTCCTCCTCAACCCCGATGGTCCAGTTTCAGAGAGGACTCTCATCGGAGGACTCCAGCTTCTCGTCGCTCAAATCTCATCATCCTTCGCCCTTCTCCTTCTTCATGCTCCCTCACTTGCCCTACTTCCACTATTTTTCAATCCCTCATTTCTTCCCGACCTCGGTAATTTCTTCTTCTTTTTCTTGTTTTAGGGTTTCTTTATCTTTGCTATAATTTTTTTAAATCAAATTATTATCGCTTCAATCCGATTCCCTTTTGGATTGGAAACCCTGTCAGTAACTAACAGGAGACTTCTTCCTTTTGAATTTTGCAATTATACATACAAGTGTTGGTTATTGCATTCCCATCCCATTTACTAAGTATTAAACAATTTAGGCTGATGCTTCATAGTCTGATTGATTCAATTTTCTTTAATGGCGTCGGTTTGAAAATCATGGACTTGTCCCTTCAAACTCTGTCATATAATTCCCAAGTGATGATCAATCATCCGATGTAACTAACTGCTGGGGATATATCTGCAGCTATGTTCACAGTGATCGATTCTGAACACATGTGTGTATTTATGTATATAATTGTTTTAGCATTTAGGCAAATGCATTTGTGGATGGATGTGCTTCATTCTCTCAACTCTGGGAAGTAAAAAATATTCTCACAATTTGGTCCATTATCCCACTTTTTTTTTTTTTTTTGTTCTGATTTCCAGTTTCTATTTGAGCCATTGCCTGATGTATTTTCTTCCTCGTATCAATGACATCTTACAAGTTTCAGCCTATGGAAAACCTCTGAATCAATCCTTTCATATAGGGAAACCCTATTTCAAGTGTTGTCTAACTGAAAGCTATTTCTTTGTATCAATGACATATTACAAGTTTCAACCTATGGACAACATCTGAATTAATCCTTTTATAGGCAAAATATCACAAGTGTTGTTTTACTTTATTCATGAGTTTTCCTCCTACCTCATTATGGTCTTTGGAATGCTAAGGATTTCTAGGGTAGTTTTTTTTTGCTAATTTATGTTTGTGGTGCAAGGTTCGGAGTCATTGGTACCTCTTTTTTACTTTGTTTTTCTTTTTCTTTTTGGATTCTTCTGCATTTAAGGTGGCTACGTGAAGTTGAAAATGGAGGATCAAGATCTTTGAAGAAAAAGAGTAGTTATTGGAATCATTATACTTCCAATGAGCATGTGGTTGAAGGACCTTTATCAAAACAACATAAGCGCATCTCCTGCTTCCTTAACCATCACCGAAGTTGTTCCAGTATTAAAAGATTTGTGCCAAGAGTCTTCTCTGATAAATCTACATTTCCTTTGTTGAAGCACACCCTTGACAATGTCTCTGTAAGTAAGCTACCTAAGCCCCTTCTATGGAATCTTGAAATCTTCACCCAATTTTTACTCATATAATCATATGTTATCTCATTGATATTGGAATCATATGTTATGTCACTGATATTTGTATTATGAATCTTCATATGTTGCATGTCATCCACATTGACCTCATATCATTTAGGCCTGATACGTAAACTTCTTTCTGGAACTCATGGATGCTGGCAAAAGTAGGATTGCTTAGCAAGCAATTTGGGGGAGAACTTTGACTTTGGATCAGTTAAAAAGAAGGGGATGGATTTTGGTGTATGGATGTTATCTTTGTAAAGGTGAGGAGGTTCTATGTTGTTGTTAGATTTTGTGGGTTAGTTAGGTTCCCCATGGGGTGTAGTTGCTTGTTTTTGTGCATTTTCCCCCTTCTAGCTTTTGGTTGCTTTGTATACATCGGGTATACTTTATATTTTTAATAAAATCTCCTTTTACCTATCAAAAAAAATAGTTGAGGAGGAATCAGCTGATCTTGTCCTTCTCCTTCGTCATTATGCTAAAACGAGGATATTGTGGCACTTATGATTCCTTTTTTTTTTTTTGGATGTCAAGTGGGTGTTTCCTTCTATTGTGGGAGAGACTTTATCAAGTTGTCATGGGACCTTTGTGGCAGAGAAATGTAGGAAGGTGACAAGGTATGGAGGGTTGCTACTCTTTTGGACCATTTAGAAGGAGAGGAATTGTTGAACACTGTCAATGCGGAATAAATGTATCAAGATCTCAAAACTCATTCTCGTGCTCTCTTTTGCTTTGGGCTAGGAAGTTTTTAGATGGAGCTCTATGTCTATATTAGAATTTGTTGATTGGTTGGACACTTTTTGATGGGAGCAAGGTGCTTTTTTATTTCTCTCTTCTATTCTTTTCTGTTTTGGCACCTTTGTATAGCCTCTATGGACATTGGTGTGCCAGGCACTATTAATATTATTCTTATTTGCCTATAAAAAAATTAGATTTATTCTGACAAAAAATGGAAATGGATGACTATAGTGGCCATTGTTTGGTAATACTCATGCTATTTTTACATCATTCCTTAAACAGACATATCAGCACTAAGCTTAGTCCTTTGTAGCTTCCTGTTGTGCTGTCAGGCAAACTATTTAAGGCACACTGAGAAAACCCAAAACTGGGTCCATCTTGTACAAAGTTATAAACTTATATGCATACACATATGTAAATGGTAGACATGTGAGAATGTGGGTGTTTCTGTAATGATGTTGTTGCTGGTCTTTGGGGTGGATGCAGTAGAAGGTGAAAGATTTCCTCCAGAAAACAGACATTGCTTTATCTTCAACCAGATATAAATTGTTTCAGACCACCTTTTCATTATAGTCTCTCTCTCTCTCTCTCTCTCTTCCATATAAAGCACAAATTTAGCGCCTGTTTGATATGATTTATCTTATGTGAGGCCTTCTCTCTCTCTCTCTCTCTCTCTCTTCCATATAAAGCACAAATTTAGCGCCTGTTTGATATGATTTATCTTATGTGAGGCCTTCTCTCTCTCTCTCTCTCTCTCTCTTCCATATAAAGTGCAAATTTAGCGCCTGTTTGATATGATTTATCTTGTGTGAGGCCTTCAATTGATATGCTGGATACTTTTTTTTTTTTGTTAGCGTCTGCAACAATACAGATTGTAATCATCTGGGTTTTGTAGCCATTCTGAGGGATGCGTATATGAAAACTTGCAATGGAACTTATCTTCCTCTCCTCACACTTGTTGGACAAATTCTCTTTGATTGACTATTACCTGCACTTCGTTTTAGGTGAAAAGAGTTTGTGTTCTGAATGCAACTGTGGGTCCAGATGAGCCACATGCAGCGAGTACAGCCTGGCCAGATGGCATTCTAGAAAAGCAAGGTCTGGATTTAGTGGATCCTGAAATAGGAAGAGCAGAATTAGAGGGATTTTTATGTTCTGAACTTCCATCTCACCCAAAACTTTATCGAGGACAATTGAAAAATGGATTGCGGTACCTTATTTTACCTAATAAAGTTCCACCAAACAGGTATTTTCATCCGTAGCTTTCTTTTTTTCTGTTGCTTTCAAGGATGGAGCTAGTTTGTGAAATGTGGCATTTTTGCAGTGAATTAATCATCCTTGCATTTATATACATGTGCACATTTTGCTCTCTAAATCATAGGGTAGACTTCATGTTCAAAAAAGCAAGCTTACAATATGCAGATCCCTTTAAAAATAAATTTATATGGGATCTTTTCTTCCTTGATTTTATGAATGTAGAAGCATTCATAAGAGGTTAATCTTGTGTGAGAGAGAGATTTTTATTTTGAAGTTTCTATTAGGTTTCAAAATTTGTATATAGTTACAAATCTTTAAATATTCTTGTTAGCATGGTTAAAATTTCCCTTGGAACCCCTTTTCAAAAAACTCATGAAACTGGTGCGCAGGAATATAAATGTAAATGCCTCTTCTTCAAATGAACATTGTTTATTCTACATTGTGCACGTGTTTTGCAATCAGATGCATGTATCAATATGTGGTTGAAGCTAAACTATCAAAGTTTGTCCAGTATTCAAACAGTCCTACCTTACAAGGGATCTGTTCACCTCATATACACTTGACCAAAGATTCTTGACCTCTCTCCTACTAGTGCAATCTAATTGAGAACACGTGTCTAAGGTTTGGAAAAGATATGCTCACCCTCTCTCCTACACATGTTCATAGTTCAAACAAGTTGACAACACACCTCTAAGATATGTTTAATTAGCCTTTGGATTGCAATTATTTTATAAATTTAATGAATTGGAGACAAAAATAAGCTAACTACCATGTCTGCCAATAGTGTCTTTTGGGACAATCATATGCGTGGTCTGATATCAAATAATCTTTTTTATTAATTTATTTGTATTTTATATATATTTTTCAATCAGAAACAACATTTTGGTTCATAGAAAATGAATAAAAACTTGGCGACTAAGGCCTCGATTAAGTAATAAAGGGTTGGGGTGAGGATATAGGGGGTTACAGGTTCAAGTCCCAATAGGGACCCAAAAAAAAGTGATCTATAAAAACAGTACAAGAATGAGCTATCCTAAGGAGAAGTCTATGATTATCTTGACAAAAGATGGAAAATTGTACTACAAGTAGAAGTACATAAAATATGTATTCCATGATGTATTATAAATCAAACACGACTCAACACCTCTTTCTTATGATATCAAGCAATAAAACCTTAGAAGACCAGCAGTTCAATATAGGAGAACTTTTTCTTTTTCTTTTCTTTTTTTTGTTTTTTTTGGTTCTCGAATTTTTATTCATGTGAATCAGATGGACAAAAATTGGAAAATGTAAAATCTAGATCTAGGCAACTACATTTCAAATCTAATCCAACATTTGGAGAAACCATTACAATTAATTCATTGTGCTCGTATGTACTCAAAATAAAAACAGCCCCCAGCCCCAATCAGCTGCCTCCCCCACCAAAAGATATGAATAAATAAATAAATAAATTAAAACAAAAGAAAAATAAAAATGAAAGGAATATCAACCATAGCTTCTACTTCAGCATAAAGTTTGGGAATGTGGGATCACATTTGCATCAACTTAATATTTTTAGGATTAAATCCTGTTTTCTAATATATAAATATACATCTTAAATTTTAGGTTTGAAGCACACATGGAAGTTCATGTGGGGTCAATTGATGAGGAAGATGATGAGCAAGGCATTGCACATATGATTGAACATGTTGCATTTCTTGGAAGTAAGAAGCGTGAGAAACTTCTTGGGACAGGGGCCCGGTCTAATGCTTATACAGATTTCCATCATACAGTGTTTCACATCCATTCACCAACTAGTACCAAGGTCTGTTCAATATTTGTTTTATGGCTCCTTGTTTAGACAGTGAACAATTGAGGCAACCTATTTTCCCTTTGTGCTGCAGTATAATTTTCTTTTATTTTGGTCTTGATAATTGATATTCTTTTTTTAATCCTTGATAGAGCCAAGAAGGAAAAAAAGAGAAAAAAATTATTTACAATTACTACTTGCTTCCATTTAAAACATTTTTTAGGTGTAACAGAATACAATTAAAATTTGAAATCCTCCTGTTCTCTGTAGGAGAACGGCTGTGTGCATTTTAAGTTTGAGTTATGGATGTGAATATGGATGTACATTTATGCGCTACAAATGGATGCATATGTTTATGATCAAACTATTAGCTTTATGCATGCTACCAATACATTATACATGTTTTGACAGTGTGTGGAATGACTTTCTTAGGACTCTGATGGAGATTTACTACCATTTGTACTCGATGCTTTGAATGAGGTATGGATAATGGAATTTTTGTATTGCTTTTATGTGACATGCACTGATTTAAGGAGAAAATTTCAATTCCTAGAACTTCTTCAATAAGCATATCATCTATAACTTGGTTCTTGTGATGTGGATTTTATTCACTTTCTTTATTTAATTTAATTTTTTATTTTTATATAAAAGAACATTTCTTAGCTTAACTATAATTGTCTGGTATGGCTAGTCAATAATGCTCCCTTTCATGAATTCAGATTGCTTTCCACCCAAAATTCCTTGCTTCTCGAGTGGAAAAAGAAAGGCGGGCAATACTTTCAGAACTACAGATGATGAACACAATAGAATACCGAGTCGACTGCCAGGTACTAGATATGTTAATGGATTTATGTCATGTCAATATTTTCTTATTGTTGGCTAATATCATATTATATTTTGTTTGGTTCTCTTCTGAGCACAGTTATTACAACATTTGCATTCTGAAAACAAGCTCAGTAAAAGGTTTCCAATTGGACTAGAAGAGCAGATTAAGAAGTGGGATGCAGATAAAATCAGGAAATTCCATGAGCGTTGGTACTTCCCTGCAAATGCAACCTTATACATTGTGGGGGATATTGATAACATTTCAAAGACAGTTTACCAGATTGAAGTATGTTAGAAATCTGCTTAATTTCTCAAGTTTCTTTTTGATAGGCAAATGAAAAGAAATTTATAATAAGTGCCAAAATAAGTGCACCAAATTAATTTCTATTATTTGTTTGCATTAGGAACTTCATAACTTTCTTGTAGTTGTAGGATTAGTTTTTCTGTCATGAGGTGCTTTCATGAGTAATGTGCACTGCAAGTTTCATGCAGGCCATCTTTGGACAAACTGGAATGGAAAATGAAACAGCTGCAGCGCCTACTCCCAGTGCATTTGGTGCAATGGCTAGTTTTCTTGTTCCCAAACTCTCAGTTGGACTGGCTGGAAGTTTGTCTCATGATAGGTCACCAATTCCCGTAGATCAATCTAAATTTATTAAAAAGGAAAGACATGCAGTTCGTCCTCCTGTCAAGCACAATTGGTCTCTTCCTGGAAGCAATGAGGATATGAAGTCTCCGCAGATATTTCAGCATGAGTTGCTTCAGAATTTCTCAATTAATATGTTCTGCAAGGTAAGAATAGGGCCTATTGTGCTGTTTGTTTTATTTGTTTGTCATCTTGTATTTTTCAGTGCATCTATAGTGACCTGCCTTGTTTTGTTGCATTTCTAAATAATTCCTGGATATTTGGAAGTGCATGGCTGTGTAAAGGCAAGAAAATAATCTGTTTTGTGGAACACTGCATACCAGCTGCTTTCAAGTTGAAGGTGAAATGATAAAACTAGCTTTGATGGAGAGGACCAAACATTTTTAGCAAACATAGCCCTCTCTTCAAGGGCAACATTATGCCAGGGCTAAGAAAAAGGAAGAAAGAGGAGGAATATAGCAGTCATGAGAAGTCCTCCTGGTTTTCTTCCTTTTTTCAGTTTGTAATACACCCTAATAGCCACATCTTCTTCTGAACCCTTAATAGTCTTTATCTTTGCTAAATTAAAAGTTTTCTACCCCTTCTATTTGCTTTGTTGATGTCTTGGAGGTGCCTTATTTATTTATTTTTAATTTATATTGCTTAATTAAGACTCTATTTTTTATGGTTTTTGAGAATGCTTCTTGAAAGTTCTTTTTCTCTTCGAGGGGGATGCAATCAACCACCATGACTGTGCCTTGAATAACAAGTTTAACTCTTCAGAGATTTGAGAATGTATGGAAGAATAATGGCAATATCAATTCAAGGCATGTGTATTTTTCAACTTCATAAGACGTATTTATATAGTGAAAACCCTAATGGGTCGGGTTTGATAGTGGGATTTCTTATTCACGAAATTCCAAAATTAAAAATAAAAACCCAAAAAATCACCCTGATCACTTAAGAGCTTGCAAGGGGTGTTTGAGCACTCCTTTGGTATTTTCACTTTGTGGCCCTTTTCCAGATCGCTTCTGTAAAAAATCAAATCATACCTATTTTCTTACCATTTTTCATACCAACCTCACTAAATCATACTTACCTGAATGATCACATGTCTGAATTTATTACTTCGAATCTTCAATGGCAAGTGTAATCCCAAGGAAGTACGTATAGTGAATCTAGTGATGTTTGGAACAAAATTGTCAATCTAAACTAGCTAATCTAGCTCACAAACAACTGTCTTCACCTAGATTAATCTAGAAAGGATGGGGAGAGGTGACTAGGCTTTTTAACTTCTAGGTGATTTTGTAGATAGGGTGGGATCTAGATGAGAGAGGGAGTAGTTTTTTGTGTTTTTCCTTCCTCTAGGCTATTCCTTTTGATATTCTTTGATGTGACTTGTGTACTTGGGTGTATAGTTTTTAATTTTTTTTTTTAAATTTGTAGGGTTCTCTAAAATTGTTTGGATCAGATTCAAACCCTAGCTATATCTTCCTATTCAAGTTAAATCCCAGTGAAAGTAACAACAGAAATGCTAAGTAAATAAGAGATCATACATGTGACATACATGGAAACCCCAAATAATCTGTATCTTGGAGGGGAATTAGAGGATTTCTCTGTAGTATGACTCAAATTCACTAGATATAAGAAGGTAGTTTTACAGGATTAGTGAACTCTCGTCTAATCCACGTTCATGGGCTTGTTTTTCATGAATCCACCCTTTACATTGAATCCTCATAACACTGGCCTATTCCAATTGATGTCTCAATGGATGCTGAAATATAGCTCCTATTAATCTCAAGAATTATCCTCCTTGATTGATGAAGGTGATGTGTCTATCAAAGATTAAATACCTGCTCCTATTAGTCCATATATCATTGATTTGATTTGATGGCCGATTCTTTGCAACACTTGGCTCAGTTGTTTTCACAAATAGGTTTTCTGGTTGAGCAAAAAGAACTTTGACATTCATGAAAAGATAATACTCGTTTTTCCATATGTCAAGAATAGTCTCTAAAGCAAACTTATCATTCTATGTGGTGTCTGGAATAATATTGCTTGAATTAGCTTGCTGGAACTTTTTGCAACTCTTTCTGGTGATCAGTCTGCATTGAATGGTGAAGATATACTGCTCAGGAGTTACCAACTATTTCATTTGAACAGATTTGCCATCAATTACTAATTTTGGACTAACAAAATCCTAATGCTTTTCATTTTTTTTTTACAGTACTAATAATTTTTGTAGATCATTAAAAATGGACAAGAAATGAACTCACATGCACACAGATATATGTTTATGGGTATATTTAAGCATGTTTATGAACAGATCTTCTGTATGCATGTGTACTTGTTTCTTTATTTCTTGGTGATCTGTCTTTTATATATATAGACCTATGGAAGGGGATTAAATTAGTTGGGATTATTGTTGCAGATTCCTGTCAACAAGGTTCAGACATATGGTGACTTGCGAAATGTTCTGATGAAGAGAATATTCCTTTCCGCTTTGCATTTCCGGATTAATACAAGATACAAGGTGCTTCCTCTTTTTGTGACTTGGTTTAACTCCATCTCCTTCAAATTGTCTGAGATTGTTCCTGAATCTTAGCATATAATTTAATGATTAAAACTATAATTGTATGCTGGCTTGCACTTATGTGAAATTTGAGTTTGTGTTTCCATTGATTGCTTCTTGGCTTGCTCAATGGTTTCATTATTTTGCCTTCTTCATATGAATTTACCGTCATTTATGATTTGCCCACTTGTTTATGAATTTAACCATATTTAATAATTGATAACCATTTCTCTCTATGAGCTTTGCTTTTTATTTCCCATTATCTCTGTTCCATATGATTAGCCGATTTGTCATTGGCACTACTAGCTTCCATATAGATATGGTGACCAATAATATCACCAAACATATTCCTGATCTTCGTAATGTCATTTATAGCATTTATAATATTTTCTGGATACTTATCATCACACTGGAGGCATCCACCACAAATATTGGATTTCCCTCAATGTCATCTATGGTCTTTTGTTTATTGTATGATGATCATGATATAATATTATTATATTCTCCTAAAAAACTGTTAGCTTACTCATTAAAAAATTTCAGAGTTCCAATCCTCCATTCACCTCAATTGAGTTGGATCATAGTGATTCTGGAAGGGAAGGATGCACTGTCACTACTCTTACAGTAACTGCAGAACCCAAGAACTGGCAAAGTGCAATTAAAGTTGCTGTTCAAGAGGTTTGTACTTTTGTCTGTTCCCACTCTTTGTTAACACTATGGTTGCTTACTTCTTCAATCAGATTATTTGTGTGTAATCCCTTCATTTCTCTATTGTCACTTTGACCATCTGACTTTGCATTGTTATTATTGAATAGGCCCCCTTCTAGGATACTAGTTGCTTCAAGTAGGTGTTTCTTTGAGAAGCTGTGTAGGTGATACATTGCTAATATACTATTTAAATTGCAGAAAATCAGGCGCTGTTTGGTAACTTTTTTAAAAAACAGTTCTAAAAAATAGTTTTTAAAAATTGTTCTCTGATGGTTTTTAGAACAAATGTTTGTTTGGAAACTTGAAATGTTTTTAACTTGTTTTCTATGTTTTTAAATAAGTTTTAAAAATAACTTTTATATATAATGTTTTATTTTTAATTATTCTTCATATTTGTGTAATTATTTTTTAAAACAACTGTAAGAAAACAAGTAAAAACAATTAAGGCATTGTTTGATAATTGATTTTAAAAACAGTTTTTGAGAACAATTTTCTAATGTTTTGTACATTAAATGTCTGTTTGGAAACTTGAAATGTTTTCAATTAGTGTTCTATGTTTTTAAATATGTTTTAAATATTAACTTTTATGTTGTGATTTATTTTTAATCATTTTCCATGGTTGTATAATTATTTTTTAAAACAATCCTAAGAAAATAAGTGAAAGCAATTGAAAATAACTTAAAGATGTTATATGAAAACATCACGTTTTCAGTTTTTAAGAATAGGAATTTCTCATTCGTAATGTCAAACTCTCCACACCCTCAAAACATCTTATGTTCTGTTCTTTCCATAGAGACCACAACAAGCAAAGAGGAGACAACTTCCAAAATTTCATCTGTTTTCCCCACAAAACTCAAGCCTTTCTACAATGAATTATATTATGATTTGTTGACTCCTCAGCCTCCTTACAAAGGAAGTACAATGCTGTGGACTCTTCAAAATATCACCTTAACCTCAACTTTGTCCAAAAGAACTTCTGTACTGCAAACCTCCTCTCCTTTGTTTTGTTTTAGCATATAACCAAAAGCACCGTAAAGCAATTTGACTGTCAAAAAGGATGTATTGAGGTCTCAGTTCTGTGCAAATGAGGAAGATATGGTTTGTTGGCATCTTTCTGTTTCTAGTATCTAATATGTTTTGTCTTTTGCAGGTTCGAAGGCTTAAAGAGTTTGGTGTCACAAAAGGTGAATTAGCTCGCTATTTGGACGCTCTACTAAAAGATAGTGAACAGTTGGCGGCCATGATTGATAATGTGTCATCAGTGGATAATTTGGACTTTATTATGGAGAGTGATGCACTGGGCCACATGGTGATGGATCAGAGACAGGGACATGAGAGTTTGGTTGCTGTTGCTGGAACAGTTACCCTTGAAGAAGTAATTTCACTCTTTTTTTTTTTGATAGACAAAGACAGAGTGAATTAAAAAACACCAAAACAGGGGGTGCACCCTCCATATACATGCAATATACAAAAAGAGCCAAAATAAGGTTGCAAAAGAAAGAAAAAGCCTAGAGAGATATATAGATAGCCACCATGCCAATCACCCAAAAAATTCAGAAAAGTGGGAAAGTCTAAATCCAAAAATTGTTGAGACCACTCTAGAAGTGAATGGAAAAAGAGGTCCTCAAACTTTGGTCTGACAACTCTTCCTCTTGGAACGTTCTTCGGTTTCGCTCTCCCCAAATACACTAAAAAAGACAAATAAGCACCAATCTCCAAACTACTCTTCTCTTCTTCCCTAGCCACTTAACTTTCCATTCCAAAAAGAATATTTCTCACTGAAGCCGGGAACACCCACACTAGTCCAAAAGATGATAGCAGGAAAGTCCAAAGCTCCCTTGTCTTACCACAATGAATTAGATTGTGGTCCTTCGATTCTTTGCTGTCTTTACAAAGGCTGCACCTATTGATCATGGACCAACCCCTCTTCCTTAACATGTCAACTGTTAAAATTTTTCCCCAAACTGCTCCCCAAGCAAAAAAACGAGCTTTAAGAGGAGCATAAGAACCCCAAATCTCTTTGGATGGGAATAAAAAGCTATTCTCAGCCCTTAGAGACCTATAATATGATTAGACATTAAACTTTCCCCTCCCACCATTCTTCCATACTAAGGCATCCTCTCCTTCTTGAACCTTTACTGCAGAAAAATGTTCCAAAAAACAAGTCACCTCCTCCAGTTCCCAAGCTTGGAAGGATTTTCTAAAGTGCACCTCCCAACATCCGCCTCCACCTTCTTTCCTTCCCCAAAGGTCAGCCATTGAAGTAGTGGGCTGCAATTCTGAATAGCGTAAGAAAAAGATCCTTTAGCTTAGAATCCCTAACCCAAATGTCCCACCAAAATCTTGTGTGTGTACCATTTCCAATACAGATACTAGTTCTAAGAAGGAAATCCTCCCATCCTTTTCTAATGTCTTTCCAAAGGCCCATTCCATAAGAATCCCTCACCTCTCTAGTGGTCCAGCCCCCTTCCACCTCTCAAATTTTCCAACAATGACTTTCCTCCAAAAATCTTCCTTTCTAGGGGAAATCTCCAAAGCCATTTTCCTAGCAAAAGCTTGATTGAATCTCCAAAGAAGTAATTTCACTCATAAAGATCATATATTAAACTTTTTGTCTTTTTTGATAGGCAAACAACTAATATATTGAAAGCACCTGACAAAAGGGCACACAGAAGGATATATGGCATATACAAAGGCGTCAAAAGACCAAACAAAGCAGAGAGATACACAAAAAGAACTCCCTCTCCCTATTTAGACTAGACAATGATCAAGAATAAAAGGTTGAAGGAGAATAGTTCTTAAATCTTTTACCTTATTAGGTTGTCATAGATGTTGTTTATTACCATTGTAGTCATCTTTATTTACTACAACATGCTTGAGTTCCTTGGAAAAGAGCTTGTGAGTTGACTTCTATTGGCACTGCCATGCTGCTATGATTACTTAAATTTGGGATTTATAGTGTTCTTGAGATCATCATGCTGGGAACTTTGTGTCTCAGACATGAATGCTTGTGGGATGGTGTCCTTGTTACACATGTTACACTCTAATATAGATGCTTAGTTGGGTGGTCAAATTCAAAAAGGCAAAAATGGAAGATCCACAATTCCCAAAATTTATCACTACCCAATCCTTGACATCTTCTTATTTATCTGCGGATAATGTAAGAAAGAAAAAATCTTTGGAAAGTTTTGAATTGTAGTTTTCACTCTGGTGACTAATAATGTATTATTACTAGTACCAAGAATCATGCCAGATTCAGTTTATTCAGTTTCTTGGCTGTTAATCTGCATGTAAATCTTGCTTTTTAACATTTATAGTGTAATATTTGTTATGTCTTGGGTTTAGGTCAATTCTACTGGTGCTAAGGTGCTAGAATTCATCTCTGATTTTGGAAAACCTACTGCACCTCTTCCTGCTGCTATTGTCGCCTGTGTTCCAACAAAAGTGCATGTTGAGGGTATTGGTGAAATCGAGTTCAAGATATCTCCAATTGAGATCACAGATGCCATAAAAGCAGGTTTGGAGGAACCTATTGAGGCTGAGCCAGAGGTATCTTTCTGTAGAAACTGAGCTTGCTTACCACTTTGACCTTCCATTGCCATGACATTCTGGGGAAAACAACAAGTGAAGACTCTTTTGCTTACTGCATCATTTGTTTCGTTTAATTTTGCAGCTTGAGGTGCCAAAAGAACTGATATCTTCATCACAGCTACAGAAATTAAGGGTAGAGCGAAGTCCATCTTTTATTCCTCTATCTCCAGAAGTAAATGTCACAAAAGTGTATGACAAGGAAACAGGAATCACTCAGCTCCGTCTTTCAAATGGAATTCCTGTAAACTACAAGGTATGCCTGGTATTAAAATTGCTTCAGGGGAATTATAGGGAAATTAATCTTCTACTTTTAGTAATTATAAGATATATGATTCATTTTTTTATATGTATGCTGATACACAGATGTTTTCCAAACATTTTGTATAAATGACACCTTTACATAAGACTTTAATTACTGTCTTTTTGAACATTTTTTTTCGCCAGATATGCTATCCCATTTTTACCTATTTTTTCATGATAAAATTTTCATTTTCATATCATTTTTAGAAGAGGAGAGAAAAATCACAGTTGATTCAAAGATGTGGTTTTCCAGAAAACCTAATGCATTTGTACCTTCATTACTTTTTAAATTTCAAAATCAATTTAAGGATATATATATGATTTCCATTGATGATTCACGAGACATAATATTACTTATTTTGGAATCATTTCATCAGTGTTTGTATTGATCATTTTCGCTATAAAAGAATATGATTGGTTTAGATCATATACTTTCTTCTCTATTATGTGTACATGTTGATGGGAACATGTGCATGGATGATAACTAGTGTCTTTAACCATGCCCATAGACTTAACTTTTATCTTTATTAATGAAATATTAAAAGATATCAAGAAATGAAGCTCGAGGAGGTGTAATGCGGCTTATAGTTGGTGGTGGCCGAGCGGCAGAAAGCTTTGAGTCAAGGGGGGCTGTTGTTGTGGGTGTTCGGACCCTTAGTGAGGGCGGTCGTGTTGGCAACTTTTCCAGAGAGCAGGTACCATAATTTTGTACTCTTTTGTTGATCTACTGTTATTTGATAGTTCTTTTATCACTATATAAAGTTTTCTTTGATACTTCTTTTTTAACACTTGAATACAACCCTTTGATGCAACACACAATCATCATTAGTTTTTATTTTAAAATTTTTTTTTTTTTTTTTTGATAAGCAAAGATAATTTCATTTATAAAGAGACGCCAAAAGAGCGACTCAAGGTATACAAACCTAAATAAGGTATACAAACCTATACACCCACCGCCAAAAAAGCCAAAGAAAAAGAAAGAGACCCACAAACCAATTGGCCCGAAAAACAGCCTTAAAAAGATCCCAACCAATCAATAAAATTAACCATAGTTAAAGGGCAGTCTCTAACTATAAATAGCTTAGCCTCAGACCAAAGAGAGAGAATAAAGGAATATTTCAATCTCTGGATTAACAACTCATCATCCTTGAATGTCAATCTATTTCTCGCCTTCCAAATCGTTTAAAATATATGAAGAGGGGTAGCTCTCCATACCTTCCTGCGCTTTTTGCCCACAAATGAACCGTGCCAGCTAAGAAGAAGTCTCTCTTACTGAAGATGGCAACCATAGTTCAAAGTCGCGGTATCGGTCATTGACTCGGTAGGTCCTGAGGCACATCGGTCTCGGTATCTTGGATCGGTATCGGGTGATACGCAAAAAATTTTAAATTAAGAGCTCAAAATAATTTAAAAAAATAATGAAAATTATTAAAAAAAATTAAATTCAAATAAGTAGAGTAAAAAATTAATAAAATAAACTTTTATTACATTAAAATTATTCAAATTATAATAAAAGTATATTTTTGGGATGATTTATAATAATATTAAAAATCTTTAAAAATATTTTAATTTAATCACTTGATAATAAATGTTTCTTATTGAAGATAAAAATAATAAAAAGTATTTTTTTTTTAAAAAATTGTTTAAATTAAATATTTTGAATTTTTTTAAAAATATTTTGAATTTTTTAAAAAATATTTTTAATTATTAAAAAAAATAAAACCATGATTTATCTTTTAAAAAATAAATATAATTTCTCTTATAAAATATATTCATTAAATTTAATTTTTATATAAATATTCATTTCCTATTTATTTGATATAAGTCTAATATTCATTATTTAATTTTTATCATTATAATTTTCATCAAATTATTTAAACCCCAAATCTCCCACCAAATACTCATTATCTACTCAAAAAAAACAAATACATATTATTTAAAATTCAAATCCTCATCTATACTCATAACCTTCATCCACGTGTCAAACACCCATCTCTTTCTCCTCTAAACCCACAAGTCTTAACCAGCTCCTCCACACACCCACTTTCTCTCTTCTCCCACTTCCATCAGCCACCTCTGCCATCGTTCTGTGTCGATAACAACGGTGCCGGAATCCGGCGACTCTGCCTCCTCCTCATGTCGCTCAGTTCCATCTCCGGCGGGAACTTGGGGGATCCGAACAAGCAGACGTGCTTCTTCGACCTTGCCGGCGACTCCCAGATGTAGGGTTCTAACTCTCTGTAATCTGTATTTTTCATTTTCGTGGGTTTTGATCCTCTCATCTTCTCCACCATTTCTATTCCAATATTATATTTTTTTCCATTACCAATTACCCAAATACCTTAGTCTCAACCGAGTTTATTCACAAGCTGACAAAATATCCAACTCGGGTATCGGTCTGGTACCGGCCGTGGTCGAGGCGGATACGACTCGGTCGAGTCGTACCGGTATCGACCGAGATTTTGAACCCTGATGGCAACACTCAAGACACCCCAACCAAAGTAAAGAGTGACTCCCATAAGGTCCTTATCTTTGAGCAGTGAAGAAGCAAATGGTCTATGGTCTCCTCGTTCTCAAGACACATAAAACATCTATTTGCCAAAGACCATCCTCTTTTCTGAACAAGATCTAGTGTTAAAGATTTACCCCATGATGCCTCCCACGCAAAGAAACTAATTTTGGGTTGTACCCACCCATTCCAAATACAGCTAGATGGAAACAAAACAGGGCAATCTGCCTCTAGAGCAAGGTAGAGGGACTTGGCTGAGAATTTTCCATTCTTTGTTTCGGTCCAAACCACCATATCATCTACATCTCCAAGCACTCTCTTTCCATGAATACGCTCCAGAAATCTTTCCGCCTCCTCCACCTCCCAATCATTTAGGGCTCTTGAAAAACAGGGGTTCCAACCCCCCTACCCCCCTCAGCCAAGGGATCCCACACATCCGCTACCCAAGCTTCCTTTTCAGCAGACAAAGCAAAAAGGGAAGGAAAAGACTCACACAAAGGGGAATCCCCACACCATTTATCCTTCCAAATTCTTGCCCTCCTCCCATTGCCAACACTGAATGAAATCCAAGCGCCCACCGACTTCCTACATCATTAGTTTCTATTATAGATTAGTTTATATTTCCATTAATTTCTATTTTTAGTTTCCTACATCATTAGTTTCTATTTTAGATTGGTTTTTATTTCCTACATCATTAGTTTCTATTTTAAGTTAGTTTCTATTTCCTACATCATTAGTTTCTATTTTAGGTTAGTTTCAAATTTCTACATTTTTAGTTTCTATTGTAGGTTCGTCATTAGTTTCCTATTTCTTTCCTAGTTGTCCTAGTTTCCAATTACCTTGGTTTCCTATTTCTAGTTTCCTATTTCAGTTTTTTCCTTTATTTTTGCATTACAAACATTATTTAAAGGCATATTGTAATTGTTAGAGAAGAGTTCAATATAATTTTCAGAATTATTCCCTAATTTTCAGATTGTATTGTGATCTTGTGTTTGTTATTGAGTGTTTCTTTTGTTTTGTTTTGAAACAAACCTTCTGCTGCACCATTTTTTTTTTTCTTTTTTTGAGATTTTTCATTATCTAGGGAAGATCCTGGATGTTGCTGGATTTTGTCTGGTTAGTAATCTCTAAAATGCTATAAATGTATTGTGAACTAACATGTTGAAACCCTTTAATCTTCTTCTCTAGGTCACCTAAAGTTGTGCTTTTACATTTACTTTTTCCTTGCCTATTTCTGATAACAAAAATAACCTTATTCTTCCCTTCATGGGAACTCTTCCCATTAGCCCTCTGCCATGCCAAAAAGCACACCACCCCCCAACACACAACACCCTCACCCTCACCCTTTCCTCTCCCCTCTGCCAACCAACACACACACACACACACACACACACACACACACAAAAAGAAAAAAGAAAGATAATAAAAAAAGAAAAAGTGATTGTCTCACTCACGTCAGTATGCTCCTCCAGGTTGAACTTTTCTGTGTGAATCACCTGATAAATTGCTCTTTGGAGTCCACTGAAGAATTTATTTGTATGGAATTCCGTTTTACTCTAAGAGACAACGGGATGCGTGCAGCTTTCCAGCTACTCCATATGGTGCTTGAGGTAATTTGATCCTTAATGGTTTGATATTAGTCAATCTCTAAATGAGGTTTGGAATTTTCCTTTTATAATTGATCCTCATGGTTAGCAAATGTAATTGCAATGGGGCATCCTACATATGCCCTTCTTTTGATAAAAATATGCTGCTACTTTTTTGTTCCATGATTGTGCTTGTTGGTGTGCAGCATAGTGTATGGCTGGATGATGCATTTGATAGAGCAAGGCAATTATATTTGTCATATTACCGGTCCATTCCCAAAAGCTTAGAACGATCCACAGCTCACAAGCTCATGTTAGCAATGTTGAATGGAGATGAGCGATTTGTTGAACCTAGTCCAAAATCATTACAGAATCTGACATTGCAGTCAGTAAAAGATGCAGTGATGAATCAGTTTGTTGGTGATAACATGGAGGTGCTTAATTTTTGCTTTTACATTTTTCATTTTGGGTGAGAATTACATGTGAAAATAACATTTCTTATCATCTTATGGCTGCTTTATTCATTTTTCAGGTAAGTGTGGTCGGGGACTTCTCAGAGGAGGATATCAAATCTTGTATTCTTGATTACCTGGGGACAGTTAGAGCATCAAGAGATTCTGAGATAGAGCAAAAATCTAGCCCAATCATGTTTCGGTCATATCCATCTGATTTGCAGTTTCAACAAGTGAGAAGCAAAGCTAACTCTTAGAATTGATTGATGTCTCAGAAATTAGAATTTTCTGGAATACAGTTGAAGTATAGGGTTTATTTACCTACCCTAGTTGGTTCCTGCTTTAGGATCTCCAACATTAGGTGGCCTCCCTCCCATGCTAACTTATACTGTATCACTATTTTTCTTTTTGGCAGGTCTTCTTGAAGGATACTGATGAAAGAGCATGTGCATATATTGCTGGCCCTGCACCCAACCGTTGGGGTTTCACCATTGAAGGAAAAGACCTTTTTGAGTCTATCAATAATATCTCAGTTGATGATGGTGAGTTTTTGTCATAACTGGAGTATGTATTGAATTTTCATCATAGATAAAATTTTGCTGAAGTGGGGATGTGGGGGGGGGGGGCAGGGAAGGGGGGACCATAATCCTCTAAATATTCCGGAATCTCTGGTAGAAATTCTTTCAAATGAGGAGATGAGACTAAGGTTGTTCGATATATGTATATGTAGGAATCTGTATGCATAGTAGGAAGAAGTTTTTCCACTCCAATCCCATAGCTAGTATTGTTTCAATGAATGATTAGAAAATACTATGTTGAAAATTGTTGAAAAAGGTAGAATTTTTAATTGAAGCAACTAGATTAGGACCATAATCTTTATTAAATGTGGTTCCTTTATAGTTAGTTTTTGTATTAAATTTTGCCATGTCAACTTAAAATGGAGATCAACTCATCATCACAAATAATAAGAGCAATAAAAATAGTGGTTTTTGATATTGAAGGGATGGACTGGAAAAAATTCAAGGAGATTTTCTTTGTGGAGGGGGAACCTTGGAACATAAGTTGCATATGGTGAATTGGTCTATTGCTTGCATGGAAGAGGAGAGAGGGGGTTTGGGCATCATAGATTTATCCATCCTTAGTAAGGCTCTTATAGGAAATGGTGTTGTAGATTTGTGAGTGAAAGAACTCTTCTTTGGAAATGGGTAATTGTAGGGAAGTATAGGCAAGAAGAAGGGGCTTGGTGTTCAAGAGAGGCAAGGGAGGGTTATGGAGTGGGAGTGTAGAAGGTGATCAGGGGTGGTTGGGATGCTTTCAAGGGTAAAATAGTTTTTGAGGTGGTGTCATTTCCCTATGGCATGGTATGGAATTCCTGATTGCCATTGAGAATTAGCTTATTTGCTTGGGAAGCAACTTGGGGCAAAATTCTAACTGTAGATTAGTTCAAAAGGAAGGTAGGATTCTTGGTTGCATGAGCATTCCATTATTATGAACACTGAAGATAATTTGGTCTGGTTGTTTACGAAGAATGGTAGCTTTTTAGTTAAGTCATTCTATTCCTCTTTGTCAAATAAGAGGGTGGGGTTGTTTCCCTATGGCTTAGTATGGAATTCCTGCATACCATCGAGAATTAACTTGTTTGCTTAGGAAGCAACTTAAGGTAGGATTCTAACTATAGATTAGCTCAAAAGAGAGGGTTGGAAGATTTCTAACAGATTCTATATATGCAAAAAAGAAGAAGAAACGATTGACCATATTCTTCTTCATTGTTTGAAAGCAGGTCTTTTGTAGCAGTTGATTTATCGTCTTTTTGGTAAGCTGTGGGTGATGCACTCTTCGGTTAAGGGTGTTCTTTTAAGATGACATAGGTCTTTTGTAAGAAAGAAGAGAAAAAAAGGTTTGGAAGGCTGCTTTGTTGTGCTTGTTTTGGATCATTTGGAGGAAGAGAAATAGGATAGCTTTGGATAGTTTTTTTTTTGATCAGTAAGTAAAAATTGTATTGCAAAAGAGGCGCTAAAGAAGCGACTCAAATAGTTACAGTATAGAGCAACTCACCCCCTTACAAAAGAACCCAAGCCACTAAAAAAGTACAAAAAACCCTCTCCCTTAACGCATACACACCCATTCAATAAAATCTATCAAGGTTGAAGGACCATTTTTTATCCACAATTTGGTTTCCGACCATAGTAAATACACAAAAGAAATTTTCAACTTTTGTATGGACAACACACCATTCTCAAAAGCAATTGAATTCCTAGCCTTCCAAATGACCCAAAACAAGCATAATGGCCCTAAAAACCACGTCACCTTTATCTTCTTGCCCACAAAGGATCCTCTCCAACCTATGAGAGTTTCCTTAACCGAATGCGGAAAAACCCAAGCAACTCCAAAAAAAGAGAGAAGCAAAGTCCACACCTCTCTTGTTCTTTCACAATGAAGGAGAAGGTGGTCAATCGACTCCCCACACTTTTGGCAAAGAAAACACCTATTAGCCAAAACCCATCCCCTCTTTTGCAAACGATCCAAAGTTAAAACTCTACCCCACGAAGCCTCCCACGCAAAGAAGCTAATCTTGGGCTGAGCACATGACTTCCAAATAATTTTTGAAGGGAACAAAACAGAAGAGGCCGGCTGAAGAGCTTTATATAAGGATTTTACCGAAAAAACCCCATCCTTTGATTTCATCCATCTCACCCTGTCCTCCTCTTCCACCCTCGCCCTCTTCCCTTCCAAGCAACAAAGAAACCTTCCCACTTCTTCCATCTCCCAGTCATTAAACGGCCTGTTGAAAGTAGGAATCCAACTTCCCCCCCTATCCCCCTCTGCTGCCCAAATATCATTTAACCAAACCTCTTTTGACGTTGCCAAGGCAAAAAGTGAGGGGAAATTCTCGCTCAGAGGGCTGGTTCCACACCACTTATCTTTCCAAAACCTCACATTCTTACCATCCCCCACCTCAAATCCAAAGAAAGTGGTTGCAAGCTGTCCCACCTTATTAATAGCTTTCCACAAGCCAACTCCATAAGCCTCCCTAACCTCACACGATCTCCAACCTCCAATTTCTTCCCCATACTTTCTTCTGATCACTTGATTCCAAAAGGTCTTTTTTTCGTTTGCAAAACGCCATGCCCATTTGCCCAAGAGAGCTTTATTAAGCATACCAAGGCTCTTAATCCCCAAACCTCCCTTACTTTTGTCTTCACACACAATCCGCCACCTTACCAAGTGAGGTTTTTGCTCAAGAGCTCCACCTCCCCATAGAAAATCCCTTTGTATCTTTTCCAATCTCATCCGAACCGCCCTAGGTAAATGGAAGATGGACATGAAATAGATCGGTAGGTTTGCCAGAGTACTCCTAATTAAAGTAATCCTTCCTCCTTTTGAGATGTATTGATGCTTCCACATAGCCAATCTCTTTCTGAATCTTTCCTCTATTCCATCCCATACACCAATAGATTTAAAAGGGGCACCCAAAGGCATTCCTAAATAGGTGGATGGTAAATTTCCCACTTTATATCCAAAAACATCCGCCAGCTCTCCCACATTTTCAACTCTACCAACTGGGATCAATTCACTTTTTTCCAAATTCACTTTTAACCCTGACAGAGCCTCAAACCACATTAATAGCCAGCACAAGTATGTTAACTGATCCTCTTTAGCTTCACAAAACACCACCGTGTCATCAGCAAACAATAAATGTGTAATCTGGATCCCTTCACCCCTTCTTCCCCGAATCATACAAGGCTCCAAAAAACCTCCAGCAATTGCTCTTTTCATCAACCAAATAAAGGCCTCCATCACTATTATGAATAAATAAGGCGAGAGGGGGTCTCCTTGCCTTAAGCCCCTTGAACTTTGGAAAAAACCCGTTGGACTGTCATTCACCAAGACTGAAAAACTGACAGTAGATAAACACCATTTTATCCAACTACACCACCTTCCTCTAAATCCCATTTTCCCCAAGACCGCTAACAGAAATGACCAGTCCACATGGTCATAGGCTTTTTCTATATCTAATTTGCACAAAATTGCCCCTCTGTTGCTTTTCAGGATGGAATCTATAGCCTCATTTGCGATCAGGACTGCATCCATTATCTGCCGCCCCTCCACAAAAGCATTTTGAGACATAGATATTACTTTTGCTAATACTCCTTTTAACCTGTTAGCCAACACCTTAGCTAACCATTTGTAAAGCCCTCCCACCAGACTTATTGGCTTAAAGTCCTTCAATTCCTCAGCCCCCCCTTTCTTAGGAATCAAAAGTAAGAATGTTGCATTCAGACTTCTGACAAATCTCCCCGTTTCATGAAACTGTCTGAACAAATTCATAACTTCCTCCTTCACTAAATCCCAAACAAACTACCAAAAGGCCATTGAGAAGCCATCCGGCCCTGGTGCTTTCTCTCCACAACAGTCTGCCAATGCTTCAAACACCTCCTCCTCTGAAAAAGGCTTCTCCAGCCTCTCCACATCCCCCTCTTCCAGCCTATCAAACAATAACCCATCTATACTAGGCTTCCAATCACCCGGATCTGTCAACAACTCTTTGAAATTTTTGCTAACCTCCTCTTTGATCTCCCTATCCTCAGTTAAATACCTTCCATTCACCTTAACTCTATTCAATTGATTCCTCATTCTGTGAGCATTTGCCATTTTATGAAAAAACTTGGTGTTTCTATCCCCCTCTTTCAGCCAGATTTCCCTGGACTTTTGCCTCCATGACACTTCTTCCAATAAGGCCCACTTCTTGTATAGCTCCCTTGCCTCCTTCCTGGCCTCTTCTTCTTCCATTGACAGAGAACGAATCCTCTCTTCCTTATCCCAATGGTCTAATGAATTCCACGCTTTCTGTTTCTCGTAGTCAATCTGGCCAAAAACATTTTATTCCAACTTCTTAACAACGGTTTTAAAGCCTTCAATTTTTCAGTTAGGATGAAGCTAGCTGATCCGCTCACTTGAATCCCCTCCCACCACTGTCTTAGCACCTCTTTAAAGCCCTCACTTTTCAGCCACATATTCTCAAATCTGAAAGGCGTGGGCCCTCTTCGCATTCCTCCTCCATCCAGAAGAATCGGGGCATGATTAGAGACCGGTCTGGCCAGAACAGTTTGGACCGCCCCCTGGAACTGAGCTTCCCAATCCTCAGAAATAAGGAATCGATCAATTCTTGACTTTGATCGATTGTTGAGGCCTCCACACCACGTGAACACCCCCCTTGTAAAGGCAAGTTCCTTAGATCTAACTCCTCAACCACCTCTGAAAATCTCCTTATCGCCTGGGACAAACGACCTCCTCTGCTCCTCTCAGAGGGGAATCTAATCATATTGAAATCTCTTGCTACGCACCATGGATCATTCCAAAACTCTCTTATTGCCCCCAGTTCGCTCCAAAATTCTTCTCTCTCAGCTTTCTCTGTTGGCCCATAAACTCCTGAGAAGCACTAGCAGAAACCATCCTCAACGTTCTTAAAACGGCAAGACACAGTAAATTTGCCCACCTCCATCTCCTCTAAATGCAAAACCCTATTATCCCTAAATACCAAAACCCCCCCTAGTTGCCCCCCTTGAATTTAAAGCCCCCCAATCCAAGCATCTTCCAACCCCGAGGCTTTTGACTAAACCATTTGACATCTCCTGGATTTTTGTTTCCTGGAGACACACTAAGTCTACCTTCTGTGATTTAATCACATCTTTTATTAATTTTCTCTTCTCTTTGTCATTTGCCCCCCTTATATTCCACGACAGAATCCTCAGCTTCATCTAACAGACTCTTGATGGCCCCGATCCCCTACTAAACCACCATAGTTCACCGACCATTCAGGTTTCTTTAACTCCCGATCAAATTTTGTAGGTCTCAGCCCTTTCCTCTTTTTTTCGGTGATTCTCTCAGAAACATCTCTTCTTTCCCTTACTCTGTTGAGGAGTTTCAAGATCTCACTTTCGAAACCCTCCGAGGGCATTCCCAAGCACTGACAGAATCTTGCCAGACAATTATATCTCCAAGACTCCTCATCATCATCTTTTTTCTCAGCCCTGTCGTTTCTCCCCTCTTTCGACATAAAAGAAAATCCCGCTCCCATTTGGTCACCCCTTTCTTCCGTCGGACACACTTGCAGCGGAGTGCAGTTTAGTTTCCCTTCACTTTCCTTTATCACGGCGTCAACACCACACCGTTCCTCCACCGCAATCACAGCCCCCTCCCCCCCAAGAAAATAGATGAAGAAACCCGTTTCCCCCACAAGCAAACTTCGGAAGGCTTAAGAGTGGAATACCTAGCATTTTCCTCCATCAACCACTCATCCGCATAGGAAGCCCTTCCGTTCTTACCTCTCTCCGCTGCAGCAAAGATCCCGCCAGGCAGAAGCTGCTCTTCGAACCAATTTTTTGAGCACGCTCGACCGAAAGAAGCCCTAGCTTCTTTTAAGAGTCTTTCTTTTGTGGGCTTAAAAGAACAAGCCCACATAGGTTCCACAAGCTGTCCTTCTGAAGGGCCCATGCTGGGCCTACATTCTACCCCACCCGACCCAAAAGAAAGAGGGCTTGAAAGACCATTACTATAGGCCCGCCCCAAACCCCCGCTGGACTGCCCTTCTTCCCAGCAGTCCCGCGGCCCACTGGGATTCTCTTTCACTTTTAAATCCATATCCTGCTAGACTTGATGGCCTTCAAGAGTGGGCTTGCACTGGACAGGCCCAATAACCCCTACACTTGAACCCACCTCTCCTCTCCCTTTACCATCAGACTTCTTCCCCAAAGCTAAAACACCTTTAGTTGTACCATACGTCCTGTCTCCATCAAGTTTTTCTTTCCCTCCAGCTTTTCTGACTGAACCTGCCCCCACTACCTTTGCAACACGCCATATTTCCTTTCCTTTGCTACTAGTACTTTCCGCGCATGAGCCCACCTCCCTTTCTTCCCCTTCCTTCTCCTTCTCTCCCCCTTTCTTCTTCTTCATCGGCACCACCTTAGATAACCATGGCTGCCTCTCCCACCACAATTGCAGTGCACAGCAATAATCATCAACCGCTAAATGCATAGTTCCCGGATAGAAATTTCCCCTGTTCTTTACCAAAATTCTGGCCCATTGGAGCTGAGAGCAGTTTTTTGTTTCTTCGTCCACCTCAACAAAGCCTCCACAATAGTCTCCTATTCTCTTAAAAATTTCTTCACTCCAGCAATGAAACGAAAGTCCCACCACTCTTACCCAGACATCTTTTATTTGGCTTCCTGCCTTTAAGCATCCTGTCTCCACACTCCATCTTTTTAAATGCAACACTTTGTCTTTAAATCTTCGTGTCCCCATCTTTAGTGTTCTCTTTGCCTCTTCTTCATCTTCGAATTCCAGCATCATGAAAGGTCCTGCCATACTCATCGCTTTCAAACCTTTTCTAATGTTCCAACTGTGCTTCCCCCATTCTCTAATCGCCTGCAACTCCGACTCCCTCACAGACCCAGTACCCCAACTTCCAACAAGGCACCGCCCCATGCCTTCCTCCTTATTCCTCAAATCGCTCCCTCCCACTTGAAGCCATAAAGCATCTCCTTGCCTTCCAACCGGCTCCTTAGTCACATTCGCAAAGGACTTCTTCTCACCCTCCATCTTCTTTCCATGGCAACTTTCTACCTTTTTATCTATTATTGCCTCTTTCGACTTTGACGCACCTCGAAGTGTTGCTTCCGGCTTTACTTCTTCTTGCGTTACTACCCCTAAATCCTAAAGTTTCTCAGCAAACAAGGCCCAGCCTCCTAGCAATCCCTTACCTTCGGGGACAACTAAACAAAACCTCTTAGCCTCTACATCAATAATAGAACAGAGAATGTATCTCCCCGCTCCATTTTCGCGTCTTTCCATTTTAAACTTTCTACCCTCTTCCTCCCAAACCTTGTCTAATCTTCCTTTCCTTTCCTCCCTATAGCATTCTTCAAGGCCTTCCAGAAACTTTCTCAAACTTGTCACCCCAAATCTGATCCAGGAGGAGAAACCTCTACTCCTTTCCACAATGGTGCCTCGTAGCTTCCCTTTGACTTCCTCTACTGAAACCTCAAACGTCTTCGACTCAATCGCAAACAACCTCTTTCCCCCTCTCATCTCATCTCACCCTTCTCAAGAGTGTACACACAGAGCCTATGCGATATGTGCCATGATAGCTTTGGATAGTTACAAAATCATAGACCGAACACTTAAACATTCCTTCTTGCATCTCTTTTGGGATTAGGTTAGATTGTCTATTGGGGATTGGTTAGGCTCTATATAGTGCGTGGTTGCTGGTTTTTGGGCAAAGAGCAATTTTTTTTTTTGGCCTTTTGGCTACTTTCTATACATCATGTATACCTTCATGCCTTTTCTTTTGTTTATAATCCAATCTTTACTTACCTATCCAAAAAAAAATTGAACAGATCATTGTGGTCTTCCAATCCATATATTTCATTCTAATTCACAAATCAACGCAAAGGTTCAAAGTTTAGAGGGGGCTTTTAATTTGCCTCCTATCTTATTGTCACCAGTTCTGCAGTCTTAACCTTTTCTTATCTCTACCTTCTGTTTCCATTCCTAGTTCTCCTTTCTCCCCATTCGTGACCTCAAATGGCCTTGTTTTAAAGTCTGTCTCTAATGTTGGCAATCCCAATTTCAAAGGTGTGGAGTTCCCTACTTATCCTAGCCAAGAGTTAAAGTGAGCCTCTTTCCATAGGTCACCACCTAATAGCTGTACTGAGACTCAATCCCCAGTTAGAGGTCAACCTTTAGAACCACTCCCCTCCTCAGTAGAAGGCTTTCACATAAAGGGTCTTCCACCTAATAATATGGCCAGTGTTCAGTCTGTTTTGGCTATTAAGAACATCCAGATGGTCAAATGTAGTGACAATAACTTTTTAAGGCAAATAGCAGGGCATGTTATTTGGGTAAGGTTTATTTTATGAGGAAGTTCAGACCTGTATAAGGAGTTTTGAGTGATTCCTAGGTTCTGATTTTAAGGTTTTTGGGCCCTTTAGAGTATCGTATGAAGATCATTAGCTGAAATATTAGAGGTTTGGGTTCTAAGAAGAAAAGACAGATTGTAAGGATTTTCTTTGCCATGAAAATTGAAACATCATGATGCTTTAGGAAACAAAGAGGGAGTCATGGGATAGAAGATTTGTGGGTAGTGTATGGTAAGCTAGAAATAAAGAGTGTATATTGCATATATACGTAGGGCACACCCTTCTTTTTAGTTACTTCTTAATACATGATTTTGTTGTCTATAAAAGAAAAAGGAATAAAGAGTGAGTTGTCCTTTTGGTGTGTGGGGCATCAGGAGGGGTTGGGATTATTTGGGACTCAAACAAGTTTAGTTGTTTAGAGGTGGGACTTGGATGCTTTTTAGTAACAATTCAGCTAACTTAGATGAAAAGGGAACATTTTGGCTTATACTTCGGTTTATGGCCCCAATAATTCCAAACTAGGGAAAGAATTTTGGATGAAGCTATAAGACCTTTTTAACCTAACTTTTCAAAAATGGTGTGTTAGGGGGATTTAACGTCATAAGAAGAATCTTCAAAAAATTGGGTGTATCCGTGATAACTCTTAGCATGAGGGATTTTGATGGATTCATAAGGGAAAGTGAATTAATTGACCCTCCTCTTAGAAATGCATCTTTCACTTGTTTAAATATAACCCTGTTTGTGAGAGGTTGGATAGATTTTTTATATACAAATTAGTGGGAGATTGTTTGATCCTCCTTGACACCAATCCTTTTAAGTGGGATTCGACTCCATTTAGATTTGAGAATATGTGGTTGCTCCACCCTAATTTCAAGAAAAGATTCAATTGTGGGTGGAGAGAGTGTGAGGGTAATGGATAGGAAGGTCATAACTTCATGAAGAAGCTACAATTTGTCAAGTCAAAGCTAAAAAAATGTAATAAGGCGTCCTTCAGAGATTTAAAGGAGAAAAAAACATTCTTACAAACATTGATGCTAGTGAGCAGGAAGGGAATTTGACTTTTGAGCAGTGTTGTCAAAGGCAAAAGGTGATGCCAAGGCAATAGGATCCCTTTTAGCTTGAGGCAAAAGGCAAAAATTAAGGAGATCGCTTAACTATAATAAGGCGATAAAATAGTATATATATTTACCATTTTACCTATTCTATACTCAACCAATATAAATATTCTTCAATATTCAATACTACTAAAATTTTATCCCCTATGATGCCTTATAAAATTAAGAAAATAGTAATAATCATTCAAAGTGTTAAATATAATACCCTAAATCATAAGAAAAGTCATACTATTTAGATAAATCATCATGTCCATATGCATATTCTAATGTTCCAAACATCCAAAAATTAAAATAAGAAACAAAATAAGATAATGAATGTCCTAAAGAAACTTTAAGCATCATCGTTGTAGTCATCATTGAAATTAAAATTGTCATCACTTCCATCAAGACTAGATTGGTATCCCTCCATCTCATTATTATCATCTTCAATGTCCTCTAAATTGCTCTCTTTCTCTTCAAAATCAGGTTGTGAAGTAGCAGCCAGTAAATCCGCCTTTAAATTAGTCTCTGATCTTGGTTGAAGTCTAGTGGAAATATTTGCATCGCCAACACCTGATGCACTTGCCACTACACCCCATGTCAAGCTATCATCCTAAAAAACCAAGTCATCCTCTGCATGAATGGTGGTGTCTTCTTCACTTATTTTTCCAATCAACCACTTGCTACTTTCATCAATATCTACTAATGAGATGGGGTCAATGACATTGCATCTATCATATTGTGCTTTAAGAGCTTGTTTGTATTTAACAAACACTAAGTCATTTAGCCGTTTTTGCTCTAGTTTGTTCCTTTTCTTGGTATGAATCTGTAAACATTTATTAGTAAATGTTACCACAAACCATATTAGTTATAACAACTTAAGTTACTTAACTAATAAAATTTCTAATTTTATAAATTTACATATTATATAATCAACAAAGTATTAAATACTTATGTGCTAAAACACACTTCAATTACATTCACAACGTGATGCACTACAAGTCAAGCTAAGAATCTTTATGGCTAGTTGTTGTAAATTTGGGGTTGTGTTGCCATATAGTTTCCACCATTCAGCTATAATGTTTCAAATGTAAACAAAAAATTAGTAGACGAGCAAGTAATATTTGATCTAATAGCTAACAAAATAAGTAATGTAATATCGAAGAGACCCTCTGCATTCTTATTAGTTGACAACTCATGAATGATCTTATCTTGCACATCAATGTCAAAAACTAATCTATCTATACAAGAATATAATCCTGATGTCACTTCTTCATCAAACTCCATACAAGGGTTGTCAGAAAAATTCTGGGTTTAAGAAGTGACTTGCTGCATGCAAGGGACGATGGAGTTGACATTCCCATCTCTTATCAATGATATAAAAGATCTCCTTGTACTTATCCTCAGTCTCGTTAAATGACTTTTTGATAGTCTCTTTACATCTATCCATAGCTTCATATATGTACCCCATTGCTGGTTTTCTTTCATTGCCAACAAGTTGAAGAACTTTAACAAGACGACCCATCACCTTAAGAATATAGACAACATGATTCCAAAATAAAGGCATTAAAACTATTTCTGAGAATTGTTTTCCCTTTGCTTCCTTTGCCCATTTACTAGCTAACCACTTGTTAGAAGTGAACATCAATCTCAAATTACACTTTTGCATATGGATACTTTGTAGGATAAGAAAACATGTTGCAAATTGAGTTATGCCTGGCTTAACCAATTCTCTTTGCTTAGTGAACTCTCTCATCATATTTAGCACCCCCACATGATTGTAGATGAACCCATTCAATGCGATGACTCTAGTGAAAGTCCTCTTAATAGTAGGAAGTTTCCCAATATCTTCTAAAATGAGGTCTATGCAATGAGCTGCACAAGGTGTCCAATACAAATGTGATCGTTTTGCCTCAAGGAAGTTTCCTATATAAAGTTAAAATCATAAAAACCATAATAAATAAAAATGATTAATAATATCTTAAATTTATAATATAATGTTTCAATTCAAATGGCACAAATAAATCCTAAAGAACTTCATCAAATAAAATCTTACCTGCCAATACATAGTTAGATCCATTGTTAGTTATTACTTGAACAACATTCTTCTCCCCAATGCGCTCCACAAACTTGTCCAATAATTCAAATGTCTTCTCCCTAGTTTTAATGAATGAACTAGCATCAATGGACTCCATAAACATTGTTCCAATTGGGCAATTTACCAAAAAATTCATCAAGGTTTGATTTCTTCTATCTGTCCACCCATCAAACATAATAGAAACTCCATACTTCATCCATGCAACATTATGATTTTTCAATAAATTTTTTTGTGTACTCCACTTCTTTATGAAGGATTGAAACTCTTAATTCATGGTAACTTGGAGGTTTCATATTTGGACCATATTGTCCGATAGCTTCAACCATCCATTTAAAACTATCTAAATTTGCACAATTAAATGATATACTTGCTTGATAAAAGAATCGATCAATGTATGGACATACTCTTTCTCTTTTCTTTTTATCAAACACATCATTTATAGAACTTTGTTTCATCTGCCTCTCTTTCCGAAGTTGAATTACTTTTTTTTGGCTTTTGAGACACAAGCATCAATGGGACCTTTTGTTGTTGACTTCATCTTCTTATTACTTCCTATGCCACTCTTCTATTATCAATCACTTTTTTTCCATTCAAATTGACTTCTTCAAGTTCCTCTTCCTCATCAATATCAACAATGTTTTCTAAGCCACCAAATTCAAGAAAAGAACTATAGTTGTCTTTTTGATTCTTTTTATTAGTCATATACTACTCAAGCTCTTCTCTTACTTCCTTTGGACGTTTTAAACACGTTGCAACATTTTTTTTTTTTTTTTTCTATTTGATGTTGCTTTGCCCTAAAAATTCCACCTTTTGTCTTCTTCCCACAAAATAAATATGTAACTGAATTTATATTTTTACGATCTTTCAAAAAATTATATTTCCAAGCCGGATTTTTTTTGTTCGAACCTTTTGATGACGTGCCATCTTTTGATGCCATTTCCAAAATCTAAATTTAGTTTTTTTTTTTTTTTTTTTAAAAAGAAAGAATTAAAAATATAAAATATAAAATATTAGGAAAATAAGACGACGATGTAAAAAAGTTATAAAATACAAAACACTTTTTTTTTTTTTATAACAAATAATAAAATTCTCATGCAAAAAGTATGGTCCGTTGAATGATATATTTTCAATGATAAGAACTTATAAGTGGTGAAAGTGGTGGGACCCATTGAAATGATGAGTCTCAGGATGGAGTATGGCTCTCTGCAAATGTGTAGTGGCAACAGAAAATCGTCAAAATCTTTGTTGTGTGTATTGTGTAGTGGAATTGTTACAGACAAAAAAAATATTTGTCTCAGGAAGGTCGAATATAGGTCTCTGCAATGTGTAGTGACAACAGAAAATGGTCAACTCTCTGTGTAGTGACACTGTTACAGGCAACTTTGTAATGTGTAGTATTGTAGTGATAACACAGAGTAAAAAATATAAAAAAAAGGGCCCATGTGAGTCTTCACATCACAAGCAAAGACAAGTTTTTGCTTTGTGGAGAATAAAATAAAAAAAACGACGGTCAATAGCTATGAAGTGTGTAAAAGAGGGCAGTCTTCTTTCTTCAAAACACAAGCAAAGATAATATTTTTCTTTGCAAAGAATAAAATAAAATAAAAACGGGTCAGTTAAAAGGTGCAGCAGTCAACCAGTCATAACACACTTTTTTTCTTTAAAAAAAGGTTGGCTTCATAGTTCAAAACTTCAAATTGTGAAGAACAAAAAACAAAATCCATAAGAAGAGTTATAGAGAAGAGAAAGAGGAGAAAACCTTGCCAAAGTGAACCACGAAGTTGCTGAAATCTTCTTCCTTCCACCTTGTCTTCTTCTTGCTAAAAGTTAACAAAAGACTTTCTTTTCTTCTTCCCTCCACCTCGTCTTTTTCTTAAGCCCTAAATCTTGTTATTCTTTTTTTCCCCCCCTTTTTATTAAGGTTTTGTTATCAACCTTTCAGCTTCTCCATATCTAAACTTTCCAAACTTTATTTTTAATATTTTATTTTATTTTATTTTCCAAGTTTTCAGCCTTATGAAAAAAGGCAATCGCTATTATGCCTTAAACTTTATCCTAAGGCAACTTTGAAGTCACCTCGCTTGGGTCTTTAAGAGGCATTTTTTATTTTTCTCGCTTCGCTTGGTGGCCTAGGCGAACAAGACGATCGCCTTTGACAACACTGCTTTTGAGCAATCAACTTTGAGAGCCTTAAGGAAGGGGAAGCTTGAGGATTTATTGATAAAGGAAGAGGTGTATTGGAGACAAAAATCTAGGGTTCGATAGAGGAAAGGTGGGGGCTTAAATTCTAAATTTCTCCACCAAGTGGCTAATGGTAGGCAAAATAGGAAATTTTATAAATTTTTTGCATCAGAAAAGGGAGAAATTTTAGACAACATTGAAAACATTTATGAGGAAATAGTACATTTTTCTAGAAAGTTATATTCCAAGCCCTTTGGTGCTTCTTGGAGAATAGGAAGATTAGATTGGTCTTCCATTGCAACATAGTGTTATTTAGTTGGATTGGTCTTTTTTAGAAGAGTAGGCTCACAATGCCATTTCTAGTTAGACAAGGAAAATGCCTTTAGGCTTGATGGTTTTTCCATTGCAGTGTTGACAGTGTGGGGATGTGATTAAGGAGGATTTACTAAGGGTGTTCTTGGAATTTTACAATAATGAGATGATCAACCAAAGCACTAATGCAACTTTCATTGCCCTTTTGCTAAAAAAGAGACAAACCAACAAAATTTCAGATTTTAGACCTATAAGCCTGGTCATGAGTCTATACAAGATCATATCTAAGGTCTTATCAAGGCATATCCGAAGAATCCTCTAGGAAACCATATACATCTCCTAGGGAGCTTTTGTTGAGAGTAGACAAATTTTGGATGCAGTTCTAATTGCCAATAAAGTGTTGGATAAGAAAAGGTGTCTAAGAGGAGATGGGGTAGCCTTCAAAATAGGTTTTGAGAAGACATATGATCATGTGGATTAAGGTTTTTTGGATCATATACTAGAGAGAAAAGGGTTTTAGCATAAGACGGAGGTCTTGGATAAGAGGTGTTTGTCCTCAACAAGTTTTGCGGTCTTGGTGAATGGAAATGCCAAAGGATGGGTTAAGGTGACTAGAGTTTTGAGACAAGGAGATCTTCTTTTCTCGTTCTTTTTTACTATAGCAACTAGTGTTTTAAGTAGAATGATGTTGAGAGTAGAGGAGAGCGGTCTTTTAGAGGGATTCCTATCAAGTAGGGATGAGATTAGAGTGTTTCATTTACAATTTTGTAGATGATACCATTTTTTCTCTAGAGCTTCTATGGGAGATTTGCAAAACCTTAAACTAATCCTATTGGTTTTCAGGAAATGGCTAAAGATCAATTTAGGCAAGAACACTTTTTCTGGAATTAACACAACTCAGGATTTGATTATCAGGTTGGCATTGATACTTGAATGCAAAGTCTCAAGCTAGCCTTTAACTTGCTTGGGTCTCCCATTAGAGGGGGAAACCCAAAGGTGGTTGTGTTTTGGGATCCAATGATTGACATGGTCTTGAGGAGATTGGATGGATGAAAAAATGCATTTTTTTGTCTCTAGGGGATAAAATTAAGCTTATTCAGTCATGTTTGTCCCACATCCCTAATTGTTTCTTATCTCTTTTCAAGATTCTAGTATCAGTAGCATCTAAGATTGAGAAATTGCAAAGACATTTCTCTAGTAGGGAGGGTAAAAGAGATCATCTCATTAGTTGAGACCTACCGTGTGAGCCTAAGGAGTCTAAAGGTCTAAGTTTTGGGTTGATCTCTTTGAGAAATTATGCTTTCTTTGGGAAATGACCTTGAGGGTTCCAAATTCTGTTCTTTGACATGAAGTTATTTAAGCATTTATGGGACACATGCCGATGGAGGGGAGACCAATATTATAGCTTGATGGTCACATAGGTGACCTTGGAAAGCCATTACATAAGTTTTCTAGGATTTTTCAAGTTACATTTGTTTTATGGTGGGTGATAGGGTGAGAATTCCTTTTTGCAAGGATTTGTGGTAAGGGGATTAACCCTTGTATTCACAAATTTCATGTCTTTATAGAATTATCATAGTTAAAAATCTCACAATTCCAACTATTCTTGACCACTCTTCTTCTTTTTCTTGGAATCTTAATTTGCTTTGCAACCTTGCGGATATGGAGATTAAGGGACTTTGAAAGACTCATGTCATCCCTTACTTGTGTGCACTTATCTCTATTGCCCTAGATGTGAGAGGATGGTCATCGATTGCTTCAAGATTATTCTCAGTCATATCATTCTTCATAGTTTTGTCTTATACATCAAATATTTCTTTTCTCCCCAACCAAATTTATATGGAAATCTAAAGTCTCATTTAATATTAAGGCCTTTGCTTGGTTAATGACACACAAAAAGGTAAATATTAATGACATGCTACAGTTAAGTAGACCTTTCAAATTTTTTAGGCTTGATTGGTGCCTTTTATGCGAGGAGAGTGAGGGGGTTTTGGCACCGTGTATTCGGACAAATCAAGAGTGAGTGGGTTTTGCCTAAGAGTATATGCGATGTAACTTTTTTTTTTTTTTTTGATAGGTAAAAGGCAAAATATATTATAAAAACACTTGGAAAAGGAGCACTAAGTATGCATGGAGTAAATAAAACATGCTAAAAGGTAAGCAAAAGGAAAAGAGAAACAAACTACAACCTATAAAACAAAAACAATGCCCTGAAGTTCTAGAAAAACAGAGGGACCCATACATCCAACTTACAGCCAAACCAAAATTGCTAACAACTCACTAAATAGAGCCTACATCTCTCCTACCCAACCTCCTAGCCACTCTTCATGACTCTAGCTTGAACACTCAAAATCCACTTTCCACCCGTTCTTCTAGTTCTTCCTCTCTTTTTGGTTTGTTGATTGTAATTAACCAAGCTGTCCAACTTCCAAAGCTCCCTATCAAAATGACACGTTAGCAAAGGTCTCCTCTTCATACTCGAGGCACGTACACTATAACATTTTTTTTTTTTTTTTTTGATAAGTAAGCCAGAAATGTATTAAATCAGAGGCAAAACGCCAGACAGCATACAGGGGGTATACAAGGTAGCTAATGCCTCACAAGCAGAAAAGAAAGCCAAAAGAGCCTCACCACCCCTTAAATGGAAGCTAACCACTCCAAAAAGCCTATAAGGGAGATAAGACTCCTCTCCAATATACAATCTAGCCTAGCTCCATAAATTACAAACAAAAAAATTCTTGAGTTTTTGAATATCTAACACGCCCCACCTAAAGGCTAATCTATTCCTCTCCTTTCAAACCGTCCAAAAAATACACAACGGGATGGATTTTCATATCTTTTTCCTTTTCTTCCCCACAAAAGGGTCTCTCCAGCTAGTTAAGACCTCCTTTATAGTTTCTAGAAAGACCCACTGAACACCTACTAACCCAATGACGATATTCCACAGGACTCTGACCACTATACAGTGTATAAGAATATGATTTACAGTTTCTTCTTCACAACCACACTAAAAACAACAATTAGGGAGCTGCCACCCTCTTTTTTGGAGGCTGTCAAGAGTAAGCACCTTCCCCCATGTAGCCTCCCAAGCAAAGAACACAACTTTGGTTAGAACTCTATTCACCCAAATACAACTTGTCAGAAAAGCGGTGTCATTGGGGTTGACCAACAAGTTGTACGCTTCCTTGACCCTAAACTGTTCGTTTCTTCCTCCCTTCCAAAAAACTGAATCTTCCTCCAAATAAGGCTTGTGACCCTTTAAGACATGGATCAAGTCCTCTACCATATCCAACTCCCAATCACTAAAATTCCTCAAAAAACTTAAATTCCAACCTCCTTGTCCAAAATTCTGGTCCCATATCTCCTCCACCGTAGCATTCTTATGAATAGCCATGGTAAAGGGATGAAGGAAACTTTGGGACAGCGCTGTACAAGTGCACCATACATCAGTCCAGAATCTGATTTTGGTGCCCTTCCCAACTATAAACACCATATTATCCCAACACCAATAAGTTTCCTTCAAGATCTCCTTCCAAACCCTTACTCTAAACGCCCCATTAGCCTTCTTTGTCCTCCACCCAAGACCCTCTTGCCCATATTTCGCCATGATCACTTGTTTCCAAAGATTGTTTTTATCACAAGCAAACCTCCATATCCATTTACCAAGCAAGACTTCGTTCAAAAGGGCTAGCTTCCTTAAGCCTAACCCACCCTTATCCTTATCCTTATCCGCACAAACCACCTCCCAATTAACTAGATGAGCTTTCCTCTCCAAGTTTCCCCCTCCCTAAAGAAAATCTCTTTGCACTTTTTCTAACCTTCTAGCAACAATCTTGGGCATCTGGAAAAGAGACATTTGATAGATTGGCATGCTAGCCAATGTGCTCTTTATGAGAGTGATTTTCCCACCTTTGGATATATACTGCCGTTTCCAAAGCGCAAGTCTCCTTCTCACTTTTTCTTCCACCCCATCCCACACAAAAGAAGCTTTGTTAGGAGCCTTTAAGGGCAGACGCAAATACTGAGAAGGCAAGGAGCCCACCCTGCACCTTAACTCCACTGCCAACTCATCAATCTCATCCACCTTACCAACTAGGATGATTTCACTTTTGGCCAAATTAATCCTTAGACCTAATGCAGCTTCAAACCAGAATAAGATCCAACTTAAGTGAGTTAGGTGCTCTTTATTAGCCTCACAGAACAAAACTGTATCATCAGCAAAGAATAAATGGGAGATGTTCAGAGGGGGCCTTCTACCTCCCCGTATACTACACCTTGAAAGGAATCCCCCATCAACAGCCCTCCTAATAAGAGCATCCAACAGTTCCATTCCTATAACAAAGAGGTAAGGAGATATGGGGGAGACTTGGCGAAGCCCCTTAGCACTTGGGAAAAAGCCAATTGGTACCCCATTAACCAGGACTGAAAATTTGGCTGAAGATAAACAGCTCCACATCCAACCCAACCACTTAGATCCAAATCCCATTTTTTGTAAGGCCTTCAACAAAAAATGCCAGTTAATGCTGTCATACGCTTTCTCAATATCCAATTTGCAGATGAGCCTTTTCTTTTTTCTTTTCTGCCACGAGTCTATCACCTCATTTGCAATTAAGGAAGCATCAAGAATCTGTCTTCCCATCACAAAGGCATTCTGAGCTGGGGAGACCACTTTTCCTAACACTTTCTTGAGCCTATTAGCTAGCACTTTAGCCAACAATTTATACACCCCCCCCCCAAAAATTGGCTAATGGGTCTAAAGTCACCAAGGTCCTCAGCCCCACGTTTCTTAGGAATTAGAACCAGGAATGTGTTATTGAGGCTCTTGAGAAAAGAACTATGCTCATAGAACTTCTTAAACATTTCCAAGATCTCCTCTTTAACGAATTCCCAACAGCTTTGCGAAAAAGCCACTGTAAAGCCATCCCGGCCTAGGGGCTTTGTCCCCATTCATCTCCATCAAAGCCAAATGAACCTCAGCCTTAGAAAAAGGAATCTCCAGATTTTCTGCTTCTTGCTGGCTGATTTGATCTAACTGTAGCCTCCCAATATCCGCCTTCCAACCCAAGTCTTATAAAGCATCTGCTAGTAGGCATTAGCAACCCCTTCCCTCACTTCTTGCTCCTCTGAAAGTCAGACCCCATTAATCTTAATTCTGTCCAGCGAGTTATTACTACGATGGGCATTTGCCATACGATGGAAAAAGCCTGTATTTATGTCCCCTTCCCTTAGCCAGATCTCCCTTAAGAATTGTCTCTAGTGGATTTCTTCCAGAGACACCCACTTTTTATAGCTTTCCTTTGCTTCCTTTTTTCATTCTGTTTCCTCCACTATTAGACTTCTCTCACTTTCCACCCAGTCCCAGAATTCCACTTACTGTAGAGCTGAAGCTTTATTGCACTCTAGCCTCCCAAACACCTCTCTATTCCAGACTTTTAATTTCTGTTTGATTCCCTTCATCTTTATAGCCAATCTGAAGCTAGCACTGCCTCTAACCTCAATCCCCCGCCACCAACTTCGAATAAGATCTTTAAAACCCTCAACCTTAAGCCACATGTTTTCGAACCTAAAGGGAGAGGGTCCTCTTCTTAGTCCGCCACCCTCTAGGAGGACAGGGAAGTGATCAGAGATAGGCCGAGGCAGCCTGCTTTGGTGGACACCACTGAACTGATCTAACCAGCTAGGAGACACAAGAAACCTGTCCAGTCTAGCCCAGGATTGGTTGTTAAGAACCCCACTCCAAGTAAACACTCCCCCTTGCAATGGAAGATCCACCAGCCCTAAGTCATTGATAATTTGAGCAAATCTCCTCATCGCTGATGTTGTTCTCCCTTGTCTGCTCCTTTCTCTTTGGAAGAGAGTGATATTAAAGTCACCCCCTAAGCACTAAGGTTCTTCCCAAATTCCTCTAATTGCCCCAATCTCTTCCCAATCCAAAATTTCCAAAGACCTTTTGTCCTAACAAATCAAGATACCTCCCGTAGCCCCATCCGCATCCAAAGCCCTCCAATCTAAGAATCTCCCCAAACCTAAGCTTCTCACCACACCCTCCGATATTGGTTGAATTTTTGTCTCCTGAATACATAGTAAATCAACCTTCTGATTCCTTATGAAAGTCTTGATAATTTTCCTTTAAGAGCTATCATTTGCTCCCCTCACGTTCCAACTCAATAACTTTAGCTTCATTGGGCTATTGCAATTTGACACCCTTTACCCTGTGAGGGGCCTTTCTGCTTATTCCCCCCCTCATAATTAACTGAGCACTCCAGCCTCTTTAACTCCCTTTCGAATTTTGACTTCTCCAAAAGCTCTTTGCTATGAATCCTTTCCCATCTCTTTCTAATTTTGATCAAGGAACTCAGAATTTCCTTTTCCAAGCCCTCTGTCGAAAAACCCAAAAAATGACTGAACTTTGCCAGGCTACTTTCCTCCCATTTATCCTCCTTCTAATTCCTAACATCTTGAGGCTCGGACATAACTGAGCCCCACTCCACACCCCTAACTTTATTACTGACGCTATTAATTTCTACCAAGTCCCAGCAGCCATTGCCATCCTTATCGGACCCATCTTCAGCTATCAAATGCATTGGATTCTCAATCCGGATTTCCTCCCCTAAAACCCCAGAACGATCGTAATACTCCTCCTTCGGAGCCCGATCAAAAGAAAAAGAAGTAAGATGAGAAGACCCATAAACCCTTTTTCCCCTCGTATTTAGAACAGACCCATACCTCAAGGCTTCCTTGACAATAGCCCAGTTTGTCGCTGAGTGACTAATTTTTTATTGTTGCTTCCTCAAGTCCTCTGTCTCCCAGGAAACGAGAGGCTCTGCCTCTAAGAAGCTCTCACTTCTGGAGACTTTGCAGTCCAGGAGACAGGCCTTCTCCTGAGGGCCTCTGTCTAAGGCCTGGGTCGTGGACGTATTTGGGCTGGCCCCATCCAGACCAACTAACCTAACAAGCATTGGACAATCCACATCTGCAGCCCACCACTTGGTCAACGGCCCAGCCTCTAGCCTAGCAATGTTAGCCACCGCTCTTTTTAACCTTAGGCCCATTGATGGACCTTGCATGAAAGGCCCACCAACCCTCTTCGATTCTTTTAAGCCCATGGTTGGGCCTGACGATGGTGGTCCAAGCACTAACGCATCGAGGGAAGCTTGGGTCGCTTATCCTTGGGCCCGGTTTGCGGTCATCTCCCGGCCCAAGCCATTCTCCTGCACACCCATCCCATCGGCTGATAGAACCAGCGCCTCGAGCTGCGCGGTTTCCTACTTTTCCTCCATGCGCGAACCAACGCGTGAAAAGTCATCACCCCTAACCTCACCACTTTTTCATCCGGTCGTTTCACGACTGTCCACCATGGCCTTCCTCAAGGACGGTCTGAGCTCCCACTAGAGAGCAAGGGAGTAAACGTCCTCCTCAACTCCGATCTCTAGCACACTTGGCAAGAATTCTCCGTTCGTCTTTACCAAGATCCGAGCCCACTGAAGCTCCTCCAACTTCTTCGTCTGAGGGTCGATTGCAATGAAACCACCACTCTCTTCTCTTACTCTTCTCAAAATGGTCGGGTCCCATAGCGAGATTGGGAGCCTAACAATTTTAACCAAGCTTCATTTCTTATCTCCTCCTCTTCCCAACAATCGGCACTAGGGCTCCAGTGCTCCAGCCCCAAATGGAGCCTTCCCATCGATTGCTTCCCTGAGGAGAGAACGCGTTTGGCTTCATCCAAAACTTCAAACTCCAACAAAACCCTATTCTTCTCTAGTCTTGCCAGCCCTAGTTTTCCTTTCAGCCCCCAAGAATTTGCCAATAACCTCCCCAGTTTCTCCAAATCCTCTCCTCCTACTGACCTAAGGTTCCAACTCCCAACGATACAATGTTCCAATTTCCGCAGATTTCTTTGGGTTTCCTCCCTTCTTACCTCCACTCTAACTGAGTTTCTATCCCTACATCTCGGTCTCTTCACCACTTCCGCGTACGATCTCTCCATAACTAGTTTCCCCAAAACCCTTTCTTCTTGCTTGTTTTCTTTTCTGCCAATAGATCCTCCCAATAGTTGTAGTTTTTCCACCATAGAAACCCATCCCCCTTTTTCTCCTCTGCCTTTCGGAATAAAAATGCTGTACCGCTTCCTCTCCGAGTCGACAACCCCTAACCGGAGGAAGCACACCGCTTTATTCACACTGCACAGCAAGAAGTAAGATCTCCCATTTTCCTTCCATCCCTTTTCCCATTTTCCTTCTTTCTCATCCTTAATGCAATGATTTAGACCCTCCAAGAAGATCCTTAAGCTCTCCAGTCCTAGCCGGACCCAGGACGAGACCCCTCTCTTTTTCTCCACGATGAATACTTAGGGTTTTCCTTTTCTCTCTTCTAACGCAAGCTCGAACACCTTGGACTCCGTTACGAAGCTGCTCCCCTTCCTTCTTCTTTGAATCACCACACTATCTTCTCCCTCCTCGCCGTTGCACTCTCTCTCACTCTCTCCCATCTCTTCCATATTATTACACTATGATCCTTTTTGGATTCCATTTTCCTCAATAGGTAGGCAATTTCTTTCTCAAAACCACCCATAGGCAATCCTAAAGACTTACTAAAGGAGACAAAGTTTCTAAAAGAGGGGAGGCTTCTATTCCTAGCATGTCCTTACTGGGGTTGCCCTTTCTTGTAGCCTCTTTCTCATTGCACACATCAAGGACTGCACATGTGGCATCTTTGTATGAATTTTTTGGGACATCCATTATCAGACCCTTATTGGATAACATTTGCAAAAGCCTAAAGCGACCACCCTTGCTTTCTATAGCACACCCGTTGTCCTGCTCCTTCCATAGGACTAAAGCTTTTAGTTAGATCCATTGACATACCCCCATCTTTGAAAATAGAAGAAGGAAAATCCAACCCTCTAATGAGGCCTTACCTATGAAACCTTCCGCTTCACTAAGAGAGCAAAACCTGCAAATGACATTTTTTCGTTAGTGATCTGTGTTGTCGTTGAGAGACAACGGTCTAATGGAAGTAAAGGTTTAGGGGAAGCTTTTAGACCACACTTTCTTCACCAGACATCAGAGGAAACCTCTTAAAAGAACCTTTGAACTAGCCCACGAAATGATCACACAAGCCCCCTATAGGAACAACTTGACGCAAGGCAAGGGGGGCTCCATTCAAACGAAAAAAGAATGGGTTAGAGAACAACAGAAGGAAAGGGGGTTGTCCAAGTCAACATAAAAAGAGCAAGGCCTTAGGCACTCAAGGCCTCCTACCTCCTGCCCATAGGAGAAAGAGGCCTTAATACTGCTTAGCCCATTGGCCTAACCTAAGCCCAAAAAGGAGGCCTAGAGACTATCCCCTCAACTGGCCCACCAACCTCCAATTATCTGCTGCAGGTAAAAAAAGATGAACTAATTGAGATTTAGGCAACAGAAAAACACTCCTCAGGTGGCTCCAAACTTTTTGCACGCTTCTTAACCTCAACCCCCACCCCCCACCCTACACCTTGTGCGTGGCCTCCCCTCATGGTCATCCTTGTCCCCCATCACCTTGCAAATGTCCTTCGGAACAACCACCAACACTTATGGTGGGATCTATCACCATAACTGAACGACAAAGACTGAAGCCCCTATCATGACATGTAAGATTCTAGGGACCCTCCTTCCATTAGAGCTGACTAGAATTCTAGCCCATTGTAAATCATGTCCCTTTGGTGTATCCACATCTATAGCCACTAAACCTCCACTAGCACCACCCACCCTCTAAGTAAAGTTCTTACTCCACAAGTGCAGTGACAATACAATCACTCTCACCTAACATTCTTTTGTACAAGCCCACCCTTTCCTTGAAACAGCCAGCTCAAGGACTCCATTCCAATTGCAATCTCTTTCCTTTGTTAAACACCCATACACCACACTCTTTCAGCATCATAAGCATTCTCAAAATCAAACAAAATCAGGGCACCTCCCAACAGCACCACATGAAGATTTCCATCAACGTCCAGTTGATTCTTGCCGAAGATTTCAGTGAGCCCAACTTCAAAACCTCTGCAAGATCTCCCTAACTACCCACCAAACAATGCTTCAAATGCTCCACATTAATCTTTAAATCCTCCCTCCCACGCTTAATCCAAACGATCTCACCTGCTGCCTCCTTTCCTTTGGATGCCACATCTGCATAAAAAAACAGCTTTGCTAGGGTATCTTTTGTGTGCTCCCTTAGATGATGACTAACTCCCTAGGGCACCTTCACATGTCTAGGCACTGGAGTAACACTGATACTCCCTTAGAGGGGGTTGGGGAGCTCCATTAGAGGCTAAACCTTTTGGCGAATTGCTTGTCTTACATCGCTTTGGACTGTGTGGCAAGAGAAAAATGTTAGAATTTGTAGGATAAGTGGAGGACGGCTGAGGGGTTGTGGGATTTACTTCATTTCTATTCCTCTTTTTGGGCCTCATGCACTAAAGCTTTTAAAGACATTCCTCTTAGTATTATTCAACTCAATTGGCATTTGTTGTGTAAATCAAAAGGTTTTGGACCTCATTTAGAGGAGTTTGGTCAGAACTTGAGATGGCATCTTTGTATATTGTGTTATAGTCTAAACCTTTTGTATAGTGGAAGAGTTCAATCATTTTGATTAGGTTTTATTGTAATTGTGGGGAAGACTCTCATCCTTCTCACGTTTTCATTAACATTAATATATGCATCTCTTGTTTCTGATCAAAAAATAATTTCTGTTACACTTTCTTAGGCTAGCTCAAATAGTTCCAGAAATCTAAATATGTTAGTAGTCTATCATGTTAGCCAAGTGCTGTGGGACTACCTTAGGGTGGTCGTTTACAATCAAATAGGGGTAGCCTTTCACTAGATTATGGTTTTAAGAAGTGGAATGAGGAATTATTAGGCCAATGAGGACAAGAAAATAAAAATGGAAAAAAGAAAGAAAAAATTAAGAAGAAAAGATAGAAAAATCTTAATGTTTCACTAAGGCCTTGTAGGAGACTCTTAAGGTTTATTCATTGTTCATTTATTAATCTCTGGGTTATATCAAATAGTCTTATTTATAGGCTATAGAAAAATACCTAATCTATATGGTAATTCATTGGAATTCTTAATTATCTCTTAAAACTATTAAACATTCCACTTAAAAGAAACGAAACTTTTTTCAGAAACTAGAAGTTTTTTTAGAATAGAGAAGTTTTTCGTTTTTCAGGAATAGAAACTTTTAGAAAACAAACACCTTTTTTTGGAAAATGATTTTTTTAAAAATAAAATCTTTTAGACAACAAAGACTTTTAAAAAAATTAGAAGTTTTTAGAAAATAGAAACTTTTAGAACATAGTTGCTTTTAGAAAATAGAAACCTTTGGAACATAGTTGTTTTTAGAAAATAGAAACTTTTAGAACATGGTTGTTCTTATAAAATAGAGACCTTTAGAACATATTTTTAGAATATAGTTGCGTTTAGAAAATAGAAACTTTTAGAAATAGAATTTTTCAGAAAATTGTAGCTTTTAGAAAATGGGAAGTTTAAAGCATAGGAAGTTATTAAAATATGTAATTTTTAAAGAAAATTTAATAAATTCTAAATAACTTAAATCAGTAAAATTTCCTCGTCTTTTTTTCTTGAATAAACCTTGAAGACTCATCTCCATCACCAAGTTTATAAACAAATTAATTATATTTCTAGTCATCGATTTGTTAAAACTTGGTTCACTATTTCTCTTTCTTATTTATCACCAAGAAGGAAAGAAAAAAAAAATCAGGCTGGTCTAATGTTTGGTATAGTTGATTCATTGAATGGATATTGTAGTTGTTGGGTTCTGATCCTCATTTCACAATTATTCAGGCACCTACCATAAAAAACATAAAATCATCAGGCTCAAGGGAGAGGAAGCAAACTAATCTCCCTTTTTGGATGGTTGCCAAATGAGCCTTATTCAATCATAATGCCTGTAGTCGGTTTCATTAACATTTCAATAATTTATCTAATTATTCAAAAGTTCACGTTTTGGTTTACAGTGCAATTTTTTTTTAGCATTCGTATTTACTTTTTCTTAAGTTTCCATGTAGTTTTAATTCCATTCTTAGAAATTTTTAGGTCCATGTTCTCTGTCCAACTATGATTTAGCTCCTCTGTTTGCATCTGTTCAAATACTTGGTGTTGGTTCTTGAATGTTGGTGTTCTTTTTTTTTTCTTTTTCTTTTTTTCTGTGGTTACCTGTGAACTGTAAATTAAGAGGTTATAGGCTTAGGGAACATGAATTAGATTTCAGAAATAGTACCACAGATATGTTAAAGCTGGTGGTGACTTTGTAGATGAAGAGCCACAATCTGAGTCACTCTCAGAGATGAAGGATTGCAGAAAGGATCTTCAAAGAAAACTCCGCAATCATCCACTTTTCTTTGGCATCACAATGGGGCTGTTGGCCGAGATCATAAACTCTAGGTAACTCAACCTGCTTAGCTGCATCTAGTTACATAGTATTGATGTGCAAACATGTTCATGTGTTAATATCTGAATGCTATATTGTTAGAATCTAATTCATGTTGTACAGCTTGATTCCCAACTAGAGTGGCCCATAACTACTTCATGGATAATAATAGCCAGTTCTGAAATCCGGTTGAGTGCATTTTCCTCGTAAATATTGTAGCCTTTTCAATTTCACTAATCAATGCAGTTCATTTATTTCATAGGCATGCTAGCGGTAACATCATCATTACTTACACATGGCCTGTTGATCCAGTAATATAGATTATAAGCCCTGTTTGGGAGAGTTTCTCAAATGTTAAAACCAACGTTTGAAGGTCAAACACAACTTGTAAGAGTGTGTATAGAATTCTCAACCATGGGCTCTATACTTTCAAATATAATTTATCCGTGTTTTAAAGAAGTGGGTAAACAATCACTTCTGTTTTTTATCCTATTAAATACAAAAGTTAAAATGCTATTCCAAACAAGACTATAATTATTACTCTATAGATTTGCCTCTGATATTGTGACAATAGTTCTATTAAAAAGCCTTTCAAGCTAAAGTGGATGTAATTGGTAATACTTAACATGTGTAATGTTCCATGGTCTCTGTACAGGCTGTTTACAACAGTCAGGGATTCTCTTGGATTGACATATGATGTATCTTTTGAGTTAAGTCTCTTTGATAGGCTTAAGCTTGGGTGGTATGTGATATCCGTAACATCAACTCCAGGCAAGGTGAGGGTTTAGTTTCCTTGTATATGCATAAAGTTATTATTTCCATTTCTGATCCCTTCACCAGATTTAATCTAATATACAACCAGGTATATAAAGCTGTTGATGCTTGCAAGAACGTCCTGAGAGGTTTGCATAGCAGCAAGATTGCCCAAAGGGAGTTAGACAGGGTTAGTTTTTTCCCAAGTATCAGAATACTTTTAATGTTAGCTTCAGCTTTAAAGGACTGTAATTGGTAGCATTCAATATTTAAGGTATAGAGTTCCACTGAAGCGAAATATGAATAAAGTCATTTTATGAGAAGATAACCTTTTCTGTAATTCTAAATTTATGTGCTTATCAAAAATGGCTCAGCAGCTTCCAAGTCAATCTGTCTGCTGGGCAATTGTTGTCTTCTTTGTGGGTCTGTTCTAATGTTTCTTATTATATAGTTGTCTTGATGTAGTAAAGTTTATCAATGCATTGGTTCTGTAATGACAGGCAAAACGGACCCTGCTGATGAGACATGAAGCTGAAACCAAGGCAAACGCCTATTGGCTGGGATTGTTGGCTCATTTACAAGCTTCCACTGTTCCAAGGAAGGTAAATTGTGAAAATACATGAAGCTCAAGCTCACATTCTTTTGAGTTTTTTCCACATAATTGGAAAGAAACAGATCTTAGACTTTGATATGGATTGTCAAACATTTTGCAATATGTGGATGGTCAATCTTCTTGGAATATAAAATTTGTCATTTCTGTCACTTTTTCATATATATTTGGTATTTCTGGATAAATATATTCCCTTTGTTCCTCTGTGGGGGTTCAGGACATATCATGCATTAAAGATCTCGCTTCGCTGTATGAAGCTGCCACTATTGAGGACATATACCTTGCATATGAACAGTTGAAGGTAGATGAAAGTTCCTTGTATTCATGTATTGGCATTGCTGGGGCTCAGGCTGCTGAAGAAATTTCTGGTAAAAACTTGCCTCTACAATCTGCTTTTTAGTTGTGATATTTTTGGTTTGTTATTTGATGCTTCTTATTCCTACTCCTTTGTATTAATGAAAATAACTTAGGTCCTACTCACTTTTGGCACCTTATACAAAATATGAAATTATTGAAGTTTAAACTGTCATTTATTTTCAGTATCATTACCTGTAGATTTTTCTTTCTGATGTGCCATCATTCTAGGATTAATACTCTCTACTAGTTATGGTTCTTTAAGCATTTTCTCTTCAGTTAATTTACTTATATTCCTTCTCTCACAAAATTGATTTTTTCTGTACAGTAGAAGAGGAAGAGTCAGATGAAGGCCTACAGGGAGTCATTCCTGCAGGGCGTGGTTTATCTACGATGACACGGCCAACAACATGACATTCCTGGATCACATGATTGCTGTATTGTTCTGATACTGAGCAGTATTATGAGGTACGCTTGTGGTTGGCATCGGTCAATGCAAAGAAAATAGAGTGCTGTCTGTTTCATTTGATTTGGACCTTTTTATCTCTCTAAATCTTGAGTCTTATAAACCAACAAGGATGAAAAAAACTTGCCCTTCTAATAAAATGCTGTGAAAGGCTACACATCCTTGTCACATCTTTCCTTTTAGATCTTGCAATTCACTGAGAAAGGGCCTTGGAAGCAAATATTAGATGCCAAGGCAGCTTCCATTTAAACCCCTTGACTATGTGCTCCGATTCTCACTTCTAGTTATGGAGAGTCTTATGGCTTCTGTTTTATGTTTTATCTGTCCTTAAGTGAAGATGAAAGGTTTACCATACAAAATCTGACTGGTGATGGGATATGATGAGAAAGGAAAGGTTGTTGTTTCATTAATTCTGGAAAAAGAGATGGTTAGATGAGGGGCAAATAGAGCAGGGTTTGCAGTCCGAACTGCAATGTTGGACTTTTTAATTTGTTTCATTAATTCAATTTAGATGTGTTTTATGAATTCACCCAAACCACGGGTCCTTTGTATTATGAACATTCCATACAGCCTTGGCATTTCATTAGCTGTGCAAACACTAGGAATTGTGCTCTGGCTTGTAGTGTTATTATATGCTCTGCCTGGCTTAAGGATTGAACTTGGCACATTTGGCAGATAGGCTATAGTGGGAAGGTAATGGCGGGGGAGTTGTTCTTGCACGGCTTGATGAGACAGGTGTATGACCGTGAAATTGTAGCAGAGAATAACCATTTGGAGCTTCTACTCACAGCTCTCCTTGGACCCGTGACTATCCAACCTGTTTTAACGTATCCATATACGGTGATTGGATTTGCTTCATTTCTCTTGTTTACTGTTATTGTAATTTACATTCCATTATTATTGAGAAGGGCAAATGTACCATAAATGAGAGGTCAGTCTTCCCCTTCATATAAATGCTGACCCTGAGGTGTAATTTGATCACAGGACCTCGGTATCTTGAAGTTTTTTACCAGCAAGTGTTTGTCAGCTTTAATTATCATTTACCCGTTGAAAGCCCAAATTTGTATGTCAGTGCTATTTATATCGATTATAGAAGTAGTTGTTTGATATCAAAGTAATTCGAAGGAGAGTCCTGTAATATCTAATGACATATGTCCAGGCCATGGCAATAAAAGACAAGTTGATCTGTATAACCACAAGGTAACTGACTGTTAATTGGACAAATTAATGAACATATAAGCTTCATAATGTGATATTCTGGGTCATAGTTCACTTTCAATGTTTAGCATTCTATGAGTTATATGCCCAAAATGGCATTCAACTGTTTACTTCTCTGTCCATAACAAAAATGCTTGGAACATAACTTAATAAGAGGCAAGAAATAGAAGGGTTGTTTGGAACGTCATTAAAAATGGCTTTTAAAGAATGGTTTTGGAAAACCATTTCTAAAATATCATATATTTTCATGAAAATATCTTGCAGTCTAAAAGTCTTTAAAGCATTTTTCATATTTTTAATTATTACTCAAAACATTATACATAACTAAAAATAATTAAAATTTATTCCAAAAAGAAAAAAAAAATACCTTGTTTTTAAAGTTAGAAAAATATTAGTATGTCTTCACATGCTTCATACTGATTCTCATCAAAGACTTTAGATTCAGGCATTAAGATCCAAACCTAGGCTTTATTTGTAAAACCCAGAATCCAGATGCTCCCTACCAAATTTTCTAATGAAATGTGATGGTTTCTATCGACTTTTATAACCTGCAAACTTTTACAAACAAAAATCAGTCTAATTGGACAGATATTACCTATAAAAGAGATTATCACCACCAATGATGGATAATATAGTAGAGAAATATATGAATTTTCGAGAGGATAATATGTAATGTGACATATCAATGATACATGCTTAACAACTGAGAGAAGAATAAATTTTTATCATTGTGAAACGGCACAAGTGGAAGTAATAAAAATAAAGAATTAAAGAAGAATCTCTTGTGCGGCAAGGTTCAGCCCAACTTTAGATTTTCACATCGCGCTGCAAGGTTCATCTAAAGACTAAACCAAGAAGGAAACATTACATCTACAAGTCTTGAGACCAACATACTGAAAAGAAGTTTCTACTGCAACCAGCTACTCCCACCAAGATTCCTTGTCTTTCTACTAAATAAAAGCAAACGAATTAAACAAAATAAACATAAAATAAATGAACATGTTTTCTCTCCTCTCAAGGACAGCACTCCCTTTAAGGACTACTGGCTCAACCCATTGCGAAAAGGAAGAAAATGAGCAAGGGTGGTTGGGAGTATACAAGCATTATTACCATGGCCAACTTGATGCGTTCAACAGAAGTCATATCAAATTCTACATATAATACATCATTTACCAAATATATAATGAAATGCATCACATATTAAATTTGGAAAGAAGGCAGAATTAGAAATATGGAGACAATACATTCATCAATCAGAAAGAGATCGGGTCACACATCTGAGCCAGAGGGAGAGAAAGAGACACAGGTTAGACCATACGTTAGATCATTCCACCTACCACAGAAAACCCCAAACAGAAATGTATGAAAGAAGAAACCTGCAATTTAATACATATTGGAAACAAACAGCATCTTTTTCAATGCTTTGGTGACTAGTCATGCCACGCAAAATCTCCTTTGCCTTCTCTCAAGCTTCTCCCTCTCCTATAGTCAATTTCTGCATCAGAGCTTGATAAACCCAGATGATATTTCCTGCCAATTTTGGATGCCCCCTTGGGAAATATTTCCTCTTCATCAGTCAGAATATGCTTACCAGGTGTACTTGATCCAGACTCATTCCCAGATTGCCTCTCTGATTTATGATCTGAAGGAAACAAGATGCAAGAATAAAAGGAGGAAGGAGCTGAGTGAGATGGAGCACATAAACATCCTTATTGAACAGACAGGGTCTTAACATAATACTTAACCTGAGAATAGGATTTAAAGTGCCTCACGTTTTGAATTTCTCAAGTAAGATTGAAATTATTAATATGATGGGAACAATATAGATTAGAAACCATATAAATAGCAGAGAATATGTAATGCCCATTCTGACACTGTATTGAAGTATACGCTCCATTTGATTGCTGAGAAACAACAGGAAGATAAATCACTTGGGAACCATATTAAAGGCTGGATTTCAAGTTGTTGATATAGTAAGATTCCAAATTTCCTCTTCCTTTCCCATGATTTTCAACAATCAAATGGAGCAATAATGTATTTTAGATCAAGTAATAATGATTCACCTTCAAAGGTTTTGCATGAGGGAAGCCCTTCACAGCATCCCCCCTCATCCACCAGACCTGATTCTGATTTAAGGCATTCCTCATTCAGCAAGTTTGTTTGATCTTTAGGCCCTTCATGTACCACTGCAGGTACTACATTTTCTTCCATGTCTGGTTTATTAGAGGTAAAAGGCGTCATGGTAAATGAGTCCTCCAATACATCAGAAATCTCTACATATTGAGTAGTAGTGATAATTTCATCTGCGCTGAACCCAAAGGATGCTCTATAAGCTTCTATTTCCTCCACATCTTGCTTACAATTCTTGTTGTGCCTGTTCTGATGCCCATTTCCACCACTAGAGTAAACATCCGATTCCCTGGAAAGACTTAGCCTCCCACCAGAAGGAAATGGAGGATATGACTGCTGAGTATGATCCAAATAAAATTGAGCAAATGTGGCAGGGCAGAAGAAATTTGAATCTTGCGAGATGGAGGAACTAGCTGTATCCAGCCCAAATAGCCTGCCAGATCCATTCCTTGGATATTTAGCATTTTGGGGAGAAATTGAAGGATCCCATCGTGGGGGAAACTCACGTTCAGGGAAAGACGATGATAAACAGTCACCTGAGGTCCTTGAAATAGGTGATATGAGACTACTGGCAGGGCTTCCAGGATAAAGTGAATATGTTGCTTGAAGATCATTGGCAGCAATGTAATTTGTCTTGCCAGCACTTTTAAGATCCATGGAAGATGAAAGGAACTGGGCAAAAGGAACATCTGGGGAAGAGGGGGTGGTTAGATGAGCCAACTCTGGTGGGGGAGTGAGAGGGGCAGTAGATGGCTCAGTTGTGAAGGTTGAGAAAACAGGAGGAGAAACCAGCTGTGTCTCATGGGCATACGGTCCAGTTGCAAACATTGTGGATGAAGGACCTTCAGGTGAATTGGCAGACATTGACAAAAAACAACTGGGTGACTGTGCTGTTGAAGGAAGTGCAGAATTTGTGAAGGATGCTGGTGAAGAAGGAGGAGCTAGAAGAGATGGTGCCAGTGCTGTGGTCTGGTTGGTCAACCCAACTGCTTGAGGTCCATTTGGCTGGGTTGCCGATGCATTGCCCTCTGGAATACGAGATGCAGGTACAATACGCTTTCCACCTTTTTGTGTACCAAAACAAGACAATCCACCCCAACATCCTCCCCATCTCTTCTGCTGTCAAAAAGATCAAGTGTTAACCTAGCAACAGCCATTTTAAGAATCATGAATGCATAAAATCAAATTGATGCATTCCTAAAACTGGTTTTCATTTCCAATGCAATGCCTTCCCTGATGGGGAATGAATTCATCATAAAATCCAGAAAGCAGCTAAGGATCAGATTTAGAGTTTACTGACAAAGGAATCACCCAAAATATTTTGTTGACTCAAAAAATTGGAGGGAGGGAGAGGCGCAAAACAATTGCTGGATGTTAGAGGGATAACCTCTGGCATCAAGCCATTGTGATTATTAGTGAATGTTTTATTCCACTGCAAGATTTATTAAGTGATTGAATTTTATATTAGGTTTTAAGTTGCATTTGGCAAGATCTGATATCTATTATTGGCTTTTCCTAAATGCAATGGAAATTGAAAAGTCAAGGATTTAAGATGTGTGTGTGTGTGTGTATCCATAGGCCTGAGAGCAGTTGTATTTCATAGCAGCTCAAACAAAAAAAATTCCAAAACTACTATATCTTTAATAATAATAATAATAATAATAATAACAATAATAATAATAATAAATCCTTTTTTAGAAAAAAAAAAAAACAAAAACAAAGAAATTTGGGCAAGAGACAAGTGCAGTTCAGAACCTTAAAACACTTCTATCTTTGACTCCAACCTCAATCCTTCTTTTTTTTTAATGTCTAAATTTGTAAATCTAATTCACAAAATGTGGTTCTAGGCCTCTCAAAGGGAGAAAGAGCCAAAGAAAATGAGAAAAATGGGGTTTGTGATCCCTATTAAAACTGCCACTTCATAACAAACCAAAAATGGTACTAATGCCTTCCCTGATGGGGAATGAATTCATCATAAAATCCAGAAAGCAGCTAAGGATCAGATTTAGAGTTTACTGACAAAGGAATCACCCAAAATATTTATCTATCAAAAAAAAACAAACCAAAAATGGTAGTAGCAAGGCCACTAAACCTGTGGATTTTAATGGGACTAACATATTGGTCCTTGATGGTGTCAAAAGCCAAGTATTGATGCAACAGCCATTATGGTACCAATATAATGGCAATCATTTAAAGCAATGTTATCAACCACAAGACAGGATTTATCTTGTTATATTGTCTTAAGAGAAACACAAAATTGCACCTACCATGATATCTTGAAACCAATTAATATCCAACATAATTTCAGCTTCTCCATGTTTTATCATAACCTTCTTTCGAAAGTTTACATCTACCAAGTTTTCAGAATTCTGACAGGAAGCAAGGTCTGCTTCACTCAACCTTTTCTTTTTCCTTTTTCTCACTCTAATCAATGATTTTGAATGTTTTTTGAGAAATTTTCAACTATCACTGAGACAAATAAAATATAAATAATCAAGTCAATCAATAGTCTCAAGTTTCTTGATTGCCTTCAAGTATTTCAAATGGGAACATACATTATATCCATCAGCAGAACTTCCCAATACAACTCCATTTAACATAGAATGAAGTTCCAAGCATAAGCAAGTATAGGTATTGAAAACCACTATTCCCAAATTCTTAATAGTTACCTCGAGTTGGCCATTGGCTAAGCATGCACTAGAATAGTACAGTTCTAAATTTTTGCTGTTGCCAAGTATTTTGATGCTCTTAGATCAGAATCAGTAAGTCATCAGTCCCAACAAGGGTAGACCAAGTAATTTTATGCTATTAATTCTGTCCAATTTCCCAGACAACAAAACTACACTCATGGTTGGGAACAATAGTATTTTACAAATATATCCACATATCTATCTAATGTGCAGAGCTAGTAGAATCAAATATATAGATTCCCTTTTACATGCAGTGCCTGTTAATAATTTTAAGTATAATAATAAAAATATGCAAATTCTTATGTCTAATAAAGGTTAATTTCAGACACCTTTTGTATGATGCATTTTTGTATTGAGTATTTCATGAGGCCTATTACTTTCTTGAGGATGTAGAATTTTTGACATCTGATCAATGGCACACATGAGAAATGAATCCGATACCATGTATTAAAATGGTTTTGAATTCTAACCATACAAAAGTATATATAATTCCATTCATTCAGATCATTGCCCTTCAGTCATAAAACAAAAATGCATACTGAGATGAAGCAGTGTTGTATTCATGGTTATTGTCAAGTCAAATTATAAAAGCTTTGATCGGCTAGGCTTCCAACCTTACATTTCATCACTTCAGCCAGTGCTCCAGTTCATGTTACTTTCTCCATGAATGATGTATAGTGCTCACCCATTACACTTCACAAAGTGTTTGGAGGAGAAATAGTTTATGTTTTCTTAGGAAGGCTGGCATGTGTTCTATTGTATGTCCTGTTTTGTTGTCTTAGCACCATTGGTGCTTCATTTCCTTGATTGCATAATTGACATGGATTATAAATGTAATTCAATTCTTATTTGGAGGCACACTGCAGAAAACCATTTCAATCGCAAAAATTCAGAATCCAATAGTCATCAAAAAATCAACTTCACCCATGAGGTAAGAAAAGTTTTAAAAGGTAAGAGGTAAAATAAAGCTTTTTTTCTTCTTCCATCAGATGAGGTGCAAACTCTACCAATTAGGTAAGCAAAGTGTTAAAAAGTGAGAAACAAACGCAAATCATTTTGTAGTCCCATGAGGCACAAGCCCAAAGTGCAAGGTGTAAATTTCATTGTTATACATAAAATAGAAAATACACCAGTATAACAAAAAATGCACAGAAATAGTAGGCAAAACTCATAAGAAACTTATTAGACATACTTAGCTTCAAGATGAGTGTAAATAAAAAAATTATTTTTTAACCATTTTACTGTTTGAACTAATACAGTTATACAGACAAATTTGAGTGTGACAGATATATTAAAATATGAATGTTAACTTCTAAAACAAAGGCCAAAAAGGATCCCATGTTCAACAGTGAATTCATATGGATTATATTTGGCATCTGTGAAAGGGAAACATAAAAATAAAGATAAGCCTTGAGTTATTGGGAAAATGCCATACACCTCATGGTATGACCTCTGGGCTAAAGAGCATTTTGAATTTATGGAAGGTTTTGTGACTAACAAGGGAGGAAAGGGAGTGACTCAAAACCATAGTCATACTAGATCACCTAATGAATGCAGCCCAATCAGTTTTCTATTTCCTCTGCAATTGACATGCTGCAGCACTAAGTAGCCAACAGTTATCAATCATCATCACTTCAAGGAAGACTTGAAGAAAATACAGACTTTCCATTGCATTATGCCACGACATCCACACATGACTGTTTCAGTTTAATATTCACTAGACAAACTCATTTTCCTCTGATTTTGCAACACTTGAAGAGTCACAGAGGTGAGAAACTAGTGTTACTTGTATGCCCTTAACAGGTTCGGTTTAAAGAAATTCTTTCAGTGGCCATGTTCAAGTTTTGCACACATGAGCATTATACTCCTAAAGGGTGTACAGGCAAGAGTGCTACCAGTCAAGAGCTAAAAGACTCTTGGGTGTCCATGGGCCATGACCAAGATTGTGGTTTAATGAGTCTAAAGCAGTCAATAATGCATTCCATAAGACAAACCAAGGAAGTATAGTAAAGTATAAGCATTATCAGGATGCAAAAGAACAGCAATGCCATGAAGAGGTTGCAGAAAATGAGGACAATATCTACATGACAAAGAAAATACCAAAACTACTGCAAGAAATTACTAATGTGAATTGCAGATCCATGGAATTGAAGCACAATAAGATCCCAAATACTTCTGATGCAGAAAGGAATGCATGTAGTGGGCACTTGCTACTGAAAGACTTTCTTTCATAATTGGGCTTCTTTGCAAACAAAGAGTTGCAATAGAATCCCATCACCATAGGAAAAGAAAAGGAAGAAATGTAACAAGGAAGTGGAAATCCCAAGGTTTGTAATGCAATTTGGGATAAGATGGCTCCAAAAGCAGCAAGTCGCTGTTGGTGTTAAATCAGAAGACCCTACAATATTCCCATAGCAATAACTATTTTGAGGTTCAAAATTTGACTTTTCCTTTTTTTTTTTTTTTTTTTCTGAGATACAGCTCTTAATTCATGTTGTCCCTAAGAAAATCGAAAATGATACCGTTCTTATGGAGGGGTAAACATTTGAACCATGTTCAACATCGATTCCTGACAATAAAATTATATCATCAAGAAAGGAAAATTAGGGATTTGGCAAAAGATGACCCAAAAATTTGTAAGGAAATAGTTAGGACAGGCAATTGAGCTGAATATTTGGACCAGCTCCAATTAATTCGGTTTAATTTTGATTTTGACAACTCAACTAAGCAAAAGCCTTAAAAGGCAAGGAACTGGGGTCACCCGATTTTGCCAATTTATAATCATAATAATAACAATAAAGAGCTATGTTTTCCTTCATTTCTCCATCAGATCTGACCTGTTCTGCTAACGGATGCATATCTATGAGGGGAAGTCATTAAGAGACAGTAATGGTCACAAAACAACAAGTAGTGTTGACTGAAATATCACAAGTTTTAGAATAGGGATTTTTCCTTAGGAGCCCCCAGGCAGAGAGGCGGGATAGAAAGATCAGATCTGAAGACAGAAGAAGACAAGCATTAGCATTGGCATTCTCTAAAAGGAAAACCAGGATCAAGCAGTGAAGACGCCCACGGATCTGATCAAAACTTCATAAATGCAAAAACCCCGCAAATCAACCATAAAACTAAGCAAATCGGAAAGCATAAATAGGAGTTAGAAATTGAGAAAGATGCGGGGCAACAGAAACACATACCCGTTCCCGTTCGCGCTCCCGTTCCTGCTGCGGGAATCTGTTCTGCTCCGACCCCATACTAGTCCACTCCACTCCACTTGCTTACTGCTCGCTCTCCAACTCCACCATTCACATTATATTTCTTCCTCCTACCCCCAACTCTCTCTATATCATCCGAACCTTAATCACAAGCTGACACCATACAGATTTTCCTCTCCCTTTGAGAGAAAGAGATAGATACATACATACAGAGATAGATAGAGAGAGATCTATAATAATATTAATTAATTGGTTAAAGAAATAAATTAATAAAAGGGGTGTTAATCAAGGACAAGGAAAGACAAAAGTGAAAAGGATTGAAGTGAGAGAAAAGAGAGAGGGTGCTTTTAGAAAGAAAATAAATAAATAAAAAGAAAAGGAAAATATTCTAGGGTTAGTAGAAATGGAGGGAGTGGGAACTGAGAAGAGGGGGGGAAGAACAGGTTATGCAGTTGGGATCGGAGAAGCCATTAAAGTCAGAGCTGCAGCTCCGGAACAAGTGCGAATCAGAATTTCAGAATTATGTGTGCTCGCGTGCCATCACCAACTCAGATACTACTGCGGCCTGCCTTCACCCTGATTACATTGTTAAGTTATTTGACTTAATTCTAGATACACAAGCATTTGGTATAACGTTACATACCACACTATCCCTCTATCCCCTTACCTATATATCAATTTCTTTCTTTCCCTTTTTTTTTTCCCCAATTCTCGAGGCATCTGCCTTATTCTACTTGTTCATCTCTTAACCCTCCACTGTTCCCATTCGTGACTACTTCCATACCATCTCTGCATCTCATTCTATTTCTAAAATGATATCTCAATTTGGTCCTCTACTTGTAAATACTTCAATTTGACTCCATCCTTTAGATTCAAGCATCACGTTGGATTATTGAAATTTTAAGTATCCAATAACAATTGGAATATGCATTTGAAATTGGGGGAGGGTCCTAAACTCGAGGCATCAATTCCGGGCTAAGAGGGGAAATAACTAATTAGTCAATAAGGAAGTCTTTTATTTTTAGGTAGGGTAGTATTGCCTCGGGGATGGACTTATTTTTGACCGGGCCTCCCACTAGAAATTCATCAAGCTGTCAGTGTATGGCAAACATATTGGTGCATGTACGTGTATAATGTTACTGTATGGATGTCACCTCAACCCAATTCAACCTGTTGTTTTCAGGGTTGGGCTGGGGGATTCTACGCTTCAACTTGGTCCAAGCTCATGTCGGCGGAGGTGCCACCTTTTTTCAGCATGATGGCCCAGACAAAACCCAATGCAGCTAGTGTTGTACCTATTGCAAAATCAAAATGTGACTGATGGCTACAATTTCCATCCCCAAGCCATATACTATTTTGTTTTCTCTGCTGTAATCAAACACTTTTCTATCCCCTTGCTTATTATGTGATAATGAAAAATATTCAACTTACACCTTTGAAACCACACACACCCGGAGTCCACATTTTGGTAGGTTGAGTTGAGTTGGGTTAAGGGTCCCCAAGACCCGGCATGAATCATGATGGCCGCTGAAGAGTGGAGACCTCGTCCTGGGAGACCCAATCCAGTAACGTGTGTTGGTGTTTTGCCCATCCTTATGGGTGGGCCGGGCCCAACCTTTCGCTTTCCAGCTTTAGAGAGACTTCGATCATTGTATGGAACTCCATATGGATGGCCCAGGCCCAAATTTTTTATCTCTTCTGTTGTGCGTTTCCCAAATATCTAGTCACGTGTTATGGTTGTCTCCTTGTCAAAATAGTGGAGTGATTTTTTATTTTATTTTATTTTTTTTTTAATTTTGGGATTATTCATCATTTAATAGAATTATGGGTCGAGGTGGGTTCCACTCCACAAATTTCATCATTTATTTTTCAATGAAAAAACGAATATTCAAATTGTATAGTGGAGATTTTTGAGAAGATAGAAAACCAAAATTCCCAACTTTGAGCATGTTTACATTAATGTAGAATTGAAACAAAGTAGCCACGCATTATTATTACTTGAGAAGGTACCATAGCATTCTACTCCAAACACCATAAGTAAAATACAAAGACTATAAGTAAAATACAAAGACATAGAATGATCGTATCTTCTTTTTTTCTCCTTTTTCTTTGTATGTTTTGTTTTTAAAAGGTTTGAAGGAAAATGTGATATAAAAAAATAGAGAGAAAAAGTATAAAGAAATAAAATAAAAAATAGATTTAAAATTAATAAGTTATTTTTATATATTACTTTAGCCTTTTTTCACGTATTTAATCATGTATATATATATATATATTAAATAATTTAAATATATATAAATTTCTTAATAGTTTTAATTATATTTATTTTTTTTTCATATTTTTTATAAATAGACCAAATATAAGAAAATAATTTTTCTTAATATTTTTTTTTTCTTAATATTTTATAGGAATCAAACATAGCCTATGTGATTCTTGTTGGTCACCATTGTTGTTTATGTTCAATTTGGTAAGTTTTCTTGCATGAATTCAAATCATTACAAATTTTAGTTGTGGTTTACGCTAATTTTAAATAACAATGTCCTTCAAATTCAAATTTTACAGCAGCCATGGGCTTTTGTAATATTCAGTGTGATGAAAATGCTTATACAGAATTATCAGTGCTAACAATAAATGCAGACGCATCTTGGTGACAGTATTTTCCTATTTTAAATTATAGTGTGGTGTTGACCTTGTAATATAAATCAATGACCATATATATATATTTATGGTTAAATAATTAAAGAATCTGTCACACATTAATTCATCAGACTGTAAATATATACATATACACAGTCACACAAATTTCTTAAGATATTATTATAGGTGGCTGATCGTAGGGGATGATGGTGATAAGTTGAATCAAGAAAATGAGATGAATTAATAAATTTGAGTTAGAAAAAAGAAAAGGAATCGTGTGCAAGGAAAGGGTGGGAAGGGTAGGACTTAGGACTTAGGACTTAGGAGTGCTTGAGACATGAAAGACATGGGCAAGTGTCGGCAGAAAGCATAATGGCATCAAAAAATAGTCCACAATGTGAGTCAAGCATGCAACGGAATCTCGCATCAGACGTCCTGTGCGGCTATGCCCCAGCTGTGAGCTGTATCACTCTTCACTCTTCGCTGGCGGGACCCCCTCTGTTTGCCTTTTTTCTCCAGTTGCCAATTGCATTATACTTGAAAAAAGGAATACAATGAATCACGAGTGTCCTTTTGGAGCTTCACCCATAAAAAAGGAAAAAAAGGAAAAAAAAAAAAAAAAAGGGTTTTAATTGAATCATTTAATTTTACTCCCATTTTGTCCAAAAACAAAATGATTTCATGATATTTCTAACTGCGCTTCCCCCACTCTTTTGTACTCTTCTATTCTGGAGTTGACTATTTCAACATGCTAAGGCAAGATGAGAACAAGGTGAGAGGGTGCTTTCACCACTTGTCCACTCCAGCCTTCCGATTGCTAGGTCCCTGTTTTGTTTTTAGAAGAAAATTACTATGTTTGCTTTTCAAACTAAAATATTTAATTTCTCATAAATTTCTGTGAAAGAAGTGGCTGATATCACAAATTTTCTTTTCTTTTATCAAGAAATGATTCATGAGGTCAGCTTATTCCACAATTACTCGACAAATACACAAGACCACCTCCATTCCACCTAATGGGAGAAGCCAATTTGATTAAATGAATATATTAGAGGGAGGGCAGATATAAAAGATGAGGATAATTCCACCAAAGGCCAAAGTCCAGGACATGCCACCAACCTTTCCCTTGTCCTCTTTCCACCGACTAAATAGCTAGTGATGCCACATGCTACCGACTGCAGCTTAATACCATCAACATCCTATACGCATTCACAATTTCTTAAATACTAAAATCCTCCTTTTATTTTTTCTTTTTTTCCTCAAATGGTAGTTGGACTCCCCAAAATTTTAATCTCTCATGCACATCCCCTTTCAATCTTCTTCATTTCCCCACCCTTTCTTTTTCTTTTTCTTTTTCTTTTTTAGAATTATTATACTAAAATGCCTACACTAATTCAAAGGGAAATGAGACAGTTTGTGCGGGTAGTGGTGTATCATTTTAGACATTAATTTGTTGACACTTTTTCCTGCATTTCTGAAAAGAATTTTGTTCAAAATTATAGTGTCTTAATTCGACAGGGTAAACGTTATCGTTTTTTTTTTTCTTTTCTTTTTTGGAAAATTTTAAAACATCTTCGGTTTTCCAACCTCGCAATAATTTGCCAAGAACGTAGGAAGCTAGAAAAATGAAAAACAACAGTCGATATTACTACCTGGGATAAATAAGATGGTGAGTTTTGATTACTTTTATTTATGACAAAGTTGAATATAGATAAACAAGTAAATATAGAGCGAAATATATTGTGGGAAAATACTAGAAATATTTGATTAAAATGGGGTATGGGGATGGGTTCCATGCAGATTCTTGATTTTCAATTTCGTTCCTGAGCACTTGATGCATGTAAGGAATAAAAGTGTTTTAATCATTGAAACCATTTAACTCTAACTAGTTTGAACTTAGAATGAGTAAGGGTAAGGAAAAGAGGGTTGGGTTGGGTTGTAGGAGAATGAGATTTGCTGAAGGTTGATTAATAAATCCTTAATTGGTGGAATATTGAATTAGGGCGAACTGGATACAGATAAGAGGCTATATGAGTGTAAAGATGGTATGGGGTTTTAGCAGGCAAAAGATGGCAATCATGATTAATATGAATGGGGATGAATCTGATCACCATTGTCTGATTGTCATTGCAAGGAAAGAGGGGAAAGAGGGGAAGTCAAAGGAGAACCCAACCAAATCTACGTAGCTGGAGCGAAGGATGGAGAGAAGAGCGTCATGTGCGGAGTGGGGTCGGGAGTGGTGGAGGGGAACAGCTAGCAGACCGTTTGGGGACGTGACTGCCTAATTCCACATGTGCCGCCCCTTATTTTTCTGCACTTAAATATTCTCCAATTACCTCTTGTTTGTTGTTTGGTCGCTGTTTCCCCTCATCTTCAACTTGTAATTATATTTATTAATTGAATCCTCCTTTATCACTTTGTTTATTATTATGATTTTGTAATGACAGTTGTTGATCATTAATTTAATTATATGTGGCCTGTTCGAGCCTTGAGGTCAAAATGACTCGATGTGGAATGGGGCTGCTGTTAAAAGAAATAATGAATGTTTGAACTTTGAACTCGCCATATCGTAGTCGTTGGCTGTCCTTGTTTTTTGTTTTAAGTTTTAACCCTTGTAAAAACGAAAACGTAGCCTGGGGGTGTCGGCGGAGGCATGTTGATAAAAGAAAATGGGGGAAAATGGTAGAAAAGAAACGAGTGGCACTCAGAAACTTTCAGAGCAGAGAAACTGAAACAGTTGCGTAATAAATTAATAATGACCTTACTACCTTACCATTGCTCCAGGTATTTTAATTTTTCCCCTCTCCCCTCTCCCCCCTCTCATCTTCTCCATTCCTTTTCCCTATTAGTTTATTCTTTTCTTCATATTTTCTTTTGCCTTTTTAGCATTTGGCATTATTGAAGCTAGATTGGTTTTTATGGAAATCAAAAAAGGGAAAATTAAACGAAATTATTGAAGTGGAAGTTGAGGTTGAAGTTGAAGTTGGAGTTGCTTGTTGATTGATATATATATATATTATATCTATTTTTTTCTTTTTTAGTGAAGAGAGGTAGGCTTTTGATGGTTGTTGATTGAGTAGAGAAGCAAGGAATGATAAGAGAGAGAAGGAGGCATAAAAGGGAAAAGGGAGGTGCTTTCATTTGGTAAATCAGAAAGAAAGAGAAGCTTCTGGTCTGCCCCAGGCAGAGGGAGACGGAGGAGAAGACGCTGTGTTTTTTGAAGATCGGCTTTGGTTTTGGGGACAGATCTGGGAGCAGAATTGAGTTGTAGTGATCTGTGAAAGGCCAATGGAGGCCAGTGCCGGTTTAGTGGCTGGCTCTCATAACCGGAATGAGTTGGTCGTCATCCGTCGCGACGGTGAATCTGGAGTAAGTTGCTGCCAAATCTGCTCCTGTTTTAAGTGTTTTCTTTCTGCGTTATTTTTATTTTTCATTACATTAATACTACGAGTGTAGACAATGTAATGGTTATGAACTTATGATTTGCTGCAGCCAAAGCCGTTGCAGCAGCTGAGTGGACAAATCTGCCAGATATGTGGAGATGATGTTGGGCTAAATGTGGATGGGGAGCTGTTCGTGGCCTGCAATGAATGTGCCTTTCCGGTTTGCAGAACTTGCTACGAGTACGAGCGCAGAGAAGGAAGCCAAGTGTGCCCCCAGTGCAAGACTAGGTTTAAACGTCTCAAGGGTACTCAAAATCTATAATCCCTCTCCTCTTCCCCGCTCTTTCCTGCTCTCTTTCTTTCTATCTCACTTCTCAATTTCCTCTTTGTCGGTGGGTACCTGGCACTGCCAGGTTGTGCTAGAGTTGAGGGTGATGAAGAAGAAGACGACATTGACGATGTGGACAACGAGTTCAATTTTGAAGGGAGGGGTAAAGTGGATATGCAGGGTGCTCTTGCTGAAGCAATGCTACAGGGCCACATGACCTATGGCCGCGCCTATGATTCTGACCTTCCTCATGTCTTTCATACCATGCCCCAAGTCCCTCTCCTTACCAACGGTCAAATGGTACATCCTTCTCCTCTTCAATTTTCTTCCTTTTTTTTCTTTTTCTCCTGTTAAGTTTATCTCTGACATCTTGCTTGTTGCAGGTTGATGATATTCCTCCTGAGCAACATGCTTTGGTCCCTTCTTTCATGGGTGGTGGAGGCAAAAGAATCCACCCCCTTCCTTTCTCAGATCCTAACCTTCCAGGTAATTCTTCTGGATTAGTTCTCTACTTCCCTACTCTTCCCTCCTTTCACCTGTTCGCCCATTACTTGCCGAGATCTGGATCATTTGATTCTCTCTCTCTTTTTTTTTTTCCCTTTTGTTTTGCAGTGCAACCCAGATCCATGGATCCCTCCAAGGACTTGGCTGCATATGGATACGGAAGTGTAGCTTGGAAGGAAAGGATGGAGAATTGGAAACAGAAACAAGAAAAATTACAGATGATGAAGAATGAAAATGGCGGCAAAGATTGGGACAATGATGGAGATGGGCCAGAGCTGCCACTGTAAGAAAATCTCTTCTCACAATGAAGTTGCTAAGAATGATTATCACCCACAACATCTTCCACTCGGCCAATTCTCTTTTCCACATGCTACTTCAAGGGCAAAAAGATTTCTTTTAAGTTGGATCTTTTGATATTTCTTTTTTTCAATAATTCAATTGTTTAGATCTGCTATCATAGATTTTACTGCCATTATGCAAATTATAATCGCTGCTCTTCAATCAGGATGGATGAAGCAAGACAGCCATTGTCAAGAAAGTTGCCTATTCCGTCTAGCCAAATCAACCCATACCGAATGATCATCATAATACGACTGGTTGTCGTTGGTTTCTTCTTCCATTATCGAGTAATGCATCCTGTGAATGATGCTTATGCATTGTGGCTAGTCTCTGTCATCTGTGAGATCTGGTTTGCTCTTTCATGGATTCTTGATCAGTTCCCGAAGTGGCTCCCAATTGACAGGGAAACTTATCTAGACAGGTTGTCCTTGAGGTGAGTACTCTGCCAACTTCACGTGTTCATGCTAGTTCATAGTCAAGCTGTTGAATTGATTTAGAATCCTTTCTTATTCTTGTTTGTCTGTTTCTTTGTCAGGTATGAGAAGGAAGGTCAACCTTCTCAACTATCTCCGGTGGATATATTTGTGAGTACAGTTGATCCACTAAAAGAGCCTCCTCTGGTGACTGCGAATACGGTTTTATCCATTCTTGCTGTGGATTACCCTGTTGACAAGGTCTCTTGTTATGTTTCTGATGATGGTGCTGCTATGCTGACATTTGAAGCCTTGTCAGAAACATCAGAGTTTGCAAGGAAGTGGGTCCCTTTCTGCAAGAAGTTCAACATTGAGCCACGGGCACCCGAGTTTTATTTTGCTCAGAAGATAGATTACCTCAAAGACAAAGTGCTACCTTCATTTGTGAAGGAACGAAGAGCAATGAAGGTAATGGGTTGTTAATCACTGAGTTGAGTTGATTCTATTGTTCTTCATCTCCATCCTTCATAGGCTTGTCTTGCGGATTTTGTGTTTACTCTGTTATTTATTGAGATTACAGAGGGAGTATGAGGAATTCAAAGTTCGGATCAATGCTTTGGTTGCCAAGGCACAAAAGGTCCCAGAAGAAGGGTGGACAATGCAGGATGGGACTCCATGGCCTGGGAATAACGTCCGAGATCATCCTGGAATGATTCAGGTACACAATTTGAAATTCAGTATATTTAGTTTTTGTTGAGACCCATTGCAGTTGGGCCTTAACATGTGTTCTTGGATTTCTATAGGTTTTTCTTGGTCAAAGCGGAGGGCATGACACAGATGGTAATGAATTGCCACGATTGGTATATGTCTCTAGAGAAAAGCGACCTGGGTTTAATCACCACAAAAAGGCTGGTGCAATGAATGCTTTGGTAAATATTAGTAAAGTGACAACTGAATTCCGTATGTTCTTATGCAGTCTACAAAAATCTTATAATTTAACCCTTTATCTTCATTGGCTTGCCATCAAATAGGTCAGAGTCTCTGCTGTGCTCACAAATGCACCTTATCTGTTGAACTTGGATTGTGATCACTACATCAATAACAGTAAGGCTCTTAGGGAGTCTATGTGTTTCATGATGGATCCATTGCTTGGAAAGAGAGTCTGCTATGTTCAGTTCCCCCAGAGGTTTGATGGTATTGACAAAAATGATCGATATGCCAACCGAAACACTGTTTTCTTTGATGTGAGCATGCACTTCTTTCATATTGCCTCATTTCTTCTGCTGTTCTTTTCTTTGTTCTCATAACATCAATTATCTTGTATGCCAAGACTAATTCACAAACTCTACTTTCCAGATTAACATGAAAGGTTTAGATGGCATTCAAGGACCCATATATGTTGGGACTGGATGTGTGTTCAGAAGGCAAGCGCTATATGGTTATGATGCTCCAAAGACAAAGAAGCCACCGACAAGGACATGCAACTGCTGGCCAAAATGGTGCTGCTGTGGATGCTGTTGTGGTGGAAGGAAGAAGAAGAAGAAGACTAACAATCCTAAGTCTGAACTAAAGAAGAGAAATTCTAGGAAGGCAGATGCTGGAGGACATGTACCTGTGTGTGCTTTAGAGGGTATTGAAGAGGGAATTGAAGGTAAATATTTTGCTTCTAAAAGGGAGGTGTTCAACAATTTAGCCACCCAGCTGGTAGTTTTAGCAGTAACATATGCAGCACTGACATTTGCTAGTTGGTTTAGTTTAAACATATTACTCATCTCCAGCTCACACCAAATTTATCCAAGTTGGCTATAGTCTTTGCTGATAAATTTAGGAAATAATTCTCATTCTTCTGCTGGAAATGCTAATTCTAGTTAAGCAACCAAAGGAAAATTTTCTAGTCATTTTCAATTTTACTATTTTGGAGGCTTCTTTCTGATAACTGTTTTCTTTATAATTCAATCACACTGAATACTGCCCATCAATCTCTTCTTCTGCCATTTAACTTAGTAACATGCAGGTATTGAAAGTGAAAATGTGGCTCTCATGTCTGAGCAGAAGCTGGAAAAGAAGTTTGGACAGTCTCCTGTATTTGTTGCCTCTACTCTGCTAGAAAATGGTGGCACACTAAAAAGTGCCAGCCCTGCTTCCTTGCTTAAGGAAGCCATTCATGTGATTAGCTGTGGCTATGAAGATAAAACAGAGTGGGGAAAGGAGGTATATATAATGTTTGGTTCCTTCCGTTCAAATCCTTAGCTTAACATGATTGTTGCAAAGTTCTCTTCAAATTTGATGGGACTAACTTGTTCTTCCCATCCAGGTTGGCTGGATATATGGCTCGGTCACAGAGGATATCTTGACGGGTTTTAAAATGCATTGCCATGGATGGCGATCCATATATTGTATACCTTCAAGACCTGCATTTAAAGGATCTGCACCCATCAATCTTTCTGATCGTCTTCACCAGGTCCTTCGGTGGGCTCTTGGTTCAATTGAAATTTTCTTGAGCCGGCATTGTCCCCTGTGGTATGGGTATGGAGGTGGTCTGAAATGGTTAGAGCGTCTGTCGTACATAAATGCTACTGTATATCCATGGACTTCAATTCCCCTGCTAGCATATTGTACCTTACCTGCTGTCTGCTTGCTCACTGGGAAATTTATTACTCCAGAGGTATGAAACTGTTAACAAAATGCTTAGTCATGGAGCAAACAGCATTGCTTCTTATTATAATTTTTCTGAAAGTATCCTTTAGATGCATATTTGATTAAAATCATTTATTTTGTTTGTAATGCAGCTTAGCAACGTTGCTAGCTTGTGGTTTCTGTCACTTTTCATTTGTATTTTTGCAACTAGTATCCTGGAAATGAGATGGAGTGGAGTTGGAATTGATGAATGGTGGAGAAATGAACAGTTTTGGGTTATTGGAGGTGTTTCAGCACATCTGTTCGCGGTGTTCCAGGGACTTTTGAAGGTGTTAGCTGGTGTTGACACAAACTTCACTGTGACATCAAAAGCTGGGGATGACGAGGATTTCTCAGAGCTGTATGCTTTCAAGTGGACCACATTGCTCATCCCACCCACCACACTGCTGATAATAAACCTGATTGGAGTTGTTGCTGGCATCTCAAATGCAATAAATAATGGGTATGAGTCATGGGGACCTCTGTTTGGTAAACTCTTCTTTGCATTCTGGGTGATAGTTCATCTCTATCCTTTCCTGAAGGGTTTGCTGGGTCGGCAGAACAGAACCCCCACGATCATTATCGTGTGGTCAATCTTGCTTGCCTCCATCTTCTCTCTTTTGTGGGTTCGGATTGATCCCTTTCTGGCCAAGTCAGATGGCCCAGTTCTGGAGGAATGTGGATTGGACTGTAATTAGTAGTGCATATTCTGTTGGGCAATTTGTTAGTGGGGTTTTTGACAGATATCTTAAATTATACAAAAGAAATCTTTGGTGTGATGGGGTCCACCATCTGTAGATTTTTAATATGTGTTGGGGTTGGAGGAAATGCTAAGGGGTTCAAGATTTGAGCTGGCTGGCGGCGGTTGCGGTGGCGGTGGCGGTGGCGGTGGCGGTGGGTGATGGTTAGAAGCTGCTGCTCATTTTTTTATTGGTTTGATATATACGGGGAAGAGGAGGTAGGGTGAACCACAGTATCACAGTGAATTATTGTTACGACTCGTTTCTCTCTCTCTATTTTGTTCACAATAAAGAGTGGGCTTTGCCTTGTCCCGCTACATGTTACATGTATCTACGAAGGCAAAATTCTGTGACATTAGAAATTTGTTTGGGACTTCTTGTTTGCACTTTTATGTTACTATTGCTGCCAGACGCACCTACCTACATCTACATAATTTCATTTTGTAATGGACAGGATAAAGAAACTTTTTCACTTGGTGTTTGGAAGACAAATCTATCTGTTATACTGATTGTGATTTTCTTGGAGAATTTTCAGATTAAGCCTACCGAGTAGAATGGGAATGTCTATGCCAAAACATCTCGCAATCTATAAAAAGAGTACATGTCAAAATTTCCTTTTGTTGAGTCGCCTGGGTCTTCACAAAGTCGATTACGTGGGTTGGATTACTTCTTTTTGCGATCATATCGAAATGTCAAGCTTCAATCGAATACACCCTCCTTTCAGCCCACTTCCGAGCCTGGTCGGGCCTTTTATTTTATTTTCCCGAAACGTGATTTGGCGGCCGCTGGCTCCATTGTGCGCTGGGGCGGTGTGCACCGATGATGGCAAAGGCCGGTTTGAGCAGCTTACAACATCGTTTTTTAATCCGGTCCGCTTAAAGTATAGCTTCATTCAACATAAATGTTCACGTGATCAAATCACACTCGTTAGAACATTGAGTTCTTATACTGTTTTTATTAGCGGACCGGATCAAATCTAAACATTTATGTCACTTACAATGTATTGAGAAAAAAAACCACAACTCTTCTATTTAAGAAAAAAAAAACACATGAGAAGCTATATTTGCAAACACCAAATCACTCAATACATTCACCTTATCTATGCATTTGCTTTAAAACGTTAATCCTATTAATGCATCTACCTATAAGTGAGTATTCTTTTCATGCACCTGGGGATTGCCATGAACAGGAAATGTTGAAACCATTTCTTATATACCCGCTAGGCTATCCACTGCCGAGGGGAGCTCACCTTTGCTTGCATCTTGGTTAAACAAAGTTATATTCATCTACAATAAGATCGTTAAGTGATCTAATATCCGTTTGCCCTTTAGGGTACATGCATATAGTATCTTAGGTATAATGGAAGCAATAAAAATTAAAACGTTGGCCCTGAAGGCTGTATTAGAAATCATACATGGGTTTGATTTCTCCCAAACCCAAATCCTTTCACATGAGATATCTCCAAACTTGATAATTTTCCACCTCTCACTCCTTTAAGATATGCCACTTGTGTAGAGTGGTGCCACACCTTGATAGGAGAGAAGGAGCCTAGGTATTTGGAAGACTAATGGTCTAGAAGTTTATAATCTAAAACTAAAACTCATAGGGTCATATAGGAAAATCTTTAATTTCCCTAAAACCTTTATGATAACAAAGATTATGAGTTCAAGTAGAGATCATTACGACTTATAGGAAAATATCAACTCCTTCATAATTTAATTCTAAAGTTGGCTTACCATTCCAGTGCAGTGAATTAATTGCACTCAGTATTCTATGTCATTACATTGAAATAAGAATTAATTAAATCCAATTTAGTCAATTCTTTCTATTTCTGACCTACTATTCATTTCATGTAGATTCCTTTGGAACTGATATTCATAATCTAATGAAGTATATTACATCAACCTTTTAAGACTACCTCCATAATCTTTGAGTCTTAAATTCTCCTATTATATGATCAATTAACATATTTTAACTCATTAAGAGCATATGTCAAAATCTACTAAATGAATTACTACGGTTCTATTATTGACATCTTAGATCTAAGCAATAGAAATAATAACAAAATTTTCAAAAATTGATCTTTTAGGGTTAAAGTACTAACCTTTAGGTTTGAATGTTCCCAAACATTGAATCAAAGTGTTTAAGAATCAAATTGATATCGTTGGAAGTATCATAGACCCATGATCTTCCACTCGATGACTCTCTTTAATCTTGACACACTTTCGATGAGGAGGAAAGAAGGATGAAGACTATGACAACCCTCTTTTTCTTTGGATGATAGAAAACAAAAAATGATGAAAACCCTAACCTTTAAGGGGTATTTACAGGGTTTCTAACTGGGCTTAAGTGACTTGAGCAATATAGGTTTGAGTTTGTTAGAACTCATGAGAGTTTGCCTCTGAAGTTTGAAAAAGTCTTAGTTAGACTTAGTCTTTGTTATTGTTTCATATTAGGTTCTTGCTCCATAATTTTCTGTTTTCAGTTAGTAGAAGTAGTGCTAATAAAATATGATAGTAGTTGAGATTTTTTTTGCCATTTTCGTTTGGTTGTAAGCCTATAAATAGGCATTCTCATTTGTGAAATATATGTGTGCTTTCCTTCAATTCTTAACTCTCAAATTATTTATATTTCTTTGCAAGTTCTAGTTTTTCATTTACAAATTTTGACAGTCACTTAATCTAGCCCAAATTAGATCCTAATTTATTAATTAACTTTACATGACATACTAATTAATCAATTAACCTAATTTAAAGACCTTATTCACTTACTTTTGTGTAATCTTGTGTAATTACCAAAACGTCCTTATACACAAAAGTAAACTATAACTAATTTGATGCTTATAACTCGTGTCAACAATGTATATGAGCTCGTCAACAAAGTATATGAGCTCAGAGTGGGGACTACTGGGACCCATAGGGTTACTGTATTTCTTAGAATCCAATTCTAAAGTTTATTCAACATCCTATTATAGAGAATTAACTAAACTCTAGTATGCTATGTAAATAATAATGAGACGCTATATACTTGAGTCCGTGATTTGCTATCCATTGCATTCAGTCTCCCCATGAACTAGTATTCGTAGTTTAACAAGGTGAAAACTATCAGTCTTTTAAGACTACTTTTATTATCTTTGAGTTACAAATCCTCCTATTATGTGTTCAACTAACATTTTTTAGCTCTCAAAGAGCTTATGTTAAGTTCCACTTGAGGAACTACTATAGCCATAGTTTCCATGAATACACCTCTTTAGGATCACCCAAGGGAACACTCTGTATCAATCCTATGAGATATCATGGTACCTTTATTGAGAATATCTATTGCTATTGACTTTCATTAACAGTGATCTAATTCATAGGAAATATATGGTTAACTTATGATCTCACTTATAAGTCAAAGCAACTGGTAACTTTAGCACATGCATAATATTTTCTCAAGGTTGAGAGACAACATAATGAAGCAATTTACTGAGATTATGACTATTTGATTGCCTTAAGTCATCAATTATTATAAGTTATGTCCAATGTGTAACCATACATACTAATGCACTTATCGTGGGAAACCCATTCGGATAACTAAGACCAGTCATCCCTCCAATTAAGAGGTAGTGTACTACAACTTCTAATAGGTTGCCTAGACCCATGAACCGAATGTGAACAAGTCATCTAATTGCAAGGAACCTATGACTTGGATTTTTCGTACAACTTCTAATGCACTTGAATCATATACAATACAAAAGATGCTAGGTGAGAATGTTCATAAAATATAATATATGGAATAAAGATAAATTAAAGTGAAACTAGAATATCATTAAATAAATAACGAGTTCCAAATTTGTTACATCATATCATACTTTTAAGGGCTCTATCCTAACACCTACAAATTTTATGATCACAAGTCCTAAAGATCACCTAAGTGGATATAGTACTATCTCAAACTCATGAGATATCATGATGTCTTTCTTAAAAATACCTACTGTTACGTATCTTAATCAAGTGTGACTCAATCCATATGGAATATATAATCACATTAGGGTCTTACTTATAGGTCAAAACTATTAAAAATTTCAGTATTGACTTTATTCTCTCAAGGTTGAAGGTCCATAAAGCATAGTAACTTGGTGAAATCATGATTACTTGATAACCAATATCATGATTCATTGTAAGTCATATCCAATGTGTAACCATACACACTAGTGCATTTACTTTGGAAAACTCATATTGATGATTAAGACAAATCATTATTCCAATTAGGAGGTAGTACACTAAAGTCTCAAATTGATTGTCTAAGTCCTTGAATCGGTTGTAAACTACTCATTAACTTGTAAGAAACTCATGACTTGGATCTTCATTGCATTTTCTAATACACTCAAGTCATATATAATGTAAGTGATGCAAATTATAATGCTCAAATAAATTTTAATAAATTTAAAAGATAGAAAAATAGAAATTTAAGTTTAACTTTGTTACTTAATGACTTTATCCAATAAAATACCTCCCATATGACCTATCTCTCTTTAGCCTATGTTCCTCCCTCAACCCACCTTGATTGGAAAAAGAAAATGTTTCTTTACTTTCAATATATTTGAAATACAATTATCATTATTTTCTTTTACACCTATCTTCTTTTTTCAATTTTTTTTTCATCTAAACCACAAAATCTTCACATAAAATCCTTTGTTCGAAACTTGTTTGTTAGTACAAAACCATTTTAGATAAGTTCAAAAGCTAATTTAAAATTTTTTTTAATGCATTTTTTTTAATCCATGTGTGAATATTATATTTGTACTATATGAATGTATTTTTAAAATGATTTAGAAGTGTTTTAGAAATGAGAAATTTTGAAAAAAGTGGGAGTGAAATAAAATAAAAAATAAAAATTGTTTCCAAATATCTTTGGAATTGATCAAATTTTAAGCATTCCTTTCAACGAATGTCCAAAAATGCCTAAAAGAACCACTTTTTTTTTAAAAATAAATGTTATTCAAATTTCAAGATGAAAGGAAAAAAAAAAAAAAAAAATCTATTTCATGGTGTTCGAGCCTTATAGGTTCGACATTGAAAGTAATTCGAAAGTATAGTTTTGGACGCTCTTAAACGTGTCTAGAAGTATAGTTCTAGACGTTCCAAAATTACATTCAGAAGTGTCGTCTTGGATGCTCTTAAGCTTGTCTAGAAGTATAATTCTAGGCACCCTTAAATGCATCCAAAAGTATAATTCTAAATGCCTTAAAGATATCCAAAAGTATAATTCCAAACACTGCTAATCTTAAGGGTATTTTATTTATTTCAAGGATTATTTATCTTAAAAAAAAAAATAATCTAAGTGAATGTATAGAGATATCTAGCGAATGCAAATATAAACACTCAAAAAATAAAAAAATAACGTGCTAGAAAAATGTAATCATGGTCGGATTCCAAATAAAAACACATCGCAAAAGCTGCAGGACTTTCACCCAAAAGAACAAAATTTATCCAGTTGGACGATGGATGTCTACATGGACCAAACCAACTAGATTAAAAGTTTATCAAGGCGTTTTTTTTTTTAAAAAAAAATATTATTATTTTGATACGCAACTCTAAATATTAAATATTATGGTTATTTTTTTATTCCAAAGAGTCTGAGGAAAAGAAAATAAAACATATAAAACGAGAAAAAGCAAAAAGAGGATTTATGAACTTTTCTTTATTTGATCATTTATGGTAAGAGAATTAAAAAAGAAAATTAAAGATTTTAAAAATGTCCTTTGTCCATTCAAATAAAACCTATTCGCTTCAGGTTTACTTGAATAAAAATAATCATAAGATTCATAACGAGTACAAATCTTTTGGGACATCAGACCCAAAATAAGCCTATCGGATGCTGCCACTAGACTGAAAACAAGCACCTTTAGGACCTCAGACGGGAAATTCATGAAGGTGGATTAGACTAAAGCCTTCTACATAGGCAGGCAGGAGCTATACCACAAGCATACGGCTGAGGAGAAAAAGGGCAAAAAGAGTCCAGACCTCATCATTGCCTATAGAACACAGTGCTATAAAATAACTCCGGAACATATGGACAGCTCAGAATAATTCGAAGACAAATTATTTTGGGGATACCACTCCTTTTTCCTGCTCCAGCAACGAGGCCAAATCAGAAAGCACCCGGAAAAGTATACAGAACCCTGGGCAGAATGAAACCTAACGGCTGGAAGAGCCCTCGGTAGGGGATGCAATTCTCGAGTAGTTTCACGAATGTTCAATATTTCCCATAAGAGTTTTTCTGCTTCTCCCTCGAAAAGCAGACAAGTTCTTGTTTCTTCATAAATCTTCCATCAAAAGTTCCAAAGTTGACTTCAATCAGGTGGTAAATCACTACAGTGCAGGAAGATGGACTGAAGCTGCCAGTTCCGCTAACTGTTTCCCACCAAGGTTTGATACTAGTTCCATGGACATGAAGAGTTTAGGAAGATTTTCAAATTCTTCCTCCTTGAAATTGTAACTTTGTTCAAGATTTTTTGCTTCGACCTCTGCTGCTTCAGCCTCTGCAAGTAGAAGGTTAGCTTCTTCAAGGTCCCCCAACTCTACAGCAGCTAACCTTTCTGCTTTAGCAGAACCAGCCACTAAAAGCAACCTCTGGAATCTAGCCATTGCCACCTCTTTTTCCTTGAACAAAATCAATTCATCAGCCTCCACCAGCCAATTAACAGTGTCTTTAATTTCTTCCTCAAGCTTCCCAAGCTCTAACATGGCTCCATCCATTTTAACCTCTTCACCTTCTTTTTCAACACTTAATTTCTTTGCTTCAGCAGCTACTCTTGCTGCTTCTTTGAAATTTCTTGCAGCTGCAGCAACTTTCTTTTCTGCTTCCAGCTCAGGGACTATTTTGTCTATGAAGAAAATCCTTTGCTTGGAGGATGCTATTTCTTGTTGAATGCTAGACTTGGTTGATGATAATTCCTGACAACAGATAAGTGGAAGATTCAATCCATACGTTGCATATAATAGCAAAGTTTTTGAAGGGAAAAAAGTGGCAGTTAGACGCCCTAGGTTCAACAATTTGCTGTTTCAAGTGAAAATGAGAAGTACAGTTCCTTGTGCAGTAGTAGCCACACGAGACAAATGAAAACATATATAGACAACAAATATGCAATAGAAAACCTCATGGCCAAGTTCCCTGGCAAGAACCAATCTCCTCTTGAAGAGGAAAAAGGAAAAAACAAAGCATAAACCCATAAAAAAGGGGAAAAGAGAGAGAAGCAATAAACATACTATTAACAAAATGTAACAGTACTTATAATACAATGCCACTACTCATTTGACAGTTCAACAAAATTGAGTAAGAATAGTTATAAATAATTTATATTAACTTGGCAAGTGGAATCATAAGGATTTAAAGATTCATTACAAGGGGTGCCAATGTGATCACCCATTACATATTTTGTGGAGGCCACCAGTATTATCACTTCTGCCCCTAGATTAGATTAGTGTTCTCTTCTATAACTTGAAGAATCACTGTAGAGGAAATTGAAGGTTTTATCTTTATTTGATCCATGTTGTTTTTGAAGCCTTTGCTTATCTTTCTTCTTCTTTCATGGATATTAGTTTCAGGAGGGTTTATTACCACTCCTTATTTCACCTTCTCCTTTCTTGCTTGCATCATTATGGTCCCACAACTTGAGGCAGATATAGAGAAATTAAAGAGAATATAAGGTTTTGCTCAGTTTGGAAATCGCTTTCTAGTTTTCATTTTATATTGAGTAGATGTAGAGAAATTAAAAAGAATATAAGTTTGTGCTCACTTTGGAAAATGCTTTCTAGTTTTCATTTTATATTTTTATTTTCTGAAAATAATTTTTGTTTCTTATTTTTTCTTTTCTTAAAAATGTGTGAGTGAGAAAAATAAAAACTGTTTTTAAATAATGAACACCATAAAATCTTGTATAGCATTGAGTTTTTACTTGGATGGAAAATAGTTGTCTCTTATTCTTTTTCATTTTCTTTTCCTATTTTTTTATTTTACATTACTTATAATAAAAAATTTTAATCTCCTTATAATTAAATCCATTAACGTGATTTAGTTTCTAATATAAAAAATATACTCAATACAACCTAAAGTTAGAATAGTACTTGTATGATGATATTTGATTTCAAATTTAAATGGGATCACCATAGTCCATTGCAATTTGATTGCAGTAGTTACCTTAGAATGACCCTAAATCAATTTTGATATCACATCAGAAATTCTTGACTTCAGGTTGTATGTGACTATAGGAGTGGAATGATTCAGTCAATCAGGACTAAAGGCTATAATTTTTGCTTTTAGAGAAAAAGTTTTAGACTTGAAAATGTAAGTAAGTTAGGAGTGAAACAATTTATGCAACCATGACTAATGGCTACAATTTTTTAACGTTGTTGTTAGTAGCTATGTCATAAGCAAATCAAGAGAATTGCTGACATAGTACCAACTTCCAAACTTGTGTTTTTTTCTTTCTGCCAAGAGGGATGATGCATTATGGTTATTGATTGAGGCAACGGTTTGAATATAGCTCTGTTAGAGCTTTGTTGAGAAGCTTAATCTAAATGGAGAAGCATCCAACCCCTTTTTCAGGAACATAGGTAAATGTTTTAGTTAAGTCTCTCTCTCTTTTTTTTTTTTTTTTTTTTTTGATAGGTAAAGGAATGTATATTAAAATTAGAAAAGGAAGCCAAGTACACCAATGTGCACAAGACATATACAAGGAGCACCTAAAACAAGCCCTCCAAAAAGAGCACAAAAAACACTCAAGCCCTCAACAAGACCCCACTCACTCTACAAAATCAAACAAGGGCATTGAGTCTTCCCTTATGTACATGCTAACCCAAGAAGAGAGATTACAAAGAAACAAAATTTTTAACCGTTGGTCATTTTGTTCCTTATCTTCAAAAGCTCTTCGATTTCGTTCCCTCCAAATAATCCAAAAAATGCAAAGAGAAGTAGTGTTCCACACCTTTTTCCTTTTATTCCCAAGAAAGGAGCCTTGCCAACTTAAGAGCAAAACCCTTAATGAAGAAGGGATCACCCAAGACACCTTAAATAAGGAAAACAATAGGTGCCAAAGACGCCTTGCTTTAGAGCAATGAAGAAGTAAATGATCAATAGACTCCCCCTCTTGCCTACACATATAACATCTATTCACCAAGGGTCACCCTCTCTTCTAGAGATTATCTAAAGTTAGCACTCTTCCTAAAGTTGGCACTCTTCCCCAATTAGCTTCCCATGCAAAAAAGCTAACTTTGGATGGTACCCACGGATACCAGTTAGCACTCTCCAGGTGTCCCTCATCTCTTGCTTCAAGGGTCATAGGAGACCAAAAGAGTACTTAAAGGCCTGTTTGAGAACTATTTTTGAGAACAGTTTTCTATTTTCTATTCTTAAAAACAGAAAATAGGGTGTTTTTAGAAAACATCTTTTAGTTGTTTTCTATTGTTTTAACTTGTTTTCTAAGGGTTGTTTTAAAAAATAATTATACAAACATGTAGAATAATTAAAAATAAAACATTAAATATAAAAATTATTTTTAAAAATATTAAAAATAAGTTAAAAAAATTTTAGGTTTTCAAACAAACTTTTATTCTACAAAAATCAGAGAACAGTTTTCAAAAACTGTTCTCAAAAACTATTTTTTAGAACTATTTTCAAAACAATTACCAAACAGACCTAAGGGCTCCTTTGCAAAGGGTAGGCATTGACTGAGGAAATTCTCTAGCCCAAAACCAGGGCCTCTAACACAATTGTTGGGCTGGGCAAAGAACTGGAGGCCTAATAAAGTCCTTTTTAGACCCATAAACACCCTAACCCCCCTTCAAAGGCCTGTTCTACTTCTTTTGTGCTAAACTAACACTCTCCCGGCCCAACCCAAAAAACAGAGGGCAATTTAGAAACCCAGCATCCTCAACTTTCCTGTTCAAATCTAATAACCCCTCAAGCACGCCATAAGAATACGCTTTCCTCTCCCTCACTACTGCCATGTCCTTCCAATCAAGAGAACGATTTTAGAGAATACCCACCTCATGTTGACTTTTTAGAGAACGATTTTCCACCACCTTTATGGCTTTTGGACTACCACTACCCTCTTCCCTAACCTCCCATACACCTCCTTTTGGAACTAATAGAGTTTTCCATGGCAGAACTTCCCACCAAAGTTGCACTGTGTAGCATTCAGACCCCACAATCACTTGCAGGGTGCTAGGAGTCTTTCTTCCATCAGATTTTACAAGAACTCTGGCCCACTGTCTATTGCGATTCTGAGCAATATCTTCATCCACCTCTGCACCGATCTCCTAACATTTTGAACAGCTCCAAGCTCCACAAATGCAATGGACGTCCTAGCAATCTCACCCACACTTCTTTGGCATGAAACCCACTTCTAAAGAATCCTAATTGCGGGTCCCACCAATTCAAAAACAACAACTTTTTTCAAACCTTCTCAACCCTCTATTCAACACAGAAACTGCCTCTGAGGGTTCTTCAAAGTCTAAGGGAACCAACCCCCAAGCGAAGACAAAGACACTCCTCTCAACTGCCAGCTCATGACAGCCCAATTTTTTAGCGCTATCAAATCCGGGACTTGGTCCCCCAAGTTCTCCCCATCTGCCTACCAAACAGCATTTTAAAGACGTGATCCTTGAGAGCACCACCTTTTTGTCTAACTGTATCCATATAGCCTCCCCCACTTCCTTTAAAACCTTCCGAGTGTAAGACTCATCCACAGGGAGAATAGTCTTACTTCCCTCCTCCGTCTGCAGCTTCCCACTAGAACCTCCCTTAAGCCCAAGAGATGGAGGAACCACCCCAAGACTGGCAGTTTGCCAATAAAAGTTAGCCATATTCGTGGGAATCCGTGACTTTTTTTATTGAGAAGTCTAACATGATGGTTACAAAAATACTAACACTCTTATGCACAAGAGGCATATGAAAATTCTCCATCCAATTAAGCAAGTTCCACCATCCAAGCACAAGAGGCAGATGATCAACCAACATCTTTGAAAAGAAAAGAAAAGAAAAAATAAAAACACAATCAAATACCCTTAACAAAGATTTTTCAATTTCCACTGTTACTTTTCTGATCCATGATTTGCAGAATTCACATCTCTCACATCTTTTCTACTTCATGTTTATTTTTTACCTACTTTTTCTTTAACCTCCTCTAAGTTCATTCTTAGTTAGTTCAATTTTTAGAACTCTTATGCTTTTGACTTATATGATATATTCCTTCCAACCAATTTTATATTGGAAATCAAAAGCTCATGCCGAGTAAATCCACATGGCTTATAGTTAATAAGAAAGTAAAAACCAATTATATGCTTCAAAAGGAGCGGCCTCCAATGCCCTCTGTCCAGAACATTGTGTTATGTGCTTGGGAAATATTGAAACACCTAACCATCTTTTTTGCATTGCACATTTAACTTTGGGACTCTTCCATAGGTTGCTTAACTTATTGAAATTGAGTGGTCACCACCCAAAAGTGTGAAAAAGATGATTATTTTCTTCAGGGGATTTGGATGTCTCTTGAGGGTAGGACCTCTAGCTTGAGGCTAGCCTTGTTTTTAATTTGGATTTTTTAATGAGAGAGGAAGGACATGATCTTTGGAGCTAGATGAATTATATGGAGGTTGTGGGATTTGGTTCATTTCTATTCTTTTTTATGGGCCTTGATGACCAACATCTCTATTGGTACTCCATTAGCTTGTCACTGCTAGATTGGAATTATAATTTAGGCAGGAAACTTAGCCTAAGTGGATTCCACTTCCAATTGGCTCAATAAATTTAATCTGGAACAACTTAATATTAGATTGTTTAGGAATCATCATGAACCATGCTAAGAGCTTTTTCATAACCTACTAGTGAAGGTGTAGCTATTAAGCCAAATCCTTTGTCATTTTGAGGGTATCCAAAAGGAAAGAGGCTCATGGAAGTATAATAAGTGTATCCACCGAGTTATTGATGTCACTAGTGACTTAAGATATTCTTTTTCTTAGGCTTCACACTTCGCTAACCACGTAGTAGATCATTTAGCCAAGCAAGGGATAGAAGAAAAACATGGATTGGAAAACTACAGAGAAAGCCTTCCTCCTTCCTCAACCTCTCTAGTGCTATCCTGAGTTGTTTCTGAGTTGAGAAAGCAAACCCTTTGCCTGAAGACAATTGAAACTTGATCCTTTTTTAGGCTTGCTTTAGCTAAAGGACCGATCAAACCCTTATTTATGGGCCTTCCAACCTCCATTGCAAAACCTTTCTTCAGTGTTCATGTCACCACCTCCCATGGTAGACCCATCCTAGTTTCAGATGGAGATGAGACCCTTTCAGCATCGATAACAATCGTTAGAGGAGTTGTCAATGCTTAAACAGGTAACAATGAGATGAATCAAGGTGGGATTCTCATCTCTGATGGTTGTGTCAACGATGAGGGGCTTGGGGAAAATTGAAGGGCTGGAAGGTTGCCATACTTAAGGCCACATGGGTGACGTTGGGAGAAGGTGGAGGACAATTGCACTCCACGCCACTCAAGTCAAATTTCAAATTTCAGATTTGTTAATACTTGTAAAAAGGATTGAGCCTTTCCTTTGCAAGTTAGACAACTTTTTAATCAAATGGGTTGGGTTGGTAAGAAGATTTTAATAAGAGGGAAGCAAGCCCAATTACTTAAAGGAAGCTCAAGTCATGAGATGGGCAAAAACACCATCGGGGACCAGATTGAAATTTCCTCAGCAAAAGGAAGACATTAAAAGATAGGTGCCTAAATTTCTTAGTGGCCCAAAGTTGCGCTTCGGGCCAGCCTTCATTGCTTTGAAAGTTTGGCCCATTTGCTTCCTTTTTTCTAGAGATCCAGAGCATAGTTTTCTCACCTCTAGAGAACCAAGTATACATGAGTCATTGACTCTAGTGCCATTCCCAAACAACTTGAGGCTACATGCAAGCAATATGTCGTTGTCTTTTAAAGGTTTGTTCTATGACAAAATTAATGAAGAGTTCTATATTAAGTATGACAAATTCATTTTTATGGGGTAATGAATTAAAAAAAATGACTTAGAATTTCACTAGACCTTGGAAAGTTGTCTCAATTTGAGGTCAAGTTTTTGACAAGTTGGAATGAGTTGATGAGGATGTGACTCTTCAGGTTTAGTCACGAAAATGAAAAAACTGAAAAACAAATCCTAAGTTGATTCATGGTTTGTAGTTGTTGGTTAATTAAGTCTAATTTAAAATTTGGTAGATATAACACACTTTAATCTTATTTATAATTTTAAAATTCTTATGTAGAGTTTGGCAAGTCTTGTTAGTGGAAAATTTTCTAAAAATTTTCTTCTTTATACTTCACTTCTACAATTTGAAAGGTTTAGGAGTTTTTTCTTTTCTTTTCTTTCTTTTTTTTTTTTTTTTTTTTGATAGGTTTAGGAGTTTTATCTTTCTGTTTTTTTTTTTTTTTTTGACAGGTTTGGGAGTTTTTAGGAAAGAACTTAAGAATCCTAATAGGTCAATGCAAGGTCTTGTTGGATATTTAAGGTTTTCTAAAGCCAATAAACAAGGTTAATTATTATAAAACAAAAATAATATAATAAATGATGATAATTTTTGTGTCTTTGCATCATCTATGGATGACTACATTATTTTATCTTTTAATTGAAACACCTAGAAGGCCAAACTCTTAAGGTTTTTCTATTAAAAAACTACTTCCCTCTCCCCCTCTCTCTCACCCAAACAAACCCAACCAGACCCAACCCCCCCTCCCCCCCTTTTTGGTTTCAAGAAAAGAAAACAAGTTTCTTATAGGTTAAACAATAGACATTTTCAGCTAGTGAGATCAGAAAGCTAAGTGGTTGGACCAAATGGAAGAAACCACACAACAGGATCGAGAAGAGATACTAACCTGAAGAGAAGCTCTAGCGGCAGAAACCTCCTGCCTGAGAATTTGCACTTCCTCAGAGAGTTTTTCTTCAGTCTTTGCAAGCCTCAGTTTATCTTCCCTGGACTTCACAATGGACAATGCAAAACTCTTTCTTAGACCAACAACTTCTTCATATGCTTTTGCTTCATCTGCAGAAATCCTAGAAAGTTCCCTAAGTTTTGCTCCCCTTTCTTCTTCCTCAGAAAGCAAGTCATCAATTTCCTTTTTCTTCATTGATAAAGCTTCACTCTCCAATTCCGTCTGAGATAGGCATGATTGCAAATTATCATATTTCATATTGATGCTTGAATGCATCTCTTGAAAGCCAGAGACAACATCAGCAATTCTTTTATCAACAGCTTTGATGTTAGCATCATTTTCTGCAATCTCATCTTCCTTCTCTCTCACCAAAGCAAGCAATTTCTCCAGCTCATCCATCAGCATATCTTTTCTCTTGCAAAGAAATTCTCTCTCTCTCCTTTCATCTTCAGCTGCATGCTCAATTGAATCATTCAATAACAAGCATGTGTCACTTATTAAATGCGATTCAATTTCTAATTCCAACTTCCTGACTTCCAAGGCTTCAGTTGATGAAAACCATTGGTCCATTTCTTTTGAAGACAGTAATTGTGCCCTCTTGGAGATTTCATTTGCATTGTTAGCAGCATCCTGGGAAGAGGGAATTCAAATGTCAGGAAATTTGCTTCTGATCAAATCAACATCTTAAATGAGAATTGCAACTGTATATGAAACTGTCTTACAGGCAAGAAAGCATCTGAAAAACATCCATTATTCCTGAGCCGGCTATCATCTTAGTTGTTGATACACTATTGGGTCACATTTTGAAATAAGTTACCTTCAAATTATGGACCTAATTGACTGTCTGTTCTAAAATAATCCAAGTTCATCATATTTCAAAGAGTCCATTTTTTATTGGTATGAATTTATCCAGATTAGGATTAAACCATCCAACTTTCCAATTGCAATCCCTATTCTTTCCCTATCTTTGTTTTGTTTTTTTTTTTTTTTCCAATCAAAATTCTCGGTAGTGCAACTTTTATTTTTCTGCCTTTCAATAGAGATTCTTTTGACAAAGTTCAGTATAAAGTTTGGAATTTTCAGATTTGAAAATGATGTTCCGCATTTAGCTAAATTAAATGACGAGTCATATACAACCAAAACAAGGATGAATCATCACGCTCACCGTTGCGAATTGTTCCAGCAAAGAAACGCATTCTTCCTCAGCTGTAATCTGCCGCTCTAGAACCTCCAGCATCTTTGAATCTATAGCATCACACTCGGCTTCTGCATCCCTCAGGGCGGCAATAAAAGCTTGTTTGTCCTTCTCTGCTCCAGCAAGGCTCTGGCTCAGCCTTTCTGCCATCTCAAAATCTTCAGCCTCGCATGCTTCCTCAAGCTCCTTCTCAAGTTCCATGGACTTTGTGGATGCTAGATTTAGATTCTGAGCGGCTTTTCGTCTCCTCCTTATGGAATCCTTCCTTGATGCAGAAATTGAAGCAGCCAATTGCCGAGCATGGTGGAGCTTCTCAGAAATGATGGCCCTGACTTGATCAAAGTTGGCTTCAGTGGAAGTGGAACAGGTTGTCTTTTCTTCCTCTAGTTGTATTTGTTCCTGTTCGTTCTGTTGTGGGAAAGGCTTGAATTGCACATCATCTAAGACCAAATCATGATCCTCACGAACTAAGATAGCTTGAGATGTTGTTGGTGGTGATGGATGAGAATCCAGCGTCTCATCGGGAAACATAGAAAAGGATTTGGTTTGGGAATGAGAATCATCGGATGGAGAGGATTGTACTTCTCCATCGTCAACAAGGGAGAGCTGGTTGAAGCTGTCTCTACCGTATCCGATCCTTAAACTGGCTCTCTTTTTCTTTCTGGAAATCTGTCGGGAGACCGAGGGGGTTTCTTCCCTGGTTGTTGACGTTGAGATAGGAGTTGGAGAGGGATCCAAGAGTGGATTTCGGAATTGATTGGGAGTGATAAGCGTGAGATCTGAGAAGAGGTTTTCATCAAGGGGCTGAGATGCGGACGATGATAATGATGCAGACGCATCAGTTGGAGGGATTGGATCACGGTTACCATCGGCGCCGTCTTGGTCTGCAAGGGTTTGTGAAGGGTTAAACAGGATCATCCCCTCAAACAGAGAATCCATTTCATCAGCCTCCAACGCCATCTCACACTTACAACGGACAGCCTACCACCGCCAAAGCAATATCATTCACCGGACCGCCTGTGGATACTTCTCCTTTGCCAGACGTCGCTCTTTGGATTCTACCAACACGAACAAGTAGTTGTATTTCACTCTCTTTCTTTCTTTCTTTTTTCCTTTTTTTTTCCAAATTCTTATTATTGTTAATGTTGATATTATTTTTTTCTCATTTTTTCGGTTTACCATTGTGAGAAGATAAATTTTCTTCCCTCTCCTCAAATGAATTTGAAGACCAGCATCAAGGAGAATTGTTTTCACCAATGTTTTAATTGGTTGTTATGAATAAAAAGAAAATATAAAATTAAAACAAAAATTATAAAAAGCAAATATAATTAATATGATATCATCCCTCTTTTTATCTTCATAAATATCAAAAAAATTTAAATAGGGTTTTTCTTATTTACATATATTTTCCTGCATTACCTTTAATTTTTATAAAAAAAAAATTTTAAATCAAATTATACTCTCTATATAATTTATTAATTTACAAAAATAATTTGAAACTTAAAAACTAATTTAATTAATAATAAAAATACCATGAAATTCGATTATATTAGAAAATTATAGATTAAAATTCATTTTAAATGACTTAGTTTTTTCTTTACATGTAATTATATTTTTATAAATTTTTAAATATTCAGATAAATTCTAAATTAAGTAATATTTGATGCATTTGATTCATTAATGAGTTTAATAATTTTTAAAAATAATTTAAAATTAAAATGGTAATTCAATTAATACCATAAATTTATTAACATAAATGAATTTAAAATAACTTTATTATATCTCTTCTATGTAGAACTATTTTTTTCACCATACAAATAAATTTTAAATTAAGTAAAACTTAATACATTTGATTCATTTACAAGTTTAACATTTTATATAAAAAATTATCAATAAAAATTTGTCCATAACCATTTTATTATTACTTTTGATTGCATAATTATATTTTTATAAATTTTCTTACTAAATAAATGAGCTTCAAAATATGTGACACTGTATATTTAAATTATTAATGAGTTTAATGATTTTTAAAAACAATTTAAAATTCAAAAGATAGATTTAATTAATGAAATTACATATTAAATCAAAGTATTCTAAAGTATTATGTGCATAATTAAGTATTAAATATATGTACATAATGAAAATTTTGATTCACATGTTAAAAAATTAATTTTAATTGTTATTAAATTTAAATAAAAAATTATTATTAATTATTATTTTTAAATTAATATTAACTTAAGCCTAAGGAGCTAGTAGGCTTTTGACGCATGTTATGGGGCTAAAGCGTACCTTGTGTTAGCCAGAGAATTTAGTTAAAAATATTCTACTAAATCTTTTTCCAAAATAATTCTCAAACTACTTATTATATTATGTCATCAAATTATAGCTACTAATAACCAAACAAGTGAGTTCCCAAAACACTTGTAAAGCTTCCTTTGAGTAATAAAAACTTTCATTCTTTAAGAGTTGCCTACTATACCTTCTTAAGCTTCCGAGTTGTGAGCATCTTAGCCTAGTAAGCTAAGTATTGAGAATAAGGTTGACTTAGCAAGATCAAGTGTCTTGACTTGTCTAAGTATCGCACGACCTTAGGAAAGATTAAGTCCGTGATAATAAGCTAATTTATACACATAAGTGAGTTGACTTAAGGCATATGAGTGGGTTAATTTAAAGCAAAACACAAGAGTGACATCTTGGCATTAGGATAAGCCCCCAAGAAGACATGTACCCAACCTTGGTACTTGGTTAGGGTTGAGCCTTCCTCTTGACCAAATAAGGACATGGAACAATTAAGCCCTTAAAAATATAGGGGATTTTGTTGAACTTGGACATGTGACAGTAACATGAGAGTTTTAGATGAATGACGAATGGGCTTAAGACATGAAAAGTTAGAACTCAAATTCAAATTCGAATTGTAATTTGGATTTGAATATGAACTTGGATTGTAATTGTAATTGTAATTGTAATTTGAATAAAAATAAGATTGTTTGTTCCTAATTATATGAGGAGAAGAGGGGTAGTTGGTGTGACCATCCTAAAAAAAGAGAGGGTTGGAGTGCCTTTTGAAAACCATTGAACTCACCAATCATATTGTGGTAGTTATGTTGAGAGTCATATCTTGTATTTTTTAAGAGAGAGTAAATAAATACAAGTTAGGGGATTGAACCTCGTAAACCCCGTGTATTTTATAAGTCTTTCTTTGTTACAATCTCATACGGCTTTCTTTAGGTTAGCTTAAAGGGCATTTAAGCACCACACAAATGTGAAAATTTTGAAGGGAAATCCGTGCCTATCACAATTGAGAATTTGAGAAAAAAAAAAGTTATCATATATATATATATATATGGATGGATGCATGCTTACTAAAAAAAAAAACAAATCAAATTTCAAATTCTTTTAAAGAGTCAACTCACTCATGTGCATAAATCAGCTTAAAATCAGCTTACGCATCCCATTTTGGGTTGAATCCTTTGAAGGGTTATAACCGGCCATAGATGGTAGTTGATTTATGATTTATTTGCCTTGGAATATGTCCAACGCGTTCCAGCAAACAGGGCCGTTTGCCTGCCTTTTACATAGTAATGTTTTTCATCATGTAGAAAACTCATTCCATTGAGGGTTTGGCCAAGAAGACCCAAAAGTATGCATTAATCATAAAACTCACTCTACGTGCGTGATTATCCATGATAGTTCCCTTATCTGTAACTTATAATAGGTCCATTCCCTTCTAATGCATTAACCATAAAACTCATCCTATGTGTGTGATGGATCCTTCCAAGCGCTTGGTTAACGTATGCCATCAAAGAGGCTGGATGAAGAGATTCCTTCATTTCCACTTCTACTACACTGATATTTGGTTTCAAATAAAAAGGGAAATGATCATACTTCAATATTTTAATATTCATTTCCTATTGACATTATATCACATCCTAAAATTTATTATTAAAAAAAAAAGTATTAAATATCATATTTAGTATTATTTGAAAATTGCTCCATAACTTATCTTTATTAATAATATTCATGATTAAAAGGCTAGATAATACATAGCACTGTTATCATGCCCTATTTTCTCCCTTAACCCATGCAATATACATAGAAAATTGTCATCAAAACCATGCAAAAGCCAAGCATCACACCGTCTCTAATCTTGCAATATACATAAGCTGAATCAAAATAAAATGCTTCCTCCACCATCCATAGTACATGACCTTACGAGAGGCATTAAAGTAGCTAGACTACCAGCTTGAACAAAACGGATTTTACATATTAACCCATTGTGCCTTCATCAGTGCACCATACACACAGATAAATAAAAAGAAGAATAATTTAAAATGAAACTAAGAAATTTTTATAAAATTGATGACAATTTCTAAGATGAATGTGTGATGGTGTGTAACGGTCAGCAGATTAAGTCTTGATACGGTCGTGAATGAGGCAAAAAACAAACCAAATTGAAGTGAACTCGCACAAAGTACCTGTTTTTCCTGCCATGTGTCAATCTATTCTTTAGATTCACCAAGTTCAATATCCTTTACTGGTGTCTTCTCTATCCCATCCTTCAGAAGTCTAATTTCCTCTTCTGTCAGGCTGTTTTTAACATTGGACATTGTCTTCGCATTTGCCTGCTTTTCAATCTCCACAGCCCAGCTATAAATTATCATTCCAACAACTGCAACAATCATTCCTGAAATATTCTTAAAAGTCAGCTCTGAATCAAAGAGCAGCCACCCCAGTGTAAGAACACACACTGTTTTCATGTGACCTAAAACCTGGAAGGAAACTGCTGAGAAGCGTCCTATGCAGAGGTACTGGCTCACATTGCAGAACACTGCTAGGGAGCATGAAAGGAGTATGAAAAACTGCACACCATTGGATTAAATTAGCAGGAATCTATCTATACAGACTGATAATATGTGGCTGTGCTCAGTAATCCATTAGAAATAATATATGCATAGAAAGATAGTTCTTACAATGGCACCAGAAGACAGCTTATAGTTTGTAATAAATTTGCCATTAAGGTAGTAATCGATGAATGGACCAAGCACAAGGAGGGAGATGGACTGAATTGGAGCGGTTTTACTCAGCAATTCGAAAGATCCAATTGAGTACTTCTTTTGTAAAGAACCTATTGACTGTATCACAGAAAATTTTCCACTCATTGTCAGAGGACATGAATAAAACTATCTTTCCACACAAACATCATGAACCATCAAAATCCATTAAGCATAAGATGTTCCTTTTGTTTAAAAGTGCGTTTTTTCCCCTCAAATCCAATCTATTTGTACTATCAAAGTGAACAAACACTGATGGAAGAAAAACAGATTTGTTTGTGCATGTGTGGTGGTGGGAGGTGGTTGAGCTTGAAGTTGCTGGATAAGCAAGTTTGGAAGGCTCTTAGAAGGGCCCTTTCTCTGTTAGATCATACTACAAGAGAAGACTATGCCTACCTTGTGCCCAGATAAAGAGGTTTAGGTTTCAAAGGTGGCTTTTTTCCACATGGGAGGTAACTGGGGTGGGGGGGAATTCCAGTGACTGATCAAGTGATGGTGATGAGGATGAATCTCCAAGATATACATCAAAAAAGAGAATTAGTATTAGTTGCGATTAAAGAAGGATTTTTACTACTTGGAATTTAATTAGAATTAGTACTTGTTAGAGTCAAATTAGGATTAGGTAATTAGGTTATAAGACATTAGACTTAAGAGTTAGAATGGATTGTTAGATTCCTAGTAGACTTTGGATTTTTTGAGAAGTCTATAAATAAGGCTAATTAATGTAAACCAAAGTATTAGTTGGTGATTAAATAATATTAGTTTTTTTTTTTTTTTTAAGTGTTGCAATTCTCAATGGTGAGACTCCATTGATTTTCTGCTAGATGAGACTCCTAAAAGGCCTTAGTGAGACTCTAAGGTTTCTATCTCTTCTTTTTCGCATCTACTTTTCCTATATTATTTTATTTTTATCTACCACAAACTTTATCCCCTGTTCCTCTCCTTAAACCCTAAAAAATAAAAACCCTATCCCACCTATTTAATTGTAGGTAACCATCCTAGGGTTGTCCTACATTAGATGTTTAGAGGATGAAGTATGGTAAATTGGTGTTGCCTTCACAAGCAAAATGAAAAGTTGGGGATGCATTCTTCATCATTACAAATAGGTATTGCGCTTGTGGCATCCTATCTTCTCCTTGTTCAAGGTTTCTTGGGTCCTTGCCTCAATAGTTAAAGATGTGTTATTTAGTTGGCATGGCATAAATATGGGCAAGAATTGCAAGATGGTGAGGGGGACGATGCCATTATATTTGTTTTGGTCTACCTAGAGAGAAGGAAATAGAAGTTTCTTCAAATGCATGAAAGGTCAAGATGGGCTATGAAGGATAGCTTTCTCAAGGCTCTGTTTTTGTGGTCTAGTAGCATTTAGGAATTGGAATTGAGAGTCTTTCCTTCTCCACTTAGTAGATAGCTTGCTACATGGTAGCTAAGACTTTGTTGCTTTGTACCTTCTTTTTTTCCTTTTCCATCTTTACATGCCTTGTGCACTTCTTGTGTGCTAGGGTTGTTCCCCGTTATTGTTAGGTGTCATTTTAATAAAATTCTTATTTAGGTGTTAGAAGAGGCATTTGCTTCCTCAGGATCTAAACAATCCAATGAAAATCTAATATGAAGCAGCCAATGATTGTAGAGACAATAAGAAACAGAAAAGCATTAACCTTGAAAAACAAAAAATTATTTTCACTAAGAAGCAATTTCATTACTTTTTAGCTACCAAAATATATGAAAAATACTAAAATGTACCTAAGAAAAACCAATGTTGGACGAACATAAAATAGTGCAGAACAGGACTGTAAAATTCAGGGAAAAAAATAATTTGTAAACCGATCAATTCATCAGCCTTGACAGGACTATTTACATAATAAACGCAAAACAAGAGGAAATTAGCATATACTCACAATTTGCTGCAAAGATGTTGACACTACTGCTACACAGGCACATATGAAACCTTTAGCATTAACTTTCACATCAGTTACAGTGCAGACACCCACTCCTATAACCACAACCACCACAGAAATCTTCACTTCCCTAGTGTAGTGTTTGTTATGAAGGATCCATTCCATCACACATACCACTGGAATCATGCTCAGTTTTGAAATCTGCACCACAGATAGAACAAGGCAAGTTTTACATGGAGAGTTAGCATCAAATTCTTGCACTTCTTTGAAAAATTACATTAAGTGCTGCTTCTGAAACAGACTTCACTTTTGTACGGTACAAGAAATTATTTAAGAGAAAAAAAAAAACAAAAAAACAAAAAACCAAGAACCTGTCCAAATCACCATCCACTGCATCAAGAATTTTAGTGTAAAATAGGGATTGTGTATAACCAGTGAAACTAAATTCACATGAATTGCCACTAATAACAAGGTCTTCATCCTTGAAAACCTTAAAAAATCAGTTGTTTAAACTGATCACATGTCTCTGTTCTTAAACAAATTGATGCTCAGTTTGCTTCAGTCACCTCAACAACCACACACCACCAGCAATACCACCCCCGCCAAGAAAAGCAATAATCTTTAGCAAGCAAATAACAGCAAAGTTAGTGTTTCAGAAACATAAATGCAGTATCATCCATCTAGAATTGCACCAATGTGTTCAACTAGTACAACAATCAGTGGGGTATTTCTAAAACTTTCCTTTTGAAACCAACCATGCTGATTCCAAACCCAAACCCAGGAAGAAACCTCAATTTTCCTTTGGTGGAAAGACATATATCATACTCTACCTTTGATTTATATCTGTTTGGATAAAAAAAACTGAAATTTATAGAGAGACTAGGGGGAAAAAAAGGAGAAAAATTAATAGTCCACAGATCATTGCTCCCTTTTGGCTAATAATTTGGCATCTTCATTAGAAGTCTCGACCTCCAAGAAAATGGAGAAATAAAATCTCTCTTATATAGCAGATGGTAATCCATGATCACAAAAGATCAGAGCACCCAGACAAAAGAAAATTCTAGTAGTAGCATCTCAAGATGATTAAAATGCAAGAAAAAATATTAGTTGCAGCAGCACCAAATTACTAACCAAGACTAAGCAAGCCACCAAAACAAAGAAGCTAACTTGAATAGAATAAAACCATACCCTAAGGTGCCAGAAACGGACTAGGTTCTTTCCAATGCAAGGTCTCTCCTAAAGCAAACTTTGCATTTGGCATATGATAAAAGCACATAGTGCAGTTAAAAGGGTTTCAAAGTTGATGCAAGCCCTCAAAATGTACATGAACAAGATATATGGTTGCAGAATCTGAAAAAGAGATTCAACCTTCAAGTTGCTAAAAACAGCTTCTTTTCGAAATGAAATATCTATATTTATCATCTGTCCTTGAGCTATGGATTGCAACCATGTATAGTGCAAAATCAAGTACAAATCAAATCCCAATGGCATGCTCTCAAGTCCTAACAAAAAAAATTCTAAAAGTGCAACATCCAAAGGAATATATTCCCTTAGTCTCCACTAACTTGGGAATAAACAGAGTACACTATAACAGAGCAAGTTCAGGCAGTTCTCACTCTAGTAGGAACATCAGATGTAAACAAAAGAATCATTTCAGGTGAAGATTTGGTCTTCTTAAGAGCAAATGAAGCATCCTTGGTAAATGCGAACATGGAATAAAACTAGGGGAATGACCACAAAAATATAAAGGAGTATGAATGCTCTAACAAAGATCACAATTCTAACAAATGAACAAGCTTCAACTAAATTAACATCTTAGATGAAAAACTAGATAAATACAACTCAGGCACATTAGAATGGTGTCCACTTGGACTGGCATACCTTACCTTGCCCGAAGGAAGCCCCTGAAATTAGTTAATATCATACTCGTTTATAACAAATTTACCGTAAAAAAAAATTACATAAGTACATACCAATGAAGCATTTTAGTAATTCTTACTTGATAGAATCCAACTGAGTTTAGCATGAGGCTCAAGTTCATCCCTGTGATAGACATATTGGCTACAATTGAGAACCAGAGAAGCTCCCACAAAGGAACATACTTTGATGCAGAATAGCCAGTAGCATTTGACACCAGACCAACCAGTGCAGTAACCGCAAAATGAAACCCAGTTAAAGTGGTGGCTGAAAAAGAATACAGGATAATAAGTTTAGAGTAGAACACTTGGGTCAGGAATTAGAAATCAGGCGAATGAATAAATCATACTGATCTTCAAAAGAGAACAGGTTCAAAATTTCCAGGTCATTTCTATAATTCTTATGTTTAGCGGGCCGGAATTTTTTCCCAGTATTCCAGTCAGTTCCTAACTTGGCGAGCAGTTGGGAAGTGATGGATCTTCCCGTTATCCCAATAAGGAACTTCCTCCGTGACGAATTTGAGTAAGGGTCAAGAGATCCGAAAAGATAACTTACAACAGACAAAAGGAAAAAGAAAAAAAAATATATATATATTATGAAAAGAAAAGAGGAGAAGGTAAGATTGAAATTCGAAAGAAGAAAGCATCAGATCAAACACCTCTTTAGGAAAAATGATAATTAAAAAAAAATTAATAACTTTAAAACAAGGACGTAAATAAAAAAATTAAAAATAAAATAAAATAAAATAAAAGATCAGAAGGGAAATAATACGAAAGATCCGCGGAAACCTAAGAATGCAGCTGTAATTTGTAGTGGGGATACATTTAGATTGGGTAAGAGAATTTACAAAAGCCAGATCAGAGAGACTAACCGAAGCTGAATGCATAACCACCGGCGGACATAAGCTGCTTGTTAGCCATGATAATTCCGACGGAACTGATAACATTCATGGCCCAGGCACCCACATCGGAAACGGAGGAGGATTTCTTGTCGCTCTCCATACTCTTGGAAAAGAAAAGGGAGGATCCGCAATAGAAATACTAGATCTCAAAGAGACAAGCGGTGCACAGATGGAGCAATTCAATTCACTAATTTGGGTAGGAAGAAGAAAAACGACGAAGAAGATGAGGCAGATTGATAGAGAAGGCTTGGCTCGACTCTATTTTGCTTAATACTTTTGAACGTATCGTTCAGAGGAGTGGGGGTAGGGTTTGTAATTGGGAAGATCTGGATTCCGGGGAAGCGGTGTGTATTGGTGTGGAACGTGGATCTGTATCTCACGCTTTCTCTTCCCCTCGCTCTCAACCCAATGTTACGTCGTCTCTTTCGCCTTTACATTCACCTCCTCTCTAGTCTCTCCCCGTTATTAAACGTACTACGTGTGACTACGCTGGTAAGCCCGGCCATCCTCATTCCAATCCCCTCAGTCCCACTCTTGTTTATTACTTTTCTAATTTTTTCCTTCTCTCCTTAGATTTGACAACCGCGTTTAATTTTTCCTTTCTATTGCTTTTTCCACCACCACATCGTGCTTCATATTCAAACTTATCCTTATTTGAATAAATGAAATTAATCTAAAAAAATTATTCGTTTCGGATGTATTTGAATTCTAGAGATTTTAAAGAAAATAAATAGAAAAAGTCAAACGAAAAAAATAAAATAAAACAAAAATAAATAATTTATTTTTAAGGATGATTATGATAAAGGAGTAGTTGGAGGTGATAATGGTTTTAAAATTTTTATATTTTAAATAACTTTGAAAGAGTCGAGTAAATTTTTAGGTAGAGAGTTGGATGTAACAAAAACTTTTAAATATGATTATAATTTTAAAATTCAAAATCTCTAAAATCTTGAATTATCTTTTACCACCTTAAAATTTAAAATAATTCTATTTTTAAAACTATACATTTTAAAATTTTTGAATACCCAAGTTTCTATTAAATACATTTCTTGTTTTTTATTTTCAAAAATAAAAAGTAACAATAATTTTTACAATTTTAAAAATAAAAATTTGTAAATGAAAAATATAAGCTTATTTTATAGTCTTAAAAATTATTTTTAAAAAATTTAAAATGTGAAATAAAATAAAAAATTAATACCTTTTTTTTCTAAATAATTTTTTAAATCATTACCTTTTTAACCTGACTTCATCAAACTATATCATTATTTTTTGTTTTCAATTTTTATCTTAAAATTAAATTAAAAATTAAAAATTTATTTATTTATTAAATATATACCAATCGAATAAAAAATTAAAAAAAAATTAACTTTATCATTTTTTTTCTATTTTTATATTTATTCAAGGAAAACGATGTATATGTTTTTTCTTTTTCTTTTTCCTTCGTTTTCTCGTGAAAGAAAAATTATAGAAAGAAAAGTTGTAAAATGAATTAATGTTGGGCAAAAATAGGAGCTTTGTGGGTTTTCTATGAATATTGTGGAATGAATTCAGAGAACAACTAAAAATAGGAGACTATTAGGTGGGCTAAGATAGTCTACAGTTGTGATCGAAGCTTACAAGAGTTGAAGATAATCGAGGTTTGGATTATGAAAGGATTAAAGCAAGAGATAGTGTTTCATTGATAAAGATGATAGGGGGATGCCAAAAAGAAAGTATGGATGGACTAGGCATTTTGATTTATCACATTTCATATCTTTACCAACAATTATGCAAAATACTTTACCTTTAAGTGCATTATTAAGTTTATCTACCATTTTATTATAATTATCCTTTTTTATATACACTATTTCAAATTGATTTCATTTATTTTACATTTTTTATATAAAAACTAAATAATCTAAAAATATATAAAATTTTAACTAATTTTAATTATATTATATTTTTTACAATAAAATCACACACCAAATTATTTTTTTTTAACATTTTTTATTTCTTTAATACTCTCCTGAACCAACACATATATAAGGTAGCTTCTGCCAAAATTTTCCTACTTCCCATTCCTCATTTCACTGCTGCCTTTGTTCTTTGTCAAGCAATTCTAATATTTGTTCTTGCATTAGAACTCATTCCATGGACTACTAATGTATATACTTTTATGATTAATGTTCAAAATTAATAAAAAAATAATTAAATAAATGAGAAAATAGAATTATTAGTATGCTACTTGTGAGTAACACGGCTACTAATTGCAATATTATTGCTAATTAATTAAAAAAAATGTTTCATCTATGATGGAGGTCAGTCGGTGTTTAAAAGGTGAGTTATCCCTTTCAACTCTATGCTCTATTTATGATAGTAGTTAATTATAAATATCCCTAATTTTCAAGAACTTTAAAGCTACTTTTTGATGACTCCCAGTGCTCAGTGCCCACCCCCACCAACATCACGAGGCTAAACATGTTCACCGCATTAAAGCATAATTAACTGACCCAATTAGAACAAACGGAACCTTTATCCGGGTGTTACCGCCTTCCTTCCAAATTCAATTGGTGAAAAATCCAACTTTAGGAAGATCTACCATATTCAAGTACTCGCTGCTGGATTTTGTTGGTAAGTTGTTGGATAGAAATTGATAATGTTTCTAATTTTCGTGCGTCCAACCTAATTAATTCATATAGGAATTTGACTAACAATTGGAACATTGCCAAATATTCCTTGAATGGTTGGCTGAATGAATGACACAATTGGAATATAGCCAAAATAATCCCTGAAAAGTTGGCTGAAAAACACTTCCAAAACTGTTTTCCTTTATTTCCCAGCCAGGGCATGGGATCATGATCGTTTCCAATGAGTGTTTGTATTAGAGAAGTTGCAAAATCAGCTTTTTGAAAAAGAGAGAAGGTCCAAATGCACTCAGACTAAATTCAGTAATATAATGATGTGGAGTCAATCCCAAGTCAAATATCATCAAACACAAGTTGAACTATATGAATCAAGTCGCTAAGATTGCATCTACCATTAACACCATTAAAATGCACTCTCCTAAGTGGAAAGAAAGAAAAATTTTGAGCCAGTTTTTACTTACAAATACCTTTCTTTTATTTTCAAATTCTACATTGAGCTTCCCTATCCAAGTTAGTCCTCTTTAACACCCTCAAGGGAGGATAAAAAACAAAAAAGAATGACAAAATATCCTCCATTATCATCTACTTATCTCCGAAGTATAGAAGAAAAAATTCCTAAAAAATTTCAGTAGAAACAAACAGTAAATAAAGTATACATAGGGAAGGGATTCACAGTGATAGGTAAATAGCAGATATGCATTTTTTTTCTCTCGCTCTGTTTTTTTGGCAAGAAAGTTCAAACAGTCTAATATGATACATGCTATCATGAATTAAAAGAGGAATAAGAGGCATGTTTGGTCTGTTAACAGCGGAAGTGCACAACAGCTTTGCTTTCAAAATTCCAAGGGGCTGGATAAACATCTTATACCATGAATTTATACGAAAATTAGGTATAATTAGATGCTCTAGAAGGAATAACAGGAGTTTAGCATCCTTGTTCTTACATCTCAACTATGGTTAAAAAAACAAACCCTAAACTTATAACACAAAAACTCCAAGGATCCAACTGGATTACAGAGTCAGATAATACATGTTATACCATTCAGCAACTGAAGAATAAAGGGAATCCAAATTCCGTATCCTAGAAAGAAGTCACTTACAAATGCACAAATAATCCAATGGGAAGAAGTAATGACAAAAAACCAATTTAACTAATAAATCGCTCTTAAACAACCCCACCCAAGTATGGAGCAAAGATGTCTGCACCCCAACTTCCCTAGTTCTTAAACAACCAAAATACTATTGCACCTTTTTATTGAGTACATCTCCTAATGGATTTCTAATGTTTATATGCAAAGAACAACTGGATGTGCTGAAAACAAATTCAGTCACCAACTCATTTGTGAAGAATCACAACTACCTCATAGTATTCGGCATTCGTCAAGCACCCAATTGCAATATTTTTTTTGATTGGAAACGCCACAAAGATATATTAATATAAAAAAGAAGTACAAGAAGAAGGATGAGAAATCCTCCCACCAAAGACAACTAAATTACAGGAAAATACACATAAAACAAACGAACTCCCACTAAGGACCAATCCCTATGGAGTACACACCGCTATCCAATCCAACTGAATCACATTAAGGGGAGTCCCCTTAAATGCCTTGGAACAGAAAGCCCAAAGGGAAGCAAGGAAAACAATAGAGTCCCAAAGGAACTCTGAATTCCTTTCTTTATCCTCGAAAATCCTTGCGTTTCTTTCCCACCACACAACCCGAATTAGAGCTATGCTCGCAGCTTGCCACAAAACTATCCCTCTCTTAGAATTACCGAAGCCTTTAAAATTAATGGACATCATGTCATATATGCTCCTTGGGGGAACCCAATCCATCTTAGCTAACTGAAATAACCTGTGCCACAACCCAATCGTCAAGGGACAATGAAGAAAAAGGTGATCTGCTGATTCCCCGTGCTTCATGCACAGGATACAAATATCAGGACTAAGGGCTTTGTAGGGTCTTCTCACTTGTAACATGTCATTAGTATTCACCTTCTTGTGTGCCACTAACCAGACAAAGGACTTCACTTTGAAAGGAACTTGAGACTTCCACACGAACTTTGAAGGAAAGTTCTGAGGAGATCCAGAAGATTGAGATAATGTTAGAAAAAAGGATTTGACTGAAAAAAGCCCTGAAAAAAGCCCAATTGCAATATTGAGTTGATCACTTCTTTCAGTTATTGCTTTATTTCGTTAAATGGTGTGGAGTTTTGGACATGGTGCTTTATGACTTTCAATTATAAAGCCACCAGTCTAGCAAATCAAGAAACGGCCCCCAACCCCCCCAAAAAAAAATCCCAGTTAACTTTCTCCTTTTGAAAATCCTAAAAGCACAACTTCCAAGTGCTGAACAAACCACTTCTTGTATAACCTAATTACCTTCACTTAAGCTTCAAATGTTTGCTTGACACATGCAAGTGCCCTTGATCTATTCATAATAGGGGGATTGGAAACCTCAAATCAATTTCAGGAACCCCAGGACTCTATAAGAGCTAGTGAATGTTGTTTATAGAGAAACAGGTCCCTTTGGAATGATCCGAATGTAACTTATATGAATATATGGGAATCAGCTGCTAATAATCAGCTTCTGTGCAACATAATGCCCTTTTGCCTGAATTTTTTTTTTTTTTTTAAAAAAAAAGAAGGTGTTGCAATCTGTAGGAACAAGTTGTTCTTGCTCAAATGGTTGTAATAACACAAAGAAGCATCCAATAAGAAAGATTGGAGAATTGGAAAATTTTGTAGGCAGTAACAGTAATTATAAGCAGATATAAATGAAGAAAAGTTTTTAGTTCTTCCTCAGGATTGACAGGCATCTTTAATATACACAATAGGACTGGGAAGTAAATGTTAAAAAGAAATGAACCACTAGTTCATATAGGCAAATTGGTTAGGAATTAGAACTGTGACGAAGATCGATCTCTCTTAGGAGTAGAGACCTGGCTCTGTTGACTGTGGTAAAGCAGAGGCATATATGTTCCTCAAGATCCTTAAGTTGGTGGAGGAAATTGCGATGGTTTTTGCGGAGATGCTTGGCCACCTCTTGGATAGTATGCTTGTCCCTGCCCCCCCCCAATCCAAGGCGAATGAGACGCTTGTCGCCATCAACAGCAGTATGCAACCATGCCACGAGGCTGTCAATGGTGTCCAGATCATGGCATAGAACATAAGTACCCCTAGCTGCAGCATCAAGCTGTGCCCCATGGGCAAGCTCTTTCTTAGAAAGCTTGGGAGGAAGGAATGCAGTGAATAGTGGGCTAATAAGGGCAACGAGTGTATGAGTAGCAATCTTAGACCGGGACTTTCGGATATGGCCGTGAAGTTGTTCCTTAAGTTGAGAGAAGCAGCGGCGCATGTCATGGAAATTATGGGAGTCAGGACAGGGGAAAGGATTGTCAAGACTATCGAATTGGAGGAAGACATCAAAGGCCTGATTGCACTGGGATTGGGTAAGTGAATCGGAATCAAGGGGAAGAATATCGAGGAGGTCATGAAGAGGGGCATAGAGAGAGTGGGCGTGATAGACGCTACGGTGGAGAAGGAGACAGAGTTGGGATGTGTTCTCGCTGTGGTCGAAGTAGTCAGAGACGAGACGGGTGAGGGTGTTGGACCTTGCATGCCGAAGGGCATCCTGGACACATTCTCGGTCGGGTTGAAGGACATGGGCCAACCGCAACTGGTGGACATCCTCTTCTCGCTCCCCGTCTGTGTCTTGGTCTGGGTCTGTGTTTGTGTAGTCATCCTGGTGGCGGACGTGAATCTTGGACCATATCTCGTTGTAGGAATTGGTTTGGACAGCGAGGGTGTATTCGCGGGTTAGATTGACGGTGGGAGAAGTTTGAGAGATCGATCTTGGTGTATCCTCTCTAGAATTCTCAACTGCTTCAAAGTTGATCAGACAATTAAGCAAACACGTGGAATGCACTCGGCGGAATGCACACGATTAAGGAAACACGTGATATACACTCATATATTTAGGATTGGAAGCACGAAAATTAGAAAGAAAGACAAAAAAAAAAAAAAAAAGGTTTACCAGGGGCTGTGGTTGTTGAAGTTGACGCCGATGATTTGAGGGACAAGCATTGCAGCATTTCGTGCCCCTCCAAGCTCCCACGCTCCAAGCCTAACTTTGAACTGGACTGGACTCCTTGAAATCCCTCAACAGTACATCTTCGCTACTTCTCTACCACCCCAATCATTCCTCGATGCTCTTCATTCATTTGAGTCGCTTGGATCTCTTAAGTCTTAGCCACCAATCGGCCAATAAGGACGTTGACCATTTCCTAAGCTCCCTTGCCTCGCAAGTCGCAACTCGACCATCACTCTCGCCTTGTTATTTTTTTCGATTTTTATCATCACTCTTCCCTTTTTATCTTTTTCGAATTTTTCATTATTATTATTATTATTCCTTCATTGTCTCTTACCAAACTAAACCAAGTCTAGAATTTGGGCCTCTGGGCGCTACTATCGTTATTATGAGCAATTGGGTTTTCTATACTGCTATTTCTTAAGCAAATTTATTGTGATTGCCCCATGTAATTGTTGATGAATTAAATCAATTACCATAAAAGATTCACTCATAAATTCAATTAGAGAGTGTAGCGCTATTTATACTTGTTTCGTGCGAGAGCGTTCCAAAAGCTTGACCTTAATTGAAATCAAGTAATTTTATGTGACATTCTAATTTCAAGGAAGACCTGGACGTCTTGAAACCTCCAATGAGGGCTGGTTTAACTTTCTTTTAGCTGGTTTATTCTACAGGTGTTGTCTTTCTTTTTTATTATTGCTGTTCCAAAACTCCTCTGTCCTTATCCTCGCAGTTGTAAATTTGTAATATATCTCGAAGTTACGCTTGCGATATTTTAATAACCACCTGCTCGTGTAAGGATGATTAAAGTTGGCGTAGATCTAGGTTCAAATATCATTTGTGTATATATCAGGAAAAAAAATTACACAATCAAGTGTGAATTTCTTCACAAATCGGTCAATTCAAGTTTCTGACTGCATATTCAATTTGTTTGGCCGAAATTTCTCTTCAAGGAAGCACTGAATCTAACCCCTACACGCTTGAATCCAAAATGCAAAGGTGCCACTTCAACAAAATACAACATCCAAATCACAAGGCAGTCCAATCGTAGCTGACGAGTGACAGTGAAAGGCACTACCCTTCTACAAATCTCTCTTCCTCTCTATATGTATATAAATACAAGTCTTCCATAAATACAATACAGCCAGCATACCTCCCTGAACCAGAGCTCTGCATCCCAGCATGGTATTATCTATTCTTAACAGACATGTATCCAACACAGGAAACCTCAAACCCCTCTCCCTATACCAACAACAGTAATGATACATCAAATAAGTGTTATACTACAGGCAATTCCCAAATGAGATCAATTTTTTTTTTCACCTTTACTCTCTGCCTGTTGAAGGATCTCTCTGGGCACCAGGCGGAGCTGTCGGCATTGGAAAATTACTGTAGTTACACTGAGCACCTGCAAAGTGGGGAGCCTCCACATACGGGCTCTGGAACTGCCAATTGTTTAAAAAAGTAAGAAAAGGACGAAAGACAATTAATCAATACAGATACATTGAAAAGGAAGGAGAACGATGTTAAGGCGCATAAGTTTTCCCTACTTATCAGATGTAAAATCCTCATGGCACTTTTTTAGCACTTAGTGAAAATGGAATAACAGGTTATTTATAGCATGTGGAAGTATAAATCCAACTTCTTAAATGTCCATGCATTTTGAAAATTTTCTCTACTCTAAGGTCACGTTTGGTACGTGGAATTGGGGAACAAGAATGAAGATATTGTTTCCATTCCTATTTCTCCATGAATAAAAAATGAATTTGATGATTCCAATTCTTGAATGTGAATGCACCAAGGAATGATTATTTATTTCTATCTCAATGTTTGGTAACAAAGGGAATGTGAATAAAAAAGGAAATAAATTGACAATAATATTTTTTTATATAGATTAAAATAATTTTTTATTTTCATCTTAAAAGAACATCTGTTGAGAGGATTTTTTTTTTTTTTTTTTTTTTTTTTTTTTTTGATAGGTAAGATAAAAAATTCTATATATAAAGAGGAGACGCCAAAACAACGCAAGTATACAGAAAGCATACAACAGAAGTCTAAAGGTTCACCCAAGAGAGAAAGGGAAAGAAATAAAAAACATCACCTGCCCTTACTTACAATCTAACCAATCAATGAAACTAACAAGAGAATTAGGACTCATATCTACAGACACCCTAGACCAAGACCATAAATTACATACAAAAAAGTTTTTCAGCCTTTGGACTGATATCTCCTTATTATCAAACGCTATCACATTGACCAAAATATACATAAAGGGTCACCTATCAAGCCTTTTTACAAACTTTACCCACGAAGGACCCATGCCACCCAAGGAAAGTCTCCTTAACCGGGTAAGAGAGAACCCAAGATACCCCAAAGAGAGAAAAAAATTAGATGCCAAAGAACCTGCGACTTTGCACAGTGAGAAGAATAGATTGACAATTTCTACTTCGGAGTGGCAAAGAAAACATTTGTTAGCCAAAGAAAACCCTCTCCTTTGGACCTGATCCAGAGTTAAGACTTTCCCCCAAGTCACCTCCCAAGCGAAGAAAGCCACCTTAGATAGCGCACAATATCTCCAAATGATGCTATTAGGGAACAAAAGAGGATCACCGGGCCCTAAAACCGAATAGGGAAATTCAATCAAAAAGTTCCCACTCCTTAAGGCTGTTCAAATCACTTTGTCATACACATCCTTGTGCGTTGCTTGGAGCCTTAACAAAAAGCGCCCCACACTTTCCATTTCCTAATCATCAAAGGGCCTAAGGAACCTAGGGGTCCAACCACCCTCTTCACCTTCAGGGTTCCAAACCTCTGCCACCCAAGCTTCCTTAGACAAGAAAAGGGCAAATAAGAAAGAGAAGGAATCATAAAGTGGTTCATCGCCACACCACTTGTCCATTCAAAATCTCACTCTCCAACCATTTCCCACTAGGAAAGACAGTCAACTACTCAAAAAATCCCACTCCTTTTTTATGGCTTTCCACAACCCAACACCATACCTTTCTTTCACCTCACGGGACCGCCATTCCCTAACATCTTCTCCATACTTTTGACTAATGACTTACTTCCAAAGAGCCTTTCTTTCGTTGGCAAAACACCAACTTCACTTGCACAAGAGGGCTTTGTTCATCCCAAAGAGGCACCTCACACCCAAGCCCCCTTTTTTTTTCTCTGAACAGACCATCTTCTACCTTACTAGATGTGGTTTTTGCATGAAAGCCCCACCACCCCAAAGTAAATCCCTCTAAATCTTCTCCAACCTCATCCTCATTTGCCTTGGCATGCAAAAGAGAGACATGAAATAGATAGGCATATTATAAAGAGTACTACAAATTAAAGTGAACCTCCCTCCTTTCAAGATATACGGTCTTTTCCACATGGCTAACTTTTTGTGAAATCTCTCTTCAACCCCATCCAAAAACTATCACAGATTTGAAAGGAGCTCCAAAGAAGACCCAAGTAACATAAAGGGAGACCGCCCACCTTACACCCCAACTCCAAAGCCATGTCATCAATATTGTCTACCCTCACCATAGGAATTAGCTCACTTTTTTCCAAGTTGATTCTCAAACTAGAACAAGCCTTGAACCACATAAGAAGCCAATTCAAAAAAGTCATCTAGTCCTGTGATGCCACACAGCACACAAGAGTATCATCAACAAATAATAAATGAGAGATCTGAATCCTAACACCACCCCTGCCTTTCACCCTCCACCCAGACAAATAGCTGCCACTCTCTGCCCTCTTCAAGAGATAACTAAAAACCTCTATGCAATCACATATAAATAAGAGGAGAGAGGAAATCCTTGTCTCAATCCCCTTGAACTTTGAAAAAAACTAGTTGGGGATCCGTTTACTAGAACGGAGTTGCTATTGAGATACACCATTCTACCCATTTAATCCATCTTTCCATAAAGCCCATCTTCCTTAGCACCAAAAACAAGAAATACTAGTTTACATGATTGTACGCCTTCTCGATGTCAAACTTGTAAAGAACACCGCCTTCATTGCTTTTCAACCTTGACTCTACGGCCTCATTAGCGATCAAAATTGCATCTAAAATCTGTCCACCCTCCACAAATGTGTTTTGGGACTTGTGATCACTTTGCCCATTACCTTCTTAAGTCTATTGGCCAACATCTTAGTTAACAACTTACTGTCCACTAGGCTGATTGGCTTAAAATCTCTCAAGTCTTCAGCACCACCTTTATTTGGAACAAGAACCAGAAAAGTAGTATTTAGTGACTTAACAAATGTGCCGCCCTCATGGAACTCCCTAAAAAACGTATCTCCTCTTCCTTCACAAACTCCCAACTAAAAAGTCAAAACACCATAGTGTACCCATCCGGACCTAGTGCTTTGTCCTTGCCTAAGTCAGAGAGAGCAACAAATACCTCTTCTTCCGAGAAAGGAAGCTCTAGCCTCTCAGCCTCATGGTTGTCTAAAATCTTAAAGGCTAAACCACACTAGCTTTTATGTCTTCTCCTCAATATACCAACTACCTTTCACTTTCACTTTGGCTAACCAATTTCTTCTTCCATGTGCATTCGTCATCCTATGGAAAAAACTGATGTTGTAGTCACCCTCCTTCAACCACACCTCCCATGATTTCTGTCTCCAAGAAATTTCCTCTTTGAGCACCCATTTTCTATAAGTCTCCTTTGCCTCCTTTTTGGCTTCAGTCTCTTCTAGGGACAAAACTGTAACCTTCTCCTTTTCATCCCAAAACACCACCTGAGAGTTTTTTTTTTTTGCTAAATAATAAGATTAAGAAAAATAATATTTAGTTAATAAATAAAAATTAATCGTTAAAAATCATGCAAACCTAAAAAATCATACAATAATTTAAGATGTTCTATTTCATTGCCTACACCAAAGGAATCAAAATACCTCTCGTTGAAGATTAATTGAAATCTCACTTATAAGCGAGATTCCATTCCAACTAGAAATTTTTTATTCTATTCATATTGTCATTTAAGTTATCCAAACATGGGAATGTATAAGAAAAAGAATGAGATGTTCATTCCCACTCCTCGTTTCCTCATATCAAACATGTCTTAAGGGTGTGTTTAGTATGTGGGAATAGGAATGGAAATAGTGGTGAATCATAATAAGATGTAGAAGACGGGAATCAAAATCCTAGTAAGAGTGAGATTTTGTTTTCATACTAATGAATTTTGTATTCTTATTTTCATTTTAAAAAACAATCCAAACACATTAAAGAATGAGAATAGAATTGGTTTCTCATTTTCAATTCCATTGTTCCAAACATGACCTTATAGTTTAATAACTTGATTGAAAGTTAAAAGTTTTGTTGCTACTCTCTCCAGAAAAATTTAGGAAAAAAAAAATTAAAACAAAGAATCAAGGTCCTAACTCTTGCATCCATTCCAAAGTAAGCTATCTAATCTTAGTAAATCTCTCTCCTCTCATACTTTAACAACTTAATTGGAAGTCAAAATCCATTAAAAAAAATCTAAAAGAACTCTTAAGCATTGTAATAATTATTAAATCTCTCTCATAATTATTATGTATCTTTCTAGTCCTCAACAAATTTTCCTACTTTCTAATTATTTTTCATTTCTCAAAAAAAAAAAAAAAAAAAAAAAAAAAAAAAAGGTAAGATGAAAAAAGCAATGGTGCACACAACAACATTATCCATCCAATTACTCCTACCTAACTTCTAGAGTCAACACTGTAATCATAATTTAGTTATGTCTATCTCACATCCCAAGCAATTTCTTGTCTCTCTCAAGATTCAAGCATCAGTAACATCAAAGACTAAGCAATTGCAAAAAGATTTTCTTTGGTTTGGGGTCAAGTAAGGTAAAAAGGATCACCATATTTGTTGAGACCTAATGTGTAGGCCTAGGGAGTCTAGAGATTTGAGGTTTAGGAATATTTCTTTAAAGAATAATGCTTTCTAAGGGAAGTGACTTTGGAGGCTCCTTAAGGAAAGTTATACCCTTTGGTATCAGATTATTTTGAGCATTTATGGGACACATCCTAATGAATAGGACACCACCATTTCAATCAAATGGTCACATCGATGCCCTTGGAAGGTCATTGCATAGGTTTCTCAAATTTTTTCGACACACTCACTTTGTGATTAATGATAGGGCAAGAGTTCATTTCTAGGGTTTTAAGATTTACGCCAAAGGGATCAACTTTTGTGTTCACAATTTTCAACTTTTTATAGAGTTGTCACAATAAAAAGTCTCTCTGTATCAGCCATTATTGGCAACAACTCTTTTTTTTTTTCTTGAAACCTTAATTATTGTTGCAACCTCACTAATTTGGAGATTGAGGACCATGAAACACTCATGTCCTTTCTTACTCAAGTGCGCTTGTCTCCCAAAATTAGTATTTCCTTTTTCTCTCCCAAAAAATTAGCAATGTGACTTTTCAAATATTTTAACTCTCTATACTATATAATTCTCTCTCTCTCTTGTATATATGGAAAGCCTATGTATGTAGACATATGAATGCGTGTCTTTCTCCTACTTTTTAACTTCCCCACTTTGTTGTAAAAATTCTCTTTGCATGTAATGTGTGTGCATATATATGTGTGTGTCCTTATATATGTGACACGTGCAAGCAAATAGGTGAGCCCCCTCTCTCCCACACACACATATGTGAATGCATTTCACTTCTATTCTTTTTGGCAGCAACTGATTGGGCATTTATTAATGGATAGAGAAGACTCTAAATTAGAATTGTTCTTTGATGAAGGTAACCCTTTTTCCTCCCTCCATTTTTTATTCTGAAATTTTTTTGGTGATTAGAAATTTGATGCCATTATTGATGAAAATTAATTAGATTATAGACCATGCCTTCTCAAGTATATCATCCATCACTTGAAACTAAATCCTCTATGGACCAGTAAACACAAAAAGACACCAATTTTCTGTATTATCTTGGTAGTCTTGTTTCAAACCAAGGTATGCCAATTTTCTATTTATACATAGTTATCTGACAAGATCAAAATTTTATACATGAATGGGGCCCACTTAATCTGCACCAAGTTTGAGTTTACTCTTTACAGACTTTTTAATTGGAATTTCTTAGTGATTTTTTTTTATTTCTTTATTTTTAATCAATCCACCTTGTGACATTTAAATTTTGAAATTTTCATGTGATCATAAAAATGATCCTAATATATTTTGCATAATGAACATGATCACATTATCAGTGAGGAGAAAAAAAAAAAAAAAAGTTACCTGTGATGTAAATGCAGTATAAGACTGCTCCTCAAGGTTTGAAGATTTTGGTGAGGTACTAGGAGAACAAGCATCATGGCTTGGTTCACTTCCATTCAGTTTATGTGCACTGTTTAGCATAGCTTCATCCTCATTCCCATTGGATGATTTAACCCTCTATATATGCATATCATGGTTCCAAAAGTATTAGGCATTTAAACAAAAAAAATTTCTGAACCACACAAAGTTGAGCACAGAGTTGCAACCTGGAAAATTTTTCCCAGAGTCTTCAATCCCTTTGCCCGTGCACGAAGGTCCTCTTTCTTGCAATTGTTATCTTGAAGAACCTGCAACAGTCCTTTAATAGATTACCACCAGACAAACTGGATAAAGCATTATATCTAGCAGTAGGAAACACCCAAAAAAAATAACAGCTAATAGTAAAACAACCATCTGACAAACACGAGAAAGAGTAGCTTCAATATCAGCTACATTAAGCTTCCACAGAGAATCAATCATTAGCTTTTTGTGAGATTGCATGTATTCTTCAAGCTCTTCCTCCGTATAGTTTCCTTCTGCACTCAGCTGCTTCTTCATGTCCTCTTGCAGTTGAATCAAAGCAATAGCACCTACCAGCAGCAGCAGCAAGAAAAAAGCACTTCACCAAGCCATAGAAATATTTATCTTAAGCAGCAACTTCCCAGACAAAAAATATTTGATTGACTAAGCCTGTTAAGTCCCACAATTTTGGGACTAGAGGAAACAAAGTTATTAATGTGCATGCACAAATCATGCAGATAGTCACATGCACAATTATATAATTTCAGAAATTAAAATAGCCTAGATCACAAGATGACTAGGTTATGGCCTCGTACATAATGAGAATATTGAAGAAAAGGTTGTAATCAGGAAACTACAAAAATAAAAATTAGTGTCATGAACAAAACAGAAAAGAAAATAAGAGATTTTGAAAAATCAAGCATAAGGTGATGAAAATCTGACTGGTTGGAAATGCCAACTGATAAGTAACAGAAACCTGGCCAGATCAAACCCAGAACTCATTCTCTGAGTTCCTCTACATGCACTGAAAATTTTTAATTAACCACAATCAATCAATATCAAAGGAAAAAAATATTAACAATGATTAGAGCAGCTGCTATAATGTTCAAATATAAATAAACAACAATCCAGGGTGCCCAAGCATAATTTAGGAACACTTGTGAGAAGAAAGAAAGAAGAAAAGAAAAAGATCAACAAACTAAACATGGCTATTGGCCATTGAAGCTAGTGTGCGCTAACCAGTTGCTGCAGTTACTTGGGATTTTATGAAGTGGCCTTTGTTTCTGAACCACTCAGCAATGAATGGCACACCCAAATATATCGCCTTCTTCCCAAGCTCTTTAGCTGCCTGTCTTGCATATATATAGCCAATTGTATTCAACATATCAACACCATAAGCTGTAGCAAACAGAGCATGAACTTGATCAGAAAAAAACCTCTTTTGACTTTGCATTGATAAGGATAGAGAAAAGCAGTCTGATGAAAACAAAAAAGTGCAAAAATATGTGGACAAGTTGAGCAATGTTTCTTTCAAAGATTAAACTTTCCCTAGATATACCTGCACTCATCTGAAGCCCCACTTTTAAGTTGATTGATGAATTACGAAAGCCTAGAAAGCCTTCTTCTAAAGAGACTGATAATTCACCCTGGTTTGAATGAATTTTCTTTAACTTACACAACAATACTAATCACTCCCCTCATTGACATCAAATAGTTTGAAATTTTGAGTACTCCTATTACTTTACAGTAAAATTTATAGGTAAAAATGTTGTCATGAAATGAGAGTGTAAATTAATTAGTTGAAAAACAAAACTAGTTTGTTTGCTTGCATGTTTCCATGTCACACAATCTCACAACATCAGAAGCACGGACTTAATAAAATTTTACCTGCATTTGAGAGCCTTGATACTTCAGCTTCAGCATGATTAACAAAATCCTCTTTGTTCCCTTGAACATATTGGTTAAGTCGGTCTTTCAGTATGTCTGCAAGTTTTTCTTCTCTTTCTTTTTGAACAACCTGCAGCCAGAAGAAATCTGCATGAATCATCCACTGAAAAGTAAAACTAAATCTAAGGATATGCCAAACTGTAATACAAACAACAGCAAAATGCAGGTTTCCAAAAAGCAAATAAGTTTAAATTCATATTGCTTGTTAATGCTGAGTACATGGCTATATATTCAATCAGTTGTTAAGGCAGAGAGGAAATATGTTTCCATCTTATTGATGATGAAGCAAATCAAAGCAAGAAATCAAGAAATCAAGAAATCAATTCTCTCCCTTTTGCTTTATGTTTTGTCAGTAATTAAGTAGAAACTACCTACTTTGTGTCCAAAAAAATAATACAAAAAAATTTATAGACAAATAATCATTATATTCCTGAAATAAACAACAGCTAACAAAAGGAGGCACTAAACTCTGAAGTATATACAGTGTATGCAAAAGACCACACAATTGGAGGGATACACACACATTAAAAAAAAAAAATTCTCACACACCACATAGAGTTCAACCAATCAATAAAGTCTACTACAAACAAAGAGTAATCTCCTATCTACACTCTTACTCCAAAAAATTATACACATAGGATTGTTTGACCGCTTGATCTGCTTTTTCAACATTTTTAAATGCTCTCCTATTTCTCTCCGTCCATATGGTCTAGAATAGACATAAAGGAGTAACTCTCCAAGCTTTCTTCATTTTTTCCCAAAGAAAGATCCATGCCAGCTCAAGAGAGCAACCCTTATTAAGGAGTCCATTACCTGATCTGTTAACAAGATGACTGTTTTAGCTGTTTCGTCTTCTCTTTGATAGCATCTATTTAGCATCTTCCATCTCCTTTTGAGCTGATCCGACATCAATATTGCCTTCCTCATGCAACTTCCTAAGCAAAAAAGTTTACTCTTGATGAGACCCAAGGATTCAAAATTGGGTCTAGCCAAACCATTTTATCCTCAACATCCTTGGATAAAGAAGAGTAGAGAGATTTAAATGCACTCTAAGTCTAACCAAACCATTTTATCCTTAACATCCTTGCTAATTTTCTGCAGTTGCAATCTCCAACAGAGCCTCCACCCCATTTAGCTCCCAGATATGGATTTGTCTTGAAAAACAAGGGTTTCAAATACCCCTTTCCCACTCTTGCTCCCACACATCAATTGCCCATACATCTTTGTTAGTGGCTATGGAAAACAACACTGGAAAGCCTCTGCAAGGGGTAAGTACCCTATACCACTTATCCTTCCAGAATTTTACTCTCCTCCCATTGCTAACCTGAAAACCAATTCTACTATTAAAAGTCTCCCCCTTGCTTTTTCAGTCTTCCACACTCCCACTCCACACCTTTCCCTAACTCTTCTTAAGCAACAAAACCCTCTTCCTCCGCATATTTCCCTATAATCACCTTCTTCCAAAAGATGAAACTTGGAAACATAATAAGTAAAAATTCACTCTTTCTCTCTCTCCTTTTCTTATTGTATGTCTTAGTAACCAAATATTTCCACTTTCTCCTAATCAAAATAGCATCAAACATAAAATTTAATAAAGGCAAGAACTTTTGTTTGTTACTCATCCTTTTTCTATATCTCACTATCATTTTTTGTATACATATCTTGCTTTTTTTTTTTTTCTTCTTTCCTAATTGTAGAAGGAATAAGAATTAGTAAGGGTGGGAAGAAATGAAAAAATGATGGGAGTTAGTATGGAATGAGAATGAAAATTTCATTTCCATTCCAGACTATTAGCTGCAACTAAAGCCCAGAATGAGTCACTAATGGAATAAAAGATTCTCAAACTATCAAATCATTCCCGCCAAACAAAGACACTCAATATTGTTAGATTATTGTAGATGAACTAAATGGAAATCACAAATGTTGAATGTATGACTTATGCAATTTAAAATAAGCAAAGAGGGATAAAGGGGGAGAGAAAAAGGCGAAAAGATTCGGGGACATGAGAAAAATAAACCATAAATGCCAAGAAAGTTATTCGAGTCACTTCCTTGATTGCAACTTCATACATTTGAAATAAAGGAAACATTATTTGTTTAAAATGAAGGAACATATTGAAAGTTGGGGTTCTGAAAGAGATACAAACCAAGAAAATAGGGGAGAGATGGAGGAAGAAAAGAAAGATCATTCAAAAGTAGGACTCTTCATGGTGCTAAAATTCTTTTTTTTTTTAATAATTCCTTTCTCTTCTTGTTTCTATTTAAAACCTAGTTCAATTCTCCCAAAAAATAAAAACAAACAATTAACAAGCACAAAACGTAATTATAAAAAGAAAAATAATCTGAAAATCCAATTCATGAGATACTAGGACATTGTACCCTCATTTTTTCTTGCAACTTTTTAGCATCAAACTGTTCGCCTTCTGTAAAAATGTCCAGTGAAGCCATTGAGGCCATTGCAAGCTGGCCTATGTATTCCTCAAAAAGCTCACTACCGAAAAGCATTGCAAATATTGCTGCAGGTTCAATAATGGCATCTCTGCAACAAAAGAAAATATGAAAATTAGTATCAGTAAATGAATATCAAATTACCATAATTTCATGAGGATCCACATATAAGCCCACACTCCTATAATTCATTTTAGTCATGAATTAAGAAAAAGCAGCTCACGTTGAAATTCCTGACTTCCCATGAGCATCATAAGCCTGCCGCTGGGATGGATCACTCAATACTTGGTAAGCCTCTCCCAAAACCTGCATCCAAACGAATGAAACTTTTTAATAGAATTGTACTGATGATTTTCAGCACTACCAATTCCCAAAAATCAGGCTCAGAATAAAAGTAATTTGTGGAAAATGAGTTCAAAATCATAAATAAACATCCATTAAGATTGAAAATTGCCGGCTCTGAATCTTATGTATGTCACGACTCACAACAAAATAAATAATTTACTGAAGGAAAACATGTAAAACTACATCAAGAATGCCCATGCAACTTAGCATTTACAATAATTTTTTAGAATTAGGATAGTGGTTAGGGGTATCTTTACCAATATTTACCTAAAGCCAGGGTGAGAGAAAATATGGCAGCCTTCCAATCTCTAAAAAGGACTAAAAGTCTTGATTAATAAGGCCCAAATTATCATATAACACTATCAAGACACTTGTTTTTAGGCTTTTAACAAGACTATAAGGAACTCTCTTCAAATCCCAACCCCTCCCTTTTCCCCTTCTCTTCAAAAACTAAATAAATAGCCCCCTCACCCCCACCCCCACCCCCCCAAATGGTGAATTTATGCATTTGATAACTGCTGCAACCATGTTTTATTATTTTGAAGAACCCTAGCAGAGATTACTTCAGTTTTGGCATTGGAGCAAGCTATGATCTTTTATGAAGAGCTTGATTAGCAGGACCAACATCTGTGTGAAAACTAAGCCTATCAATGGGGATGGTATTCATATGAAGACCTTTTAATCCTATTGATTCAGAAACCAAAAGTTGGGTTTTTCCTTCTCTCCCTCTATTTCCCTAGATCAATGTTCTGATCATCCCTCAGAGGTCACCTTTCACTAGAAGCCTCGAAATGATAATAGTAAAATCCTTCTTTCCATGATGAACTACCTAGCCCCAACTTTGATGGGACCAGCTCTATGTAATTGCCTTTTACAAGAAAGCCAAAACCATTGTATGTCTACACACAAATTATCAGCCTCAAAATTTTTTATTTTTTATTTTATTTTATTTATTTATTTATTTATTTATATTTTATGATAGGGAGAGATAGAATATACTAAAACCACCCAACAAAAGGCCTGTGTAGGTATACACATTGTATAAAATATCAACCTTAATGTGTAAAAGAACACTAGTAAATCGAGGTGATGGCCTTTTCTAGAAACATCAAAACCATGATATGCCCAGATATATAAACTATCAACGTAAGTGTGCAAAAGGACACCAATTCATTGAAGTATACATTTAAATGGATAATCACCTTTTTATTTTACATATCACTTTAAATCTTTTGTGTGGTCAAATGCACACTTGAGAGCTTTACTATAACATACACTTAAGGCCTAGCTTAAGTGAGAAAGAGACGGGGAGGGCTTGTGGGAGGTTCTAGGTTTAAGTCCCAATGGGGCAAAAATTTACATATCAAAAAAAAAAAAAAAAAAACCTAAAACCTAACATGTTGGGGAAGTTCAAACTTGGCATGTTTAGCATATTGCTAGAGAACACACTACCCTCGAGCTAAACTAACATGTCAGACTATTTGTGAAATCTTTGCAGTTTGCACAATTAAAGCCTAGTCAATGCTAAAGGTCATCTCTCCAATATCTTTGTTATATTAAGATGGTGCTACCTACTAGTAGCTATGATAGAATAGTGTAAGTATCATCCTTTTTCCTTCAAACAAAAAAATTTCAATTGTCCTTTTGGTGTTTATGGAGGGAGTATAATGACGTCTAATGATCACTTATGGAATTGTTCATTTGTGGACAAAAAAAATGAAAAAAGTTTGGAGAGTAGCTCCATTATGTATTTTTTAGATGGTCTGGGAGGAAAAAAATCTCAAGGTGTTTAATAATGAGGAGCATTCTACTCTTTTTCTAAAGATGTTCTTTCTTAGTAACTTGTTCTTTTGAGTAAAGCAGTACTTAGAGATAGATTTTTTGTCTTTCTTTGATTTTATTGAGTGGCTGGGTTTTGGTTAAAGGAGGGAGTTATTGTAAGGGTTCTTTTCCAGTTTCCATTGTTTTAAAAACCGGACCGGACCAGCCGGTCCGACCGGTGAACTTTCCGGTTCGATCCATCTCAATGAACCGTTTTGTGGTCAAACCGGCATTGAACCGTTCAAACTGCCAATTGAACCGCCAAACCGAACAAACTGTCTGGTTTTTTACAAACCGGCCAAACCTTTTTTTTTTCTGTTCTTCAAATACTTGTTTACTATTAAGAGGCCGGCCCATTATCCATTGAGCCCATTTCACGCCCAATACTTTTAAAACTTAAACTAATTATAAGCCCATATTTGGTTCAAGCCACTAGGCCCAATCCAATAAAAAAATAGCTTATAAATCTTTCCCTTGGGCCATGCCTCTAGGCCCAATTTGCTGGCTTGTTTAGCTTGCAAGGCATGATACAAGGTATTTATAGAGCACTTGAAGCACATGGAATTCATGTGCTTCCGATGTGGGACTGGGAATAGAACTAACATTGCCTCTTTGAGGGCTAGACGCATGAGGGCTAGGCTCTTTGAAACATTGAGCATTGCAATGTTGTTGAAATATATATATATAATAAGACTTAAGATTAATGTTTTTATTTCAAATTTTTATCATATAAAATCTTTAAAGAAATGTAAATATTTAAATTCCTGTTTATTTTTATAATAATTATTATAAAAAATATTATAAATTAATTAATAGAATAATTTTAAAACAATAAAATACAAAGACAAAAAGATAAAATTAAATATTATAAATTTTTTTCATTTTATATATATCTTCATTCTTAAATATTACATATTTCTATTTAATAAAATTTAGAATATTAAACTTTATCATTTAATTTAATATACCAAATATAAAAATCAAACATTATTAAAATTTATAATTTTATATATTTTAAATTTTTATAATTATTTTTAATTATATATTACATCACCGATTCAACCGCAGTTCGATCGTCGGTCCGACCAGTGAACCGTGAACCGGTAATTTTTTCGGTTCAATGACCAGTCCGGTTCTGAAAACATTGCCAATTTATGTGATTTTAGACCCTATCTTCTTGTATACTTTGTAGCATCCTTGGAGCGTTTTTTATTTTTTTTAATGAATTTTGGTTTTTATTTATCAAAAAGAAAAATGAAAAAAAAGACATCTAATGATCCGACCAGTGAACCGTGAACCGGTAATTTTTTCGATTCAATGACCAATCCAGTTCTAAAAACATTATCAGTTTCTGTGTTTTTAGGCCCTATTTTCTTGTATACTTTGTAGCATCATTGGAGTGTTTTTTATTTTTTAATGAATTTGGTTTTTATTTATCAAAAAGAAAAAAGAAAAAAAAGACATCTAATGATCCCTTGGAGGTTTGATCTTACTTCACAGGATTCTGCAAATGGTTTTATAGTTAATGATAAGGAGCATACTTCTTTGTAGTTTCTAAAGGTGTTTTTGTTTCCCTTTAATGCATTCTCTATACTCCCAATCTTACTTGGATGTGCCCGCTTTCTCTATTAGGCACTTTTAATATCATCTTCATTTTCTCTGCCTATCAAAGTACAATTTTTTTTGTCTTATAGAGGGAAACTCATTCTGCAACATGTGTGTTTGTGGCATATGATTGGGCTGAAATATTTTACTGTTTCAGCATTAGATATGGTAACTTTGTTCTTTTATTGTCCTTACTTTTTTTCCCCCAAGGTACATGGTTCATGCCATAATTGAAGCTTTTATGGTGCAAATCCAAACAAAACAAAATGTCAAGTAAACAACAAATTCTTCTTAAAGAAAACAATAAGAAAGTTTGTAACGATAAGTAGAGGTCTTGCCTGAAAATTTTGTGCAGCAAGAGGATCATTGGGGTTTTTATCTGGATGGACCTGCCGTGCCTTCAAGCCACAAAGAAAAATGATTCATCAGATGTACATAAACTAGCAATTATAGCAAGCCTAGAACCTTAAATTGATGGTGAATTAACTGATATTGTTAGAATAAGTTAATTGAATCTGGTAATTATTTAATACTTTTGGCTGGACCTGTTCAAAGTTTGGTAACTCAACTTGTTACAATGTTGAAGATTTAGAGATTGGATTTTTGTAGACCTTTTTGCTGGTAATATATGTGTTTTCATTTTCTTTGTTCCTTTTTCTTCCAACACTTCATCTATATATGGGATTTTCCCCTCTTTTTCTCAATTGCTAATATTTTTTTTTCTCACCAATAGAAAATTATCCTATGGATGAGCTTGCAGAATGGTTAATCGAAGTGGAAGTAACTGAGAAAATTCTGCAACAACTACCAGGAAAAATTCAAAAGTAAATAAACTGACAAAAGAAGAGGATAGTGGCCAGATATGCACATTCCTATCTTCAGATTATAATAGGAATTTTTGTGAAAACATGCCCATGTACATGAGCAGCTTTAATTCTAGGAATACCACTGGTCAGGAGACAAAATTAACCATGGGATCCAGAAATGTTGAAAACTACAGCATCTTTTAAGACTAATGAGTTTAAAGTTTCAGTAAAATTAGATGAAACACAAAACCTATTCCACACTTGGTACTTTTAGTCTTTTTTCCAAAGAAAATTATGTAGAATCATGGTTGGTAACCTACTTCTTCTTTTGCGTCTTTGTTGTTCTTTCCATGACCAACAGGTGCAAAGTACAGAAGGGATTGTTACGTACTTTGTGTTTGCTAGGTTATATTAATAAATAAATGAGATGCACTATGGTAGAACAACGGAGACAGAAGCATGCTTGTTTTTGTTTGCACATAGTAAATAGTCAACTAGATTAGTCTGTCTTGTTAGAATGCTTGTTTTTGTTTGCACATAGTAAGTAGTCAACTAGATTAGTTTGTCTTGTCGGAGGGAAAAATTTCTTAAACATTGTTTTCCCAAATCCTGTCTAACTTCAATTAGACCCCACCCAATCTACAAACTTGAATAAACACAAAGATCCTTCTGTAATGTACATCCTAACCCGTGACAACAAATTAATCACTGATGAACCCTTCAAATGCTCTTGAATTTCTCTTGTTTCACAAAGTCCAGAAAATACAAAACAGGACAGCTCTCCAGACCACCTTTCACTTTCTTCCCACAAAGGAGTCATGCTAACTTAACAAAGCCTCCTTAACTGACAAAGGAAGAAAAGTGACTCAAAATAAAGCAAAAGGTAAGTGTCACAGCTCCCTACCTGTAAGGCGGTGAAGAAGGAAGAAGGAAAGATATGATCAATAAACCCTACTTTGCTTTTACAAAGGTAACATTTGTTTGTCAAGGACCAACCTCTCCTTTGAAGTTGTTCTAAAGTCAAAACCTTCCCCCAACAAGCTTCACAAGCGAAAAAACTCACTTTGGTTAGGACCAATGAAATTTTAAATAATGCCTTAGGGGGAAAAAACTGAGCACCCTGGCTCCTGCATAGAAAACAGAGATTTTATAGAGAAAGCAACATTTCTTGAGCTCATTCACCCCATCCTTCTCTCCCCTCTTCACAAACGTCCCATGCAACATTCAGAAAAGAAACTCCATGATGTTCAACTCTCACTCATTCAAATGTCTAGCAAAACAAGGGTTCTAGTGCCACCACCCCTCCCATCCCCCCACGTGTTTTTCCCAAACATCTGCCATCCAAGCCTCATTATTCAAAGCTAAGGCATACAAGGTGAGAAAAGAAACACACAAGAGTTCCTCCTCACACCATCTATCCACCTATATCTTTTTTCTTTTATGGGTAAAAAGCAATATATTAAAACAAGGCACTCCAAAAAAACGCCCCAAAGTACACAAGAAGTACACAAAAGACGATCAAGAGTGCCTGAGAAAAAGGAAAAACAAAAAAAGGAACAACATAAAAACAATAACCCCTCAAACAGAGTACAACCAATCCACAAAATCAACAATGGAAGAAGATCCGAAGATTAAATACACCTTAGCCCAAACCTAAAGGTTACAGAGGAAAGAAAGTTTAAACCCTTGGACCAAACAACCCTCATTTTCATAAGCCCTATTGTTTCTTTCTTTCCAAACTGTCCAGAAAAAGCATAGGGGAACAGCTCTCCACACTTTTTTCTCTTCTTACCCATAAAAGAATCGTACCACCCTAATAATGTCTCTCTAACTGAGAAATGAAGGACCCACGCATGACACCCCCAAAAGAGAAAACAACAAGTGCCAGAGAATCCTTGCCATATCGCAATGCAATAGAATGTGATCAAGTGACTCTTCCTCTTAAAGACACTGGTAACATTGGCTGGTCAAAGGCCACCCTCTCCTCTAAATCCTATCCAAGGTTAAGACCTTATTCTAAGTAGCCTCCCAAGCAAAGAAACCCACCCTCGGTGGCACACATGAATTCCAAATCACACTTGTAGGGAAATTACCTTGTCTTTCCAATTCCAAAGCCTTGTAGAGAGATTTGATAGTAAATTTACCATCTTTTGATTTTGTCCAAACCACCTAATCATCCACATCCCTACACATCCTCCTTCCTTGCAATCTTTAAAAAAACACTGCACAACGACCACATCCTAATCGTTGAGCCGCTTAGAGAATCAAGGAGCCCATACTCCCCCTTCTGAATGGTTCCAAACATTCCTCTACCCAAAACCCCTTGGATGACGCTATAGCAAATAAGAAAGGAAAAGAGATGCACAAAAGATCGTCACCATACCACTTATTTTTTCAAAATCTCACCCTTCTCCAATTACTCATAGAATAGGTCATATTACCACCCAAGATATCCCATTCTTTCCTGATGACTTTCCATAAACCTACCTCATACCTTTTACTTACTTCACAGAACCATCACCCTCCATCTTCTTCGCCATACTTACCATAAATGACTAGCTTCCAAAGAGCCTTGCTCTCCACTACAAAACACCAACTTCATTTGCATAGGAGGGACTTATTCAATAACGACAAATCCCTCACTCCCAAACCACCTTTCCTTTTATCGAAGCAAACAATAGATCACCTAATTAAATGAGGCTTCCACTCAAGGGCCTTTCTACCCTAAAGAAAATCCCTTTAGATTTGCTCCAATCTCAATCTAACTCTTCTTGGAATACAAAGCAAGGGCATAAAATAAATAGGCATATTGGAAAGAGTGCTACGAATTAACATACCTACCCTCATTGAAAATATACTGTCTTTTCCAAATGGATAATCTTTTTCAAAGCCTCTCCTATATGCCATTCCAAATTGCCACAGACTTGAACTGAGCACCCAAAGGAAGACCCAAGTAAAAAGACAGGCACGCACCAAACTCTTGAGCCAGCTCTTCTAAATTCTCCACTTTCCCCACTAGAATAAGCTCACTTTTTTCCAAATTAACCCTCAACCTCAACATGGCCTCAAACCACCAACTCAAATAAGTCAACTGATTTAGAGAAGGCTCATAGAAAACTAAAGTGTCATTAGTGAACATCAAACAAGAGACTTCCATTTCCTTTCCTCCTCCACCTTTGATCCTCCAATTGGACAAAAAACCTCCTTAGCTCTCTTCAACAAACAACTAAGGGCCTCATGGCAATCAAAAAGGGATAAGAGAAGAAAAGGTCCTTCCACCTCAACCCTGAGAGCTTTGGGAAAAACTAGGAGTTCCATTGACAAGAACTAAGAAGCTCACTGTAGAATATTGAATCCAACTGACTCACTTAACACTAAAACCTATTTTTTCTAGCAACGGAGTTAAGAAGTTCTAATTAACATGGTCATACGCATTCTCAATATCAAGCTTGCAAAGAATACCATCATCGTTGCCTTTCGACATCAAATCAATAGCTTCATTAGCAATTAGAGAAGCATCAAGGATTTTTCTACTCTCCACAAAAGCATTTTGGGAACTAGGCACCACCTTACCCACCACCTTCTTTAACCTATTAGCTAACAACTTGTAAAGACTACCCACCAAGCTTATAGACCTAGAATCCTTAAGATCTTCAACTCCCCCTTTCTTCGGTATTAGCACCAAAAAAAAGGTATTAATACTCTTAACAAACCTACCCTACTCATGAAATTCCTTAAGAACTCCATAACTTCTTCCTTTAAAAAGTCCTAATTTAATTGCCAAAACGCCATAGAAAAACCATCGAGACTAAAGGCTTTATCCCCACTAAGATCCAAGAGAACACAAAACACCTCTTCCTCGGCAAACTGGACCTTTAACATCGTTGCATCCTCACCTCCTAAAACCTCAATCGACGATTCATTGCAGCTTGATCTCCATTCCCCTATTTTGGACGAAAAAGAGTGGAACACTTGAACCACCCCTTCTTTAATCTTTCTCTCCTCAACTACCCAAGCCCCATTGATCTTGATCTTCACCATGAAGTTTCTTCTCTTGTGGGTAGTGGTCATTTTATGAAAAAAAAAAACCCGTATTTCTATCTTCTTCCTTCAACCATAGCTCCCTTGATTTTTGTCTCCAAGAAATTTCTTCCATCAGCACCTACTTCTCATACTCCTCCTTAGCCTGCTTCATGAAGTTTTGCTCCTACACGAACAAAGCCCTAGTCCCTTCTATAGCATCCCAAAATATAACCTAATTCAAGGTCATATCCTTTCAAGCAATAGCATTCCCAAACACTTCTCTGTTCCAAACCTTCAACTTAGCCTTTAGCTCTTTCAATTTTTCAGAGAAAATAAATTAAAAGACCCTCTGAAATGGAAACCCAACCACCAATTTCTTCGCAAATCCTTAAATCATTCTCCTTTAACAACATATTCTCGAATTTGAATAGGAATGGGCCTTTCCTTAAGCCTCCACTATCTAACAAAATTGGAAAGTGGTTAAACATATGTCTGGGATGAAGGCACCATACAATCCCACTAAAATAACATTCCTAATCCTCAAAAACTAAGAACCTATCCAATCTTTACTAAGATTGATTGCTCAAACCTCCCCTCCATGTGAAAGAACCCCCCTGCAAGGGGAGATCCTGCAGTTCCAATTCCTCAATAACTTTCGAAAATCTTCTCATTAAGGAGGACAACCTTGAAAACCAATTCTACAATCTTATTAATCGAATAACATTAAAATCACCTCTTATGCACCAAGGATCCTACCACAAACTCCTGATAGCCCCCAACTCCTCTCAAGAAGCTTCTCTAAGCCTCCCATCCATACAACTATACACCCCTATAAAGACCTAACAAAAACCATCCTCAATGTTTTTAAACTAATAGGAAATTGAAAACTCTCCAATTTCTATACCATTCAGCTCTCTAACACCCTATTATACCATAAAACTAGAACTCCCTCTACCATACCCCGAGAATTCAGAGCACCCCGCCCCAAGAACCCAGCCACCCTTAGTGAACGAATCAAACTACATGATAGACTTTGGAACTTGGTTTCCTATAAATAGACCAAATCTGCTCTTTGAGAAGTAATCATCGATTTGATGATTTTTTATTTTTTTATTTTTTTTTTTTTATCGCCATCGTTAGCCCCTCTCCCATTCCAAGATAAAATTTTTAGCCTCATTTACCAATAGAAACCAAAATTTAGCTCTCTTTAGAGTAGTGTTGTCAAAAACATATGGTGATGTCAAGGTCATAAAACTCCTTTTAGCCTAAGGCAAAAGGCAAAAAATAATGCGATAGCCTAACAATAGTAAGACAAAAATATACATATATTTACCTCATCAATGCTTAACCAATACAAGTGTCGTCTTCAACAAAGTGTTAAATATTATACTCCACATCATAAGAAGCATCATGTTGTTTAAAGATATTCATCCTATCTAAATGCATGTTCTCCTTTTTCAAACATCTAAAAATCATAATAAAAACCAAAATAAGAGAATAAACATTTTAAAGAAACTATGGGCATCACTTTCATCAAGACTATATTGACGGTCTTCCATCTCATTATCACTATGATTGATAATATAATATTTCATTTTTTGTTAAACTAAATGAAATTATAATCTATGTTTAATCTTAACTCATGGTCAAAAGCAATTGCCTCTATACTTTGCACCTTATCACAAGGCGACCACCTCTTTGAAGCCGCCTTGCCTAGGTCTTCAAGAAGCGACTTTTATTTGCCCCACCTAGCCTAATGGCTTAGGCAACCCAAGCGATCACCTTTGATAACACTACTTTAAAGTGAACTCTTCCACTGCCCGAACCTTTGAATTTAAGTGAGCACTCCAACCTTCTAAGCTCCCTATCAAACCTTGAGGACCCAATCTTACTCCTTTTAATGCCAGCTATTTGTGTCTTCTGATCCTTCCTCATTTTCATTTTTTTAAGCAAAACTAAGATTTCCTCCTCATAGCCCTTAGTCAGCACGCCCAGAAAATTATTAAACTAAGCAAGGCAACTAAAGTACCAACCCTCATCAGTCTCTTCCTCCTCTAGTCGCCCCACCTTAGAGTCCCTTTCTTCTTAGCTCTCGTTTCCTACCACTACCAGAGCCCTTTCCACCCCAGAAAAACATATTGTAGAGCTACGGTCAACCATAATCACTCTTAAAGGACAAAAGCTAGCTTCCACTTCCTAAATCTCCATGCTCGAGCCACAACTAGAAACACAAACCCCTATCGAAACCCTTTCCCGAAAATGAGTAGAAGAAAAGGCCTCGCACCTTCAAAAAGACCAAAGAAGAATGAGAAAAAGACAGGTGCCTTAACGCCTCAGTCTAGAGGGCCACATCGGTGAGCGCAATCCAAGACTTTTCCAAAGTACTCTTCTCTAACACGAAGTCCTTTGCAGAACCATCTCTCCCAATAAGAAGTCCTAGGGAGCCATCCACGTCCCCACACTTTTTCGTTTCCTTTAAATTCGACTCATGGTCCTGGGCCCGGCCCAAAAAAGAACCCTCCCTCTTCTCCAATCTTGAGGCTTAAAAGCCTTTTCCAACCATCGGCCTGACTACCTTATGGGCCTTTTTGGACGCCAATGGGCTCACCATCTAAGACCCACTTACCTTTCCTCCAAAAACTCTTAAAGCAACAACCTCCTCTAAACAGTCTCTTCCCCCTTTTGAAGTGCCTCTACCACCACCTTCATTTTCTTCCCCTCTTGTAGTAGCTTTTGAAACGCAAAAAGCTACTCTTTCACTAAAACATACTCTTTTCCCTCTAGGGGTCAACACATTTACCCCAATAGTCTGCAACGAGTTCTCCTCCTTTCCCACACCTTAGCCCGCATGTGACCCACCTATCTCATCTCCTCTAACCTCCAAAACCAACAACCCACTGCTACAACTTCTTGAAATCACTTTAGAAAACTTAGCAAGAAATTCCCACCATTGTTGGACAAAGAAACTTGAAGACCCAATCACCACCTAAAACGAGGTTGGCAAGGCCCTCCCATCCAATTTTACCAGGATCCTAGCCTACTACAATTGATTCAAGTATGTTATGTCTTCATCCACTAAGATAAACCCTCCACAACAATCCTCAATTTTCTTAACAACCTCCCGACTCCACAAATGCAAAGAAAGTCCCAACACTCTCACTCACGCCTCCTTGTAGGAACCCTCCTTAACCATGCACCTAGTCTCAGGCTTCCACCTTGCCAGTTGTAGGATTTTCTCCTTAAACCTTCTCAATCCTCTAACAAAGACCATTTCTGCCTCCATACAATCTTCAAAGTCAAACAAAAGAAAAGACCCCTAAAAATAGAGGCCTTCAACCCCCTTTTTGCGAATAGCTCTAAAGCCAATAAGAGGCCCTCTCCAAAACTCCCAACCAGACATTTCCTAAGCTTCTTCTCCCCACTTTGCACCTCTCCCTCCCCAAGTTGAAGCCAAGTCGCTTCCCCCCCCAAACCTATATTATTTCTTTCTACATTCACGAAGGAATCACTTCCATTCACTATCTTCAAGTTACACCCCTTCTCAAATGGAAAGACCAATTTCTTTTTCTCAGCTATAGGGACAACCCATAGCAAGTGCAGCTTTTCCACCAAAATGGACCACCCTCCATGTATGTCACTCCCTTCTGGAAATATCAATGAAAATCTCTTTTACTTTGTCATAGCTACAAAGCAAAAAATAAACCTCTCTACTTCATTCTCCTGACATTCAAACTTGAACCTCCTACCTCTCGCCTCCCTCCCTTTGCTCCACCTCAACAACCCTTCATCTCTATAGCAAGCTTCCACCCTTTCCAACAAATAAAGAAGACTGATGTCCCCAAACCTCACCCAAGTGGAGAAACCCCTGCCTCGCTCCACAATGACCCCTCTTAACCTTCCACCAGCCTCCCAAAAATATCAAAGGAATTTGAGTCCACTGCAAACCAACATCGTCTTCCTCTCATGCTCCAACCTTATCAATATGAACTCCTTTTAATGAATAGTTGCAAAGATTCATCTCCTCATGTTTATACTCCCAGGTGTTGAGAGATTCAAAATAAATGCTGGTTTTTTAACACATCACAATCTTATTACCTAGAACATAAATTGTTCACACTATCAAACCAAAGAAACAACATGGGGAGGTAGGTTTTCCACCTAGAACTTCACTCTCCTCCCATCCCCCACCTTAAAAAGAACTTTAAAGTTGATAAGGTCCCACCCTTTCCAATTGCTTCCTAAGGCCTGATCCCATACTCGCTTCTCACAATGCAAGATTTCCAACCTCCTACCTCCCCTACATATTTTCCATGAATAATCTTCTTCCAAAAGGCCTTTCCCTTATAGGTAAATCTCTAACTTTACTTTCCTAATAGGGCCCTATTAAGAGAAGATAAACCTCTAATGACTAGCCCTTCCTTTCTCTTTTATCTACATATGATTGATCAATTCACTGAATGTAGCTTTTTCTCTAATGTGCCCCATCTCCATAGGAGACCTCTTTGAATTTTCTCGAACCTCGTTTTGATTTTAGTAAGGGATAGTAAACAAAGACATAAAATAGATAAGCAAATTGGATAAGGTGCTATGAATCAGAGAAAGTTCTCATCCTTTCCACATTAAGAGTCTATTGAAGGTTACCCACTTGACAACCCAACTCTACAGTCAAATCCTCAACATTGCCAACCTTGACTACAAGGATTAATTCACTTTTTTCAAGGTTGATTTTCAAAACCGAGACAACTTCAAACCATATAAGAAGCCAATATAAGAAAATCAATTGAGAGTATGATGCCTCATAAAAGACTAAGGCGTCATTAGCAAACAACAAATGCAAGACCTCCACTCCCCTTCCCTCCTACCCCTTAACCTTGTATCCTAGCCAAAAACCCTCCCTCTTGCACCCTCTCCACCAGGCAATTAAGGGCCTCCATTGCCATCACAAACAAAAAGGGAGAAAGAGTATCTCTTTGACTAAATCCTCTAGAACTCAAGAAGAAACCAGGGAGGGTACCATTTACAAGGACAGAGAACTTCAATGTGGAAATGCACTATTTATTCTATATGATCCATTTCTAGCCAAAGCCTATCTTATCCATCATATCTACCAAGAATCCCTAGTTAACATGATCAAAAACTTTCTTAATGTCTAATTTGCAAACAACACCATTAGAATTGTTCCTCTGCATAGAACTAATAACCTCATTAGTAATAAGAGTCACATCAAGAATTTGTCTTCCCTTTATAAAGACATTTTGAAACTTGGAAACTACTCTTCCCATCACCTTTCTTAGCCTATTGGCCAATACCTTAACTAATAACCTATAAAACCCACCAACCATACTAATAGGCTTGAAATCTTTGTCCTTGGCACCACCCTTCTTAGGAATTAACACAAAAAAAGTGGCATTCAAACTTTTCACCAATCTCCCTAAACAAGCCTAAAACCTCCTCTTTCATAAGATCCCAACAGAATTGCCAAAAGGCTAAAGAGAACCTATCAAAGCTAGGAGCTTGTCCCCATTCAATTCTTAGAACGCACAAAAAACCTCTTCTTTAGAGAAAGACACCTCAAACCCATCAACCTCTTGACGCTCTAAGGCTTTGAACGACACCCCATCAACACTAGGTCTCCAAACTCCCGGATTAGACAACAGATTGAGATAAGCTTGAGCAATCCCTTAATCTCAATCTCCTTATTTAGCCAAACCCCATTTATTTTGATTTTATCTCAAAAGTTTCTTCTACAATGTGCATTAGCAATCTTATGCAAAAATTTAGTGTTTCTATCTCCATCCTTTAACCAAATCTCTCTCAATTTTTGTCTTGAAGAAACTTCTTCCAAAGATGCCCACTTATAAAACTCTTCCCTAGCTGTTCTTCTAGCTTCAAACTCCTCAAGAGAAAGAGAAGATTCCCTTTCCTTTGCATCATAAAAGGCCACCTGAATAAAAGTCATATCCTTTCTTATAAATACATTGCCAAAAAACTCTTTATTCCATACTTTCAAAATAAATTTCAATGCTTTCAGCTATAAAGGCAAAACAAACCTGCACAAACCACTAAACCAATATTCCATCCACCAACTCGTCCTCAAGTTTTTGAACTCATCTACTTTCAACCGCATATTTTCAAATCTGAAAGGGAAGCTACCTCATCTTATCCCTCCCTCATCTACCAGAATGAGAGAATGATCCGACACTAGCCTCAACAATGTGATCTGCATGAGCCCACTTACATGACTCTCTCACTTTTTTAACACCAAGAACCGATCTAGCCTTAACTTGGACTATTTTTTCTTAAATCCCAAATTAATTAAACAAACAAGGAACATCACACTTGAATGCACTGTGCTGAAATGGCACTGCGGCTTTATGGGAGAAAACAAAATTTTGTGGAGAAACAAGACAAATAAAAATTGATGAAAAACAGGAACGGGGAGGAGGGATCAAGGAAGGAGAGTCTAGCGAAAACTTAAGAATTCCCGTCTGTATCTGGGTTTCCCCTAAATCCAGTAATGGATTCAATGCTACTTCAGGTTCTGAATAGGACATTTTCGCTCAAATATCATAGCAAAATAAGTAAAATAAGAATCTAACTTTTCCCTATGCGTCATCCTACGTTAATGGATCTAAAAGATAATGAAAATTCTTATTAATTTTTTTCTCAAATAAAACCAAACAGCAGTATCGTTAACCTACCCGTTTTGGACCTCTCTTTCCCTGTTAATTGCGAGTGAGATAATCACGGTGGAGCGAGAGTGATCGCAGGCGATCACAAGTATGGAAATTAAAAAGTTACCTTGATGTAATAAGCTTTCTTAATCTCTGCCTCGGTCGCCGAGGGGCTGATTCCCAGGACGTCATAGTATTCTGTCTCCTTCACCATTGGAGGGTGCCTTCCTCCTTCTGGATCAAACGGCCGGTGGATTAAAGCTACAAGGGAGCCCCCCTAGGTGAGAACCCAAAAATAAATAAATACAAGAAACGAGCTATACAAATCCCCAAACGGGGAAATAATAAAACTCCCCAATCCTAATTTCTCCGCGTACGATGAACGATGGCACGCAAATGCTACACCGGCAATTAGTCTCTGGAAATCACCTGTCTGCCTTGACCTCGGATTCCTTCGCGTTGACTATCTCCTGCGTCGTACTTTTCTTCGTGGCATTAGACTAAACCCCTACAATTCCCTCTTATGAGATATCGTACATCCCAAACAGCCGTGGCTTCTTGTATTTACTGTTCCCTTTTAAATATGGAAACGAAAATAAAAAAATACATGGCTCTTTTTACTTCCGCTTCTTTTATATAAACCACTCAGTTGTCCTTTATAAAATGCACAGTAAAATTTATAGTTTATTCAGACGTATACACATAATATCTCTACACGTGCACTTCATTTATGCATATACCATAGATTAACGGAAGTGGTTGTGGACTTTATTTTCTCAAAATACTCTTACCATCTCAATTATACAGTTTATTTAATTAATTTGGATAATATTTCACTTTTTTTTAGGATACTTAAAATTTGGTTAAGATAATACTTATTTTTAAAAAAATTATTATAATTTAATTAAAATAATTTTAACATAAAAAGTCAAAAATTATTTTCAAAAAAATTTTGGGTGAATAAAATTATAAAATAAATCATTTTTTCTATTTCTAAAATTGTAAACTTATAAAACAATTGAAAATTGATTTAGATAATATATTTTAATTAATATATATATTATAATTTAATTGAAAATAATAATATATTATAACTAATCTATTTAATAAAATTTTCATATATTTGTTTTATTATTATTATTATTATTATTATTATATCAATTGAAATCATTTTTTTAATAAAAGTTGAAATAAATTCTTCATGCATATATATTATTAATATTATATCAATTCAATTTTATTTCTTTTCACTTTGGCATAAGACTTTTCAAAATTACTGACCGTAAATCTCTGTTGAAAATAAAATACTAAACTCTAAATACATGATAACTCTTGCCAAAAAATATCAAAGATAAAGTTACCACGACTTTGTAGTATTCCGGGTTGTCATCTTCTGTGATCAATTCTAATATGTTTATTTGTTAATAGATTCAAATGATTAATTATTCACTAAAGGTAAAAAATATGTAATTTAAATAAATAAGAATAAAATATGAATGAAATTTTCCTAAATAAACTTATTTAAATTATATAGTAATTATGATTTTTAATTCAATCAATCAAGAATGGGGGTCCACAATCCAACCTCGAGTATAAACCTTTAGGCAAAACAAGGATATACAATTTAATAGTCTTAAGGTAATCAAAATGCATGGTCTAACAAGATCAACTTGAGTTCCACACCTTAGAGTTGATTTGTATCCTAATTTTTAATATTTCATTCCATTGAATTACCTAATAGATGAATGGATATGAAATCTAGGTTTAGATTTAAGGTTTTTAGGCTTTTACCACTTTGTGTAGATTTGCCTTAGGGTGGATAACAATAACAAAACCTTTGATAATTAGAGATCAAGAATTCCTAGTATCAAGAATATGTGATTATATCATTTCCTAAGTCAAACTAACTTTAGAGGGTATTTTAATCTCAATACTAGTGCCCTAACCTTTCATTCATTTCATTATTAATCTGATTTCACCCATTGTTTCCCTTTAGATCTAACCATAGGTTTTCATGTTTCACACCAAGATGACTTTTTAGCCTCTTATGGGCATGTCCTCACGTAGGCCATAAAATAATAAGAAAGAATCATTATTGATTTCAAATAAATTTAAAACAATAATTTATTCAATAATAAAAAGAAGAAAGAAAACAAACTGATAAAAACTTTCAAGTCTTCTCTCCCCTTAAGAATTGTCAAGCCATCTCTTCTCCTAAAAGAAAAAATAAATAAAAAAAACTCCCTAGAAAACCTAAATATTGAGTTTTTATAGTTTCCATAAAAAAACCTAACATGTGGCATAAGCTTCGAAACAATATATAGCATGCCTAAAATGGACTTTGGGAAGTACTCCAAATTTTTTCTCAAAATCAGAGTACATGTTTCCACCAGATTTTGAGTTCTAAAATTTCATACAACTGAATCTTGTGTCATGCCTCATTTCCCATGTTTTTTTGCCTTCTTTCTTACTCCATAATGGTCATTTCTTATCTCCCAAACTCATGATATCCTTATTTTTTTTTCATCATGGTCTATGAGTTTTGGCTTGCTTATTTCCTTATTTAACTCTTTATTAATCTTTCAAAATCTAAAGTGATTTAACTTGTACTCTTTTTTTCCTTTAAACCTGAAATAAATCTCCAAAATACAAGTTAAACTCATGGTTAGGGCCTTAGCATCGATTTAGATCAAGTTGGGTGATTTGAGTATCCTTTGATGCATAAATCATATCGAATATATGCCATTAGAGCACATATTTTGGCTCCAATCAATTATGTGTCATACTCTCCATTGAAAACTCAAGGCTGCTACGTGATCAATTAAAATGACATAGGTAATTATAGTAAGGTTCATGAAAGGCTAATAGAATTCATATGAGGCTTAGTAGACTCAAGGTTCTTTAAATTGAACAAAAATATTTTTTAAAAAATAATTGATTATTATTGTAATTGGATTGTTTTTACAACTGTAATTGGATTAATTTTACAATTGTAATTGTATTTATTTTTAAAATCTTAAATTGAGTCCACAACGTACTTGTATCTCATATATATTCTTTCTAAATTCGTTTTTAGGTTGGACACAAATATTTTGAAAAATCTAGTTTGTTTTCCCGTTCCCAAAGCTTTTAAAGAAGATTCAAGTAATTCTATCGAGTTGTGAATGAGACTTACATCCTCTCAAGTGCTCAGACACGATCCACTGGAGTATATGAAAAGCTACGTTATAGATGTGAAGTTTAGTATATGTTCTAGAGAGTGAGTTTAAAAGTAGCACTTGTCAGGTAATTATGTGTATTATTTCTCTTGTATAGTGGATTGTTGATTCAAAATTTTTTATCCTGTTGTAGACCCTCAATTTTGTCCCCTTAATACATGCCTTAGGTGTTCTTTCAGTACTGTATAACAGTTCCCTAGTGGCCCATTGCTACTCATACAACCTAACTTTTTTAGCCACCTTGGAGACTTTGATTAAGAGATTTATCTGGCCCCATTATGACCCCTGGCACCCTCGAATTAGACTTAGGATTTTTCTTTTTTTTTTAGGATAACTCATTTAGGTATATCTTTAGGATAACATACTTAGGCATGTTTAGACACACTTTTTTAGGTCACTTAGATGCATCCCAAATCACTTATGTTCACTTAGACACTTCTAAAACACACCTAGACATCTTATAGTTTGCACACACTCACCCAAGGTCACCTAGACACTTTCCAAATTACACACACTCACCTTATGTCACTCAAGTACCTTGCTGGTCACTATAGGTCACTTAAGACCACTGAGTCATGCCTTAGGTCACTTAGGCTAACCTTAGGTCACCTAGGGCACATTTAAGCACACCTTAACCCGTTTAGGCACACTCAAGCCCACTTAGGCATGCCCCGACCCATTGAGCACACCTTATCCCATTTAGGCACACCCTAGGTTACTTAGGCATATTTTTTATCACCTTAGGCACATTTAAGCACTTTTCAGATCACCTTGGGTCACTTAGGTGCTTTTCAGGCTCACTTAGGCCCACCTAGGTTCACTTTAACCCACTTAGGTTCACCTAGGCCCATTCAAGTTCACATAGGCCCGTTTAGGTTTACTTAAGCCCATTTAGGCACACCTAGCCCACTTAGGTCCACCTTAACCCACTTAGATTTATTTAAGCCCATTTAGACATATTTTGGTCTGCTTAGGTTCTCTATGTCCACTTAGGCACATCTTGGCTCACCTAGGTCACCTTTTAGGTAATTCTTACATAATTTGTATTTTTAACACTTGTATGTGTTTGATTTCTTATTTATTTTATTTTATTTACTTATTTGTTTAATTCTTTGTTTATTTATTTATTTTATATAATATTGCATGGGGATTGATGTTTTTAATTATATATATATATATATATGTGTGTGTGTATATGTGAGATTGCCATTCTTTTTATATTGCATAATTTTAATTTTCAATTTCATGACATTTGCTGAATCCTTACTTTATTTTGCATAAGATTTGGTGTGCATTCGAAAAGGGAAAAGAAGATATCTTCGGAAGATTATGGGACGCTAAAGGGAAGAATGCGGACTACGATGGACCGATCGAGGATGAGAAGACACCGATATTTTTGGCCATTCGGGATGATTAGCAGCAACGTACGTACGTAGAAGGGAACCTCTCTCCATTCTGGAGGGCAACATGCAATTGGCAAAAAGGGGGGCGCCATCTTGAAGTGGGTATGACCAAATGCTTTTGAAAAAAGAATGAATGCCACCAAAGAAAATCTGCACTTTCCATGCGAAGCCTCTACAAGCAAAATGCCACCAAGGAAAATTGGGACACTTGCCATATAAAAAAAGTGGACTTACCACAAAGCACAGGGACCAGCCGGGCTCTCAGGGGACTGAAATTCCTAAGAGCAGGCCGCACCATAGAGGCTTCGGGGGGTATCATACACGTTTCCGAGAGGGTTTTGGAGGAACACGGACAAGATTTTCTGGAAAGGGTAGACAACCCGCATAAGAATGGAGAGGAAAGGAATTCAACCGACACCATGAAGAGGGCGGCGGCCATCTGAATGATTTACCAAGCATCAACACGCACCATGAGAGAAGAGGGAATGCCACCAAATTTGTCCTTGAAGAACAGCGCGCATCAGATTTGAGCAGAACCAGATTTTCTCTTGAAGATTGACGACGTGATTTTGGAAGAGAGACGTCGTCAGATTATATTTTTGGGAGAGAACACAAGCACTATAATTTTCTGGGTGGAGATTAACACCAGAGTTTTCTGAAGGGATGTTGAAGAAATCGCGAGATTTAGGTTTGGTAAAAGACACCAGCAGAATTTTGGTTTGAGGAAGACACCACCAGACTTCGGTTTGGAGGGGGGACTGTCAGTCCATCAAGAGGGTGGCATGAGAAGCCAAAACATTAGATACAAAATAGAGATAAGGAAGTGAAGAAACGATTTGCTTTCTTAAAATAATTTTTTTAAAGAATTTAATTTATTTAAAGACTTTTTTTTTAAAAAAAAAAAAATCATTCTAGGTTTTAGGGCAACAATCTCACTTTCTTTTAAAAATATGCAACTCAATTTTATCTAAGTTGCATTAATTTTTCTCGATTTTCCAAAACTTTGTTTTCTTAACATAGGTGTACTTCCAAGCTAATGGTAATACATAAGTTAAGCTTATGAATATTAATTGGGGACTTGATGGACCCCAACATAAAATAATATTTTCAAAACTCACCTTTATTGCCACTTTTGCTACTTGTTGTAATCATAACCATTGTTTATTTTTAGGAATTATACACATGACTTATGTGATAATTGATGATTTCGTATACCTTGGTTATTTCTATTAAGCTATTTAAATACCATGCTTGATAGGATTTAGAATCACATGATCTGCCTTTGTAATATGCTCTAACTTTCGTTATCTTACGGGAGTACTTTGTAAATCACTCATGCTATCCAAGTATACTTTCTACCTTACGCGTTTAAATTTTATGAATGTGTATGTTTGTGTGAATTGTATTCATGTTCGATGTTGTTGATTGTCTTTATTTGTTTGATTTCTTTTGATGAGATACATGTTATATTTATTTTTGTTTAATCTAAGCAATTGTCTTATGATAGTACTTTAAGAAACACCACATGTACGCTTACTAACCCTGTTTTATTGTATGTGATTAAAAACGATTGTTTGTTATCTCAATATGCTATTAGGATTTAAGTAGACGTTTTTGCTTTCTTGGTACTTATGTCAATCAATTAATTGCTACACTTTCCTCAACTTAGTTCATAGAGGTCTTTCTTAGGACTTAAGAGGGTGTTACCTTTTGATATATTTTCTCGATAGGTAGCCTAATCTTCGAACCTAGATTCGCATTTTTCAAAAACACACTTTCCAAACTTTGATGACTCATTTTTTTTTAGGGATTTAGTTTCTTATTTTATTTTTTCCTAAAAAAATAAAAAAAAAAAGTGGCATATATGAAAAATGCGAATCCACATCTATAATTTTTTATTTATACACTTTGTGCGGAGGTTTTTTATTTAAAAATATTGTCGCTTGTATGTGATTATTTTGTCATCATCTTCATAATCTATTAGAGTTCAATTTATTTTAAAAAAAGATTTAATTTTCTCTCATAGTTGTAATTTGGGATAAAAATCTAAATCCTCAAGTTTTTTCTCTCATAGTTTTAATTTGGGATAAAAATCTCAAATATATATATAATAAAGCAGAACAAGGATTTTTTGACCACATGCCCGACCTAAGGAATGAAGAGTCCACGCCGAAGCTTCCTTCATAAGTGTACAATTGCGGTTCTCCAGGAAGCATCGCTGGTGCATCAATTGTTTTTCAAATGTTACAACTCAGTCAATTCGTGTCTAGGTGTTTGGTACGTGGAAATAGGGAATGAAAATAAATATTTTGTTTCCATTCTTATTTCTTAGTGGATAGAAATGAATTTGATGATTCTATTTCTAGCATTTGGATGAACTTAGGAATGCAAGATTGAAATGATTATTTGTTTCCATTCCAATGTTTGATAATAATAGGAATAGAAACGAAAAAAAAAAAAATTATAATAATATCCTTATATATAATTTAAAATCATTTTTTATTTTTATTTTTATTTTTAAAAAATAAAATTTGAGAGTTTTTTTGCTATTAAATAATAAGACTAAAAAATATATATACTCAATAAATAAAAAATTAACCATAAAAAATCATATAACCCTAATGTACAAATATTCAAAATTTATTTTTATTAAAAATTTGAATAATTTGTCATGCTTAAGTAGTTATAAAATTATATTTTATAAAAAAAAAGAAAAAAAAATATTCATTATAATATTTAAATTCTCAAAGCTAGTAAATGTTTTGCTTATTTCCAAAAGAGGAAATAAAAGAATTCAATTTTCATTCTAATTTTCAATAAGTATCATATCTTATAAAATCCATAACCTTAAAAAAAATTTAAATATTCGTTTTTATTTTTTTTTATCAAAATCTCAACAATCAAAATGAACATCCAAAACCCTAGAAATTAGAAATTGAAATTTTTTTTCTAAATGTTGTGGAAGGTTTGATTTATTTAGTTTAGGAGAATCACTTATTGCAGAAAAGTGAATGATGAATGAGTCTCTAATTTTGTAAAAAAGATAAGAAGTGGATGATGAATGAGTCTCTAGTATTGCAAAGAAAATAAGTATCGGTTTCAAGAATGAGATAAGAAGGTAAAATAGTAAATTTATGTTATTTTATATTATCAAATGAGTTTAATGAATTAGAATATCATCTACTTTTGATGAATTCAAATCTAACTTATAAGTTAGATTTAATTTTTGTCTGAATAATTTTTTATTCCATTTCTACCTTTTTAATATTTATCCAAACATAGAAATAATAGAAAAAAAAATGAGATATTTATTCCCACTCCTTATTACCGTGTGCCAAACACCCCTAAAAGAATAAAATAAAGTGAAATACAAAATATAATTCCAGGGAGGAAAAGCGAAGGTAGGGGCTAGAGCAGGGGAAGGCATGTCTAACGCTGTGGCGAATGGTCTGGCGGGAGCTGGAGCTGGTATAATTGCTCAGATTATCACTTATCCCCTCCAAACGGTACGTTTCACCCCCTCCCTCTACAACATTCCATGTTTTCAAGTAAAACGGCAAAATATCTGTGGTGACCGTAGGTGAATACCCGTCAACAAACGGAGAGAGTCGCCAAGAAAGTGGCCCCATCCCGCCTCGCATCTAGCACGCTTCTTCAGATTCTACAGGTTTTTATTTTTATTTTGTTTTAAACAATCTCGAGCGGCAAATCGTTTCTTCACTTCCTCCCTTCGTTTCTCTGATTTGTTTTATCAGGTCATAAGAAGTGAAGGTTGGGGAGGACTATACAGCGGCCTTAAGCCTTCCTTGTTTGGAACTGCTGCTTCACAGGTGCCCTCTTGTTTCCAGTGTGATATATCGTTTCAAAGTTAAAGATAGACATGCGCTGCTACCCCAAGGCGTCATATGTGGGTTGACAACAAAATTGGATATGGAGTTGAATATTGCGATTATATTTCTTATGCTTGGAGTTTTGGATTTATTAGCCAGGGTTTCATCCTTGGATTTATATATCAGCTCATCGGGAAGTTTTCTTTTTAGCGAAGTGTAGATACTTTTTCAATCAAACTGATGCTCGACTTTTGTTTTCCACATCTGTTCTTCTTTTTCCTTTTTATTAATCCAATAATTCTTGCCATTTTTTAAGAACTCTTAGTGCTTATTTGTGCCCTTTCCCTATTTAGTATTCTAGTGTTCCCATTCTTATCTATCTATATATATAAATTCTTGCCATTTTTTTAAAGAACTCTTAGTCCTTATTTGTGCCTTTTTCTATTTAGTATTATAGTGTTCTCATTCTTATATATATATATATATATATATCTAAGCAACCAAACAATTTGGCATTGAATATGTTCTAAATACTCCACCACTTGTCTATGCACCTTTTAAGTTGTGGGCCATTTATTTATTAGTGGATACTACCTGGAAACTTTGGTTTGAAGCATATGCAAGAAATCTTACATCACTACCATGGTTCAAAGTTATGTTTGCAGCTATTAGTTAATACTTTGAGATTTTGTAAATATCTTTGGATATGTAATAGGGATGGCTTAAATAATTTGAGTGTAGTAGAAGGCTAATACACCCACCTGCTTTACGAGGGAACAATGTGAAATTGGAAGGAGTTGAAACATATCAAAACAATACTCCTTTTCAAGGTAGAGATTTTGGCTCTCCTTAGAAGGATGAAGACAGGAAAGTAGCTAAAGGCCAAGTGTATGGGAAGAGGGGGATGAAAACCATTTGTCCAAAATTCAAAAGGGAGCTAAAAAAGTGGCAGTGCTTGGTGAACTACAATTGAGGAGCAGGGAGGAGGGCTGGAAATGGCAAGGAAGGACGGTAACTCACACTATCTTGCAAATGAAGTTAGGAATTCTGTCTTCAAATGCTAGAGGGGCAAATGATAACAACAAGGGGAAGGTTATCAAGTTTTTGACTAGATCACAGGAGGTGGATTTGGTTTGTTTTCAAGAACAAAACTCCAAAAGATGTCAATAGAGTTAGTGAGAAGATTAGGGGTACCGTTTTAAAATGAGGGGTTGTGATTTTATTTTATTATTATTATTATTTTTTTATAGACAAAGGCAGATTGAATTAAGAAAACGCCAAAACAAGGGGAACACCCTACGTATACAGACATTTGTTGAGAGAGAGAGAAAGAAGAAAAACCTTAATTCTCATTCATATGTTGTCTACTTACAATTGAGAAATATATATATACAAGGCTAGGAGTCCTAACTACCATACATGTGACCTATATTAACAAGGAAAGATTATATAGTATAAATACATTATATTCAACACTTCCCCTCAAGCTGGAGCATATACGTCATATGCACCAAGCTTGTTACAAATATATTTAATCCTAGGACCTCTGAGAGATTTAGTGAAGATATCTGCTAGTTGATCATTTGAATTAACAAAACTTGTAGTAACACATCCTGATGGGATCTTCTCTCTAATGAAATGACAGTCAACTTCAATATGCTTGGTCCTTTCATGAAAGACTGGATTGGATGCAATATGTAATGCGGCCTGGTTATCACAGATGAGTTTCATCTGTTCATCCTTTCCAAATCTCAACTCTCGAAGAAGATGTCTCAACCATATGAGTTTACATGTTGCCAAAGCCATAGCTCGATACTCGGCTTCAGCGCTAGATCTGGCCACTACATCTTGTTTCTTACTCTTCCAAGATATTAGATTACCTCCAATAAAAACACAGTACCCTGAAGTGGAACGTCTATCTGTGGGTGAGCCAGCCCAATCTGCATCTGTGTAACCAACAACCTGAGTATGACCTCTGTTCTCGTACAACACACCTTGGCCTGGTGTACTTTTGATATATCGAAGAATGCGGATTACGGCATCCCAATGGCTATCACATGGTGACTGTAGGAATTGACTAACAACACTCACAGGAAAAGAAATGTCTGGACGAGTAATGGTGAGATAGTTCAATTTACCTACGAGCCGTCGATATCTCCCGGGGTCTCCTAAAGGCTCCCCCTGTCCTGGTACAAGTTTGACATTCGGATCCATAGGTGTGTCTACCGGTTTACAGTCTAACATATCGGTTTTTTCCAGGATGTCTAAAGCATACTTCCTTTGGGAAAGGACCACACCAGAACTGGATTGAGCTACCTCAATTCCCAAGAAATACTTGAGTTTCCCCAAGTCTTTGGTCTGAAAGTGGGTAAAAAGATGTTGCTTTAGTTTCTGAATACCATCCTGATCACTGCCTGTAATGACGATGTCGTCCACATAAACAACCAGATAAATACACTGCCCCAAGGAGTTATGATGATAGAAAACTGAATGGTCTGCTGTACTGCGAAGCATGCCAAACTCTTGAACAACAGAACTAAAACGGCCAAACCATAGCAGAATAGGGTGAAGATAATTGATGATAACTCAAAAAATTGTAAATAGGATGAGGATTACGAGTAGAGCGAATACCTTTCCGAACAGCAATGGGTAAGTCATTAGGAGAAGGCAGAGCCGGGGCAGGTGAAGCCGAAGGGATAGGAAGTGAGTCAGCAGGTGCCTCAGCAAAAGGGAGAGGAGCAACGACACGAGGGCGATGATGATAAACCTGAAGTGGTCGAGGAGGCATAGCATCAGGTGGGGAGACAATGGGAATGAGCAAGACTTCAGAAACAGGAAGAGACTCAGAAGTGGTGGAAAAGAATGGTGAGTCCTCAAAGAAGGTGACATCAGCGGAGATAAAGTATCGATGAGTCTCAAGGGAATAACAACGATAACCCTTCTGAAGTCTGGAATATCCCACGAAGAGGCACTTCATGGTTTTGGCGGAAAGCTTGTCCTGTCCAGGAGTGAGAATATGAACAAAGCAAGTACAACCAAAGACACGAGGAGGAAGGAAATAAAGTGGTTGGTCAGGGAAGAGAAGGGAGTGAGGAATCTGATCGTGTAAGACAGAGGAGGGCATACGATTAATCAAATAACAAGCGGTAAGAACAACGTCCCCCCAAAAACGAAAAGGAACATTACTATGGAGGAGGATAGTACGAGCTGTCTCAACAAGATGTCGATTCTTGCGTTTAGCTACCCCATTTTGTTGAGGAGTATGAGCACAAGAAGACTGATGAAGAATCCCATGATGAGACATAAACGAAGTAAATGGGGTTGAAAAATATTCCCCGGCATTGTCACTGCGTAACACACGAATAGAAATATTGAACTGGGTTTGGATTTCAGCATAAAATTTCTGGAAAATAGAAAATAACTCAGCTCGATTTTTCATTAAAAATAACCAAGTACAGCGAGAATAGTCATCAATGAAAGTGACAAAATACTGAAATCCTAAAGTAGACGCAGTCCGACAAGGACCCCAAACATCAGTGTGGACAAGCTCAAAAGGAGACTTTGCCCGATTATTCAAACGCTTTGGGAACGAGACACGAGTATGTTTCCCAAGCTGACATGACTCACACGGAAGCGACGACAAAGTGGAAAAATGAGGGACCATCTTCTGGAACTTGGAGAGACTAGGGTGGCCCAGACGATTGTGAATGAGGAGAGGAGCATCAGTGGAAATGCAAACTGCAGGAGATGAATCCGAGGTGAGGTGATAGAGGCCTTGAGACTCACGTCCTATGCCAATCGTCTTCCCCGTACTCCGGTCCTGCAAGATCACAAATTTATCAGAAAAGGTAATAGAGCAATTAAGAGTACGAGTGATTTTGCTGATGGAAATAAGATTACAAGGACATTCAGGAGTATAAAGGACAAAAGTGAGAGGTAGAGAAGGCAGAGGAAGGGCCAAACCAATACCTTTAGCCACAGTTTGAGAACCATTAGCTAAGGTAACATTAGGTAAAGCAGAGGTAGTAGTAATAGAGGAGAAAAGATCTTTATTACCAGATAGGTGATCAGAAGCTCCAGAATCTAGAATCCAGGGTCCAAGAGAAGATGTGTGGGTAAGGCAGGCAGAGGCATTACCAGGCTGGGCAACAGAGGCAACAGAAGCCTGAGATGCGGAAGAGCTCAGAGGCTGAGGCAGCGGAGAATTAGAGGACTGGGCCACATGAGCAGTGCGAGGAGGCCGTCCATGTAACTGATAACAACGATCGCGAGTGTGGCCAAGTTTATTGCAATAGGTGCAATGAGGATGTTGACCTCTACCTCGGGTACCACTGCGGCCTCCTCGAGAGCTAGTTTGAGAAACTAACATTGAAGAATCTGAAGTGCTATCAAATGGCAAAGTCTGAGTGGAGGAGATACGGAGGAGGCGAGCAAATACATCATCCAAGGACGGAACTGATGAACTACCAAGAATCTGATCGCGGACAGGCTCAAGATCCGGACGGAGGCCAATAAGAGTAAGAACCATGGAGAACTTGTCAAGCTGTGTTTGTTGAGCCCCAACATTAGGAGTAAGAGGCATCACAGTCAAGAACTCCTCCTTAAGAGAGGCAATCTGGCCAATATAAGTAGATAGATCCAAGTCCTGTTGGCTGATATGGACAATAGCAGAAGCCACCTTATAAAGACGCTGGATATCATTCGTGTATAATCCTTTGGCTTGAGTCCAAAATTTAAAACAAGTTTTGTAGGCCCGAAGATGAAGAAGAATCTTGGGATCAACCGATTGCCATAATACACTACATAACTGTGCATCTATCTTCCTCCACTGTACACAGTCAACCTCAGGGATATCTGCCTCCTGTGTAATCAAGTGATCCTCATATCCTTGACCCATAAACCAAAGTTCAACAGAAGCAGACCAGGAAAGATAATTTTCACTGCCAACCAATTTCTCCGAAGTAATCATAGGAGATCTAGATATAACAGAGGAAAAAATGGAAGTTTTAGTAGCCATATCTACTTATCTGGAGAATGAAGTATGTTTGGATCGAAGAGAGCCCTAATGCGGCTGCAGATCGCGGCGTGGCAGCACTGGAAAGGGAGACGGCTTCAGATCGCGGCGTGGCACCACCGGAAAGGTAGAAGAACACTTCCTTAGGCACGTGCAGGGATTAGGATGGAGAAAAAGTAGCTGAAGCTCGCCGGAAAAACTGTTTGGAGGGTCGGCGGAGGCAAAAAACCCAAACAGAGGTACGTGCAGGGCTCGGATGGCAGAACCAGGGATGAAGGAAGGCTAGTCGGCGTCAGGCGAGGCTGGAGGAGGAGGCACGTGGTCGGGAAAGTCCTCACGCGCCCTCACGCGCCGGCGCGTGAGATGCAGTCGCTGGCCGGAAAATTGCGCGTGGCCGGCGCGTGGATGATCTTTTGGTTCCGGTGCCTTCACAAAAGTTGGAGATTTCCTCCAGGCGCTCCTTCTGGTATGGTCGGTGTCGGAAAAAGACGTCGCCGGAAAGTTCGCCGGAAATTTTTGCCGGCGGTGAGTGTTTTCTGACGACGATCCGACTAACCGGAAAGTATTGGGAGATGGGGAAGGTGACCGGAATGAAACACGGTCACCGGAAGGTTTCCCGGAGTTGATGACATAGGAAACAGGAAAGAATTAGGTTTTCTCTCTTGGCTCTGATACCATGTTGAGAGAGAGAGAAAGAAGAAAAACTTTAATTCTCATTCATATGTTGTCTACTTACAATTGAGAAATATATATATACAAGGCTAGAAGTCCTAACTACCATACATGTGACCTATATTAACAAGGAAAGATTATATACTATAAATACATTATATTCAACAGCATTATACAAAAAGAGTAAAAAAAAGGCTGCAAAAAGAAAGAAAGAATCTAGAGAGATATATAGCTAGCCACCATTCCAATCACCTAAAAAATTTAGAAAAGAGGGAAAATCTAAATCCAAAAACTGTCGAGACCACTCTAAAAGTGAACGGAAAAAGAGGTTCCTCAAACTTTGGTCTAATAACTCTTCCTTTTGGATCGTTCTTCGGTTTCGCTCACCCCAAATACACCAGAAAAGACAAATAGACGCTAATATCCAAACTGCTCTGCTCTTCTTCCTTAGCCCCTTAACTTTCCATTCCAAAAGAAGATTTCTCACTGAAGTCGAGAACACCCACACCAGTCCAAAAGGTGATAGCAACAAAGTTCATAACTCCCTTGTCTTACCACAATGAATCAGAATGTGGTCCACCGATTCCTCACTGTCTTTACAGAGGAGTTGTGAGTTTTTGATTTTGTATTGTTTTAAAAATTTGTCAGAATGACTATTTGGGTTTTCACTAATGGGCCTACTTTAGGGAGGGATAGAGTGGGCTTTTTGGTTGAGTTGGGGACCATGAGGAGATTTTAGCATAGTCATATTTCTAAAGGAATGCAACGTATGTATCATATCGCCTTCAACCATGAGAAGGTTCTTTGATATTATTAAGGAGCTTGAGTCGTGTGTTCTTCTTTTGCTTGGAGGGTTATATGGTGTGGTGGTTTGAACAATCAGTCATTATTGTGTTTGAGAGGTGGGAAAGTCATTTTAGTGGGATGATGCAATGTACCTTACCAAGGCCTATCTTGGATCATTTTACCTATTTTGCCCGATGGGGGTGGGATGAGGAGAGGCTCTATAGCCTTTTAGGTTCAAAAATATGTGGTTAAAGGAAGAGGGTTTCAAAGATTTGCTTAGAAGCTGGGGGTTATGGGTTATGATTTTAGAGGATTTTATGGTTTCATATTGCTTGTGAAATTCAAGTGTTGGATTCAGATCTGAATGCTTGGAACAAGAGGTGTTTTACAATATTATAGTTAGGAAGAAGATGACCTTTAACTAAGTGGGGGTTTAGGATTCCAAGGATATATGTAGGTGTCTTTTCTCAAGAGAAGTTGTAGCTAGGATGGTAGCAGAGGAGTATTGCAAGTGGGCTCTTATGGAACAAACCTCCCAAATGCAGAAATTCCTAAGCAACCTTTTGGACTCCCAAAAAGATTTTCTTTCTTAGGAGAACTTTTAGATTTTCAATGCATCCTATGACTTATTCATGAAGTAGTAAATGTATAGATTGATAAACCATACAATGTATCTAAATTCAAGGCTAGCTTATACTCTTAACAAATGTATCTATCCAAAATTTTTTCCAATGATTCCAACGTATACAATGTCAATGAAAAAAATAAGTTATATGAAAACTATGAGTGATACTAATTTATTGTTTTGATGGAAATATTAAATAATAAATCTTGTGAGCAATGCTTGTACCTTTATATGCACTCTCGAACAAAAATATTTTGACAATTTTCTCTCAATATGGGGTTTCTTACCATGACCTAATGATTTCTTTCTGATGCTGCCAGGGTATTTATTACTATTTTTATCAGGTTTTCAAAAACAAGGCTGAGGCCATTGCAACTGCCAATAGAGTCAAAGGACGTGGGGATGGTACTGTTGGCATCTTTGCTTGGATTATTGTGGCAGCTTTTGCTGGGTAAATAACAATTCTTTGGCATCAAGTAGAAATAGCTCCAAATATTTTGCCCTATCATATTGACCATATGTTCGGTTAGTTATGAGGCTCATGTGAAAGTTTTTTGAGTTATGGTTGAAGGCTAACCATGAATATCTAGCTGTCCTAGTGTGATAGCTTTACTAGGTTTAGGTTTATCAAAATACAAGGACCAATAGTACTATCATATTTCCAACTTTACTGAAGAGTTTTTTCAATTGATTAGTATTAAAGGAATGGATAATTTCTCATTATATTAACTCCCAAAAGGTTGAGTACAAATTATATACATACAAGTTCAAAGATGTCTTGCATTCCTAACTTGTCTAAGATTTGATGAAAAACCAAATTTGGTAACCCTTTGGTGAGGATGTCTGCTAGCTACCTAGTTGAGGCAACATATGGTGTACAAATAGTTCTAGAATCCACTTTCTCTTTGATGAAGTGTTGATCTACTTCCATATATTTGGTGTGATCATGATGGATGGGCAATATTTATAGTTGCTTTGTTGTCATAGTACAACATCATTGGTTCTTTTATCTTAATCTTATTTGTGAGTATAATTTTCAGCTATAGTAGCTCAAAAATACCTTGAGCCATAACTCTAAATTCAGCTTCTGCATTAGATCTAGCCACAAAAAAGTTGTTTTTTGCTTTTCCAAATGACTAAATTTCCTCCTAGAAATGTGTAGTACCCAGTAGTTGATCTTTTATCTACCATTGAACCTGCTCAATCCACATCAATATGGGCTTCCAACTTGAAATCGTCATTCTTTTGTAACATTATTCCCTTGCTTGGGGTTGTTTTTAGATATGAGATAATTCTATACACAACCTATATGTGAGACTTAAGTGGAGAATGAATAAACTGACTCACCACACTTGTAACATATGTATATGTTTCCCTGTCATTCTTTGATAGATACCTCGGTTAACCATATGTTCTTCATTCTTTTCCCCTGACTTGTGGTTTGATTCTATAGGGGCATCAATAGGTTTGCACCTTAGAATGCTAATTTCTTTGAGTAGATTTCGTACATACTGTTAAAAATGGTGGTAGAAAAGTGAATATGAATATTATTTCACTTGATGAAACTAGTGTGCAAATACAGGGTTATATAGATTACACGGTTAGCAAACTAAATCCTAACAAAACCACAAAACCAGGAAACTAAGTTACCAGATAATACAACAATCTTATCCCCTAATAATTCGACCTAACAAACTCAAATTATTCTTACTTATTCGGATAAGACTAATTCCAAATTTCCAACACTTCCCCTTAAGCTGGTGAATGTATATCAATCATTCCTAGCTTGCAACATAATCTTTCGAAGTCCAGTCTTGAGAGTCTCTTTGTAAGAATGTCTGCCATTTGTTGTCTAATAGGAATAAAGGTCATGCACAACAACTTTTCTTCAATCTTCTCCTTGATAAAGTGACGATCAACTTCCACATGTTTGGTTCTATCATGCTGAACCAGAATATGTGCAATGTTGATGGTAGATTTGTTGTCACTGTAGAGCTTCATAGGACCACTCCACTGAATTCTTAATTCTTCCAGTATTCATTTCAACCACAAAAGTTCACAAGTTCTAATAGTAATTGAATGAAACTTAACCTTTGTAGTACTCCTGGAGACAACTCCTTGTTTCTTACTCCTCCAAGTTACTAAGTTCTTCCAAACATAAGAGCAGTAGCCAGAAGTTCCTCTAAACAAAGTTCACAAGTCCAGACATAAGTTCCTCCAAGTTACTATGGATCCAGCCCAATCGATGTCTGCAAAGGCTTTGATATTCTTTTTCTCATTCTTCTCAAAAAACAAACCTTTTCTAGGAGATTGTTTCAGATATCTCAAAATTCTATGAATAGCTTCAAGATGCTCCTCGTATGGATCATGCATAAATTGACTGACTAAACTTACAGCAAAGGCGGTGACATATGAGACAGATAAATAAGCCTCCCTACTAATCTTTGGTACTGGCCTCGATCAACTTGTTTTCTCCTTGTTGCTTGCAACTTTCTGATGGTGTACATCATTCCATGCCAGTTTCTTTTAGAAGGTCTAGAATGTATTTTCTCTGAGAAACCGATATCCTTTTTTTGAACGAGCTACTTCCACGCCAACAAAGTATTTCAAGGATCTTAAATCCTTGATTTCAAATTCTTCTACAAGAATTTTCTTCAACTGTTCTATCTTTGTAAGGTCATCTCCGGTTAAAATGATATCATCAATGCATACAGTAAGTATAAAAACTTTACCCTTCAAACTGTGCTTAAAAAAACAATGTATGAATTGACTGTGCTTGAGAGTAGCCGTATCTCTTAATAGACTTGGTAAATTGATCAAACCAAGCTTTAGGGGATTGTTTGAGGCCATAAAACGATTTCTTCAATTTACACACCTTGTTCTTTCCTTCTCAATCTTCAAATCCAGGAGACATGTCCATGTAGACCTTTTCTTCAAGATCTCCGTTGAGAAATGTATTCTTCACGTTGAGTTGTTGAAGGGGGCAGTTTAAGTTTGTCGTGAGAGAGGGTAGAACTCAAACAACATTTAGCTTGGCAATTGGAGCAAAAGTCTTTCGGTAGTCTATGCCATAGGTTTGTGTAAACCCTTTGGCGACTAACATTGTTTTGTATCTTTCAATCATCCCATTAGAGTTATACTTCACTGTAAAGACCCACCTACAACCCACAATCTTCTTTCTTCTTGGAAGCTCTGTAATTTCCCATGTTCCATTACTCTTCAAAGCCCTCATCTCTGCATAAACTGCTTTCTTCCAATTTGGAGATGCCAAGGCTTCTTGAACATTATTCGGAATTTCTACACTGGAAAGGTTGGTTATGAATGCATGATGTGTAGTAGACAATCTGTCATAGGAAATAGAATTGGAGAAAGAATGAAAGGTACACGATCGAATTCGTTTTCTAAGGGCAATGGGAACATCCAAGTCCTGGAAGATATGAGTACCTTCTGAAGGTGCTTGTTTCACATCCTCATTCGGTTCGGATTCCTGGTTGCTAGGTTTGGTTGGGAACTCCTCATGATGTTGATGTCGTCGTCGCGTGTAAACTTTTAAGGGTGGTTTGAGAGTTTTCAAAACCAAGATGATTTACATATTGTTGTGAGGACTTTGGTGTGGGAGAACACAATAGGGAACCCAAATCAGGAAGGACATGAGAATTGTGACTCTTATTGACATCGGACTGAGGAATGACAGACCGAGGAACAGATTGTGAGACTTTGGACTGAGGGAGAACAAGTGTTTCCTAAAAATTAGCTTCACTTGATGTCTCTTCTTGAAGGGATTTTTGGTAATAAGACTGGGATTCAAAGAAAGTAACATCTAAAGAAGTGTAGAATTTCTTGGTGATGGGAGAATAACAACGATAACCATTTTGAGTGGGAGAGTATCCAAGAAACATGCACTTAATTACCTAGGATCGAGTTTACTTTTATTAACACTATAATTATGGACAAAAATAGTGCAACCAAAGACTCTTTTCGGTATGGAAGTGAGTGTTCAGATGTGAGGGAAAACATAGAGCAAACGGTCTAGTCGTGTTTGATAATTTAAGACTTGGGTAGGCAGACGACTAATTAAATAAGTAGCTGCTAAGATAGCATCTCTCCAAAATTGTTTTGGTACATTGGTTGTGAATATGAGGGATCAAGCAGTTTCAAGTAAATGACGATTTTTTCTTTTTGAAATACCATTCTGTTGGGGTGTATTAGGGTAAGAACTTTGATGGATAATTCCTTTTTTAGTGAAGTAGCCACTCAACAGAGAATTAAAATACTCTCGTCCATTATCTGATCTAAACACTTGGATATTTGTTTGGTATTGTGTTTTTATCGTTGAATGAAAGACTTTAAATGTTTTTCCTGCTTTACTTTTTTCTGACAACAAATAGTCCCAACAAACTCTAGTATGATCATCTATAAAAGTAACAAACCATTTTTTCCCTGTCATGGTTGGTATTTTGGAAGGTCCCAACAAGTCACTATGAATCAATGAGAATGGTATAGAGGGTGTGTAAGGACGAGAAGGAAAATGTGCATGGTGATGCTTGACCAATTGACAGATTTCACATTGAAAAGAATCCACACTTTTATTAGAAAACAAAGATGGAAATAAATGTTTAAGGTACTGAAAACTTGTGTGACCTGACCTAAGGTGCCATAACATTATTTCATCATCCTTAGCATTAAAAACATCTAAACTGCCTACTCTTGCTTGCCTACATATGCTTATTTCATCTTCAAACATGTAAAGTCCCTCATGTTCCTTAGCATTGCCAATCGTCTTCCCCAAATGTGGATCCTGAAATTCACACACAGAAGGAGAATTTAGCTATACAATTAAGGTCTTGGGTTAATTTGCTTATGGATAGAAGATTATCAGAGAGATTAGGCACGTGTAAAACAGAATTAAGGATTATATTTTTTGAGAGAATAATTGATCCTTTTCCTGCAACAGTGGATTATGAGCCATCTGCAATTTTAACCTTAAAGTTTCCTGGACATGGAGAGTAAGTTGCAAACAAAGAGGAATTTCCAGTCATGTGATCAATTGCCCCTGGATCAATGATCCAAGGGTGACATGACTTGGCATTTAATGCACTGACGAAGGTACCTTTTGAGCAATAGTACAGGAAGGAATATTACTGGACGTGTTTTGGGATTGATTAAGCAATTTCAACAATTGCTCAATCTGATTGCCACAGCTGCAGCTTGTGGAACTCTTTCAGATTGCCTATTGTGCGCCAGTTTGGAGGTCTGCCGTGTAACTTCCAGCAGTTCTCTCTGGTATGATTTATACGATGGATGTAAACACACCATAGCTTCCCTTCCTGTCTCTGGTTGCCAGCATTATCGGGATTTTTGACTGCCAAGGCTGATGGCTCCACTGGAGTATTGTTCTGTTTTCCAGAATCTCCTAGCATAACTCTTCTCCGGCTTTCCTCTCTTCTGACTTTGGCAAAGATCTCTCGGATGGAAGGGAACGACTTCTGGCTAATCAAGCGACCACGAACATCATCCAGACTTTTATTCAATCCTGCAAGAAAATCGAACACTCTCTTTTTCAATGGTTTTCCGATACTGCAGGCCATCGTCTGCACACTTCCACATGAGAGTATCGAACATATCAAGTTCTTGCCAAAGCTTTGATAACTGGCTGTAATATTGAGTGACCTCCATGTCACCTTGCCAAAGATCTCGTAATTTGGATTTGAGTTCGAAAACTTCTGCAGAGTTCTCCAGATCCAAGTAGAATTCCTTGACTGCATCCCATAGCTCCTTTGCTGTGCTATGGAAGAGAAAGGTAGGAGCAATAACGGGCTCCATAGAATTAATGAGCCATGCCATCACAAGGGAATTATCAGTTTCCCAAGTATGGTATTGAGACTCATCTTCCTTCTTCAGTTCCTTGACACTTCCAGTAATATACCCGAATTTTCCTCTACCCTTGATGGAGATGATTGCAGACTGGGACCACTGAGTGTAGTTTTTGCCATTCAATTTTTGAATGGTCAATTGTTGATGAGACAAATCTGAACTTCTTGTGTTGACCACCAAAGCTTGTGCAACCTCTGCTGATAACAATCTTTATTTTTTGTTCTCCAGAACTTGTAGAGTAAGCAGAAAATAACTTTGCAAAATTGGTAGTATGATTTGTTGCACTTGGATCAATGATCACGGTGCTGGAAAAAACAATCCTTAGAAGCATTCATTGCATGGATATTACCTAATTGATCCATAGAGCAAAAACCCGTAGTTGGTGTAAAACTTGGATTAAGAATTTCAAGCTGATTCGACATCCTTTTTTGTTTCTCTACATTACTCTTAGTGAGAATTCCTATTGATTGGGATTCTCCCACAACAATTCTATGATTTGTTTGTCCATTTTTCACCTTCTGATTTCCTCCTCTTGTACCAGTTCCCTTATTCCCATATTGGGGCTTTCCATGAAGTTTCGAATGCATGGTTTTCAGAGATTTATGACATTATTGAGAATTTCTAAGATTAGAGAAAGGGGGATTGCAGATTTAAACTGGAGGGAAAAGGGATTGATATAAAGCTCAACAATGAAAGCTAAACATAGCAGTTGGGAAAAAAGGCCAAAGAAAAAATGACAATAAAGGCCTAGAAAAATTTCTCACTATATTAATTCCCAAAAGGGTGAGTATTGGTTATATGCATACAGAGTTGACTAGGTTATGGCTAATTTAGGACTAAATCAGGAAATCTAATTACAACCAAATTTCAAGGGAAGAAATAGGGGAAAGAAACCAAATATACAACCATTCGAATCGATTACAATATTCACAAACCGATTATAGCCAATCAGATCTGGACATAATTTTCAAATCTTCCAGCAAGTATCTTACTGCAAATGCATTATTTTGCAGGTCCTTGAATGTATTGCTGACAAACCCTATATGGGTACTTGTGACCCGTATGCAGGTGATTTCAGTAACTTTGGTTACATTTTCTGATGCTTCTAGTTAGGTACCTGTAAATTGGTTTCTACATGTATTTATCCAAAAGTCTGATTCTATTTTACTAAGTAGCATCTTCAATAGTCAACTAATTTTCATGAGAATCAAGAATTCAGCATTGATGATGCTGCATGACAGCTATTTATATTATTATTTATTTTTTGTATACCTAAAGGAAAGACTTAAGTTAGGATCAGATCCACATAATTGTAGGAGTTATACCTTTGTTCCAATGGAGGAGCTTATCTTGTATTACTTTGACTCACTGAGTTTGTCCGATTTGGAGTATACAGGCTTTGGAAACATTCCTTTTAAAATGCTCTGTTTTTCAGTGTTCTAACCCTGCTATTTATGGAAAAATATATCTTTACTCAAACTTTTATATATTGCTGGTTAGGTGTGTTTCCCATTCACAAATTTTATAACATGAACAGCAGATGATGGCATATGAGAAAGAGTGTTTGGTTGAAATTACATGCATATACTCATTTCCTTTTTCAGAATAGAATGGGACCATGATCTTTGAATGTTTTATCATATGTTATTGTATTTTGTCAACTGAAAGATTTGTCCATGCTTTACAATTCAATTGATGATTCAACATTTGAGGTTCTTTATTTGATTTTAGACGCATACTCAAGCAGAAAGAAAAATCATGGAGGCAAAGAAGGAAGCTCTATTGAAGGAAGCTAGTGAAAGAAATTTGATAGGTTCTCCTACTTTTCAAGACGGACTTGCTAAACTTAATGCAATGAAACCTCTTCCTTATGGGACACTGCATGCGGTTGGTATTATTTCTATTTCCTTTTTGTTGGTCATGCTTGCATTTTACCGTGGGATTGTTGGTGGTCAGTGCTTCTCCTTTTTCTCTGCTTTTTCAATGCAAAATTTTTACCCATTTTAGTATCAAACTTCTTTAAAGATGCTTCTGCTCGAGTTTTCAGATTCAAAAGTACAAGTGATCATGTTGTTTAATTATTTGACTTTTAACCTTCAATCATTAATTGGAAGTTCTTGGCTAAACCGCATGGGAGCTTTAGTTTACCATATAGCTCAAGGAGTGTTGGGTGTCACAAACTGTTACCTGCTCTGAATCCAGATTCTTTGACATAAAAGGGGTCCAAAATCCTTGTACCTTTTGACAATGACCTAAAAATTACATGACATGGATTTTGTTTGTTTGTTTTTTTTTTTCTAGAAAGTAATCTCTGAAGTATAAATCGGTTATCCTGTGATGGGGTTCCTTGTTTTATGTTTGGTCACTGCCAAATATATATTTATCTTTTGTTTCTGTTATGTGTTTATACATCATCTGTAGGCACATGAAGTTTATAAAGAAGCAGGAATTACTGGATTCTGGAAAGGCATCATCCCAACACTTATTATGGTCAGTCTTATTTGGTAACTGAATTAATATTACATAAAGTTCCCGAGTTACTGCAACTATTACTGAAGGTCAATACATACCAGGTGTGCAATCCATCCATCCAGTTTATGATTTATGAGACCTCATTAAAGCATCTAAGGGCAAAACGTGCTGAGAACAAGCAGGGATTAAAAACCGTAACTGCTTTGGAGGTAAAATACACCCTTGAGATGGTGAAATTGGAGAGCACATTGTATAATCATTTTTATTAGTTATATTTTACTGGAATTAAAATTATTATGATCTATATGATACTTCATGTTGACAGCCTATAACTTGTGCTTCTTTAACTATTCTGGTTATTGTTAGATGGGCGACCCAATTTAAACTAGCCATTGGAAATCAAAATTTGCATGTATTAAAGACCTATGTTTTTCTTTTGCCATAAAGGGTAAATTTATCTTTTCAATGTTCTTTCCTACAAAAGTGGGTGTCCTCATCTAAATTAGGATGTTAAACTTAGTAGCCTGCCAAAATCAGGGATGTTCAAATGAGGCATCAAATACCAAAATTTACCTGTATTAAACCCTATGTTTTTCATGTCATAAAAGGTTAATTTTATCTTTTTAATATGGTTTCCTACCAAAGCGGGTGATCTTATATAAATTAGCAATGTTCAACTCAGTAGCCTTCTTGGAATTGGAAACCACCCCCCAACACCTACTTCCCTTTCCCTCTCTCATTTTCTACTCTCTTTTGTGAACAGGTTTTCTTATTAGGGGCCTTGGCAAAACTGGGAGCAACTGTTGCAACGTACCCTTTATTGGTTGTCAAGGTAAAGTTCACTAACAGTTTTTTTTTGATAGGTAAATAATAATTGTATTAAAAGAAAGAAAGTATACACATCGTATACAAAGAAAAAAGGACAAAAAGGCGCGAAGACACAAAAACCCGCTACCGCACCCTATCGTGAGTCTACCCAATCCACAAAGTCTAACAATGATAAAGATCCGCCCTTAATGTACAATCTAACCTAATCCCAAAATAGATACAAAAAAGAATTTTTAATTGCTTGATCCATGCTTTCAAAGTTGTTAAAAGCCCTCCTATTTCTCTCCCACCATAAAGCCCAAAACATACACAACGGAGTAGCTTTCCAAGCCTTCTTCCTCTTTTTACCCACAAAGGACCCGTGCCAACTCAGAAGGACCTCTCTAATTGAACAACTCAATATCCATTGAATGCCAAAAAGTGCAAAGATCAACTATCACAACAAAGGAGCTTTCGAACAATGGATGAGAATATGGTCACTAGTTTCTTCTTCTTCCTTACACAAGTAACATCTATTAGGAATCCTCCAACCTCTCTTTTTGAGTTGATCTAGAGTCAAAATCCTGGTTCAAGTTGCTTCCTAAGAAAATAAGCTAATTCTCGAGGGCACCCAAGAATTCCAAACAATACCATGGGGAACGATTCCACTCTCATATCGACCAAGGAGGAGTAGAAGGACTTCACAGAGAAAGCACCATCCTTCGTAGGCAACCATACCATGACATCATCGGTCTCCACAGACAAGGGGTGTATTGACAATCTCCCTAAGAAGGCTTGCACCTTCTCTAGTTCCCAATCGTGCAGATGCCTCATAAACCTGGGACTTTAACCACCATCCTCCCAAAGGTCACTCACCCAAGCATCTTTAGAGGAGGCTATGGAATAAAGCTCAGGAAAGGACTCTCTTAAGGATGAATCCCCACACCACTTGTCCTTCCAGAACTTCACCCTGTTTCCAAACCCAATTGTAAACCTAGTTCTTGTTTTGAACATCTCCCATTTGCCTCTAATAGCCTTCCACACCCCCACACTATGTCCTTTCCTAACAACTTTAGAACACCAACCTCCCTCAACTTGCCCACAATCACCCGTTTCTAGAGAGGGTCCCTTTCACTTACAAATCTCCAAGACCACATGCCTAAGAGAGCCTCATTGAGGATGGTTAAATCTCTGATGCCCAAGCCTCCTTGCTGTTTGTCCAACCGAACAATAACCCACCTCACTAAGTGTGGCTTCTGTTCTAAGGCACTACCTCCCCACAAAAAGTCTATTTGAATCTTCTCTAGTCTAGCAGCTACTCTTCTTGGAATGACAAAAAGAGACATAAAGTAAATCGATAGACTGGACAAAGTGCTCTTCACCGGGGTCAACCTTCCACCTTTTGAAAGATACTGCCTCTTCCACAATGCTAATCTTTTTCGAAAAATCTCTTCCACCCCATCCCATACCCTAGAGGACTTGAAAGGAGCTCCCAATGGAAGTCCTAGATAGGTTGAAGGGAGAGAACCCTCCTTGCACCCTAAAGCCCCAACAAGATCATCTAAGTTTGAGACTTCTCCAATTGGGATGAGCTCACTTTTTTCCAAATTTATCTTTAGGCCTGACATAGCCTCAAACTACATAAGAATCTAGCTCAAGTACTCAAGGACTTCCTTCTAAGCATTACAAAAAATGAGGGTGTCGTCTGCAAACAACGAGTGGGAAATCTCCACTTCCTCTCATTCTCTTCCCCTAACTTGAAAGCCATTGATCAACCCTCCCTCTTTTGCCTTAATAAGAATGAGAGAAATAGCCTCCATTGCCAAGATGAATAAATAAGGAGAGAAATGGTCGCTTTGTTGTAAGCCCTTAGAACTTTGAAAAAAGCTTGAGGAGGACCCGTTGACCAGAACCGAGAACCGGGCTATAGAGATGCACCATTTAATCCAGCTAATCCACTTGGAACCAAAATCCATCTTTTTCCAACACTGCAAAAATAAAGTTCTAGTTTACATGGTCATAGGCCTTTTCAATATCCAATTTACAAATGACCCATCTCAAGTTGGCTTTCATTCTAGAATCAATGGCTTTATTCGCAATCAAATCAACATCCAAAATTTGTGTCCTCGTCACAAAAGCATGCTGAAAAATTGACACTAAGTTTCCTACCACCTTCTTGAGGAGAATGGCTAGGACCTTAGCCAGAAGCTTATATAAGCTTCCTACCAAGCTAACTGGCTTGAAGTCCTTAAGATCTTCTGTTCCCCCCTTCTTTGGAACCAAGACAATAAAAGTGGCATTTATGCTCCCTTGGAAAGTCCCAAACTCGTGAAACTCTGCAAAAAAGCCCATCACTTCCTTTTTCACCACATCCCAACAAGTTTGCCAAAAGGCCATGGAAAAGCCATCTGGCCCAGGAGCTTTATCCTCATTCAAGCAAAAAAGGGCAGCAAATACCTTCTCCTCCGTGAAAGGAACCTCCAAAGCTTGAGCTTCAAGGCTAGGTATAGAAGCAAAGTCCAGCCCACTAATGGGTGGTCTCCAATTCCCCGAATCTGACATGGTTCTTTGAAAGGCATTTGCCACACCTTCTTTAATAGCCATCTCCTCAGTTAACAAAACACCATTCACCCTTAGCTTGGCCAGAAAATTTCTTCTTCTTCTAGCATTGGCCACCTTTTGAAAAAAATTGGTGTTCTTATCCCCCTCTTTTAGCCACAGTTCCCTTGACTTTTGCCTCTAAGAAATCTCCTCCAAATCTACCCAATATTTGAAGTCCTCTGCTATCCCTCTTTTAATCTCCATTTCCTCAACAGAGAGAGGCCTTTCCCTTTCTTGAGCATCCCAAATACCAAGCTGAGATAATGCAGCAACCTTTTTGGTAGAAACATTTCCAAACACCTCTTTGTTCCAAGCTTTAAGATTCTATTTCAGAGCACTGAGTTTAACCACTAAAATGTGGCTAAATGGCCCCTAAACATTATAACCTTCCCACCAACCCTTGACAAACTCTTTAAAGCCGTCCACTCTCAGTCACATGTTTTCAAAACGAAAAGGAATTTTTCCTGTCCTTACCCCGCCTCCATCAAACAGAATATGAGAATGATCTAAGACTGGTTTTGGGAGAATGTACTGACATAACCCGCTAAAGTGATTCTCCCAGTCTTCAGACACCAAAAAACAATCAAGCTTAGAAGCTGAGCCATTATTTAACCCACCCTTCCAAGTAAAGGCGCCCCTTGACAATGACAAATCTTTTATATCCAAATCATCAATGACCTCATAGAAGCGCCTCATAGAGGTTGAAACGCATTGACAGTTTCTCATTTTCCCTAGGAATCTCACAACGTTGAAATCCCCGTCCACACACCAAAGATCATTCCAAAGCCCTCTAATGTCTCCCAATTCATTCCAAAAATTCTCCATCTCTTCATTCAACACACGACCATAAACCCCTGTAAACAACCAAGAAAAGTTGTCCTCACAATTTCTAAAACTACAGGAAACTGAGAAAGCACCTACTCTCGTATCAATGAGCTCTAGCACTCGTGTGTCCCAAAAAATCAAGATGCCCCCTACTTGACTTCTAGCGTTTATTGCTCCCCAAGCCAGAAACCTCCCCACCCCCAAGCTCCTCACCAAGGGGGTTGACATCTGATGGACCTTAGTTTCTTGAAGGCAAACCAGATCAGCTGAGTGCAAGCAAATTAGAGCTTTAATAACTTTACGTTTTTTCCCCCTCATTAACCTCTCTTACATTCCACGAAAGATTCGAACCTTCATTGACAACAACTAGATAATTCCCCAAAACTCTTACCTGCCCTCCTCCCATTATTTTAGCTTGTGGAGCTCCCTCTTAGACTTAGAACTAGGCAACACACTCTTTTTAATCCCTTGCCTCAAGCCCTTTCCTTTCTTCCATTTCGTTCGAAGCTCTAACATTCGAAAGAGCTCCATAATTTCCTTTTCACAACCTTCCATTGGGAGTCCCAAAGACTTACTAAAAGTCAGTAACCTTTTAAAGTTGCTTTCCAACACATTGAGATCCCTTTCAGAAGCCAAACACTCTTCTTCCCCTGCTCTAAACATGACTTCCATGCTCCCGCTAATTGCCTGTAGATCTATTTCTGAACCATCCTTCAAGACCATTTTAAGAGGAAATTCCCTTGCAACCTCTTCCGCGAGCGAAAGCTCACAGCCACCCTTCACTGTATCCTCCCCAACAAATCAAACTCTTCGACTGTTGGTCACCACCCTCCAATCCCATGAGAGAAGAAGAAGAAGAAGAAGACCCACAACCCAAGGTGAAAGAGGGAGAGTACATCGTACCTGGAAACCAGCCCTACTTCTCCAATAGAGCGAAGTCAACTGTGTTGGAATTTTTATGTGTGGATTTACATAATCAATTTGATAATGCCATAAATCAGTGCTATTTTATTTTTGCATTGTGATCCGTAATGAGACTGGACACATATTGTTGCTTGATTTTTTATGGGTTCACCCTAATTCACTTGTTAAGTCAAGTGGTCCAAATAATATATGTAGTGTGAAATATATATATGAATTTATTTACATATATATATATATATATATATATATATATAGAGAGAGAGAGAGAGAGAGAGAGAGAGAGAGAAAGATATATGTGCATTTGGAAGACAGCCTCTTTTTTTCTTCTTGGAGAGCACGCATTGCACTCACACACACACTTGGACTGAATTTTTGGGGAGGAAAGGGAAGAGCTCATTGAACCCTAATTCTGCCACCATCACGGATTGAGCAGTTTCTTGGATTCTAGTGAAGCGCGGATATGACCTTCCATGGTATAAATCAAGGTGAGCGTTTTTTTTTCCGAAAAATTGATGCATGCTTAAATGTTTACATGTGATCCTATGTTGTTTAAATAGTCATCAAACTGTAGAAAAACTGTCATTGGAATACTGCATCGACAAGGAAGGCCACCATGAAGTCTCATCTCCTAATTGCAGAGCCCTTCTAGGGTACAATGCCTTTTCAGCAAAGGAGGAAGGGCCTAGCAGGGACTTAAACCTCTCCCGCTCACATAAGCCCAAGGGGGTAAGGCTCACAAAGCTTTTATGGGCAAAAACTTCTCTTGGGCCTTTGGAGCACCAAGAGCCCAATCTCCCATGGAAGAGGTAGAAGGGCTTTTAAAAACTGCCTCCAACCTACACCCAAGGCCCAACCCAACCGAGGAGGAGACCACATCCACTAAGGCCTCCTCAAAAGCTGCCTCTTCTGCAGTCGCAGGACAGTCTTCAATCAACTCAGTTGTCTCCTTTCCTACCCAAATCAATTTTTCCCTAGAAAAGCTAGCCGAGACCATTCCACCACCAGCAGCCAGTCCTCCAGTAGTGGACCCCACCCATCTTCTTCACTATGCCTAGTTGCTCGTTACAAGGGTGCATCTGAAAGACCCAAGGTGGGAGCTCCCACCCAAGGATGAAGATATCGGTAATCACGGATATATTGGTACTTCGATTTTACGGATATATCGGCGGATATTTTGGAAAAAAATATCGATAAGGTTAAAATTGATCAAAATTTATAAAAATATAAGAAAAATTTCATAAAAATGTAATGAGAAGTATAATGATATTTTTAAGTTGTTTTATTAAATAATTTGATATATGTATAATATGATTTATCATATTTGATAATAATGTCGTATGCATCGATAAAAATATGAATTTTATAAGTGTACATATATTATTAAATTACATCTAATATTATGATATTTGATTATAATATGTCTAATTTTAAAATATATATTAATATTAAAATTATGATCCATTTAATTCAATTGTATTAAACAATATAAAATAAATTATGATATATATATATATATAATTTTTTAATATTTAATTAATTATTAATGATATTAAAAACATTATGAAGAAAATTATATAATTTTTATATTTTTGGTAATCAATTAAAATAAAATTTTGCATTTAATTATAAAATAATTATAATTAATTTGCTCTTTAAAATATTCTTTTAATATTTTCTTTATATAATGAGTTTAAGTATATATAAGTTTAGTGCATTACATAGTACAAGGGCAAGCTAGCTCGGATGGTTAGTGCCTTAATGGATGAACCCCAAACCTTTTGGTTTGGGGTTCAAATCCCCTTAGCAGCAAAGGAAAGGGATTTTTTTTCAGGCACTGTAGCACATTGACTTTACTGTAGCGCATTTGACCGACGTTGACCCGCGTTGACCATGTGATATATAGGGAAAAATTGGCGATTTATTGCTAAAATCGCCAATATATCGCGAGATATCGCCGATTTTTGGGGATTTCTCCCGAAATATCGCTGAACTGATATTTCTCCATGAAATATCGTGTCGATATCCTCCGATACACGATATATCGATGATATATCGCCGATATATCGCCGATATATCGCCGACATATCGCGATGTTTTCCTCCATGCTCCCACCACAACCGAATGGTGAAGCATAACTGCCCTACAACCACTTATAAACTCTCCGGCATCTTTCTCCCATTTGTCTTGATCAAGATTTGTGCCTACTAAGGATTTGTCCTCTTACAGTCTCCTCATCCAATGCTAGAAAACCTCTGCAAGCATCTCCCACCGGCTGGAAAAAGCTTTTGTTCCACAGGAAAAGCAGTAGACCCATAATTCTAGCCCAAGCTTTTCTGGACTGAACACCCCCCTTAAAGCAACCAACCAAAGGACTCCATCTATCAAGCATTAGAGCTTTTTCCTTGTAGAACCACCTCATTTCTTGCAGAACCCTTTTTGCCTCCCCCTAAGTTCAAACTCAAACAAAATCAGAGAGCCCTTCAACAATGACAAGTGCAAATTCCCTTTTAGCTTCCAACAGACCCTAGCCCAACTTCTCAAGGGGGGTAGAAGAGGGGCCTCATCCGAGAAATGACCCCATTGGCCCACTAAGCAGCAATTGAGGACCTACATTTTGTTGAAAGAGTTAACATTTCCAAACTGCAGCCATACAGAATCGCACACAACCTTCCTTGGTCCCTTCGTCACCTCAGCATAAGAAGCCAGAACTATATCTCCCATAGGCTCAGCTCTCTTAGTGTGAGGAGCCTCTCCTGATGATTCCTTGAGCACACTATGAGGACTCACTACTCCGCAACTTCTCAGTTTCTGCGCCAAGACTAACCAACCTCCTGGTAAACCTCTACCTTCAGGAAAGATCAAAACGAACCTTCTCTCTTCTGTAGTAAAAATTGAGCACAAGAGAAATCTTCCCGCTTTATTACTACATAGCTGAAGTTTGAAGCTTCTCTCTCCTTCGACCTAAGAATTGCTAAAAACTTTTCGGTCTCCTTTTTGAATACATAACTCCGCCCCTTGTAGAATGAGGGAGAGACCTTTTTCTCCAAACCTAATCCAGGTTGAGAATCTCCGCCCCTTCTCAGTGATAACCCCAGAGACTTTTCCTTTGAAGAAGCCAACCGAAATCCCAAAGGATTTCGAGTCAACCCCAAACCAGGCTTTTCCCCTCTTCATGGCCTTATGCAACTTTCATATCCCTTCACTAATAGTTTGATTCATTGGTGATGTCTAAAGCATCTAAAATGGAAAATATGGTTTGAGGTGCCCCTCATTGACATCTGGTTCAGATGATGTATAGATCACAATCGGTTTGCTTCATAGGCCTATTTGAAGGCATCTACTTTCAAGTGAACATGCATAAATACATGGATACATGCATACATATACACATCATAGATGATGTATATGTTTATATTTGTATGCCCATGAAAAAGTATATGTTTGTATAAGTATTGATAGTGTAATAGAAAAGAGCTCAAATGGATGGTTTGAAGAATTTTTGCATTCATCAAATGTCTTTCTTGTAACTGCTTTGAGCTTGTTAATGCCAGATAGTAATTACATTTATAGGTCTAAGAAGTTGATTGAGAGAATCAATTAAGGTGGTTTCCACCTCCAGTGTGGGCTTTATAAAATTTAATTTGATATGTGTTCCTTAGGTAATGGGGAACAACTAAACCCTAAACCATATGACAAATTCAATTACATTCTCTTTAGTTGATTACCCCAAAACCGTGTTGAGGCTTCACTTTATCCTCTTTGATAATGGTTCCTCTAGTGCTATGATCTTTACCATAAAAATCTAATAAATAATTTTCATAAATTTTTAATTGATTGTCTATGACTCCATTAGTTCCCTTGAAGATGATTACAGCTTGTTACAACTGCATGCACAGCTGTATGTGAAGATTATTACAGCTGTATACACAACTGTATATTATAGCTGTAATATATATCTGGGTATATTTGTGTATATAATCCCTAATATGTAGGGATAGGGTAGTTTACAAGTCTTTCCTCATTCTTTCTTTTTGCTGTTGTATATAATTGTAAGGTTGTATACTTTTAAGATATGAATGAGAAATAGAATTTTTCGCCACAAGGTCTTCGGGTGGAAGTTCTGTACAAATGTTTTGGGATGCTATCAATTATTTTTTTATTCCAGTTTTTTATTTTCTAAGTTGTGGAATATAATATTTATATTAAATTTTCTTGCCCAACTTTTTGATAAAAAGAAAGAAAAAAAAGAGGAAATAGCTCTTTTGTTATCTTCTCTCACTTATGTGTATTTATTGCATACCATTCAAGATGTGAAGGTTTAGCATCTAAACTCTTTAGGTTTGTCATCAATCAGCTCATTTTTAAAACTCTTTCTAGCTCTATCAAGATAATTTCTTTTTTTCTGTCTAGTTTCATTTGAAAATTTAAAACCCCACCCAAAATTAAAGGCTTTGCATGGCTCGTGGTGAAAGGGAAAGTTAGTACCCTTGATATGCATTATATGTAAGGGAAAGTTGTAAAGCCCTCAACTTGGAATGATGTGTTATATATAAGAGAAGTGGAAAATCAGTGCATTATCTCTTTCTATATTGCCTACAAGCATTAGGGTTTGGACATGGTTATTCAGACCTGATAAGGATGATTGGGTTTTACTCAAAAGTATGGATGATATGTTAATAATTTCTTTTGGGGTTTTCTGGTGAACAACCTGGATATAGGGGGTTGTAGAGTATTGCTAGCATGACTTTTGAGGAAAAGAAATGCAGAGGTTATTAAGGATAAGTGGAGCCCAGTGGAGAGAGTTTGGGCTTTGGTTTACTTTTCCTCTTTATTATAGGCTTCACCTGCAATCTTATAGTAAGCAAATTCCTGTTGTTGTCATTTCTTGGGTGACCAAGAAGGCAAGAGCCCCTAGATATTTGACAGGTGACTTGGCCAACCTTTTTATTTGATGTGTATTGCTTGGGTTGCTTGCTTAGTTAATTAAGGCAGCAGATCTTTTAACCAAATAAGGAGCAAAGTTTTTGGTATCTTCTTTAAGAGATTTATTGAACTATATTTAGCCTTTTTTTGGGGTAATCATTTCCAGTTGTTTTGTTTTTTTGTTGGGAGTTTTCCATTTGTAGTCCAATGTACAGTATTCTTCCTTGTCCGTATTGTTTCTTTCATATTAATTGAAATTAAATGGTTTTCTTGGTTAGATCACACTTGTAATGCATCAGAAGTTCCTTTCTTCTATTTTTTCCTGATAGTTGATAACTACTCAAGCTATTACCTTGCCTGAAAGAGGAGCTTAATCCAATCCTTTGTTTTTTTTTTTCTTTTTATTTTTTCCTGTAGCTGATTTTGATTAGATCAAAGTTGTATTGCTTTTTCCCCCAACAACTGAAGACTTCCCAAAACCTGCTTTTCATGCATCAGCCTGCATGATTGTAGACCAATCTTGAGGCATCTTGAGTTTGTGGGTGGTATGAAGCATATTAATTCTGTATTGTCTGTATAAAGTAAGTAGGCCTTGCTGTATGTAGCACTTTCCTTCTTCATTTCCCCCCTTTTTGAATGGTTTCTTACATGCATATATAAAAGTTGAGAGAGGAATTATTACTGGAAAATGATCATAATAGGAAACCAGAGTTGATGGTTGCCAGAGAGTAAACATTTCCAAAAAGCAAGGCATGATCCATGAAATTGATTCTAAAGACAGATGGATTCTCCTGTAGCAGTTGGAGTTGGAAGTGTAACACATGTTGTTGGTCACATACTTATTTTTTTCACTTAGAGAAAATGTTGTCTCATGCGTCATTGCATCAATTTCTGGTCACCAACTGAGTGGGCTCAAAAAATGTTAAGCAAAACTTTAGTAAATGTTATAATTTCAGGCTCCTGTCTTTACTGCACATGAAATGCTGCGTTTTGGTACATGTGGGTGAGAAAATATTGGGGCTTAACCCTTAATGTAACCTTTTATTGATTGGAAATTCACTTGCCCATTCTACAAATTCTGTTTGAAGGTGCTATATTACTTTTCAACTATTCAGCTTGCTGAATGCATTTATCTTTTTGAGCAGTTATTAGATTACACACCATCACCCATGAACTTTTAGTTGGAAGTTCATGCTGGATGTTGCCTAATTGTTTCTGGTATGCAGAATTGGAATGAGAGCATCATCACTATAAAGGCAGGCTTATAGAATCTTTTAGTTGGAAAACAGTGGTCTAGTTATAGATGTGGGATCGATTTTTCATTTAAGTCAATGAGAATTAATGAAATACAGTCCCTTTAAATGCACAAGTTGCCTGTTAACTTTTAAAAACCTGTTAAATGCACTAGTGAAAAACTAATTACCAGGGTTCTATCATTCGGGTTCTAATTTCTTTCATACAGTAATCTTCTTTAGAGCTTTAGTAATTCAAAGACTCTTATTCTTTGGAAATACCTGTAGTAGCTGAACTTGATAGAACTATTCTGTTCAAAACTCGAGTACCTTACATGGATTTCATTAAATGATTTATGAGAACTCTTCTACCTTTGATTAGTCACATCCTCCGTTGATAAAAGTCTCCGATTCTTAAGTTGAGTTATTAGCACCACTTAAATAAAAAAGCACATTTTCGTTACAATGTTTCAACATTTCTCCTCAGCCAAAGTATTAATATACATGTAACATGCCATGCCCAGGTTTGAAGACATAATCTAAAGTTGATTAAGACATGGACACATTAGCTAATTAGTTATTTGACTTAACAAAGATGGTCTAGATTTTACTCATCAGGGTCCATGTTAAAATTACAGCCCTCACACTTCTAGTTCTCTCTCTTATAATATTGGATACAGGTTAGAAAAATGAATTTTTGAGGTTACAAAGTATTTCCATTGATTTTGTCAATCAGAAAAACTACCTTCCTGAGTAGCATCTGTAACTGCATAAGCGCACAAGCTATATAAACCATGGCCATGTAGCCTACTCTGCATTTGGTGACTAAACATTGTTTCTTATTTACATCCAGTGGACATACATTAAATGGCCATGTATTTAGGAAAATTGCAGTATTCTGCATTTTGAATAACTTACTTTCTCAATATGTTCCTCTATGCAGTCAAGGCTTCAAGCAAAGCAGGAGATTGGTGGGAACATCTCATTAAGATACTCAGGTTTGCTTTCAGATAAATTTTATTTATTGACTGAACCACTTGAAGATGAATTGTAAAATAACACTGATTAGTCTTACACAGGTAAAGATCTTAGTTTGGAGTCCTAAAGTCAAAAAATGCCAAACTCTAATGTCTGGTTAAGCTTTGCCACACTAAGCTAAAAGGTGGTGCAGGTGCCCCCTAGTGTTGTGAATGTAGCACACACATCTATGAGGCTTCCATTTCTTTTGTTCTTCTGTTTTTCTCTTTTGAAGTTTTGAACAGGGAAGTAGTAAGCTAGGTGGTCTCCTAATGTCATAGGTGTGTTTGAAGCGCAACTTCAGTTTAACACTAATTATCTAGATATGATATCGCCATGGGGGATGGAGATTTAGGAACTAACCTGATGCTGAGGATTTTACAAGTCCAAGGGCTCAGAAGATAGGTCTCCCATCCAGAGAGATGAGAGAAGTGAACTCCCCCTTGAGGGATGTATCATATCAAATTGAGGGAGTGGAGTGAAGAAAGGCGCCGATGAAGTCAAGTGACAGACTGAACAGAGTAAATACTAAAATCTAAGCCCCTAGCAGATCTCATTGAATGAATTGACCTTAGACCCCTGAGAGGAAACAGTAAGGTAAGCAAGCAACACCACACTTTCCCTAGAGGCATTATTTTAATATCCTAGGTGCTACCAAAAATTTCCTTGGTTCTTTATGTGTAGGCATTTTCTAGAGGAGTTGATTAGGGTTGTCTATTAAAACATCGTACGTCAGATTGAAGGAGAAGAAAGAAGACTAGTCTTGTAGCTTTGATTCCCAGAGGTACTGAATATCCTTTGCCTGTCTATGGGAGCTGGCTTGCTACTGAATGATGCAAATCATACTGCATTTGTCTTCTTTATTTAACCATTTTGTGGTTAGCCATCAGTTGTGGATTTTTGGTTGACATCATCTCTGTCTACCCTTTGTAATGAAGCTCAGTCCGTTATGTATGAGTAAATAATCATTTCTCCTTATGCCTGCATCAAGAAATGATCAGGAATGCCATGTGGGGCATTTAATTTGACATTTTTTGAACTTCTTCAATCAAACTAGAATTTCAATGAAAGTTGGACAGTGAAAATCATCAAGCCAAGCTGATTTTTAGTAGGTCCAAAGCACGTAAATTATAAAATTAAGAAGGCCTTTTCTTCTAGATGGAACAAACTTTCTAATTTTGTCACATCTGCATTGCTATTGGCTCTTAAGAGTTTTAAATTCTAGGGTTTTGAATTTTGAAACTGACAGGTTCAAGGCTTCCATATTCTTTGTTAAGACTAGGATCTTATAGTTGGACTCAACCCCCTCTTCATTCTCTTAGGTGGGCAGAATTTGTGGTGAAATAAAAGCAATATTATTTTGTATCTGCATCAGTAACAGCGGAAAAGAAATTGTGGTTTTAGATCCTCAGTTGACTGGAATGGTGGTAATGCTGCTGGGCTGTTTTCTCTTGCTCATCAATTTTTCTGTCTATTTCATGGATTTCTCTTCTTGCAATGCCATACTGCTTTTGTCAGTGATCATAATCAATGGTGTCAATGCTGTTTGATGTTTCATTTCTCCCAGTTTAACTCTGAGAGGGCACACTGTTTCTCTTTATGCTTTAAAAGGTGAGATGATACCTTACCTATGGTTATCAAAATGGTAATTGAATTATTTCTATTACAGGTACATTTGATGCAATAGTTAAGATGATCCGTTATGAAGGATTACCAGGATTTTACAAGGGAATGAGCACAAAGATAGTACAGAGTGTTTTTGCAGCTTCTGTACTCTTCATGGTCAAGGAGGAACTAGTAAAGGCCTACTTGGTGCTAGCAGGTAAGAACCGGAAAGTTCTACAGAAATGATTCTGTTGCGCATTTTAACATTCCAGACAAGGAAGCTGTCTTGCAGCTTCTGTACTTTTCATGGTCAAGGAGGAACTAGTAAAGGCCTACCTGGTGCTAGTGGATAAGAATTAGAAAGTTCTACAAGAAATGATTTCTCTAGCACAAAAATGGAAGTTGTCTGATTATTTGCCGATTTCTTGCATTAAGTTTTATCCTCCCATAGTTTTATCAAATTTCTTTTGTTTGATGATGTTAGACATTGTTTTATTTTCTGGAGAAGAGTTAGGCCACGTGTGCATTATACATTATACATTCTAAGGCATGATAGTCGGGTGAACTTTTAAGTCAATGGCCCATTATGCTTGCAATCCATAAATTCATAAATAAATAAATAAGTGAAACAAAAACAGATAATTATAATGTTTCTTTTGCAAATGACATGTATAGACATGGGACAAACAATGATTAGCTTACGGTGCCTTGTTCGCCAATAACACCGGTTCGCATGTTTAAGGATGTCGAGTAGGATTGAGACTGTCTTTCCCATTTCCCCATTGAGCAATTTCTTTCAAAACGTTTTACACGTCTTATTTTTTCTGATTGGTTGTTGGGTTGCATGCCAAAACTCGAAACGTTGTACCTTTTGTCCTTCACTTAGAACCATATGTCTACGTTTCCTAATCTTGAATTAGTTCATAAATTTTAATCTTGTTGAGATTCTTTTAAAAAACATAAATCTCAAACTCTTTTTTTCAATGTGGTGCTTCTAAATCTTGAATTTGATTGTCTTATTCGTAATCTATGAAATTTGAAGCCAACAAGATGTTTTCCTTTTTATTTTTATTTTTTCCTAACTAATTGAATCTTGCATTTGGTTCATTTGGTGTTGCTCTGTAAATATTTTTTGGGTAAGGGTTTTAGGATTAAGGGGAATCAATATTATTCCGAAGAATTTTTTTAGCCGTTGGATGTCCAAGATTATATTTTGACTATCTATTTTAAATTTGGAAAAAAAATTTAAAATTGGATATCAAGTATGAGCTCAAAATGGAAGTGATGTGAAAACCCTATCCTAATAGGAGTTTTGGGCACGCTTCATTATCCTGGACAAAATCTCTATCCACCTAGTAGACGGTGAAGCTTTATCCTCTGAAAAACAACCCCACAACACGACATATATCAACAAAGAGCAATTTGCTGCGAGACTCCTTCTACTTCTTTCCTCTCTCTTCAAGTAGTTTCTTCATTTCACCCACATCCAAATACAATCCTAGTGCTAATGAGATGCAATGTTCTAGACATGCTCTTCTAGTTGAACCTTTCATTATTGGAAGTCTTATTCGTTTACATGGTAAAGATGAGCCAGAAGGAAAGGTTCAGCTTGGCAACCCACATTCCTTTCCTCTAACTGGTGACCGAGTTTCCAAACTCGGGCAAAGGCGGGGCAAAGGGGCATATCCTTGTCTCCGGTCCCCAAAGTGAAGGAGATTTTGAATAAGATATGTTTTTGTACCAGTGCCAGCATTTTCGACTATTGATGCAAATACCATTCCTGAGCTGAACAAGAAGTTTCCTTTCGCTAAAGACATTGCTCATCATGAGCCAAAGAGGCCCTCCACCAATACAAACCATTTTAGCAAGGAGTCGTTCGAATGCATGGCTTCTTCTCCCTCCTGTCCAAAGCCAAACTGCGTCCCCAGTCGAGAGGAGGTAGCTGAGCTTCTAAGGTAGATTCCCTTTTTCACTGAGAGGGAGACTCTTGTATAAAACATGAGTGCTTTTTTCGGCCACTTAGCGAATCTCAATTGAAATAGAGAATAATTCGAATCGATCCTTCACGACATGACTCCTATATGGTATTCTGAACACCAATATCTCCCGCATTATGCCTATGCAGGACTACACAGCCTTTGAGATGACAAAAGTGGTAAGCTGTCTTCCTTTTTCGCTTATTTTTCCTTAGTCTTTGGTTTCATAACAACTTCTCTACTGCCTCCTTAGGTGATAATTGAAGTTCGGAACCTAATGAGGTAGCGCACTTAGTTCTTCTACTAATTGGAGACGATTAAGACTATGAGGGTATACATTGCCCACAACATGGACGACAATGAGGATCTTCGCGCTCGATTGGAGTTAGCAAAGAGTGAGGCCGCTGCTACTCGGAAGCTTGCTAAAGAAGGGGTCGAATTGCTAAGAAAGACAAAAGAAGGGAAAGAGGCAACTAAAGTTGAGGCTTGCCTACTGGTTGAGGAGAAAGAGGCGATGGAGGCTGACAAGAAAAATGTCAAGGAAGAGGTTAGACGGCTAAGATAGGAGCTGCAGGAACTCCGGGTGAGGTTTTCCATTCAAAAAGAAGAGTTGGAGGTTGAATACCGAAAACAAGTGGATGACATGTTCTTCTATGGCTACCGGTGCTGTATAAAGAAACATGGCATTGCCCAAGACACTCCCAACTTTCCATCGGATGATGAAGATGAAGGTGTAGGCGACCCTACCCGAGGTGAAGGATATGCTTCTGGAGCCGATTTTTCTAATGGGCATGCTTGATTTTGTATTTGTATATGTTTATTCTGGTCGAATGTGGCCTAGACAACAAATTTTATAAAGACATTGAATACTCTATTTTCTAGAATACATATCTACTTTATCTGCTTGCTCTTCATACTTTTTACTTTCGTAATCAAGTTTCATTGATAATACTGTTTTAGGTTGGATACATTCCATGGGTGGAGCAGGGGTACGCAGTCTAGTGTTTGAAGATGGTACGTCCTTGAATCTCTAGCCTTAGTTACAATATAGGGCCCTTCCCAGTTATCTTGAAGCTTTTCAACTCCTATTTCGGTTGTATTTTCAAAGACTCTTCTGAGAACGAGTTCTTATCTGGAAAAATCGTGGCGATGCCTTTTTGTTATAATGAGTGATCGCTCTTTAACGCTAATAAGCCATTCAGATAGCCGTGTTTCTTCGTATTTCATCAACCCAATCTAACTAGCTTATGAGTTCTTCATTATTGTCCTTTTGCTCTTGTATGACCATTCTAGCGGTAGGCATGCCAACTTCAACTTGAATAATGGCTTCCATCCCATAAGCTAGGACGAAAGGAGTAGGCCTTGTTGGCCATCTAGATGTTGTTCGATAAGTGCACAAGACTCTGAGCAGTTTATCTACCCACTTCCCTTTGGCTTATTCCAGTCCTATCTTTAGTGCACTCAACAAGGTTTTGTTTGTCGCCTCTGTTTGTCCATTGTTATGAGGATAACGGGACATTGAGTATAGGTTCTTGATTTTTAATTTCAAGCAGAATGTTCAAAAGACGATACTATCAAATTGTGACCCATTGTTTGCCACAATTGTTTGTGGAACTCCGAATCGATACACGATGTTTTTCCAAATGAACTTAGAGACATCCTTATTTTGATGCTGGCATAGACATCGACTTTCATCCACCTACTAAAATAGTCGATTACTACGAGTAGAAATATTTTTTGCGCCACTGCAATGGGCAAATGGCTATGTCTATCCCCACTGTGCAAACGACCTAAGACTTGTGATTGGATTGAAAGCTTCAGAAGGTACACGGGGAATGAGAGCGTGTCTTTAACACTGATCACATCTTTTGACATAGTTTTCAGTATTTTGTTTCACGGTGGACCAATATTACCCTTGCGTGTGAGCGTAATGCGCCAAGGTTCATTCACCTGGATGATTGCCACACATGGCTTCATGGAGTTCGACCAAGACATACTTGGCTTTTAGATCGCTCAAGCATTTTAGGTACGAACTTCCAAATGATTGTATATAAAGGTGGCTATTGATTAGAGTGAAACGGGCGACTTGTATGCGAAGTTTGTGCACTTATTTCTCATTTTTCTAGTAGTTCTCCCATCTTGAGGTATTTCACGATGTCGTGCATCCAGTCGGGACCTGCCTTATTTGCACTACATACTAGATTTAGCGTGATTGAGGGTGTGGCTTGGAGGTAGATGGGCAACATCACTATTTTTCTTATAAGGATAGTGGAAGCTATTCCGACCAGTGCGTCCACCTTCAAGTTCTCCTTTCGGGGTACCCGTTTAACGACCCACTTGTTTAGTTTTTTCAGGCAATCTTCTACCATGGCATGGTTGCAAGCCATGCGTTCATCATTTACTTCATATTCTTTCTGAATTTGCCCAATAATTAGCTAAAAGTCGTTTTTAATTTCCAGCCTTGTTGCAACCAATGTTATGGAAAGGTCTAACCCAATTAGGACGACTTCATATTCTGCTTCATTGTTGGAGACAGAAAAGTTGAGACAGATGGCTTACTCTAACAGTTCTCTGGTTGGTGATTGTAGGATTAGACATACTTTGGAACTGGATGCTCCATTTACATGAAGTGTACACCATTGCTCTCTAGCGGACTCAACTGGATGTGCTGGTTTTTTAGGGAGTTCAACTATAAAGTCAGTCATAACTCGTCCCTTCAATGATAACCTTGGTTGGTATTTGATTTCATATTTACTCAACTCAATGACCCATTTCAGCATTCGTTTGAATATATCCAATTTGTGTAAGGTAACTTGGAGTGGTTGATTTGTGAGCTTGATCACTTGGTGAGCCTAAAAGTACGGGCGAAACTTCTAGGCGGCGTTTTTTAGGGCTAAGGCTATCTGCTCCATTCTGGACTATCAAGTCTCTGCGTCTACCATTGCTTTGCTCATATAGTAGATGAGCTTTTGTTCTTTGTCTTACATGTGCCGAAACAAGACAACACTAACTGCACAATAAGATACGACTAAATGCATGTAGAGTTCTTTGTCTTAGGGTTGCTCAAAATGGGCAATTCAGTGAGGTAGCACTTGACTACTTCAAATGTTTGCCTGCATTCATCCGTCCAATCGAATGTGCTTGCTTACTTGAGCGTAAGGAAGAAGAGTTTCATTTTATCCATAAAATGAGCTATGAAATGCCTTAAAGCTGCTAAATGACCTGTAAAGCGTTGCGACTCCTTTTTGCTATTTGGGACAGGTGTTTCAAGGACAACTTTTATTTGATTTGGATTAGCTTCAATTCTTCTTTGAGTCACCATAAACCCTAGAAATTTTCCTGCATCGATGTCAAAAGTGCACTTAGCTGGATTAAGCTTCATGTTGTATGCCCTCATTAGTCGAAATGTTTCTTCCAAGTGCTGGATGTGTTCAGCTCAGGTTTCATTTTTCACAACAATATCGTCAACATAGACTTCCACGATTCGATCGATGAGGGGCTTGAAAATCTTCATCATTAATCTCTGATAAGTAACACCAGGATTCTTAAGCCCGAACGACATAACTTTGTAGCAGTATAACTCATGTGGTGTAACAGAGGCTGTCTTATCCTCATCCGGTTGGAATATAGGGATTTGGTGATATCTGGATAAAATGTCTATAAAAAAAAGCATTCCATGCCTGACGGTAGAGTTGACTATCTAATCTATACGGGATAAGAGAAAACCATTTTTCGAACATGTGTCATTCAAGATGGTGTAATTAATACAAACTCATCATTTCTCATCTTTTTTTGGAACGACCACTATGTTTACCAACTAATCCAAATACTTGACTTCGTTGATAAATCCTGTTGCTAATAGTTTGTCAATCTTCATTTGGATGATTCTTTGCCTATTCGGATGGAAAAGTCGAACCTTTTCCAGATGGAAAGTGAGGAGGGTATGACATTAAGCTCGTGAAAGGCTACAAATGAATGGATTCTTGATATATTAGAGTGAGTCTAAGCAAAGAGGTCTTTGTTTCACTAAAGCACGCTTCCGAGCAGTTCCAATTCATCCTGCGTGAGCAGGAAACTAGTATAGGTGATTTGATTTGTGTCATGGGAGAGACACAGTGGTTGGAGTGGATCAACTGTAAGTGGATTCTTCTTCGTTGGGTCCAATAATTGCTATTACTCCCTTGTATTTGATGATTCCGAACATGCCTTTTCTCTTATTGAATGTTTAGAATCTAATGCCACTTGGTAGCATTGGCGCACGACTAGCTAGTTGCTAAGGAGATCGATTTGTTCCTCCTTAGTTAAGTAGCTCACCATTTGATGGTATGTGGAGGGAACGACTTTCATTGTATGAAGCCATGCGTGTCCCATGATAGCGTTCAAAGGGGATAAAGCTTGGACAAGTAATACTACGTCGTCCTGAGAGGTCATCGTGACTCTATTGAACCCGAATAGTAATTGCCTTGGGTTCTCTAGGGCAGATGGTGAGTAGCCCATTTGCTTTTAGGCTGAAATTTGTAAGAGGTCGTCTAAGCTACTCGGATCAATTAGAACCTTCCCACGTCGAACCCACTTATTCCTAGTGTTAGGATTAAGGCATCTTTGTGTGGTTACAATACTCGACTAGCATTTATTAGAGGAGAGGTAACTATGCAGTTGACGGGGCACATACTTCATTTCAAAAAGTTGTACTGAATGGAGCTGACCTGCTCTTTTACAAAGACTGCACGAAGCAATCTTTATATTTTTCATTTAAAACTGTATCTTTTGTCAACGAGACCTCTGTGGATGTAGTTGATGACAACTCTAGGAGCTGCTGAAGCTGTGAGGGCTTGGACGACTAAGTCTTAGGTTGTCTCTTTTTGCCCATCAGTTGTGTGAACATATTATTTCAAGTGTTCGACCTTGATTAGTCTTTCAGCCAAGTAGTGGAGACTTCTATATTATTCGATGGTATGACTGTGATCTTTATGATAGGCGCACCTCTTGCTTCGATCCCGTTTAGCCAAATCTGTCTCGATCGACTCTAACTACCTAAAGTTAGACAGATCATAGATCATTAGAAAAAGTTTCTTATATGAAATACTAAGGGGGGTTAGTCTCGCTTAATTATGCTGTTGTTGATTATCCCGTATCTTGTTAGTTTGCCTCGATTGGTTTGAGGACTTAGAGCTTCCTACCTAGTCATGCCTGGTCGAACGATTGGTGACCAAGACCTGCTGAGTAGCCGCTCAGACGTCGTCTTCAAGCATAGAGTACTTATTTGCTCGTTTGAACAGGTTATCCATTGTTGTCAATGATTTCTTTGCAAGAGACTCAAAGAATGGTGTGCCGGGACAGATGCTTTGCTTGAAGATTTGCAGGATGATGTCCATGTTGCAGAATTCCACCTGGAACACAGCTTGTCTGAACCGTTTCATGAAGTCTTTGAGGGATTTGTTCTCCTGCAACTTGATGTTCTACAGAGTGCTTATGTTCTACTTATGACGAGTTGAACATAAATAGTGGCCCACAAAAGCTTCTAATAAATCCCAAAAACTATTCACAGAATTCCCTAGGAGTCGGTGAAACCAAGAGAGAGTCTGACTGTGTAGCCTGGTTGGAAAGACTTTACACAATAGTGTATCATTCCCCATATCAAGGGTCATGAGCTGCTTGAAGTGCATGATGTGATCGAACGGATCGCTTGTTTCGTTGTATGTCGTGAATTTTGGCATCATGAACCCTTGAGATGGTTCATAATTAATAATATGAGGGTCAAATGACGTGGAGAACATGTCATTTAGTCGCTAATTGGAACTTGATCCGTTGAGGCTCTTACTTGTCGCTGCATTGGCGAATAAGAGGGCCTCTCCGACATAATTACTACGGTTGAGGGACCTAGATGGGCCTCCAGGGTTTCTACCATGCCTAGTTTTCCCTCTATACCTAGTGTCTAAGGTTCTAATCGAGGTCGCATCGCATCTGATAGATGTGACCTTATGTCGCACTTCTCCTTTGTTGATGCTTAGATGGAGTCGGTGCTTTTATCCAACTGCACCTGGTGAGCTAGTGAAAACTCCTTATCGAACCGTGTCATGTGGTTGCTAAAGAACTCTGCATTCCTGGGGAAAGATGCCTCGTCAGTTCGTCTTGAAACTGTCTGTTGGCTTTGTGCTTGCCGACTTTGAGAAGGGTTCACTGATGACATTTGGGCACACAACTCTTCATTCTCTTATTTGAGTCGCCTTGTTTGGCGGAGGAGAGATTACATTTATTGATCACTCTCTCGCTGACGCCTCTCCATAATTTCGCGCTAGGCGAAGTAGTTTTTGCTACCCATAGCTGATGATCGGCTTCCGGAGGGTGTTGACATCCTTAGTCGTTCCCACAAACGACGCCAATGTTGATGCTAAGCTAACTGGAGTCAGGTCTGTTTAGCTTCGTTGAAGTTAGACGAACTTCTTCCCTACTTTGTGCCTCTTAAAGAGTTCGTCTAGTTGTATTGAAACTAGATAGACTTATTTCATGCACAAAAGAAGGTCTAGACGGGTGGTCAGAGCACGTCCCTCTGAAGCTTAAGTCAAATAAGAGTAGCTCTAACTATTTTATGGGAGAGAGTTAGCGTATATGCGTGCATACCTTGTTCGTGCTTTTTGGAAGCTTTATATAGAGTTGATGATACCGCTACTGTAATGTTGACTATGCACTCTAGCTTTTTTGATAATGATGATTGTCCTTAGGGCGGTCGGGCAATCATCACAGATTAGGACGGTTGGCAAATGCCATCTGTTGATGTGCCAAGATCTCGGATTGTGCAGTTGTCTGTCCATTTAGCCTGTCAACGTCTGGGATTATGTGCAACAATTAATTGACGTAAACTTGTGGGCTGAATGGAGTCTCATCAGCCGCTCGAATGTCAAGCGTGATTGATCATGCATGCCAAAAGTCTTAAAGGCTTGATTGGACAAATCTTTTCGTCTGAGAGTGTAGGCTATTAATTCCATCTGGACTTGTGGGAGAAAGGAACCCTCTCACTTCTGGTGCCAGACGGAACTTATCTTGGCTTGGACGGAATGATCCCAGACGAGTTACACACTCGTCCTAGATTGCTAAGAGGTCTTGAGTTTGAAAGGAACACGTGGAAGACAAATCCCCCACAATTCTAGGGTTAGGGTTTATATTGGAGTTCTTGTTTATGTATGAAGAAATCATGTAGTGAAGTCATAACCTCTACACAACATCTGTTTGTCCTTCTTGAAATGGTGAAAAAACCATTAGTGTTGGGAAGTGGTGGATGCTTCGGGGGAATCAGTGGCGGATGGGCCGAAAAATAAGTCAAAGCCGGATAGTGCTGACAGGTTCAAGAATGAGTCAAATTCAGAGAATAGGAAGCTGCTTCTCGAATCAATGATGACGTGGAGCTGGCATACAGTTGCTTTGTCTTCTCTTGTGGGAAAGACGTTATAACATCAGTGGATGAAAGTAAAAGAGATGGTACTAGTGCAGAATGCGTGGATTTTTAGGCCTTGAAAAACGGTTTGGAAAGTATATTTTAACTACAATTAATACACCTATGATTTTTGAATATTTAGATATCAAGACAATTTTGACAAGTGATTTTTCGCCAACAACTCTATAGGATATGATTGCCAGCGACTTTCTGCTATTAACTTTTGTACCTCAATACATTGAAAAAAATGAAGTAATGAAAATAAAAGGTTGAAGAAAAAACTTAAAATAAAACCTTTGTATGAATTTTTGATCTTGCATTTTCACATGTGTTCCCACTTAATGATGAGACTCATTTTTTGTTTGTGGTGAAAAACAAAAATTTTTAAATAATGACTCGCCACTTACGTTTGTTTTATTTTTTCAAAAAGGAAAATAAAATAAGAAAGAAAAACCTTAAATGTGACTCATAAAAGAAAAAACAGGTCTATGAAAATCAAGTTGGGTCTAAGGTCAAGTTACTTATTAAGAAGGTATAATGAAGAACCGTAGCATCCCTCTAAGCCTTAAAAGCCAAGTCTATACCAAGTAAGTTGAAATAATTATGAGAGTTAATTGATTAATTCATGGATATTCTAAATTAAATAAACATGACAACACAATTCATCAATTAAAAAAAGGCATACCTGATTTGCATTTCAAGCGCTTTTAGAAAATAAAAAACAAACAATAACAATCAATAACACCACATTACATTATAAATATCATATATTCAAAACAAGTTAAATTCGATCTCATACAATTTGAGCACTACAATCACATAGTAGCAAATAATGTTCAACCATAACCTTAAAGGATAAAGGATAAAGAAAAAAATTTGCATACTTGGTTTAGCAAGCATATTGTTAATTCATGTGTTACAATAATATTGACTTTACAAGAGAAACTTATATTTAATATGATCACATACACATTGATAAGGAATTAAACATGCTAAAGAAATGATCAAATTTCAGGACCATATAAAAATTAAAATGTAACCCTGATTATTTTAGCTTGATTAAACCTACATTGCACCTTAATTAAATGTCTCTTAATATTATGAAGAGTTGAAATGTTCCCCTGTATGGTTCAAGCTTTAGTTTAAGAATTCATCATTTAAATAAATCAAAGAGAATCAAAATTCATTTTAAAATTCGTTTGGCATATTGGGGCTTGTAATGTCCTATTTCATTTTTCATGAATTTACCCATAAATATCCATTAATTGGAGCTATGAATATTTGATTCATTCATATCCCTTTTAAAACATTTTTTTTTTATAAATATACCTTCGAAATAAGGTAGCATTCTTTTCCTTTTAAAGAATAAAGGTTTGGTAGCCTAGAGAGACTAGATTGTTTTAAAGGGAAATTTTGATTGATTATAAAATAATTTAAAACAATAAAATGATGCTTTACTAAATATTTAAATCAATTTCCCACAATCCCTTACATTGAAAAATTGGTCTATTATATCAATTATTTGAAACTACTTAACTAATTAAAACTGTGTTGATCATTCCTTTCATATTGCTCACACTACAAAATCAGGATACCATGTCCTTCCGTAACATTTTATGTATCCAACATTATCCTTAGAACAATGGTTTATTCATTTACTCCACGTTATTCATCATCCTTAGAACAATGGTTTATTGATTTACTCATTATTTCAACTATTTTATATTAATCCAAAGGTCTTAACACCACTGAGAATTCATCATAATAAAAAATTACAAAGGAATAGAAACATAATTAGACAATCATTTAAACAAATTGAATCTGATCACTATGAATAATCGGATGTACAATCAAAGAAAAGAAGGGCTTAATCATCTGATACATATTTAATCATTTCCAAAGTATATGATCCACATTAGAATTAATCATCTAATACAACCAATTCCCAAACATCTTAAAGAATTTCAAATCCAAGAAATAGAAAGAATAAAAGAAAATAGAAATAATAAAAAATAATTTGGGATGAATTAATCAACAACTATTAATAAATATCAATAGAATCAGTTTTAGACTAAACTAAACCATTCCGATAGAAAGCATTCAAATCCCACTTTAATTAGATCATTTTAAATAAGGGAAAACATGACATGGTATGATATTCATTCAAGGTAAATTGATTCAAATGAACAGAAATCTTAATTATTTCAAAAGAAAGACAAGTTAAAAGTTCAATTTAATTAGATGGTTCTAAATTAGTAAAAATATGATATAGGTTTCAGTGTGGGCAAATCAATTGAAATAAACAGATTCATTTTTGATCTAATTGACTCAAATTAGTGAATGTATTAATGCAACACAAGGGAGATAAATCTAGATCTATTATGTAATTAAATTAACATGGGCTGATAATGGAGGAATTTAAATCTTCATTAGAATTTGATTAAGACAGAATTAACCAGAACAATTAATCAAAGCAAAAATCTGAATATCTAATTTTATTGGTTTGATATGAATAAGGAAGAATCCCAATCTTCTCATTATAATGAATTAATTCACATTCACTGAACCTAGATTATTAATCACACCAAGCCAACATAAAAAAATTAGTACTAACTTTGTTTTCTGGTAAAATAAAAAAAAAAATGAATAAATAAATAAAAAATGAATCATGTTTACAAAATCTGAATTTCCAATTACATTAAGTTAATATGAATTTGTTGAGTCAATACTTATTTTTCAATTGAGTCGAATTAATTCATGCAAGTGGGATCTGAAATAGAAATTTCAAGACAGATTATAAACCAAAGTTAGAAGATAATGAAAAACCCATTCCAATCAACAAGGATGCAATTAAAATTTCTAATCATATTAACAATTAATCCAAAATCATCAAAAATCATCATAAAATGATTTGATTAACTCGAATAAAAAAAAAGACTGTAATTTCACTGCCTTGGGCCTCCTGGAATTAACAAGAATTCAAAGAAAATCACAAAACTAAATTACAATCTAATTAAACTGTTACAGGATATCAAAGGAAACCTTCCAGAAAACTTCTCAATCCTGGATTCTAAAAGGCCTAATCAGCTTTTATTGACTTAAACTGAAAGAAATAATTCAAAACTGCATAACTTATCACGTCAAGTTAGATCAATAAAAACTCGTCAAAAATAATGTTTCAAAATTACAAATGTGTATTCAGAATACACTAAAAAAACAGGATCTACAAATAATTCACCTTGATGTTTCGGACTAATAAAAACAATATAGATTCAAACAAACAAATGGGAATACAGTCAACAAACCTCAGAATGATCTCATCTGATTACTAAAAAAAATCACCAGATAAGAAATAATCAAGTTCATCATAGAAGTACAGAGGCTACAGAAAGAAAAGGATCTCTTAAAGTTCCAAGGCAACAGATCATAAAACGAACAGACAAAACACCATCAAAACTTCCCAATGGTCTAATCCAAATCAATATATATAAAAATATTCAGAAATAATGGCTTAGGATTCAATAAAAGTTCAAGATACCAAATACAGGGTCTACGGGAAAATTCAGTCTCGGATTCCAACAATACCAAAGCCAATACAGATCAACAATGGATGAACGAACGGCAATCATAAACTCTAAAGTAAACCGATCTAAACCAAAAAATAAGAACAATAAAATGAGAAGATCATAGGCTTGATTTTCATAAATACATGGAGGAACTTAGAAAAATTGGAACCTGAAGAGAAAATGCAGTATTCAAGAAAATCTGATGGCCTGAAATTCTATAGCATGACAGCTTCAGCCAGAACTCTCAATCTTCACTTCTCTGCTAAAGTTTTTCTCTCAAACTCTCTGTTATTTCTCTCACTTTTCTCTCTGTTTTCTCTCACTTCCAAACTCTCTCATAGAGATCTCAAAAATGGCCTCCCAAAAATCAACAACCTGCAAACCGACAACCCTTCCTTCATTATATACCCTCTCCTCCGAAGACTCTCGAAGCTCCCTTTCACACGTGACATGGTCAAACTTAAATGC